>CATOUR010000004.1:1211786-2421073 GCA_951848785.1 Callosobruchus maculatus | reverse complement strand
CTGTGGTCGAGCTGGAATGCAGAAGACTGGCCGTGGCAGCTTCACTTTCAAAGGATCTCGATACGATTACCGCTTGGGGGCTCAAGAATATGGTAAAATTCAATGCTTCCAAGACCCAGTATTGTACGCTATCAAACAAGAAGTACCCAAGCCAACACCAGGTTCTAATGAACAACCGGGCACTGCCAAGGAGTCACTCCTTCAAGGGGGAGTTAACATTACAGAAAATCTGATCTGGCACGAACACGTTGCATCAATTGCAACAGCTGCAATTAAAAAGGTTAGGTACCTATTTAGAGCCAGAAAGTACTTCTCACCATGTAACCTCCTCAAGCTATATAAAGCCCAGATAAGACCTGGCCTGGAGTATTACTCTCATGTCTGGGGAGCTGCTGCCCCTACTACCAAGTCTATACTAGATGCCGTCCAGAGAAGGGCAATTCGACTAATTGGCGATCCGGCCTTAACGCGCCACCTCCAGTAACTTTCTCACCGGCGTGTTGTTGGTGACCTCTCGCTTTTCTACCGATATTCAAACGGAATCTGCTCCTCTGAGCTATCCTCTATCATTCCGCCGCTCACCGCTCCTATCAGATGTACCCGTGCGACCGCTGCATCTCATCCTAAGACGGTCGTTCTTCATACATCAAGAACTGAGCGGTACAACCGCATATTCATTCCCAGAGTATCCAAGGCTTGGAATTGGCTGCCAGGAGATGTATTTATTGGGCCTGCGGGTATTGGCCCATTCAAATACCGCGTTAACAAACTTCCCCTAACAAAACCCTTTCACAGCAGCCGCAGTACTCTGGTATTTAGGCTCTGCCTACGCGGCCTGCTTAGTTATAAAAAAAAATTCACCAACAACACTGCCAACGCCAGATAAGTATCTTTTCCTATGCTCCTGGAAACATAGGTGTTGAATGTTGTCAGGCGTGTGATAGTAACTACAGTGCATACGCCATCTGTTGTCTTAAACCGTAATGTGTATAAGCTCTTGAGCTGGCTTCATGTGATAGCCACCTACAACTGACGATGCGGATCTTTGGCACCCCTTTCGCCTGGGTTGGGGTTGGCATCAACAATTCACGATGTATTTTAAATGACATAACAGACTGCACAATTTAGATGACATAATTCTCGGATGTGTAGCTGAAGTTTAATTAAAAATACACAAAGAATAGTTAAAATAAAGTTGGCAGCTCTATGGTTCACAGTTAGGTCGACAACAAACTACGCTTCATACTTGTATGTAACCGACTGCTTTGGATTAGTTTTTGACTCACAAAATATTCCTATTTCCTTCAAGTAGTCTGTTTTACAGATTTTTGTATTGACTTAAAAATAATAACGAAAACCCAAAACCGGAGACGGCTTTGAGCATTTAATTAAATACTTAGCGATTCTCTCTACAATCTGCGCATTGGTTACAAAGCTAATTCTTTTCCATCGTTTAAGAAATGGATTAAGAACAATGCCTTATTGTTCTTTAGCGGTAATTGTCTAGATAATTGTTACTTGGCGGGGTATTATTCAAAAAGATTATTACCAAAGTTAAGACGAACTTTAGTATACAGCCATTTTTCTGTGCCTCAGTATTTTTTCAGGGCAGAAGAGACAATGGGCTATTCTTATAGCTATATACAAGGTATCTGAAAATAATATTTCAATATTCCTGTATCTAATTATGCAACTCAAAAAAATGGAGTCAAGTTGATTGACTCAGTACTTCCCACACACATACAATTTTGAAGATGAGCTACATACATTACAGAATGATCTACATCAATATAATTTCAAAATTATTTTTTGCATAAGGTAGGTTCCTTAATAGGACAATGAAGAAGTCCATGGTTTCTGTAGTAGGCAAGGAAATGTTTGGATGGGCCTAAAAAAACCTATTAGAAAACAACCAAATTTTTAGTTTTACAACCCCACCAAAAAAAAAAAAGAAAATGATCAGAAACCCCTAAAACGCCTAAAAAAGTTTGAGGAACATCTGAACTTTTTTTATTTCTTGCTCAGCCGAC
The DNA here is from genome assembly GCA_951848785.1 of Callosobruchus maculatus. Lineage (NCBI taxonomy): Eukaryota > Metazoa > Arthropoda > Insecta > Coleoptera > Chrysomelidae > Callosobruchus > Callosobruchus maculatus. Next base: position 2,419,043 of record CATOUR010000004.1, on the reverse strand, counting down.
CATGCACCGATTTCCAAAATTATAGGAGCATTACCTACTACGACCCCACAGCATACCGCTGCCCAAATTTCATCACAATCCATGCAGCGGTTACTGAGATTACGAGCCTAGAAAAACGCCAACAGACAGACAGAGGGACAGACAGACCGACGGAAATGAGTGACGTTAATTTTCGTTATGTAGGTATCATAAAAAACGCCCAAAAAGCTTGTCATCTCAAAATCGAAAATTTTCGCGATCACAATACTTCCCTCACCTTATCGATGTGGGAAGTAAAATTAAAAAAATATGTTCATTGACTCAGAAAGGGCTTCTTAACGTCAAAAGTTTTCCACACCACCACCATGAGAATCTATTAAGAAAAATATTACACTTTTTCCTTGACAGACACTTCGGGATCTGTTCGTGAACATTAAAATAATTATGAACCTGTTCAGGAGTTCTTTCAATACAAGGGCAAGAGCGCGATCAAGTTAAGCAATGAAAATAGGTTTTTATTGATTAGACTCCTCCAAACAACAAAATATTGTTCATCATCATCATAGTCACAATGTCTTTACAGACATGTTGTGAACTCGTAAAATGCATTAAGTCGGAGCTAGAGTATTGCCGACACGAATATTATCAATACGTTTGAGAACTGTAGCTCGCCATCGTTCGCGATTTAGTGGCGCCCTTGATACTCGTATCCAGCATCTGTTTCGTCGTATCCACCCAGCGTGTAGTAGCCGTGGCCGTCCCCCACTCGAGGCATGACCCTGAACTACAAGTTTCTCCATATTATCGCTTCTGTGTATATGTCCGCAGAATGTAAGCATTCTCGTCGACACAATGGAGGATAGTGTCCTTGGATTACCGAGCTCATCCAGTATGGAAACGTTAGTTCGATGGGCGGTATAAGGAACTCTCAGCATTCTTCTCCACGTCCACATTTCAAAAGCATCTATGCGAGCTCGATCTTTTTAACAGTCCAGGTTTCCAAGGCATATAAAAATATGGAGAACACAAGAGACTGAACCAGCGACATTTTTGTAGCTTTAGTGATGTTATGGTCACGCCATATTTTAGTAAGCTTTGTCATGGCCACCCATGCCTGTTGAATGCGCCGTCGAATCTCATTTTCACAGCTACCCGAATTGTCGATCAAAGAACCGAGGTACACAAAACTTTGAACTACTTCACAGCGGCCTATTGACTTTATCTCTCGATGATTATCATGCTCTCTATATCTACGATCATAACCTTGGTCTTATTGTAGTTAATACCAAGACCATACGCTGCACTATGTTGTTCTAAGATGTTTAATAGAGCTACTAGTCCTTCCTGAGAAGCAGCAATAAGGGTTGTATCGTCAGCAAATCTTAAGTTGGATATTTTGCTTCCGCCAATAGTTATACCAGTTGTCTAATACCTGCCTCATCACAAATTCAGAGTAAATGTTAAATAACATCGGAGATAATACACATCCCTGACGAACACCTTTTCTGGTTGCAGTTTGACCAGACAGGTTACCATCAATTCTTACACGAGCCGAATTAGACTCGTAGAGTTGCTGTATGACAAACACTAGGTGATAAGGAACTCCCACAGAGATATGGATTTCCCACAGTTTAGGCCACTTTACGTTATCAAACGCCTTAGAATAGTCCACAATATTGTTACTTTAGTCAAATTTCATTGGCTGCCTGACTGGCTAGGCCAATAGTGAGTCATGACGGGCAGTTGTTAAGTGCTCACATCAAGACCACGCGCTGATCATTGCCTTTACTTCCTCTCTCGGACGAATCGATTGTAGGTCAGATTTTCTAGGCAAATCCGCCACTGTGGTGCAACACAACTGTTTGAACCCCATCAGCAACGCAGAAGCTCATAAACGCTCAGCTACGGTGAGGTTATTGCAGATACGGCTATATTGGACCATCAGCGGGTCGCTGATAGGTGTTTGAATGCACCAGCCGGACCGGACGCCAGAATTTGAATCGTCAATGCGAGAAGCAGGATGCTCGCGTTAGTATGGATGAATCGATAGACGCTCTCTATTAACAATCGTTACTACCAGCCAAAGGCAGCCTTCCATTCACACCAGAAAGGCTGCCTAAATTCCAAGTCTCTGTTTAAATAAATTAATTCTCCTCTATGCTGTGACCCAGTCTCTTTTTTCAAAATTTTGGCCACAACCCCAAGATTTTCTCATCTAAATTAAGTTTTTGGCCATAAGCCTCCTTCGTATTAGTAAGTATGTTTTATTAATTTTATTAAACCTAAATAGTTCCTCAAACCTACACAATAATGGTCGCTATCTTCTCTAAAAATCATTGTGTGTTTATGTTTCACCATAATAAATAGATCATGTCAGTGAGCAATATAGTCATGAAGTAGCTTAAGCTACGCAATATTGTAGAAAATAAGTATACAGGGTGGGCCAATAGTGCGTGGACGGAGGATTGTGGGCTTACTGAAAAATATTCCAAAAATCTGTCACTTGATCATGGTAGGGACCCTTGAGGGCTAGTACGTAAAAATATTTTCACTTAAATTCTGACGTTTATACAGGGTGATTCATATCAAACTTACATTTTTTTGAATGGAACCCCCTAAATATTATTGCATATTTGGATTCCTTGGTTAATTCTAGTGTGACTTTATGTATCACATATTGAACTTTAAACGAACCGTTTAGGCGCAAATCACCATTTTTGGTATAAGTAGGTATCAGAAAAAAATTGAATATCGCAGCGATTATAAAACATAGAAGGCCGTGACTTTGCGGTACGACTAAGCATGAAATGCCTCATCTTAAGTCAGACGGCTAAATTTGAATTCTTTTTGTAATTGAAGAAATCAGAGGATAAATTAAGGAAACTTCAATCACAGATAACTTGATTTTTTCAAATGGGAATGCCTATTTTGGTTTGAAGAATCAAATGTAAAATTTTATTACCTTTCTAACGATACCGCATTCTTGATATCAGTCTTTTTTGGTTTTCATTTTATTTCAAATTTTCAGTCAAATCGGCGTTTTTCAATTTTCCTGCATGCAAGCAACCTAGCAGGCCATGAAAAATAAACAAAAGCTCGTTAATATGGAAGAAAGCAACTAACTTAGTAGAAAGATGCAAACTAACCTGAGCAGCGAGGCAAGATTATTAGAATTCCTTACAACATATTAGCTCTAACCAGAAACAATACTGATAACAAGAACCCTCATTTTTCACAGCCTACTAGCTATTATCCAATTTCCAGTAGTCAGTAAAATAATATTTAAACAAAGCAAAACTACTAGTGATTGTTGCTAGCAGTAGAATATCTATGTCTTCTGAATAAATTTTCACATTTAATACTATGAAAAAGTAGCCATTTCCATAAGTCAAAAGTAATGATACCTCTGACTGGAACCCCTCAAATTCTTCTTCTACTTATTAGAAAAATCGTGGAAAATGAAACTTGATTTGCAGTCTGTTTGAATTGTAAAACATAATCTAGTTTGTAGAAAACTACATGAAATAATCGCAATTACAACATAGCGTTTCTACCAATTATTTCAATCGATGTTCAGAATGCTCCAGTTGGAGATATCTTCACTTTTGACTTAACTAAACGGAAATGACTAATTTTTTTATCCCATTAAATGTGAAATTTCATTCTAAACATGTTAGACTGTAAGCAAAAATCGCTGGTAGTTTTCCTTTTGTTTCAAAATTTTTAATCGCTTTGGAAAGTTGTCAAGCTCTAGCAGATTTCAATAGCTAGTAGGCTGTGAAAAACAAACACTTCTGTCATACCCCAGCTACTCATTGACATTAGATATCTTGCCGCTGCTGTATCCGGTTAGAGATATTATGTTGTAAGAAATTTTCATAATCTTGCCTCGTTGCTCTAGTTAGTTTGCATCTTTCTACTAAGTTAGTTGGTTTCTTCCATATTAACGAGCTTTTGTTTATTTTTCATGGCCTGCTAGGTTGCTTGCACGCAGGAAAATTGAAAAACACCGATTTGACTAAAAATTTCAAATAAAATGAAAACCAAGAAAGATTGATATCAAGAACGCTATATCGTTAGAAAGGTAATAAAATTTTACATTTGATTCTTTAAACCAAAATAGGCATTCCCATTTGAAAAAATCAAGTTATCTGTGATTGAAGTTTCCTTAATTAATCTACCGATTTCTCCCAGTACAAAAAGAATTCAAATTTAGCCGTCTGACCTTAGGTAACGCATTTCATGCTTAGTCGTACCGCAAAGTCACGGCCTTCTAAGTTTTATAATCGCTGCGATATTCAATTTTTTTCTGTTACCTACTTATACCAAAAATGGTGATTTGCGCCTAAACGGTTCGTTTAAAGTTCCATGTGTGATACATAAAGTCACACTAGAATTGACCAAGGAATCCAAATATGCAATAATATATAGGGGGTTCCTCTCAAAAAAATGTAAGTTTGATATGAATCACCCTGTATAAACGTCAGAATTTAAGTGAAAATATTTTTACGTTATAGCCCTTAAGGGTGCCTACCATGGTTAAGTGACAGATTTTTGAAATATTTTTCAGTAAGCCCACAATCCTCCGTCCACGCACTATTGGCCCACCCTGTATATCAATTCACAAAATTTTGTCCACAACAAACAAAACGTTTCTAAAACCCCGTTCAATATACCGATATAAAATCATACTTCCGCTTCTTATTTCCACAATTTCACATTGCCGCGTCTTTTTCTCGGGATGTACTGTGCTGATAAACTGCCTTGTGTTATGTGTCCACCCCACTCCTCTCCCCCCGTCTTCCAGTTCTTTTGCTTTTCGTTTCATTTTTCGCCGCAGCGATATAGCAAAGTGGTTTCGCAGCATCACACAGCGCGTCATTCGTCGTGAAACAATAGACGCCCGCCAGATTTCGACAGCGTTGCCACTGTTACACTTTAGGAACGAGCATACAGCCTGGCTATGTCCCGAGACACAAAAACCATAAACCATGACGGGTTGACCAGTGCTGCCGTTTTAGTACATTTGTACTATTTCTAGTACATTTTCGACGTCAAAGTACAAAGGCCGAATTCTAGTACATCTTCAATTCTCAAAAAATCCAAAAAAAATCTTCATTTCATACTTTGTAGCTTCTCAAATGGATGTATAATGCAAAAATGCAGAGGTTTGAGTTTTTTTTTGCTCTTCACAAAATTATAGAGCGTCCATGTGGTGTCAATTGCCACGCCACAATGAAGTTCACGGGTTTTAGTACAATTTAGTACAATCTAGTACATTTTCGACGTCAAAGTACTAAAGTAGATAAAGGCTGAATTCTAGTACATTGTCAGTTTTCAAAAAATCAATAAAAATCTTCATTTCATACGTTGTAGCTTCTCTAATGGATGTATAATGCAAAAAAGCAGAGGTTTGACAGATTTTTTTGCTCTTTACAAAATTATAGAGCGTCCATGTGGTGTCAACTGCCACGCCATAATGAAGTTCACGGGTTTTAGTACAATTTAGTACAATCTAGTACATTTTCGACGTCAAAGTACTAAAGTAGATAAAGGCTCAATTCTAGTACATTGTCAGTTTTCAAAAAATCAATAAAAATCTTCATTTCATACGTTGTAGCTTCTCTAATGGATGTATAATGCAAAAAAGCAGAGGTTTGACAGATTTTTTTGCTCTTTACAAAATTATAGAGCGTCCATGTGGTGTCAACTGCCACGCCATAATGAAGTTCACGGGTTTTAGTACAATTTAGTACAATCTAGTACATTTTCGACGTCAAAGTACTAAAGTAGATAAAGGCTCAATTCTAGTACATTGTCAGTTTTCAAAAAATCAATAAAAATCTTCATTTCATACGTTGTAGCTTCTCTAATGGATGTATAATGCAAAAAAGCAGAGGTTTGACAGATTTTTTTGCTCTTTACAAAATTATAGAGCGTCCATGTGGTGTCAACTGCCACGCCATAATGAAGTTCACGGGTTTTAGTACAATTTAGTACAATCTAGTACATTTTCGACGTCAAAGTACTAAAGTAGATAAAAACTTAATTCTAGTACATTGTCAGTTTTCAAAAAATCAATAAAAATCTTCATTTCATACGCTGTAGCTTCTCTAATGGATGTATAATGCAAAAAAGCAGAGGTTTGACAGAATTTTTTGCTCTTTACAAAATTATAGAGCGTCCATGTGGTGTCAACTGCCACGCCATAATGAAGTTCACGGGTTTTAGTACAATTTAGTACAATCTAGTACATTTTCGACGTCAAAGTACTAAAGTAGATAAAGGCTGAATTCTAGTACATTGTCAGTTTTCAAAAAATCAATAAAAATCTTCATTTCATACGCTGTAGCTTCTCTAATGGATGTATAATGCAAAAAAGCAGAGGTTTGACAGATTTTTTTGCTCTTTACAAAATTATAGAGCGTCCATGTGGTGTCAACTGCCACGCCATAATGAAGTTCACGGGTTTTAGTACAATTTAGTACAATCTAGTACATTTTCGACGTCAAAGTACTAAAGTAGATAAAGGCTGAATTCTAGTACATTGTCAGTTTTCAAAAAATCAATAAAAATCTTCATTTCATACGCTGTAGCTTCTCTAATGGATGTATAATGCAAAAAAGCAGAGGTTTGACAGATTTTTTTGCTCTTTACAAAATTATAGAGCGTCCATGTGGTGTCAACTGCCACGCCATAATGAAGTTCACGGGTTTTAGTACAATTTAGTACAATCTAGTACATTTTCGACGTCAAAGTACTAAAGTAGATAAAGGCTGAATTCTAGTACATTGTCAGTTTTCAAAAAATCAATAAAAATCTTCATTTCATACGCTGTAGCTTCTCTAATGGATGTATAATGCAAAAAAGCAGAGGTTTGACAGATTTTTTTGCTCTTTACAAAATTATAGAGCGTCCATGTGGTGTCAACTGCCACGCCATAATGAAGTTCACGGGTTTTAGTACAATTTAGTACAATCTAGTACATTTTCGACGTCAAAGTACTAAAGTAGATAAAAACTTAATTCTAGTACATTGTCAGTTTTCAAAAAATCAATAAAAATCTTCATTTCATACGCTGTAGCTTCTCTAATGGATGTATAATGCAAAAAAGCAGAGGTTTGACAGAATTTTTTGCTCTTTACAAAATTATAGAGCGTCCATGTGGTGTCAACTGCCACGCCATAATGAAGTTCACGGGTTTTAGTACAATTTAGTACAATCTAGTACATTTTCGACGTCAAAGTACTAAAGTAGATAAAGGCTGAATTCTAGTACATTGTCAGTTTTCAAAAAATCAATAAAAATCTTCATTTCATACGTTGTAGCTTCTCTAATGGATGTATAATGCAAAAAAGCAGAGGTTTGACAGTTTTTTTTGCTCTTCACAAAATTATAGAGCGTCCATGTGGTGTCAATTGCCACGCCATAATGAAGTTCACGGGTTTTAGTACAATTTAGTACAATCTAGTACATTTTCGACGTCAAAGTACTAAAGTAGATAAAGGCTGAATTCTAGTACATTGTCAGTTTTCAAAAAATCAATAAAAATCTTCATTTCATACGTTGTAGCTTCTCTAATGGATGTATAATGCAAAAAAGCAGAGGTTTGACAGATTTTTTTGCTCTTTACAAAATTATAGAGCGTCCATGTGGTGTCAACTGCCACGCCATAATGAAGTTCACGGGTTTTAGTACAATTTAGTACAATCTAGTACATTTTCGACGTCAAAGTACTAAAGTAGATAAAGGCTCAATTCTAGTACATTGTCAGTTTTCAAAAAATCAATAAAAATCTTCATTTCATACGCTGTAGCTTCTCTAATGGATGTATAATGCAAAAAAGCAGAGGTTTGACAGTTTTTTTTGCTCTTCACAAAATTATAGAGCGTCCATGTGGTGTCAATTGCCACGCCATAATGAAGTTCACGGGTTTTAGTACAATTTAGTACAATCTAGTACATTTTCGACGTCAAAGTACTAAAGTAGATAAAGGCTGAATTCTAGTACATTGTCAGTTTTCAAAAAATCAATAAAAATCTTCATTTCATACGTTGTAGCTTCTCTAATGGATGTATAATGCAAAAAAGCAGAGGTTTGACAGATTTTTTTGCTCTTTACAAAATTATAGAGCGTCCATGTGGTGTCAACTGCCACGCCATAATGAAGTTCACGGGTTTTAGTACAATTTAGTACAATCTAGTACATTTTCGACGTCAAAGTACTAAAGTAGATAAAGGCTCAATTCTAGTACATTGTCAGTTTTCAAAAAATCAATAAAAATCTTCATTTCATACGTTGTAGCTTCTCTAATGGATGTATAATGCAAAAAAGCAGAGGTTTGACAGATTTTTTTGCTCTTTACAAAATTATAGAGCGTCCATGTGGTGTCAACTGCCACGCCATAATGAAGTTCACGGGTTTTAGTACAATTTAGTACAATCTAGTACATTTTCGACGTCAAAGTACTAAAGTAGATAAAAACTTAATTCTAGTACATTGTCAGTTTTCAAAAAATCAATAAAAATCTTCATTTCATACGCTGTAGCTTCTCTAATGGATGTATAATGCAAAAAAGCAGAGGTTTGACAGAATTTTTTGCTCTTTACAAAATTATAGAGCGTCCATGTGGTGTCAACTGCCACGCCATAATGAAGTTCACGGGTTTTAGTACAATTTAGTACAATCTAGTACATTTTCGACGTCAAAGTACTAAAGTAGATAAAGGCTGAATTCTAGTACATTGTCAGTTTTCAAAAAATCAATAAAAATCTTCATTTCATACGTTGTAGCTTCTCTAATGGATGTATAATGCAAAAAAGCAGAGGTTTGACAGTTTTTTTTTGCTCTTCACAAAATTATAGAGCGTCCATGTGGTGTCAATTGCCACGCCATAATGAAGTTCACGGGTTTTAGTACAATTTAGTACAATCTAGTACATTTTCGACGTCAAAGTACTAAAGTAGATAAAGGCTGAATTCTAGTACATTGTCAGTTTTCAAAAAATCAATAAAAATCTTCATTTCATGCGTTGTAGCTTCTCTAATGGATGTATAATGCAAAAAAGCAGAGGTTTGACAGATTTTTTTGCTCTTTACAAAATTATAGAGCGTCCATGTGGTGTCAACTGCCACGCCATAATGAAGTTCACGGGTTTTAGTACAATTTAGTACAATCTAGTACATTTTCGACGTCAAAGTACTAAAGTAGATAAAGGCTGAATTCTAGTACATTGTCAGTTTTCAAAAAATCAATAAAAATCTTCATTTCATACGTTGTAGCTTCTCTAATGGATGTATAATGCAAAAAAGCAGAGGTTTGACAGATTTTTTTGCTCTTTACAAAATTATAGAGCGTCCATGTGGTGTCAACTGCCACGCCATAATGAAGTTCACGGGTTTTAGTACAATTTAGTACAATCTAGTACATTTTCGACGTCAAAGTACTAAAGTAGATAAAGGCTCAATTCTAGTACATTGTCAGTTTTCAAAAAATCAATAAAAATCTTCATTTCATACGTTGTAGCTTCTCTAATGGATGTATAATGCAAAAAAGCAGAGGTTTGACAGATTTTTTTGCTCTTTACAAAATTATAGAGCGTCCATGTGGTGTCAACTGCCACGCCATAATGAAGTTCACGGGTTTTAGTACAATTTAGTACAATCTAGTACATTTTCGACGTCAAAGTACTAAAGTAGATAAAAACTTAATTCTAGTACATTGTCAGTTTTCAAAAAATCAATAAAAATCTTCATTTCATACGCTGTAGCTTCTCTAATGGATGTATAATGCAAAAAAGCAGAGGTTTGACAGAATTTTTTGCTCTTTACAAAATTATAGAGCGTCCATGTGGTGTCAACTGCCACGCCATAATGAAGTTCACGGGTTTTAGTACAATTTAGTACAATCTAGTACATTTTCGACGTCAAAGTACTAAAGTAGATAAAGGCTGAATTCTAGTACATTGTCAGTTTTCAAAAAATCAATAAAAATCTTCATTTCATACGCTGTAGCTTCTCTAATGGATGTATAATGCAAAAAAGCAGAGGTTTGACAGATTTTTTTGCTCTTTACAAAATTATAGAGCGTCCATGTGGTGTCAACTGCCACGCCATAATGAAGTTCACGGGTTTTAGTACAATTTAGTACAATCTAGTACATTTTCGACGTCAAAGTACTAAAGTAGATAAAGGCTGAATTCTAGTACATTGTCAGTTTTCAAAAAATCAATAAAAATCTTCATTTCATACGCTGTAGCTTCTCTAATGGATGTATAATGCAAAAAAGCAGAGGTTTGACAGATTTTTTTGCTCTTTACAAAATTATAGAGCGTCCATGTGGTGTCAACTGCCACGCCATAATGAAGTTCACGGGTTTTAGTACAATTTAGTACAATCTAGTACATTTTCGACGTCAAAGTACTAAAGTAGATAAAAACTTAATTCTAGTACATTGTCAGTTTTCAAAAAATCAATAAAAATCTTCATTTCATACGCTGTAGCTTCTCTAATGGATGTATAATGCAAAAAAGCAGAGGTTTGACAGAATTTTTTGCTCTTTACAAAATTATAGAGCGTCCATGTGGTGTCAACTGCCACGCCATAATGAAGTTCACGGGTTTTAGTACAATTTAGTACAATCTAGTACATTTTCGACGTCAAAGTACTAAAGTAGATAAAGGCTGAATTCTAGTACATTGTCAGTTTTCAAAAAATCAATAAAAATCTTCATTTCATACGTTGTAGCTTCTCTAATGGATGTATAATGCAAAAAAGCAGAGGTTTGACAGTTTTTTTTGCTCTTCACAAAATTATAGAGCGTCCATGTGGTGTCAATTGCCACGCCATAATGAAGTTCACGGGTTTTAGTACAATTTAGTACAATCTAGTACATTTTCGACGTCAAAGTACTAAAGTAGATAAAGGCTGAATTCTAGTACATTGTCAGTTTTCAAAAAATCAATAAAAATCTTCATTTCATACGCTGTAGCTTCTCTAATGGATGTATAATGCAAAAAAGCAGAGGTTTGACAGATTTTTTTGCTCTTTACAAAATTATAGAGCGTCCATGTGGTGTCAACTGCCACGCCATAATGAAGTTCACGGGTTTTAGTACAGTTTAGAACAATCTAGTACATTTTCGACGTCAAAGTACTAAAGTAGATAAAGGCTGAATTCTAGTACATTGTCAGTTTTCAAAAAATCAATAAAAATCTTCATTTCATACGTTGTAGCTTCTCTAATGGATGTATAATGCAAAAAAGCAGAGGTTTGACAGTTTTTTTTGCTCTTCACAAAATTATAGAACGTCCATGTGGTGTCAATTGCCACGCCATAATGAAGTTCACGGGTTTTAGTACAATTTAGTACAATCTAGTACATTTTCGACGTCAAAGTACTAAAGTAGATAAAGGCTGAATTCTAGTACATTGTCAGTTTTCAAAAAATCAATAAAAATCTTCATTTCATACGCTGTAGCTTCTCTAATGGATGTATAATGCAAAAAAGCAGAGGTTTGACAGATTTTTTTGCTCTTTACAAAATTATAGAGCGTCCATGTGGTGTCAACTGCCACGCCATAATGAAGTTCACGGGTTTTAGTACAATTTAGTACAATCTAGTACATTTTCGACGTCAAAGTACTAAAGTAGATAAAGGCTGAATTCTAGTACATTGTCAGTTTTCAAAAAATCAATAAAAATCTTCATTTCATACGTTGTAGCTTCTCTAATGGATGTATAATGCAAAAAAGCAGAGGTTTGACAGTTTTTTTTGCTCTTCACAAAATTATAGAGCGTCCATGTGGTGTCAACTGCCACGCCATAATGAAGTTCACGGGTTTTAGTACAATTTAGTACAATCTAGTACATTTTCGACGTCAAAGTACTAAAGTAGATAAAGGCTGAATTCTAGTACATTGTCAGTTTTCAAAAAATCAATAAAAATCTTCATTTCATACGCTGTAGCTTCTCTAATGTCGGCTACACACGTTCCGGCAGGCCTGTCAGTTCAAACTGAACGGTCTGCCTGAAGACCGGTCGCCTCGCCCCCACACGTTCAGGCAGGCCTGTCAGTTCGAGCTGAACAAGGCCGCCTAAAGACCGGTCGCCTCTGATTGGCTGACGCCCCTCCACACGTTCGGGCGAATGTGAAATATCAGTCACTACGTTTCCACGGGCTTTTAAAACAGTTTGTGTGTAATTTCTCGATATCTGGCAAGGTATACCTGATAGAAGAAAATGTCAAGTAGAAAGGTTATTTGGTTACTTAAGACGCATATCCTAAAAATATTTTGAAATATATAGGGTGTTGCGGGAAGTATTGGATAGTGATCAACTTGTTTTTTATATATAGAACTCTAACTTTTTTTAAATTCTTCTAGTTGCCATCATTGATTTCTATTCAACCCTAAAATATTTTTGGGATCGGTTGCGACGTTGCCAAGTTATTATTTATTTTCTATTAATTTCCGGATTTTCAGGTTCGCAAGTAATACGTCCAAATTGATATATCCCTTCACCTTTGCTCAATATTATTATACAGCGAGTTACTTGAATATTAAATGAATATTACTTTGGATGTAATCAGCAATGTGCATCTACAGGGTGGTTTTGGCAGAATTTTAAATTACGGCAATTTGATGGTGATTTTACTTTGTTTTTTTAAATGTCACAATGTATCTTTTATTTTAAATCAAAATATCCACTAATAACCTATCTCGCCTTGTAACATTTTTTTCGTGTTTGCGACGTTGCCAAGTTATAAATTATTTTTCCAAATTTTCAAGCAAATATCTCCGATTTTTATTAATAGAACACACTGTATATTTTATTTAACATAGAAGTACTCCCTAGTTATGGTCTATAGCGTGAACAAGTTTTAACTGGTGTTCCTAAAATAATAAAACCGTTTTCCTTGCACACATACTACTATTTCGAACACCAGGTCAGTAAAAGGTACAGGAACGCTTAAATGTCTTCAATACTGGCACAGCCGGAACGAGAAAATCCATAACTGCAGGTTTTTGAACATGCAGAATTCGACAATTCTAACAGCAGCGCTGCCAGATTTTACAACTTTTACGTTACTCGTCATAATTTTGTTATTTTCAATAGAATCCTCTACTTATCTTTATTGCAATTAATTGCGTATGTCGAATTTAGTAAAGTCTCACAATTTCAAAATTTTGCTTCTATTAATTACTGAGATACGGCAACACTGCTTTTTCAGTAAACAGTACCGGAACGCTTGAATATTTCCAAAACTGCCACAGCTGGAGGGCTGAAATTCAATACTTAGGGGTTTTTGAACATACAGAATTCAAAAATGCTAACATCGGCGTTGTCAGATTTTCCAATTTTACGTAAAAGTGGTAAATCTGACAACACCGATGTTAGCATTTTTTTTATTTTGCTGTAAAAAACTCTCCGATATTGATAATTTTCGCTTCAGCGGTGGCAGTTTTGGATATTCAAGCGTTCCGGTACTTTTTACTGAAAAAGTGGTGTTGCCGTATCTCAGTAATCAATAGAAACAAAATTTTGAAGTTATGAAATCCTACTAAATTCGACATGCGCAATTCATTGCAATAAAGATAAGTAGAGGATTTTATTGAAAATAACAAAGTTATGACGTGTAACGTAAAAGTGGTAAACCTGGCAACGCTGCTGTTATAATTTTTGAATTCTGCATGTTAGAAAACCTGCAGATATAGATTTTCTTGTTCCAGCTGAGCAAGTTTTGGAGATATTTAAGCGTTCGTGTACCTTTTACTGACCTGGTATTCGAAATAGGCAGTATGTGTAAGGAAAACGGTTTTATTACTTTAGGAACACCAGTTAAAACTTGTTCACGCCGTAAACCATTACTAAGGAGTACTTCTATGTTAAATAAAATATACAGTGTGTTCTATTAATAATCATCATAGATATTTGTTTGAAAATTTGGTAAAATAATTTATAACTTGGCAACGTCGCAAACGCGAAGAAAAACATTACAAAGCGAGATAGGGTATTAGTAGATATTTCGATTTAGAATAAAACATACATTTAAAGAAACAGAGTAAAATGACCTTCAAATTGCCTTAATTTAAAATTCTGCCAAAAACACCCTGTAGATGCGCATTGCTGATAACAACCAAAATAATATTCACTTAATATTCAAGTAACGTGCTGTATAATATTATTGAGAAAAGTTCAAGAAATGTATCAATTTGGACGTATTACTTGCGACCATGCAAATCCGAAAATTATTAGAAAATAAATTATAACTTGGCAACATCGCAGCCAATCCCAAAAATATTTTTTATATATAAAATGTGATAATGAAAATTAGAAACTAGAAAAATTAAAAAAAAGTTATGGTTCCATATAAAAAAATCAATTTGATCACTACCCTACTTTCCCGCAACACCCTGTATAATTCAAAATATTTTTATGTTTTTTTATGTTCGTCTTAACCAAATAACTTTTGTATTTGATATTTTCTTCTATTATTCTATATATTGCGAGGTATCGAAGAATTAGTCACTATATAGTGGAAACATCAATTGGATACGTTTTCAAAACGTTTCCTGTTCAAGGTCGATTCGCTATTTTTTGGGATCGTATCGAGATCCAAATGTCGTGGAAGCACCAGCTGTCTGTCCCTTTCTTTTTGAATTGACCAATCGTAGTGCGTCAGGTCGGCCGGATGGACGAACATATATGTGATTCTTCTCCGGTCGCCTGATCAGTCGTAACTGACAGATAGACCGGACCATACACACGCTCAGGCGACCGGACGTCAGGCCGGACGGAGGGACGAACATATATGTGATTCTTCTCCGGTCGCCTGATCAGTCGTAACTGACAGATAGACCGGACCATACACACGCTCAGGCGACCGGACGTCGGCGGACCATTCAGTTTGAACTGACAGGCCTGCCGGAACGTGTGTAGCCGACATAATGGATGTATAATGCAAAAAAGCAGAGGTTTGACAGATTTTTTTGCTCTTTACAAAATTATAGAGCGTCCATGTGCTGTCAACTGCCACGCCATAATGAAGTTCACGGGTTTTAGTACAATTTAGTACAATCTAGTACATTTTCGACGTCAAAGTACTAAAGTAGATGAAGGCTGAATTCTAGTACATTTCAGTTCTCAAAAAATCAAAAAAAAATATTCATTTCATACGTTGTAGCTTCTCAAATGAATGTATAATGCAAGAATGCAGAGGTTTGAGTTTTTTTGCTCTTCACAAAATTATAGAGCGTCCATGTGGTGTCAATTGCCAGCTCATAATGAAGTTCACGGGTTTTAGTACAATGTAGTAGAATCTAGTACATTTTATTACTTTCATTCAGTACATTTCAGAAACGACCGCGGCAACACTGGGGTTGACCCGAAGTCAATTGGCTTGCGACCTCCGTGCGGTGTGGTTACTGCACTTTCTCTGTACGCTCCGTGGTCACCAGACACGCCATAACGCCCGTCTCTGCTTGTTTATTTTTTTTTATGGTCAGCCTCCCGCAAAGGCTGAAAGCCTATGGCGCTGTAGAAGCGCTGCGAGAGGATAAGTGCCTGTGCACGTTAGATTTCAAATGCTGCAAGTTGTAGCCGTCGAGAAACAAATTCCCTGGCAGCTCATTCCACAGCATCAAAGTACTCCAAAAGTAGGAATGCTGGAGGAGACTGGTTCGGGAAGTAGGGACCTCGACCTGGTAAGGATGAGCTCGCAGAACCTTTCTAGTGTTCCTTGTTCGGGCGGCCTTTGGTGTTATTATCTGGGAGAGCTCACTCGAACATCTTACGTGATTGAATCTGTAAAACAGGGACAGGCCAGACACCCTTCTTCGATGTTGCAGGCTGTGTAGGTCCTTTGCGCGGTTAGGCGTATCGATTAATCTAATTGTTTTATTCTGGATAGTGTCCAGAAGCTTTAGACAGTGCTTCGGAACGCATACATACATGGCAGCAATACACCAACGATGGTCGGATCTGTGCCTTGTAGAGCAGCAGTAGTTGCTCTGGTGTATACAGCTTCCAAACTCCAGGCTATTGGGATGCCGTTTTAGCAATACTGACGACGTGGTCGTGCCAGGATATGTTATTGTAGATACTGATCCCCAAGAGCTTGAAGGAAGGTGACTCGACTATTGGATGACCCTCCAATTCCACAGTTTCTAAGCCAATGTGAGACTTCTTTGTCTCTATTGTTACCTCAGCTCACGTGACCACAGCCAACTGATCGTTTATTGGTACCTGGACGCACATCATGAAGTGTCAAGGTTCATAGGTTTTGGTGTCGGTGGAATAACATTATAGTACGAGCCTAAAGTTTGCAGAAGAAAAATATCGTGAACCAGGTAAACTCGAGTAGCGAGACCAATGTAAACCAATAAGATATAGTTGACTCCCTCCACTCTGCTCCAATGAGCCTATACCGTGATCTCAAATTGATCAATTTATTTACTGCGGTATTATTTTTGATGATACATAGGACCGTTTACTGTAAAAAGTCAGCAGAAAACTTGATCCAAATGAGAATAACACTAAAAAGAAAATTGTACTGTAATTTGAAATAGCCGATGATGACGTCACCTGTAGGGAACCAATGAGAAGCGTCCTTTCTGTAGGGAACCAATGAGAAGCGTCCTTTCTTGGTCCAATAACTACGAGCCGATGCTATTGTTTTGTACCAGTGAGCTCTTATGGATTCAAAAAATTCAATATTTAGAGCATTTTTTTCGGTTATAAATACGACAGAAAAATTTTGTAAAATTATTTATGGCATCTACGTGGTGTCAGGGTTCGTTTAAGCCAATATAAACCAAAAATGTGGTATAGGCCCATTCTCAGGCATATACTGTAACCTACCATTTTTTCGGGTTTTCTAACGGCTAGATATATAGTATAATAAATGCTCTTCAAGTTCTTCTTTAAGTTTCATCTCCTAGCGGAGGTTGGACATTACCATGGCAATGGAGTATTTGCCAACTTGCTAATATTGCCTGTTTAATCGCTGAAATGGATTGCTTGTATCTAATTTGTAGTGATGGCAGTGTTTGCTCAATTTTTTTCTGCCCACGTGGAGTAAAGATAGACTTTGAAAATCATCCCTTTGAAAAGAGCTCATTTAAATCTCTTAAACCTCCCGCCTAAGAAATCAACCAATCGAAAGTGGTTTTTATGCCGGATGTAGATATAGGATGTGACTATTTTAATTTGAATTGGTCGTAGATTCAAGGTTGTCACGTTGTTAATATTTTGCATAGTTTTTCTATAAAGGATGTAAACTTTATTTTATGTTTATTTAGTTTCCCTCTTTTTGAAGACTATAAATGTTATATTGCACAGCTATTTCATTTTTTGCATTGTTATGTAATTAGCAGTTTACTCTGAGAATGCTTCATAGTTAGTTTTCACAATTTTACTCGTCATTCGGCAACACTCGTCTTTAACAGCGTGTCACTAGTGTCATGCATACATAACCTCCCCTGGTGTCACGACTATCTCGGTATCCCATTTAACCAAGATAGATAATGAAATGATGTAAACAAACATCTGTCAATATCAATACGAAGCGGAGGTTATGCCTGTAGATGGAGAAAAGGAGGTCAGATGACAAGGTACAGTCACATTCTAAGGATAGCTCCACGAAAGACTTATGACGTCACGCTTAGATTTATTACGTCACAGCTTTGGCGCGAAATTTTATGTTTGAACTTTGCAGGTGCTTTTAAGCCACTTCGCGTTCACAGTAAAAAGTAAAAATGTTAGTTACATGGTTTTTGGGGACGTAACATCAATATTTCGACATAAAATTTTGTTCGGAAAATACCCCATTCTAACTTCTTTTGCCAGCTGTTCTAAACAACTGATTTGATGTCATTCCAAACCAATTACCCAAGTCTTTCAGTCTTCAGATTCTTCCTCTTCTTTTCCTCTTGATTTTCCCTTCCACAATGTTTTGCAGCAGGACATATTTGGGCCCCCATGATCAAGGTAGTCTAGTATTTTTCTTTTGAGGGCATTAATTAATGATAAGTTCAAAAAACAAACCGAATAACGGCAACACCGTAGCAATATCTCACCAGTCGTGTCTAGTGAGCCGTGGTCATAACTCACGTGGTAGTGATAGCTCCCCGTGACGTCACACTGCTGGGAGGATGATAAATATCTGGGAGGGCCATGATAAAACGCTGTTGTTTTTTGTTTTTTCGTGTTTCCTCTTTTTTGCTTATCGGTGTTGCGGATTTGTAGGCTGAGGACGAAGTTTGTTTTACTACCGGGCCAGAATCACCTAGGTATTTCTCGCGGAATGTATCCCAATTGTACCCTGTCACAAAATAAATCGTTGAGATACTGTAGCGCCGGTTTTTATATCTTTTCTTTTATTAAAATCCTTTAGACTAGTTTACTGGATCTTGGAATTGATGTGCCAGGTGTTTCCTCACATATCGCCATCTCTCCTATTTTTTTTATTTAGAGATAGAAAAAAATGTTTGTGTGAAAGCTTTATAATTTTCTCCTGTCATTTAGAATTTGAAACGACCAAAGAGAAAAAATAATAAAAAATCCTGTTTTTGTATAAAGTTGTTTTTTTCAATGGGACACCCTGTATATTATATCACATAATAAAGAAATATATCCCGTAGTTAGGATATTATGAAAGAACACTTAATAAGAGCGATACAAATTTTGTAGATATAAGAGGAAAATTAACTCGAGAAATATCAATAAATAAGGGAGTTAGACAAGGCTGCTGTATTTCACCCACAATATTTAACATATATAGAGATGCCATTATAAAAAAGTTGAAAACCCGGAATGCCCTGAAGGTTTATCTACATCTTGACCAAAATACCACCATAAACTCTATTTTATATGTCGATGACCTAGTACTTTTAGCCGAAACAGAAGACGATCTACAGAGAAAAGTGTACATCCCACAAAAAACCTGTCAAAAATACGACATGAAAATATCGACAAACAAAACTAAAACCATGGCTTTCTCCTGTTTTCAAAAATATAGGGTTCGTTCAGCTTATTTTGAAAGGATTTTTAAATGTTTAACTTCTAAAATGTGAAAGTAAACCTCAATCCACTATAGCCATAGTGGCCGAAAAACAATTGAATGCGGTACCGATTTGTGTCATTCTGACATTTTGTCGAGATAAAAAGCATCGCTTTGTTTACAAGTGCAAATAACTTGCAATTTTATTGTAAAAAATGGCGTTATATTATACAAAAGAAAAATCTTTATATTAATTAGGTCTTCATTGTTAATAAATGAGTATTGGATACTGTATATTCAACGTCAGGTAGACAAATGTATTATTAATACCAACAAGGTGATTTATAGGGTCGTATACCGAAATATCATAAAAAATTAGGGCTGTTTAATGTTAAAGCATCCCCAACCCAATTTACATAAATATGCCGTTATCTGTCCGAACAATTCGCATATAATTTAACAGTCAAATTACAGGATCCCATCATTTAAATATGGCCAAAATAATGGAAGAGATGACCGTGTCGCTAAATACGTATGAATATTTTGTACGCAACTTAATTTAGCCTACAATGATTGTGTATCATGTACAGAGAGGCCACACCATTGTGTGTAAAAAAGGCACTAGGGATCTAATCCATATGATTTTTGGTGAATTCTAACCTTCAAGAATAAAAGTAGAAAATTATGCGAGATCCCTAGAGTATTCAAAAAGCAGAGTTTGAACGGCTGTTGTTTTTTTAACTTATTTTCATCTTTCAATACCCATAGACTTTATCCACCACTACCACGGTACGGTTTAGATATTAAATTGACTATTTTTTGTCTAAAATAACGCCTTCACAGGGGCAAGAAGAGCCCACTACGAATATTACGAATATTATATAACACATTTTTCACAACCCCCACCTCCAAATTACCCCAATTTCACTCCCTCTAAAAACGACCAGAAACCCCCAAAACACCTAAAAAGTAAGTTTGAGCTGTTTTTATATTTTTAGTTTTTTTATTATTGCTGCGCTGCCACTGAGTCGATTTCTATTCTCTTTCTATTGGTTTATTTTCGTCGAACGAGACCCAAAACTGCAACCGGACTTGTAATCAGCTCCTCCAAATTATCCCAAATACGATCTTTGATCTTGATAGAAAGCTAAATAAAGTTTTTCGATTTTTTTTTTGGTAAACCCGCAGACTCGAGAGATCTGAAATTTTTTATTTTCGTCAACCGAGACTGAGACTCAAAACTGCAACTGGACTTGTAATCAGCACCTTCAAATTATCCCAAATACGAGGTTTCACCTTGACCGAAAGCCATATAAAGATTTTCGATTCTCCCTGCCCGGGAGATCAGAAATTTTTTATTTTCGTCAAACGAGACTGAGACTCGAAATTGCGACGGATTTGTAATCAGTACCTTGAAATTATCCGAAATGCGAGGTTTCATCTTAATAGAAAGCCATATAAAGATTTTCGATTTTTTGAGGTACTCCCGCCTGCCCGGGAGATCTGAAATTTTTTATTTTCGTCAAACGAGACTGAGACTCGAAACTGCGACTGGATTTGTAATCAGTACCTTGAAATTATCCGAAATGCGAGGTTTCATCTTAATAGAAATCCAAATAAAGATTTTCGATTTTTTGAGGTACTCCCGCCTGCCCGGGAGATCTGAAATTTTTTATTTTCGTCAAACGAGACTGAGACTCAAAACTGCGACTGGATTTGTAATAAGTACCTTGAAATTATCCGAAATGCGAGGTTTCATCTTAATAGAAATCCAAATAAAGATTTTCGATTTTTTGAGGTACTCCCGCCTGCCCGGGAGATCTGAAATTTTTTATTTTCGTCAAACGAGACTGAGACTCGAAACTGCGACTGGATTTGTAATCAGTACCTTGAAATTATCCGAAATGCGAGGTTTCATCTTAATAGAAATCCAAATAAAGATTTTCGATTTTTTGAGGTACTCCCGCCTGCCCGGGAGATCTGAAATTTTTTATTTTCGTCAAACGAGACTGAGACTCGAAACTGCGACTGGATTTGTAATCAGTACCTTGAAATTATCCGAAATGCGAGGTTTCATCTTAATAGAAATCCAAATAAAGATTTTCGATTTTTTGAGGTACTCCCGCCTGCCCGGGAGATCTGAAATTTTTTATTTTCGTCAAACGAGACTGAGACTCGAAACTGCGGCTGGATTTGTAATCAGAACCTCGAAATTATACGAAATTCGAGATTTCATCTTAATAGAAAGCCAAATAAAAATTTTCGATTTTTTGAGGTACTCCCGCGTGCCAGGGAGATCTGAAATTTTTTATTTTCGTCAAACGAGATTGAGACTCGAAACTGCGACTGGATTTGTAATCACCACCTCGAAATTATCCGAAATGCGAGGTTTCATCTTAATAGAAAGCCAAATAAAAATTTTCGATTTTTTGAGGTACTCCCGCCTGCCCGGGAGATCTGAAATTTTTTATTTTCGTCAAACGAGACTGAGACTCGAAACTGAGACTGGATTTGTAATCAGTACCTCGAAATTGTCCGAAATGCGAGGTTTCATCTTAATAGAAAGCCAAATAAATATTTTCGATTTTTTGAGGTACTCCCGCCTGCCTGGGAGATCTGAAATTTTTCATTTTCGTCAAACGAGACTGAGACTCGAAACTGCGACTGGATTTGCAATCAGCACCTCGAAACTATCCGAAATGCGAGGTTTCAGCTTAATATAAAGCCAAATAAAGATTTTCGATTTTTTGAGGTACTCCCGCCTACCTGGGAGATCTGAAATTTTTCATTGTCGTCAAACGAGACTGAGACTCGAAACTGCGACTGGATTTGTAATCAGCACCTCGAAATTATCCGAAATGCGAGGTTTCATCTTAACAGAAAGCCAAATAAAGATTTTCGATTTTTTGAGGTACTCCCGCCTGCCCGGGAGATCTGAAATTTTTTATTTTCGTCAAACGAGACTGAGACTCGAAACTGCGACTGGATTTGTAATCAGCACCTCGAAATTATCCGAAATGCGAGGTTTCATCTTAATAGAAAGCCAAATAAAGATTTTCGATTTTTTGAGGTACTCCCGCCTGCCAGGGAGATCTAAAATTTTTTATTTTCGTCAAACGAGACTGAGACTCCAAACTGCGACTGGATTTGTACTCAGCACCTCGAAATTATCCGAAATGCGAGGTTGCATCTTAATATAAAGCCAAATAAAGATTTTCGATTTTTTGAGGTACTCCCGCCAGCCCGGGAGATCTGAATTTTTTTATTTTCATCAAACGAGACTGAGACTCGAAACTGCGACTGGATTTGTAATCACAACCTCGAAATTATCCGAAATGCGAGGTTTCATCTTAATAGAAAGCCAAATAAAGATTTTCGATTTTTTTAGGTACTCCCGCCTGCCCGAGAGATCTGAAATTTTTTATTTTCGTCAAACGAGACTGAGACTCGAAATTGCGACTGGATTTGTAATCAGTAGCTTGAAATTATCCGAAATGCGAGGTTTCATCTTAATAGAAAGCCATATAAAGATTTTCGATTTTTTGAGGTACTCCCGCCAGCCCGGGAGATCTGAATTTTTTTATTTTCATCAAACGAGACTGAGACTCGAAATTGCGACTGGATTTGTAATCAGCACCTTCAAATTATCCCAAATACGAGGTTTCATCTTAATAGAAAGCCAAATAAAGATTTTCTATTTTTTTAGGTACTCCCGCCTGCCCGAGAGATCTGAAATTTTTTATTTTCGTCAAACGAGACTGAGACTCGAAACTGCGATTGGATTTGTAATCAGAACCTCGAAATTATACGAAATTCGAGATTTCATCTTAATAGAAAGCCAAATAAAGATTTTCGATTTTTTGAGGTACTCCCGCCTGGCCGGGAGATCTGAAATTTTTTATGTTCGTCAAACGAGACTGAGACTCGAAACTGCGACTGGATTTGTAATGAGCACCTCGAAATTATCCGAAATACGAGATTTCATCTTAATAGAAAGCCAAATAAAGATTTTCGATTTTTTGAGGTCCCGCCTGCCCGAGAGATCTGAAATTTTTTATTTTCGTCAAACGAAACTGAGACTCGAAATTGCGACTGGATTTGTGATCAGCACCTTCAAATCATCCCAAATACGAGGTTTCATCTTAATAGACAGCCAAATAAATATTTTCGCTTTTTTTTTAGGTACTCCCGCCTGCCCGAGAGATCTGAAATTTTTTGTTTTCGTCAAACGACACTGAGACTCGAAATTGCGACTGGATTTGTAATCAGCACCTTCAAATTATCCCTAATACGAGGTTTCATCTTAATAGAAAGCCAAATAAAGATTTTCGATTTTTTTAGGTACACCCGCCGGCCCGAGAGATCTGAAATTTTTTGATTTCCGTCAAACGAGACTGAGACTCAAAACTGCAACTGGATTTATAAATCAGCACTTTCAAATTATCCGAAATGCGAGGATTTTTGAGAAAGACTTTTAACGCGCTCGATAAACCTCAATGTGGTGTCAATAGCTACTCCAAGAATCTTTGTATAGTCAACAAATTGTATCACTCCAAGATAGTTGTACGTATCTCGGGCATTATTCATCCATCTTTTGAAGAATGGGCCTATACCGCATTTTTGGTTTATTGGCTTAAACGAACCCTGACACCACGTAGACGCCATAAATAATTTTACAAAATTTTTCTATCGTATTTATAACCGAAAAAAATTGCTCTAAATATTGAATTTATTGAATCCATACACTTCCCGCCCAGGTCGTGACGTCACCTGTAGGGAACCAATAAGAGCTCACTGGTACAAAACAATAGCATCCGCTGGTAGTCATCGGACCACAAAAGGACGCTTCTCATTGGTTCTCTACAGAAAGGACGCTTCTCATTGGTTCCCTACAGGTGACGTCATCATCGGCTATTTCAAATTACAGTACAATTTTCTTTTTAGTGTTATTCTCATTTGGATCAAGTTTTCTGCTGACTTTTTACAGTAAACGGTCCTATGTATCATCAAAAATAATACCTCAGTAAATAAATTGATCCATTTGAGATCACTTAAGACAAATTATTGAAAAAGCCAGAGAGCATTATTTTCCTGTTTTTATCTGCTTTGTGGACTATTCTAAGGCGTTTGATAACGTAAAGTGGCCTAAACTGTGGGAAATCCTCATCTCTATGGGAGTTCCCTATCACCTAGTGTTTCTCATACAGCAACTCTATGAGTCTAATTCGGCTCGCGTAAGAATTGATGGTAACCTGTCTAGTCAAACTGCAACCAGAAAAGGAGTTCGTCAGGGATGTGTATTATCTCCGATGTTGTTTAACATTTACTCTTAATTTGTGATTAGACAGGTATTAGACAACTGGAATGGCGGTGTAACTATTGGCGGAAGCAAAATATCCAACTTAAGATTTGCTGACGATATAACCCTTATTGCAGCTTCTCAGGAAGAACTAGTAGCTCTATTAAACATCTTAGAACAACGTAGTGCAGAGTATGGTCTTGGTATTAACTACAATAAGACCAAGGTTACGATCGTAGATAGAGAGCATGATAATTATCGAGAAATAAAGTCCATAGGCCGTTGTGAAGTAGTTCAGTTTTATAGACCTCGGTTCTTTGATCGATAATTCGGGTAGCTGTGAAAATGAGATTCGACGGCGCATTCAACAGGCACCTGTGGCCATGACAAAGCTTACTAAAATATGGCGTGACCATAACATCACTAAAGCTACAAAAATGTCGCTGGTTCAGTCTCTTGTGTTCTCCATATTTTTGTATGCCTCGGAAACTTGGACTGTTAAAAAGGCAGATCGAGCTCGCATAGACGCTTTTGAAATGTGGACATGGAGGAGAATGCTGAGAGTACCTTATACCGCCGATCGAACTAACGTCTCCATACTGGATGAGGTCGGTAATCCAAAGAGACTATCCTCCATTGTGTCGACAAGAATGCTTACATTCTTCGGACATATACACAGAAGCGATAATATGGAGAAACTTGTAGTTCAGGGTCGTGCCCCGAGTGGGCGGCGCCGTGGCCGTCCCCCTACACGCTGGGTGGATACGACGAAACAGTTGCTGGATATGAGTGTCAAGAGCGCCACTAAACTGACAACAAATCGCGAACGATGGCGAGCTACAGTGCTCAAAACTATTGATGATATTCGTGTCGGCAATACTCTAGCTCCGACTTAATGCATTTTACGAGTTCACAACATGTCTGTTAAGACATTGTGACTATGATGATGATGATTTGAGATCACGGTATAGGCCCATTAACGCAAAAACAGAGCTCACACTCGTTACTGTGCTGAATTTGATTCGTTTATACGTAAATGACGATGATCTCCAAACGAAACCACGAGAACAGAGAAACGCGAACTATATGCATATTCAAAAGAGTAATCCAGCGTCGTTCGCAGTGATGAATTAAAACAAAATAAACAGAACGTTCTATAAACTTGATTGAGGCACAAAGGAACAATAATATGACCTGCTTTTGTTCTGTTAACCAGCGCACATTTCGAGACGCTCGCTCGTCCCAACGGAATATTCTCAAGCTATTGTCCATTGTCTTGCTTGGTACGACTATGTTCCCACAATTATCTGGTATGTATGCAATTGAAATATATTTTTCTTTTTTAATTTGTATACAGAAAAAAAATATTGTTAGTATTTGGTTGCTTTTCCATTACTCCAAATCATCATCATAGTCACAATGTCTTGTGTTGTGAACTCGTAAAATGTACCCATTTTACGAGCTTCTCTTGGGATATCTTTAAGATCTTTGATGCAGTAGTTTCCCATTTGCCTTCTGCATCCTCATGCCGTTGACCAGATGGTATCTACTAGTTCGTCCGCCTTTAGGGACAATTTCTCACCCCAAGGACAAGAAGGTGTCCTGACTCTTCTCAACTCGTCCACCCAAAGCTGTTGGTTGAGAAGAGGTTACTGCTTATACCGACAGTAGTTCGGTGTTCCTTTTAGTCGCCTTTTACGACACGCAGGATATGCGATGGGAGGTATTCTAACCCGCCCCACACGGGGTATTACTCCAAATAGTTGTTTCAAATCCATGTCATTCAAACAATTTACCCAACAGAGTTGCTTATGGTGGTTCACTGCATCATTTTGATTGGTCAGGTTTGGTTAGGGGTTATTATCAGGAAGTATTTAATGGCTAATATGTACTCTGAATTTGTGGTGATGAGACAGGTATTGGACAACTGGAATGGCGGTATAACTATTAGCGGAAGCAAAATATCCAACAGATTTGCTGACCATACAACCTTTATTGCTGCTTCTCAGGAAGAACTAGTAGCTCTATTGAACTCCTTAGAACAACACAGTGCAACATATGGTCTTGGTATTAACTACAACAGACCAAGGTTATGATCGTTGGTAGAGAGCACGATAATCATCGAGAAATAGTCAGTAGGCCGTTGTGAAGTAGTCCAAAGTTTTGTGTACCTCCGTTCTTTGATCGACAATTCGGGTAGCTGTGAAAATGAGATTCGACGGCGCATTCAACAGGCACATGTGGCCATGACATAGCTTACTAAAATGTGACCATAACATCACTAAAGCTACAAAAATGGTTCAGTCTCTAGTGTTCTCCATATTTTTGTATGCCTCGGAAACTTGGCATATTGAGCCCGCACAGATGCTTTTGAAATGTGGACGTGGAGGAGAACGCTGAGAGTTCCTTACACCGCCCATCGAACTGACGTTTCCATACTAGATGAGCTCGGTAATCCAAAGAAACTATCCTCCATTGTGCCGACGAGAATGCTTACATTCTTCGGACATTGATAATATCGTGTCGGCAATACTCTAGCTCCGACTGGATGCATTTTACGACTTCAGAAAATGTCTGTTAAGACATTTTGACTATAATGATGAAGAACAGATAAACTACTAAATCCATAAACAAAATAATACAAAATCTTTAGATTATTTTTTCGATTTCTGATGACGGGATTTCTGGATTTCGGGAGAATTACCCACTTACAGCTGTTTCAAATCCGTGTCATTCAAACAATTTACTCAGCAGTTTCAAAGCAATAATTGCAGGTATAAGCTAATATATTCAAATACATTATATTCGTTCTAATGTACTATCATTCCAATACTAACATTAGCCTATAATGCAATTAAAGCATCATTTTGTTTTAATACAGTTTCTAAGTTGGATTTTTTTTCAAGGGCATATAGTACTCGCCAAAAAGAGTGATTTTTCCCAATAATCTGAAAACTCATGTTGCAATCTACCAAGTATATATTTTAGAGCGATTTGAAACTTCGTTGTAATTTTAATATTATCTTAATTTGGATCATGACCTACCCAACGAAAGTTTGCAATGCAACATGAGATAAACCTCAACTAAGGCCCGGTTTCATAATCAAACGTAATTCACCCATTATGTTTAATCCGAGCATTAGGAAATAAATGGTTTTTATAATCGCTAATTGACAGATTAAAATGACATAATTGTCCAATAAGTTAGTGCCTCGCCCTCGGCCAGTTAAAGCTCATTAATTGAAAAATCAACCTATAAATCTGACATGTCGTTTGTATGACGTTTAAGAGTTGACACACGTATCAGAATTTCATTAGGTTAAGGTTGAGTTGACAGTGGGTGTTCACTTTTATCAGTGTTTATAAAATTTATTTCACAAATTACATCGATTCATAGCTGCTTTTGAGCACAATTAAAAGCAAGTATTCTAAATGCATAATATCATTCATCTCTATATGTATTTTGTAAATGACTGTATTATATCCTCACTCATCGCCTTCTCCTGATTGTTCACCTTATCTGTAAATTTGCATTCTATAATGCTTTTGAATATTGCTACTGTACGAATGAGTAGCAGCTCCTCTTCTTTAGTAAAGTTACTACGATGGGCACGTTTTACTTTTTGTGGGTTTGATTCCGTACTTTTCTAATAAGAGAAACCCGAAAACTTGTCACAATCTGACACATTCACTTTTATAGGTTAAGCGAAATGTCATAATGACGTTTAAACAGCACAAAGTGTGACACAAAACCTTCTTTCGGATGTACCAACCATATTCTATTGCCTGTTAATTAATTGACGTTTCCAAATGCATTATGAAACGCGCATCACTTTAATGGAATGATTAAGTTAACAGGTGCATTTGCTAATCAACTTATTAGTGAATGATTATGAAACCGGGCCTAAGCCCACAAAACTAAGCACTTTGGAAAAGGTAAAATTCACGCGGGTGAAATGAGGTAAAATTACGATTCCTTTCCAGAAAACGCGGTGGAAGCATCGAAAATTCAAAGATGGTAAAATAGCCGCCTAGCGGTTCTCATAGTTGCTTGGATGTAGTAAGGAAAAGGCGTATACCGGCTATAAATTATATACATGCGGCCATTCATGAGGAAAATATGTCGAAAATGGGACGGAGTTATGGGTTATTCACGCAAATATAGGAATGTTTCCGGTTCATTGAATCCCGACAATAAGGAAGCGTCCAAAGCGGACAAAAGGAAACGGCGAAAGTAGTCTTCAAATACTTTAGAATAATCTAGAGACTTGCGAAACTGTTTCGGTTCAGTCCAAGATAAAAATAGAAGTCAGGGAGGACAAAACTTTTCAGATGCCTATTTGCTAGGAGACCCAGGCATCCGTTGTCATTCTCTCTAGTCCTATACGGGGGTTGTTCTATATCTTCGTCAATCCACCAGAAGGTAACGGCAAACCAAAGGAAATCACTGCCAGAAAGCAACAAACTTCTTGGCGGAACACAAGGGCGCATTCGCTTCACCTAACCATATATGGGCGCATCTATGCTAACTGCATATGAGAGTCGATATACGAGGGTTGCTCTATATGCAGTTGGCATAGAAGCGCGCTTGTCCGGTTAGGTGAAGCGAATGCGCCTTTGCGTTCCGCCAATGAGTCTGCTGCTTTTTAGCAGTGACTTTCTTTGGTTTGCCGTTACCTCCGGGTACCAGATGGCGTATAGTTAGATCTTTTCTGACGCCTACTCTCTCTAATTCTATTAGGCGATCCAAAACCACGTGACATCGCAATGAAATTATGCAACGGGAACGTTTTCGATGCTTCAGGAAGCCTTTAAGTGGAATTGCTTATAGAAAAAATGAAGTCAAGTTGATTGACTCAGTACTTCCCACTTCCCCTAGGCAATGTTCGGATGGACCTAAAAAAGTTATTTATGTCGCTAGGTCTTCCTTCACAGGTCAGTAGGTAGTCTATTATGAATACAACAAATTTTTCAATTTTACAACCCCCCAACCCCCAACCACCCCAATTTCCACCCCCACCCAAAAAAAGTAGAAAATGATCAGGAACCTCGAAAATTTGAGCTGTTTTTATATTTTTAGTTTTTTTATTGTTTATGCCACGATTTATAAAAACCATACCCATTTTCTATCCTCGCCACGGTAGTAATACTGTGTCAATATTTCATTAAAATCAATTCAACAGTTTCTTCGTCACATAATATAGAACGATGTAAAGCAATACTCATATGTTTACACCAGAAAAGTCCTTTGGTTTCTGTAATAGGAAAGGCACTGTTCAGATGGATCTAAAAAGGTGATTTATATGTGGCTAGATCTTCCTTTACAGGTCAGTGGACAACCTATTATGAATACAGCAAATTTTTCAGTTTTTCAACCCTCCACCCCCCAACCACCCCAATTTCACCCTCACCCAAAAAAACTCAGAAAATGATCAGGAACTTCTAAAACACTTAAAAACGAAGTTTGAGCTGTTTTTATACTTTTAGTTTTTTTATTATTTCTGCGCTGCTACTGGCACGATTTATAAAAACCATACGCATTTTCCATCCTCGACACGGTAGTAATACTGTGTCAAAATTTTATTAAAATCAATTGAACAGTTTCTTCGTTACTAAATATAGAACGATCTAAAGCAATACTCGTATGTATGTATAGTGTATACATCGGAAAAAATTCTAAGTCCTTTAGTTTCTGTAATAGGCATAAGGCAATGTTCGGATAGACCTAAAAAAGTTATTTACGTCGCTAGGTCTTCTTTCACAGGTCAGTGGGTAGTCTATTATGAATACAAAAAATTTTTCAATTTTACAATCCCCCAACCCCCAACCACCCCAATTTCCACCCCCACCCAAAAAAAGTAGAAAATGATCAGGAACACCTAAAACGCCTAAAAACGAAGTTTGGGGAATATTTGAAGTTTTTCGTTTTTTGCTAGTTACTCCGCCGCCAATGCACCGATTTTCAAAATTATAGCAGCATTACCTACTACGACCCCACAGCATATCGCTGCCCAAATTTCATCAAAATCCATGCAGCGGTTACTGAGATTACGAGGGTAGAAAAACGCGACAGACAGACAGACAGACCGACAGACAGACCGACAGACAGACCGACAGACAGACCGACAGACAGACCGACAGACAGACCGACAGACAGACCGACAGACAGACCGACGGAAATGAGTGACGTGGATTTTCGTTATGTAGACATCATGAAACGCCCAAAAAGTGGATTATCTCAAAATCGAAAATTTTCGCGATCACAATACTCCCCTCACCTATCGGTGTGGGAAGTAAAAATCAAAGGTGAAGAAGTAATGTACTTTTTTGCTCCCAGTGTCGAAAAGAGCACTGACCAAGACTTGATTGAGGATATCCAAGAGAAAGTCAGAAGTCGTAAAGACATTCCAAAAGAGGCCTAGGAATACGTCTTCCTGGCTTGAAAAAACCGTCTGCAAAAATGTATTGATGTAGGAGGTGCATATTTTGAGGATAACTTTTGTATTGTCTAAAGTATTGCTTTATATGGATCAAAACTGAGGAAGATGTCGCTGAGGAATCAGGATAAACTAAGAGTCGTATTGATAGTCGATACTTAAGGGTTTTGTGTTTCGAAACCTTACTTGAGGGTCCCTTACGTAAGGCTACCTTGAGTCCTACATTCCAGTATTTCGAAAAGCTGCTGGAACATTTACCACTGGAGTTTTTAAGAATAGTGTGGTTACAGTTAGATGGAGTGAATGCACATTTCAGTATTAGAGGCCGAAACACTTTGGATAAAAGGCTTCCTGTCCAAAGGCCAACTGTTTCTTTTGCGAGCCACGCCACCTACGATTTTTCCAATTCTTAAGCGCCATTACAGAATAATTACAAAACCGTAAATATCTTGAAAACCATCAAAGATAGAACCAGATATGTTTGGATAAAAGTGAAAAGGAATTTAATTTCGCATCCAGTGATGTGAAACTTTTCACCACGATCCCATTTGAAAAAAAAACTTTAACGTTTTAAACTTTTCAAATTCGAAAATTGCTAGTCTATTGATTAAAAGTGCTTCTGAAACAATGATCTTTTTGCTCGATTCAAAACCGAAAACCGCATCTTTATGTCGTGCTTAGTTTTAGAGATATTAATATTCTTTGTAAAGTACCACAAACGTCAATTTTCTAAAGAATCCTGAATAACTTCGAAAACGGGCTTTATAGACATAAACTATGCTTAACGAACTGGACCTATAACTCAATGCTGAATTCAAAAACGTAATAATATGCAGGGTGTTCCATTTAAAATAAGGAAGTTGATATCTACTTCCGGTATATCCGGATGTCCGCCATCTTGACATTATTTTCTGGAAGTAGACCATTTGAAAAGAAACGTTTTTACTTCCCACACCGATAGGTGAGGGGAGTATTGTGATCGCGAAAATTTTCGATTTTGAGATAATACACTTTTTGGGCGTTTTATGATGCCTACATCACGAAAATCCACGTCACTCATTTCCGTCGGTCTGTCTGTCGGTCTGTCTGTCTGTCGGTCTGTCTGTCTGTCTGTCTGTCGGTCTGTCTGTCTGTCTGTTGGCGTTTTTCTAGCCTCCTAATCTCAGTAACCGCTACATAGATTTTGATGAAATTTCGGTGGTGATATGGTGTAGGGTCGTAGTAGGTAATGTTGCTACAATTTTGAAAATCGGTGCATGGGCGGCGGAGTAATTAGCAAAAAACGAAAAATTTCAAATATGCCTCAAACTTCGTTTTTAGATGTTTTAGGGGTTCCTGATCATTTTCTACTTTTTTTTGGGTGGGGGTGAAATTGGGGTGGTTGGGGGGTAGGGGGTTGTAAAGCTGAAAAATTTGTTGTACTCATAATAGGCTGTCTACTGACCTGAGAGAGAAAGACCTAGCGCTATAATACACTTTTTTAGGTCCTTCGGAACATTGCCTTTTGTATTACAGGAACCAAGGGACTTGGAGAATTTTCCGATGTATACATACGAGTATTACTTTAGATCGTTCTGTATTTTATAATGTTGAAATTACTGAAGTGATGTTAATGAAATTTCGGCACAGTATTACTACTTTGGCGAGGAAGGAAAACGCGTCTGATGTTTAGGAATCGTCTCAGTGGCGGCGCAGCAATATTAAAAAAACAAAAAATATGAAAACAGCTCAACTTCGTTTTTAGGCGTTTTAGGGGTTCCTGATCATTTTCAATTTTTTTTTGGGTGGGGGTGAAATTCGGGTGGTTGGGGGGGTGGGGGGTTGTAAATCTGAAAAATTTGTTCTACTCATAATGGGCTGTCTACTGACCTGAGAGAGAAAGTCCTAGCAGCATAATACACTTTTTTAGGTCCATCCGAACATTGCCTTGCCGATTACAGAAACCAAGGGACTTAGAATTTGTGGTGTATACATACGAGTGTTGTTTTAGATCGATATATTATTCTATTACGTATCGCAAAAATTATTGAATTGATTTTAATGAAATTTTGACACAGTATTACTACCGCGGCGAGGATAGAAAACGCGTATGTTTTGGAAAAAATCATTTCAGTGGCGGCGCAGCAATAATAAAAAAACTAAAAATATAAAAACATCTCAAACTTTGTTTTTAGGCGTTTTAGGGGTTCCTGATCATTTTCTACTTTTTTAGGTGAGGGTGAAATTGGGGCGGTTGGGGGGTGGGGGGTTGTAAAACTGAAAAAATTTGTTGTATTCATAATAGTTTGTCCATTAACCTGTTGAAAAAAATACGTAGCGGCATATTACACTTTTTTAGGTCCATCTGAATATTGGCTTGCCTATTACAGAAACCAATTTTGTGATGTATACATACGAGTTTTGCTTTATTTCGTTCTATGTATTTTGCGTAAAGCGAAAATTATTGAATTGATTTTAATGAAATTTTGACACCAAATTTAGTGCCGTGGCGAGAATGGAAAACGCGTCTGTCTTTGAAAAATCGTCAGTGGCGGCGCAGCAATAATAAAAAACTAAAAATATAAAAACACAGCTCAAACTTTGTTTCTAGATGGTTTGGAGGCTCCTGATCATTTCGCATCGTTTAGTTGAAGCACGCAGAAAAAAAAATGTGGCGTCTTAGCTTCTAAGGAGGGAGACGCAAGAAACTATTTACGAGAGGTTTTTGTGTTGGTTGTTTTTTGCGGGCGGCTGGGCGATGATTTGGTTGCAAGGGATTTAAAACTATAGCTTCATGCAATGGGAAAATAATAAAATGGTATCATCATTATGTGTGGGAAGTACTGAGTCAATCAACTTGACTCCATTTTTTATTCGAAACATTACATCCGGTGTAACATCTTGTTGTGGCTGAAAGCTTACATAAATAATAGGAAAATTATAGTTCAAATAAATGATCGGAGATCGAAACCTTTTGATACTAACTTTTTTGGGTCCACTAATATTCCTTCTTTTCATAAATGATATGCTTAAACATCTATCCAGTGATCATACGATATACTATATGATTATGCAGATTCCCAGGAGGATCTAGAACTGAAACTAAATCTGTTGGCCTCCCAATTCTCAGAGTGGTGCTCAAAAAATTTACTTATAGTCAATAAAAACAAAACCGTTCCTATGCAATTTCACAATCGCTCATCAGCCTCGAGAAATGTGAGCACATTTATATAGATGGTGCTGTGATCAAGCAGACCGCATATGTAGATTTCGTGGGTATCTACATACAGATCAGTTGCTGAATATTTACTATTCTATAATTCACTGTCATTTGAGCTATAGCATTATATTGTGGGGCATATCTTCAGAAGCAAAAAGGGCTTTCGTCGCCCAAAAGAGAGCCATAAGACCAATTTTCAAGCTATCATGGCGAGTGTCATGTAAACCCACTTTATTGCGCTATCGACTTATGACACTTCCATGTACATATCTACATATATAAATGCATATTATTTGTCAGAAACCACTCAGAACAGGATAACAAAAATGATGATTACCATAAATATCCAACTCGTGGTGGTGATCTCCTACACTGTAAGAAACATCAAGCAGCCCTTTTTGAAAAAAGCCCGCATTATATGAGTATTAAGCTTTACAATTCCCTACCAGCAGCTCTTAGAGCTGAAGATAGCTATCGCAAGTTCAAAAAAAAATATGAGCAATTTCATTATTGACCATTGTTTCTATAGTGTGAATGAATACCTTAATTCCTAGTCATAATTTCCAACTTTTTGTATGACCACCCGATAACTATTTATCATGTTGTTTTTATTGTTGTGTAGTAATTTATACCAAATTATAGTATTTAAGTTTTATTTAAATGTGTATTAATGATTTCGGATCGGGTTTCCTCGGCCTATCAGCTCCCGGACTACGTGGTCCATTTTCCGACTGTCTTGGCAATCACTGGTTTAGGGGTTGACGCTTCGCTATAGTTAAATTTCACATTGCATGATACCTCCGCTAGCGGTAAATCGGCGCAAACAATGTTGTCACGCGCTTATATAACAAAATCGTAAGATCCCTTAGATGCTCAGCTAACGAATAGATATTACTGTATGCTTGATTGTATGCATAATCTGTGAGCAAATATTCAACAGTGTTTCTCAATTTTCTATTATTTGGAGTCAAACATTAATTGCAATCCTTAATTTCTAATATGCCTAATCCACGTCCAATCATACCAACGGTAGCACGACTGCTGAAACATACGTACACTTGGCAACAGCGCTTGAAATGGCGGCATGCGAGCTCTCGGCGTTGCCCCTTTGTGCAGGTCCTTTAGCCATAGCTTAGAGATCGGTACAGGCATGCACACGCATACTGTGGGAAGCTATAGATGTGCGAGTGTACTCAATATATTCGCACTCAGAACGTTCATCGCAGACTTGTACTGTCGCATATCTGTGCGAACTCAAGTCGCTTGATCCATTCGGTATCGTGATAAAAATTTCTGAGGAGCAAAAAAACCGTAAATTAGAGCACCAACGCACATGTATGTTTCTTTCATGTTAATCAAAAAACCGACACCAGTTTTAGGCTCACACCATGTCGCTTATCTATTTTGCGCGATGTGACGCATTGTGAGAGGGGCCATGAAATCACAGCAGTTTCGCAGCAATTACGCACGGTTTGACAATGCCGCAAGATCCGCCGAGGGTCCGGCTTGCCGCTTCGCGGTGGCCGCCCGTTTAGATTTGACGCGCCAGTCTTAGTCAGGTGCGTAGCGATATAGCAGGTGTGGTAAGTTATTCTTGAAGTTTGCGCGGGAAATTAGACGATACAATTAATAACAATGCAGCAAGGCACATCGGTTAGCAATACAGCATCCAAACGACATGTTTTATCAACCGGTGAACGCAATATAGTGAAGAATGTTTACGATGGTGTACGTACACGATTTCCTGAAAGGCCGGTGAAGGAAATCGTTAAACTTTGCAGCGATCTGACTAAGGTCTCAGTTGCAACAATTTTCAGAATTTTGAAGGAAAAGAAGCGCGACGTAGTATTTGTGGTAAAATCACTTAAACAAAAAAGAGGAGTTAAAAAGATTGTTTTGGATGGTGACGTGAAAAATGCGATTCGTCGAAAAGTCCATTCATTTTATCTCCGTAATGAACTTCCAACGATAAAAAAACTACAACAGGAATTACAAAATGATGAAAGTCTGCCAAAGATATCTCGTCGGGTATTATTGAGAACATTACGCGAAATAAATATCAGATATTTGAAAAGAAAGCGGAACAGCGCATTGATTGAAAGAGACGATATAGTATTATGGCGTAGAGAATATTTAAGAAAAATACGTAGTATTCGTAACGCCGGGGGAATAAAAATCTATTACTTGGACGAAACTTGGTTGAATGAAGGGCACACGGTTACTAGGTGTTGGCAGGATTTGAATATAGCGAGTCGTAGACAAGCCCATCTTGAAGGCCTAAGTACGGGATTAAAATGCCCTTCAGGCAAAGGCCGTCGGCTAATAATAACGCATATTGGCAGCGAATCTGGGTTTGTGGATGGGGGATTGAACGTCTTTGAATCTCGGAAAACTGGTGATTATCATGAGGATATGGACGCTGTAGTTTTTGAATCTTGGTTTAAATCCATATTGACAAAATTAGAACCCGGTTCGGTTATTGTATTAGATAACGCGTCCTACCATAGTCGGCGTTTAGAAGCTCTTCCGACTTCTAATTGGAAAAAAGCGGATATCTATGACTGGCTCGTGTCAAAAAATATAGAATGCGATATGACTATGCTCAAAGCACAGCTGTCACAACTCGCGCGTCACCACAAAGAAAGGTATATAAAATTAGCAGTAGACGAAATGGCTAGGGAAAAGGGTTTTACAGTTTTAAGACTGCCTCCGTATCACTGCGAGTTAAACCCAATCGAGTTAGTATGGGCACAAGTAAAAAATGAAGTAGCGCGTAGGAATACAACTTTTAAGTTGGCCGATATACGTATCCTTTTAGAAGAAGCAATCGGTGCGGTAACTGCAGATAACTGGCAGAAATGCGTATCACACGTAAAAGCAGAGGAAGAAAAGTTTTGGAAATTAGATCCCCATATAGATTCCGTAATAGAGCCAGTCATAGTTAACCTTGGCAGTGATACAACCAGTGACAGTGACGAGTCCTTTGACTGTAGTTCTGCTAGTGATGACGAATTTCCACCGCACACGTCCGCAACTGACTGAGATTCAGAACAAGTATATTTATTTACTTTTTATTTGTTTTTGTTGTTTTTTTGTTGTTTATTTTTTTAATTTATTTTAATTTATATATTTACTTTTTTATTCGTTGTTTATTTTTAAGACGTTCATAGACAATTTAGTCAATCACTTTTGTTGCTGTTGCTCCAGTTTCTTAAGCAGAATATATTTTTTGTTCATTGTAACTTTTAAGACTTTACTTCTTACTCTGAATTTAATTTGTTGGATTCTAAGTTCTCCTTTGAAGTTTAGAGAGTTTATTTATTGTTTCATTTACGTATTCATGCACCTTTTCAGTTTCCTATTCATTTTGTTAAACATAAAAGAAGGGTGGGAGGAGTGGTGGGACTCGATATGCAGCCACCTCCTCGTGGTGAGTCCTGGGTAGTCCGCATAAAGACTAGCTGAGAGCTGCATTACTGTTGTAGATTATTTCAATTCCACTTCCAGTATGACCGAATGTGAGAACTTTACTATTTGAAATCTTTGGCTGACGTCTAACGTAATATAATGTTTCCATTGAAACTGTACCTGTGGTTGCCTGCCCCTACCAAGCCGCTGTGCTGATGGCCAATAATTAAGCCCATAGCTATTTGACAATATCATACTTGCATTTTTGAGAAAGACTGCACATTTATGTAAACGAAACATTAGCAACTACTCAACTAGTTATAACTTCCAATATCTAGTAGCATATATCTAGCTTTGATTCGGATAAGTAATATTTTATCATTAAAATATATCTTTACATTTCAAAATAAAATCGGGTACACCTATTTGTAAAAAATGAATACAGAACGTATAGAATTTTATGATAGCTTTAAATTGTATATTGGCTCTGAATCCCTATCTAGACCTTCAAAGAAATCGAGCGCGCCACTGCTACCCGGCGTGACCAGGCGTGACGCAGGTATCATCGAATGTGGAACTTAACTATAATGCCGGCGATAATGCGTCGCATGTGGTGGTGCGGTGTCGGTGGCGGATGGGGGGGGGGGGGGGGGGGGGTAGGAGGGGGTGTATTGGATGTGTCCCATGTCCCGCCTCCATCGCTTTTGTCCCACGGCGGTGTGCACACATGAAATACAACGCACCCGCGGTAGCGCCATCCGGAAAATCGGGGTCACCGGGGTTAGCCACCTGACGCGTGTTCATTAGCAGCGCGTAGCGTCGGAATTCTGACGCCTGACGCCCGTACATGTCGATGCTGGGACGTTTTTCATCATCAGTTATGAATAAGGTCCAGAGGCTATCCAGCAGGGAATGTGGCTGGTGCATAGGCCACACGATGGGCCCTTTTGCGCCTCTATCCGCGCTAGTTCCTAAGACCTGCCCTTTTGGCAAAGGCAAGTACATTATTAGGTCATATCCGTTTTATCTCTATTGGTTCCAAGGTTCTTGAGCCCAGCATAGTCTGCCTGTGAAAACCCAGGGTTTCACAGCGACACAAGATGTGTGCCGAGGATTCTTCCTCTTCACCACACCACGTGCACGTTGGGTCGTTGACCACCCTCATCACGAACAGGTGACGCCTGAAGGTGTTGTGACCCGTTAATAGGCCTACTAGCAATCTCAAGTTACTCCTATCCAGAGAGAGACAAAATCGTCCTATTCTCTCTGCAGGCCCTGCTAATAGTTCCCGAGCTTGACGGAGATGACCAGAGACGTTGTTCCATCTCAGAGAGTGTTGATTCTGGATCCACTCTCCAGTTGTTTTCCTAATCAAGTTTGCAGACAGTCCTAAGGCTGGTTCCGGGCCCACAAAACTGTTGCCGGATCCCATCCTAGCCAGATGATCCGCCATTTCGTTACCCTTTACCCCAGCGTGCCCAGGTACCCACATCAGTGATACCTTGTGTTTAACTGAGATGTCGTCAAGAGCCCTCCTGCACTCCAGGACCAGTCCCGACGTTATTTTCCAAGCACTCAGTGCTTTGATGGCAGCCTGACTGTCAGAGCAGATAGTAATCCGCCTCCTTGACCCATCAATTTTCCGAATACGGTCATCAGTTGCTTCCATATTGCGACTGTCTGGTTTACAAAGTGCATCCCGTCTGTATAACTTCTGTTTACAAAGTGAAAAGTTCCAAAAAATTTCCACAAGGGTTTTGAATTTTCACAACAGCTGAAAATAAATAAAAACTAGTTACACATAAAAATGTAGTCAAATTACACACATAACGGTGACATCATTTTGGCATTTTCCCTAAAAACGAAGTTTGAGCTAATTTTATAATTTTAGTTTTTTTATTATTGCAGCGCCGCCATTGACACGTGATTCGCCATGATTTTCAATTGAATCGGTGAGTCCAAGAGCAGTGCAAGTCCAAAAACATATTTTGAGATAATGAAAAAAAACATATTAACTCCATAACGAGTAAAGTTACTGTATTCGCCCTCAAGTTGTTGTAATTCCTTGAACCAATGAAAATCCAACATAATAGATCCAAAGGTCTCACCCTCCTCCAAGCTATTGAAAAAAAGTTGATGCCCTTGTACTTTTCTTGGACTCCGTCTTCTTTTTACAGGTTTTTTTGTATTCTTTCTAGTTAGCGTATGATAAGGTTATGACAACGTTCAACAGAGGATGCTAAGTATGTAAAAATCGTTTTATTATTATTAGCGATATCGCGAACCGTGGCGCTGACAGCCAACAATGAGTGTTGACCAATGACGTTAAAATCAGTACATGTCCTGGGACTTGTAATGTTTTTCATCCGCAAGTATTTCAGGAGCTGTAGCTTTCTTCATGTTTAGTTTTTGGAGGATGCTTTTTACATCTCGATGTTAAAATTTGACCTCTGCCATTATCGAGTTCACATTTATGGTGGTGGTCGGAGTACTTCCTTGGAAGTCCACAGTAGAACTGGCTGCGAAAAGCCTCTCTAAGATATCTGCTTTTTCTTCAGGAGTTAAGCGATGGACTTGTCATCTCTGGTCAAGGGTGGTATGGACGAATAGGAAAAGTTCTGACTAACAGCCTTAGCTACAGACCATAATGTTTTGGACGAACTAGGACAAGAGAGGAGCTTATTCGTAATTTTTTGGTTGTGTTCCTCCTTGCTACTATCAATCACGCGTTTACAATGATTTCTGGCGTCGATAAAACTGCGGTGGTTCTCAGCATTTGGATGTTTCCTCCATCCTTTGTAATGTTGGTATTTAGAGGTAACTGCATCTCTTCAACGCTGACTAAACCATGGCTTGTATTTAAATGAATGAAATGGAAGTCTAGAAGTAGCCAAAAGTCGTCAAAAACTCACTGTGTGTTTTGCCAATTGCACAACTACGATTTTAAGACGCTAACTCGGTTATGAACCGGCACCCCTGCGAGGGGGTACTTTTAAAAATGCCAGGTGGGTGATAGGGGAGATTGTGTACTCTGTTCAACCTATTGAAGGTTTGCCAATCGTGTATGTATAGATGTAGAATAAGAGTTTCTAATTCTCCATCTAGTGCCCAAACTACTCAAATATCCACATCCTATTCCATCTATTGTTGTAACGGTGCCAAAAAAGGGATCCAAAACTGATCCGACCAACTACAGACCTATAGCTCTGCTTTCTGTAATCAGTAAAGTGATGGAGAGATGCGTCAACCAAGAGCTCATTATATACCTAGAGCGCCATCACTTAATCAACGACAGACAATATGAATTCCGACACCAAAGATCAACTGGAGACCTCCTGGCTACATCATACATGTGTGGAGCAAACTCATCCAGTCATTTGGCGAGGCTCACGTCGCCGTCGTTGCTCTCGATATTTCAAAGGCATACGATCAACTGTGGCATGCAACTCTCCTAAACAAGCTCCCGTCTTATGGGCTCCCTGTTAAGCTCTGCGGTTGGCTCGCAGGCTTCCTCTCAGGTCGGAAAATCTCTGTCGTGGTAGACGGCTTTTCCTCTTCTTTCCATAGCATAAATGCCGGGGTTCCGCAGGGATCGGTATTGGCTCCGACTTTGTTTCTGCTTTTTATCAATGATCTACTAGGGAAAACATTGTAATAAATAAGTTTTACCATACTTTTCATACAAATTCGCCGGTCCATGCAGGATCAGCCCTGTTGAATATGCTTCCAATGGAAATCAAGAATTTGAAAGATGAGAATAAATTTAAAGCTAAAGTTAAAAAACTGTTAACCGACAATGCATTCTACTCCGTGGATGAGTTTAGGAACTATTTTAATAGTACTTAGGAGCTATCTGAAACTGTTATGTAATGAGTTTGTGCTTGTGAGTGTTTATTAATTTTATTATTAACTGTTTTAATGTGTCATCTGTGTCGTGGAAATTTTAACTGACCTGATTTTATTTTTATTACAAATATTTACTATTTAGGTATTTAGTCTATGGCATCATTGTTTACAGTTTTCTGTAATTTATTGACTTATCCAATCCACCTAGGTGGCTTACTGGATGAAATAAAGATTGATTGATTGACTGATACTCTCTAGCACTACAAACCCAATCCACAGTTTTGCGGATGACAGTACGCTGCATGCAGGCATCATGAGTAATAGACTGATCTCTGTGGTCGAGCTGGAACGCAGAAGACTGGCAGTGGCAGCTCTGGCACCTTCACTTTCAAAGGATCTCGATACCATTACCGCTTGGGGGCTTAAGAATATGGTTAAATTTAATGCCTCCAAGACCCAGTATTATACGCTATCAAACAAAAAGTGCCCAAGCCAACGCCACGTTCTAATGAACAACCAAGCTCTGCCAAGGAGTCACTCATTCAAGCTGTTAGGAGTCAACATTACAGAAAATCTGATCTGGCACGAACACGTCGCTCCAATTGCAACAGCTGCTAGTAAAAAGCTTGGGTACATATTCAGAGCCAGAAAGTATTTCTCACCATGTAACCTCCTCACGCTATATAAAGCCCAGATAAGACCTTGCCTGGAGTATTGCTCTCATGTCTGGGGAGCTGCTGCCCCTACTACGCTGTCTATACTAGATGCCGTCCAGAGAAGGGCAATTCGACTAATTGGCGATCCGGCCTTAACGCGCCACCTTCAGTCACTTTCTCACCGGCGTGTTGTTGGTGACCTCTCACTCTTCTACCGATATTCCAACGGAATCTGCTCCTCTGAGCTATTCTCTATCGTTCCGCCGCTCACTGCTCCTATCAGACGTACCCGTGCGACCGCTGCATCTCATCCTAAGACGGTCGTTCTTCATACATCAAGAACTGAGCGGTACAACCGCGCATTTATTCCCAGGGTATCCAAGGCTTGGAATGGACTGCCAGGAGATGTATTTATAGGGCCTGCGGGTATTGGCCCATTCAAATCTTGCGTTAACAAACTTCCCTTAACCTAACCCTTTCACAGCAGCCGCGCTACTCTGGTATTTAGGCTCTACCTGCGCGGTCTGCTCAGTTATAAAAAATAACACACTTTGTATGTATACGATAAATATGATGGATCATCACTTCTTCTATTTCGATATGACTCCTATCTTCGATCTTTGTCAGTCTATAATATAAATCCATTTAAGGACAGTAATCCACGTGTAAATATCAGTCGCCGATATACGGCGTATATTCAATTCGAATTAAGGCTTGATCGGGCTTCGTGTAACGCATTAACATACATCCGAGTTGACCGAATTCCGACCCGATATCGAAAATGCATGTTTCACCCCTAAACCGACTTGATTCCATTAGACAGCCTTGTTATTAATTTCTTTGCGACATGGGCTTTGCATTAATACACTAAAAGCGTTATAGTTTGCACTCAAAACCTTTGTAGCTGAGAAGGTCAAATTTAGAGCAATGCAGGCATTGGAATATTCAATGCCCAGCATTGTGAGGTGAAAGATTTGTAGACAATGCAACTGTAATAAATTAAGTATTTGCTCGTTTATAATATAGTTTTAATACCTGAAGATGACGCCTAATAGAAGCGTCGAAACGTCGTAAAATTTTATATTTTGAAATATAATAAGTGACCGTATCCCAAGATTGTTTTACTAAATATTTGGTACCGACGGTCAGGATTCAAAAAGCAAAAAAAAATATAGAGTGGGGCATAAAACCAAGTGTTTTTGGTTTGAGTAGTACTCATATATTAGAAAAGGGAGGAGCGCGCGGTTTATTACAATCCATTCCTTGACTCAAACCATTTCACTTTCTTACTTGCCACTTGCCATCATGGAGCGGTAGACGCTAGAACAACGCGTGGCATATGGCGTGGCATCATTGACCCATATTTTTTTGGAGAAAATGGGGTCACCGCTACAGTAACATCTGAACGTTACACTCATAGGGTGAATCCCTTTTTCATACCTGAATTGCAAAGAAGAGGTGTGGATATCAAAGATTTGTGGTTCCAGCAAGATGGGGCCACACGGCACACACCGCCAGAGCATCCATGGCTGTTCTTCGCCACCTGTTTCCAAATCGTTCAATTTCGAGGTTTGCTGGCATTTCATGACCTCCTTGATCTCCCGACTTATCAATTTGTGATTTTTTCTATGGGGGTAACTCAAGTCACGTGTTTAAAGGGCCAAGCCC
This sequence comes from Callosobruchus maculatus, assembly GCA_951848785.1. Taxonomy (NCBI): domain Eukaryota; kingdom Metazoa; phylum Arthropoda; class Insecta; order Coleoptera; family Chrysomelidae; genus Callosobruchus; species Callosobruchus maculatus. The sequence continues at coordinate 2,375,553 of CATOUR010000004.1, read as the reverse complement.
CGTACGTTAGACGCAGAGAAGGAAGCGATTCGCCATGGATTCTCTCAAATATCAACAGAGACATGCTGGAAACAGTGGAGTGCAATTTTCGTGAACGGCTGCATCATATGCCAGATTTAATTTTTGCACTTAGATATTTCAAAATGGTTTATTATCAGCTATGTTCTACTACCAATAATTTTTTTTTTTTAGAGTAAAAACTAATAATTTCATGATTATTTCAAAAACACTTGATTAACCCTCTATAATATATGAAGAGTCCAATGTAAGAACCGGTTAAATCCTTTTTTAACGAACTCGCGCTAATCAGCTATGCTTGCCCAGTTTCTTCACATTTTCTAGCAGATTTCTAAAGCGTCAAGTGATCATTCAAAACGGTCAAGTTAATTTTCCAACCCGTCAATTGTAAATTCAAACTGACAGGTGTAATTTCGTTTCCGTCGGTCTATCTGTCTGTTGGCGTTTTTCTAACGTCGTAATCTCAGTAACCGCTGCATGGATTGCGATGAAATTTGAGCAGCGATGTTATGCTGTGGGGTCGTAGTAGGTAATGTTCCTACAATCTTGAAAATCGGTGCATGGGCGGCGGAGCAATTAGCAAAAAACAAAAAAATTAAATATTGCTCAAACTTCGTTTTTAGGCGTTTTAGGGGTCCCTGATCATTTTTTACTTTTTTGGGTGGGGGTGAAATTGGGGCGGTTGGGGGGTGGAGGGTTGTAAAATTGAAAAATTTGTTGCTTTCATAATAGAATGTCCACTGACCTGTGAAGGAAGACCTGGCGACTTAAATAACTTTTTTAGGTCCATCCGAACATTGCCTTGCCTATCACAAAAAGCAAAGGACTTTTTTTCTGATATAAACATACGAGAGTATTGCTTTAGATCGTTGTAATGAGGAAACTGTTGAATTGATTTTAATGAAATTTTGACACAGTATTACTACCATGGCGAAGATGGAAAACGCGTATGGTTTTGATATCAGAAATAATAAAAAAACTAAAAATATAAAAACAGCTCAAACTTCGTTTTTAAGCGTTTTAGAGGTTCCTGATCATGTTCTGCGTTTTTTTGGGTGGGGTGAAATTGGGGTGGTTGGGGGGTTGGGGGTTGAAAAATTAAAAAAATTCTTGTACTCATAATAGGCTGTCCACTAACCTGTGAAGGAAGATCAGGCGACACAAATCACCTTTTTAGGTCCATCCGAACACTACCTAGCCTATTACGGAAACTAAGGGAATTTTCTGTATACATACGAGAATTTATTGGTTTAAATCGTTTTGTATTTTGTAACGTGGACACTATTAAATTGATTCTAATGAAATTTTGACACAGTATATTGTTACCGTGGTGAGAATGGAAAACGCTTATGTTTGTTAAAAATCGTGTCAGTGGCAGCGTAGCAATAATCAAAGAACGAAAGGTATTAAAACAACTCAAATTCGGTTTTTAGATGTTTTAGGGGTTCCTGATCATTTCCTACAAGTTTTTTGGGTGGGAGGTGAAAGTGAGGTGGTTGGGGGTGGGGGGTTGTAAAACTGAGAAGTTTGTAGTATCGATAATAGGCTGTCCATTGACCTGTTAAGGAAAGACCTAGCGGCATAAGACTTGGCAAAATAATAAACTGGTATCATCGGAATGTGTGGGAAGTACTGAGCCAATTGACTTAATTTTTTTCAACATCACACTTTCAACCTAACCTAACCTACTATACAAAAAAATTGTGTCTTCAAAGTGACTCATCATAGCAAGCTCTCTATTTTTTCCCAGCCTTCTAATGATTATCATTCAGTCCGGTATAGTGGATGTAGTAATTTTGCTGCAATATTTCTCTAATGACGTCGTGCACACACTACGCAAGTAACTTGTGAGAGCAGCTCTAGCAATTTTATTTGCTAGTGGCCACGAGGCTTGAGGGACTTTTGGTCAAGCTTGCTACTTATGGACTACCACCTGGCCTGCGCCAATAACTGATTAGCTTTTTAAACGACCGATCTCTGTTTGTTGTATGTCAAAGGATGTTCATCAGACGTATTTTCAATAAACGCCGGTGTTCCTCAGGGATCTGTCCTATCCCCAACACTGTTTCTGCTGTACATCAACGAGCTGCTGGAAATAACATCCAATCCAATCTACAGCTTCGCAGACGACAGTGCATTAATATCGTGCATGGAACCAGGCATGCCACTATCACCCCAGGAGACGGTACGTTGGCGACAGCAACATACCTCACACATCAACGTAGATATTAACAACAATTGATGAGTGGGTATTAGTGAATTTTAGTTAATAATATACAGGGTTATACCTGATGCCAAAGTCTTGCAAAACCCCCACACTCCAAGAATTCACTCTGTATACAAAAAATCGTGTCTTTAAAATGACCATGCACCATAGCAAGTTTTATATTTTTTCCCAGCCTTCTAATGATTATCATTCAGTCCGGTATAGTGGATGTGGATCCGGGAATACAAAAAACAAGGTAGCTGGCAGCAGCCAGCGCGTAATGGTTCTTGAATTACAGTTAAAAGCAAAATTGCATCGAAGGTATATAATTCCGGTGGAAATAATGCCTCTGCTCCGGGATGCAGAAATTACCGTACCGGCAGCCATAAACGTTGCGGTGGTGGGGGTAGCGAAAGACCGACAGACCGACCCGTTTCATGCTTTTTAATATAATGATCGTAATTACTCTCAAATCCTCTCCGGTTTGTTCGATGCCGTCTCGGATGTTGCGCGATGCCAGTGGCGGCGCGTCGGGGGTTCAAGCGGGGGTCGAAAATATTTTTATTTATTTGTAAAGGATGACCGACGGAAACTGGACGTATTTCAAATGGTTAGTATAACGTCGCTAGCGGTGGTAGGGAGGGGATTCAGGTATCAGTCGCCTTGCTGCATAATGCCATTTTAGGAGCTATGGAGCAGTGGACCGTAGAGCACCGTATGTTCGCTTATGACGCGTATGTTAAAAATGCTGAGTTGGTCACGGCCGCGCAGCGACTGTTCCGCGTTCATTTTAATCTTGGACGCCACGATATTATTCCACCTGGTCCCACGAAGACTGCGAGGACGCCAGAAAACGTCGAGCGGGTGAGACAAGCGCTTACTCGGAGCCCTCAACGGTCTGCACGAAGACACGCGCGTGAGTCGTGAATCAGTGCGCATGATATTGAAAAAAGATTTAGCGTTTCATCCTTACAAGATGTGTATTGTTCAGCAGCTTAAGCCAACAGATTATGAGCAACGAGAAGACTTCGCCATTCGAATTCAAATGCTGCTTGGAGATCATGAAAGTGCAGTAATCGTCATGAGTGATGAAGCTCATTTTCATTTAAGCGGAGAGATAAACAAACAAAATTTCCGATACTGGTCTCCAGGTGGATTTTTCTTCACAATCATTCCTGTTGTCCTCAGACTGTTAACCCATCTGAGAATGGTATTTCGGCTTGGAATAATATCGTAGCGTCCAAGATTAAAATGAACGCGGAACAGTCGCTGCGCGGCCGTGACCGACTCAGCATTTTTGACATACGTGTCATAAGCGAACATACGGTGCTCTACGGTCCACTGCTCTATAGCTACTAAAATGGCATTATACTGCAAGGCGACTGATACCTGCATCCCCTCCCTACCACCGCTAGCGGCGTTATACTAACCATTTGAAAAACGTCCGGTTCCCGTCGGTCACCCTGTACGTAAAGTACATATACGATTGGATCTGGGGTGCGAAATCTCTAAAGCAACTAACAGAGAAGCCCCCCACCCTCGAACCAGCCCAATTTCACCCCCACCCAAAAAAACGTAGAAAATGATCAGGAACCCCAAAAACGCATAAAAACAAGGTTTGAGCTGTTTTTATATTTTTAGTTTTTTATTACTGCTGCGCCGCCACTGACACGAAACATACACGTTTTCCATCCTCGCCGCGGTAGTAATACTGTGTCAAAATTTCGTTAAAATCAATTGAATAATTGCGTTACGCAATATAGAACGACCTAAAACAATACTCGTATGTCTGTATACATCACAAATTCTAAGTCCCTTGGTTTCTATGCTGAGCAAGGCAATGGACCTAAAAAAGTGTATTATGCCGCTAGGTTTTTCATTCACAGGTGAATGGACAGCCCATTATGAATACAATAAATTTTTCAGTTTTCCAACCCCCCACCCCCCAACCACCCCAAATTCACCCCTACCCAAAATGAAAGTAGAAAATGATCAGGAACCCTTAAAACGTCTAAAAACGAAGTTTGAGGTGTTTTTACATTTTTAGTTTTTTTTATTATTGCCGCGCCGCCACTGAAACGATTTCTAAAAATGATACGCGTTTTCCATCCTCGCCAAAGTAGTAATACTGTGCCGAAATTTCATTACCATCAATTCAGTAGTTTCCAAATTATAAAACACAGAATGATCTAAAGCAATAATCGTATGTACACATCGGAAAATTTTCTAAATCCTTGGTTTCTGTAATAATGGAGGTTAGAAATGACCAAAAGTTTATTTAAGCGTTCCGGTACTGTTTACTGAAAAAGCGGTGTTGCCGTATCTCAGTAATTAATAGAAACAGAATTTTGAAATTGTGAGAGCTTACTAAATTCGACATGCGCAATTCATTGCAATAAAAATAAGTAGAGGATTCTATTTAAAATAACAAAATTATGACGTGTAACGTGAAAGTGGTAAATCTGGCAACACTGCTGTTAGAATTTTTGAATTCTGCATGTCCGAAAACCTGCAGGTATTGACTTTCTCGATCCAGCTGTGCAAGTTTTGAAGATGTTTAGGCGTTCCTTTACCTTTTACTGACCTTGTATTCGAAATAGATATTATGAGCAAGGAAAACGGTCTTATTATTTTAGGAACACCATCAAAAACTTGTTCACGCCGTAAACCATTACTAAGGAGTATTTCTATGTTAGATAAAATATACAGTGTGTTCTGTTAATAAAAAGCGGGGATATTTGTTTGAAAATTTGAAAAAATAATGTATAACTTGGCAACGTCGCAAATGCGAAAAAAAAATATTACAAGGCAAGATAGGGTATTGGTAGATATTTCGATTTAAAATAAAACATACAGACTGTTACATTTAAAAAAAACAAAGTAAAATGACCTTCAAATTGCCGTCATTTAAAATTCTGCCAAAAACACCCTGTAGATGCATATTGCTGATCACATCCAAAATAATATTCATTTAATATTCAAGTAACTCACTGTGTAATATTATTGGGATAAGTTAGAGGAATATATCAATTTGGACATATTACTTGCGACCTTGCAAATCCGGAAATTAATGCAAAATAAATTATAACTTGGCAACGTCGCAACCGATCCCAAAAATATTCTAGGCTTAAATAGAGATCAATGATGGAAACTAGAATAATTTAAAAAAAGTTATAGTTCCATATAAAAAATCAAGTCGATCACTATCCCACTTTCCCGCAACACCCTGTATATTTCAAAATATTTTTAGGATATGCGTCTTAAGTAACCAAGTAACTTTTGCATATGATATTTTCTTCTATCAGATATACCTCGCGAAATATCGAAGAATTACACACTAAATGGACACCCTGTATATCAAAATCTTCGGGACAGTTGCCCTTGAATCATTACGATTAACCCTACTATCAAATTTGCATGTGTTATCGTTTCTGGTTCTGGATACATCTTAAAAAAATCTGGTAGTAATCGTTTTAACCAGATTCTTCCAAAACTGTAAAAAACTGTTTAATACCCTCACGCGACGCACATGGTCAGTCAAAGAGACAGACACAGACCCAATTCAATAGCTGACGGTTACAAGTAGATCACGATTAGATTTCTGGGGCTTTTCTGGTAGTTATTATTTTTAATGAAGCCAACTTCTGACGTTTACAGGCTTTGAATGCGGAAAGATTCGCTTGAAAGTCTAGTACTTCATAAGAAGAGATTTCGAGATTTCTAATAGTAGGAGATTCCGAGGCATACAAAATTATGGAGAACACAAGACACTGAACCAGCGACATTTTTGTAGCTCTTGATGTTATGGTCACGCCATATTTTAGTAAGCTTTGTCATGGCCACACGTGCCTGTTGAATGCGCCGTCGAATCTCATTTTCACAGCTACCCGAATTGTCGATCAGAGAGCCGAGATACACAAAACTTTGAACTACTTTACAATGGCCTACTTTATCGTGCTCTCTATCTACTATCATAACCTTGGTCTTGCTGTAGTTAATACAAAGACCATATGCTGCACTGTGTTGTTCTAAGATGTTTAATAGAGCTACTAGTTCTTCCTGAGAAGCAGCAATAATGGTTGTATCGTCAGCAAATCTGATGTGGGTACCTGGGCACGCTGGGGTAAAGGGTAAAGAAATGGCGGATCATCTGGCTAGGATGGGATCCGGAAACAGTTTTGTGGGCCCGGAACCAGCATTAGGACTGCAAACTTGATTAGGAAAACAACTGGAGAGTGGATCCAGAATCAACACTCTCTGAGATGGAATAACATCTCTGGTCATCTCCGTCAGGCTGGGGAGCTATTAGCAGGGCCTGCAGAGAGAATAGGACAATTTTGTCTCTTTCTGGACAGGAGTAACTTGAGATTGCTAGTAGGCTTATTAACGGGTCACAACACCTTCAGGCGTCACTTGTTTGTGATGAGGGCGGTCAACGACCCAACGTGCACGTGGTGTGGTGAAGAGGAAGAATCCTCGGCACACATCTTGTGTCGCTGTGAAACCCTGGGTTATCACAGGCAGACTATGATATGCTCAAGAACCTTGGAACCAATAGAGATAACGGATAGGACCTAAGAATGTACTTGCCTTTGCCAAAAGGGCAGGTCTTAGGAACTAGCGCGGATAGAGGCGCAAAAGGGCCCATCGTGTGGCCTATGCACCAGCCACATTCCGTGCTGGATAGCCTCTGGTCCTTATTCATTCAAATCTGAAGCTGGATATTTTGCTTCCGCCAATAGTTGCTCTCTGGCAACACCGCATCTTTGTGACACTAATGAAGTCTGTCATGCGGGTTTTCGATTCTAAAATTGTCTTGTACTGTTCGGGTACCTTTTGAAAGTATGGAGTAAATACAGAGTTTTAACAATTTAAAAAAAATGCTTCTTTCGCAAATTTTCTTCTTTAAAAGTACATAATAGACCATCCTCTTTAATTCAAATATGAATTTTTTCCAAATTACGTGGGGCGTTGTTGAGTTATAGCACCCTTTCTTTGTGTGTTTACCCTAACCAGGATGTTCCACGGGAGGGGTAAAAGCTCCCCACCCTGAGAACATCCCCTGAAGGGCCTGAACATGATCGCCTCTCCAAGTAAAGATGTTAAAATCTTCCTGTTAGCCATTTCCGGTCAACAGAAAAGAAATTTGTCATATCTGAGTAAAATAACTGTTATATAATATAATACTATTATGCTGACTGGTAATTCTTCCCTTTTCTTTACATTTTACATGCAACGGCCGTTGCATTTTCAGACAAAAGTTGTCGAGAATTAGGTCCGTCTTTGTTATTCTCTCAGCGGTCAACGTATACAATCTAACAAACCGAGAGATTTTGATGATGTTATTTGAACAAGGGCTTTTTGCGAGAAAATAAAGAAACGAAGTAATTAGTCTGCAAGAGAGCTTTTTTGTTTGTTATGAAAGAGACAACAGTAATTAATCTTTTGAGTATATATAAACTAATAATACACAGAAAGTCTAGGTTTCTTTGGAAGCCATATTCTGTATGCCGGTCGTGAGAAAAATATGTTACATACAATCCAAGTTCTTAGAAATATGACAAATTTTATAAACAGAAATTCAGAAAAAAAAATTTGAAAGTAATACTATAGTACAAATAGAGAACCTAAAACTGTTATTTAGTCTGTAACCATTTTGTGTGAAAAGATGTTGGAAATCGGGAATTGTTAACAGTATGTGAGGCAAACAAAATACCGGGTGTCCCAGAATTTCCTTGACACGTGATATTTTCGTAACGAAAAACGGTTCAAGCAAGAACTGAGTGGTACTTTTGAAGGTACTATAGGGTCTATTATACCATGCATTCAAACCATTTTTTTTGTACGTCAACCCCTAAAACTCACCCCCAACTTTTTTTTTCAAATAGCACCCCATAGGTTTTCCTACATAAATCATATACCCATTTTATTTAAAGTCTTGTGGTACCTTTAATTTTGTATGCAAACTTATTTTTTCCGTAAAATCATAAGCATAGGACAAATGAAATGATAATTTGTTTGACGCCTGATATCTTTGTAACAAAAACGGATAAAAAAGAAAAGTATGTGGGTTTTTCAAGGGTAGTGAATGACCTATCATTCCTTGCTTATGAATCATTTTTTTCTTACTTGAACCCCTATTTTAGTTGTTTGTTAAGAAAAAATAAAATTTGATAGTATTTTCTCAAAATAAATAAATTTTAGTAAAAAAATAGAAGGTATATTTAAAATTTGTAGAAAAATCGAAATATCTCAGAAACTAATGAATGCAGCCATAACAAGTGCTTTACAAAGATGAAAGAGCATATTAAAGGCAATTGTTTGGGATAATAAAATATTGGGGGTTACATTTAAAAAAAGAGAGAAAATCTAGATTTTGTATTCTACAAATTGCTTAAAAACGAATTTAGCTATTTTTATATTTTTAGTTTTCTTATTATTGCTGCGCCGCCACTGACACGATTTATGAAAATCATACGCATTTTTCATCCTTGCCGCGGTATAATACTGTGTCTAAATTTCATTAAAATTAATTCCATAATTTCCATGTTACTAAATTCAGAACTATCTAAAGCAATTAATACTGGTATGTGTACATCAGACAATTCTATGTTCCTTGATTTCTGTAATAGTCAAGACAATGTTCGGATGGACCTAACAAACGTCTATTATGTCGCTAGGTCTTTCCTTCACAGGTCAATGAACAGCCTATTATGAATGAAATAAATTTTTGGGTTTTACAACCCCCCACCCCCTAACCACCCCAATTTCACCCTTACCCAAAAAAAAAATTTCATTAAAATCCATTCAATAATTTTTGCGTTACGCAATATAAAACGATCTAAAACAACACTCGGATGTATACATCACAAATTCTAAGTCCCTTGGTTTCTATTATAAGCAAAGCAATGTTCGGATGGATCTAAAAAAGTGTATTATGCCGCTAGGTCTTTCATTCACAGGTCATTGGACAGCCCATTATGAATACAACAAATTTTTCAGTTTTACAACCCCCACCCTCCAACCACTCCAAATGCACCCCCATCCAAAAAAAGTAGAAAATTATCAGGAACCCCGAAAACGCCTAAAAACGAAGTTTGAGGAATATTTGAAATTTTTCGTTTTTTGCTAATTACTCCACCCCCCGTATAACGATTTCCAAAATTATCGGAACATTACCTACTACGACACCATAGCATATCGCTGCCCAGATTTCATCACAATCCATGCAGCGGTTACTGAGATGACGACGCGACGTTAGAAAAACGCCAACAGACAGACCGACAGACAGACAGACAGACAGACAGACCGACAGACAGACAGACAGACAGACAGACAGACCGACAGACAGACAGACAGACCGACAGATAGACCGACGGAAATGAGTGACGTGGATTTTCGTTATGTAGACATCATAACACGCCCAAAAAGTGCATTATCTCAAAATCGAAAATTTTCGCGATCACAATACTCCCCTCACCTATCGGTGTGGGAAGTAATATGAAGAAATATCAAGAATCGGTAAAAAACCTTAAATATCGGGACTACTCCATTGGGTAGTGAATTATTATATCTGGCAAATTCACAAGGCCCTTCTTACTCCTATACAAACACTGAAAAACCATACCATTCTATTTCGTGGAATTTATGGAAGGTATTGAACACAAAAGGACCCAAATTCCACAGGTCTAGAGATAAGTGAAGTGCAAACGATACATCAAAGACCTTTTTTCGGAACGCAGGTGCACGAGGTGGTATATCGATCTATTCTTCTGTCATACCTACTGCGATGGCTGACCAATGGGAATAGCGGTAACGACCAGATCTCAGACGGCCGTGATTATCAACTGTCAAAGACCGCTGTCCGCGGTGATTTTCTACCTGACGAAGCGCGACAGAGTGGCCGTGCATCTGTCATGCTCCTTATTTGTTATAGTCCAGTCGTTTGAGGAAAGCTTTAATCGTATATACAGGGCGAGTTTTTAGTACCGGCTCGGTTGATAACTCCACTACTGTAGAAGATAGCGAAAAAAGTTGTATATAAAAGTTGCAGCCACGGATAAGCTCCTTGCTCAGAAAATATTTTTATTTATACAGGGTGATCCATAATTACATGGTGATGCAAACATGCATTTTTTTAAATGAGACACCCTAGATATTATTCTATATTAAAATTCTACTAATGATTTCCGTTCTTCCAATATAGGGTATTGTTACATTATACAGGGTACTTCAAAAGTTATGACCAGTTTTATATCCAAATCGCGGTCAAATGAACGTACTGTATATAAAAAGGTAATGAATCAAAAATTATTTTTTTTACATGAAAGGATTAAGAATATCCTCTAGTTTTAAAATCGGCTAGAAACAAAGCCCGTGACGCATATTCGTATACAGGGTGATGTTACATCCCCATTGGATAAAACATCGCTGTATTTGAGGAATGCTGAGTGTAACGTCCCATTGAATCCAAGCGTAAGTCTTTGACAGAACGACAGATTTTTCTGTGTGTATTTCCGCATTTATTCAACAAAACATCAGAACACCTGAAATCCTAGAAACACTCACTCACTCTCTGGTTTTGTAAACATTAATCAGGTCCTCATCAGTTGACGATGTCTTGGTAAGGTTGGATATACTTCGAGGAACGAAAATCGAGTCTGAACGCAATAACTTATGTATGCATACCAAACCAGCATAAAGGGCTTTACAGAATCTGACGATTTGTATGTCACTCTCTAAGCTGGCACTCCGGAAAAGCGGGAAACAGTAACTTTATAAAATTCTTATGCACATAGCGTTTTCCTTCAACAACAAAGAAATCCTGGTGTGTACACGAAACCTCGAACGTTGCTTATGTACTAAGGACAATTTCTAACACAAACAAAAACGGTATTTCCAATACAATTCTTTTATAGGCCAGGGAACAAGGTGTGTAGAGAAGATTTTCGATTTTGAGACATTTTTTTGAAGGTTTTTTGGCTTTATATCACTCATTTCCAGGACCCGGACTTTAGATCTGTCTGATCTTTGTCAACGCATAATTTCAATAACAGCTTACTAACGACTGCTATCATGCTATAGGGTTATGTTTCCAAAAGAGCGATTTTTTCAAACAAATTCGAATAGGTTAAAAGAAACTCCTATAATATACATCCACTTTGTTTGCATTTTTACTATTCATAGCTAAGATAGAGACACATGGGCATGTTTTATTATGCATGCGAGACCCATCGGTTAACTAGACAATAGAGACGTTTTCAATGGAGCTACAATACATGTTCAGAGTATACAAAGGATCTTAATATGTATCTTTTCAAAGCTGCTTGCTTCTTCATGAATACAAAGGAACATTATAAACGTGTCAGACAGGACAACTTTTAATTGATGTGTGCAATGAATGCAAAACAAAGGAAGAAATTGGGCATTCAGTGATGAGAGGGTTTTGTCTTATTTTCAGTTCTCAGATAATACATATATTCAATAAACAGAATACGTAACATACAAGGTGGTCCAAAAAGTACCCCAACCAACAGAGAAAATACAGAAATTTTGAGTGTAATTTATATCAGTTAGTTTGAATTTACAATAATTGACAAACATTTAAAATGGGATTTACAAATACAATTTCTTTCGAGAAAAGTCAGTCAACTATTACCTAAATTCAAATATCTTAGACAATTTCTAAACACACGTTGTTTAGAAACATTGTACTATTCTCTTGTACAGTCCCAAATAAATTATGGCATCTTAGGTTGGGGAGGAGTGCATCAAACTCATTTGAAGAGTATCAGTTCCTTGCAAAAATGTGTTTTGAAGGTTATTTATTATAAAGAACCCACTTACCCCTCAAATAATTTATTTAAAGAATCCCAGAAATTTTATATCCGACAACTATACAGCTATAACATTTTGAATTTCGTTCACAAACATAAAAATTACATCAACTTCAATAGCCATGAACATAATACACAAACCAAGAATAGGACCTTAAGACCTCGTATATTTAAGTCAATAGGCCAAAAAAGTTTAATATATCTATGTTGCTGCATATATGATTTACTTCCTGCTTCACTGAAATCCACAAAATCTCATATTGTATACACGAAAAAGGTCAAAAATTGGATAATGGACACACCCAGAGATATTTTTTCAAATGTTTTTAACACGATTTTGAACTGACACACAAGTTTTTAATATAGTTAGTATTAGTTTTAATATACGTATTGTAAAATATATGTATGTATTATAACCCACGCACAAGGTCATCACCTTCTGTGGGTCAAACAATTTATTTGCCCTGTATTGTTGGTGAATAAATTATTATTATAATAATTGACGAATTGTAAAATTCACTTGCAAAAATGTGGAGAACACAAGAGACTGAACCAGCGACATTTTGGTAGCTTTAGTGATGTTATGGTCACGCCATATTTTAGTCAGCTTTGTCATGGCCACACGTGCCTGTTGAATGCGCCGTCGAATCTCATTCTCACAGCTACCCGAATTGTCGATCAAAGAACCGAGGCACACAAAACTTTGAACTACTTCATAACGGCCTACTGACTTTATTTCTCGGTGATTATCGTGCTCTCTATCTACGATCATAACTAAATCATAAGCATTTCCGAATGAAAGGTAAATAACATGATAATTAGCAGCCTTAAGGCGACTTTCCGGGATGGGTCCCCCGCCCTTGTCCTCGGTCGCCCATCCAACTGCTAACCGCGCATGTCGCTGCTGCGCTCCAACACAACGCCGGCTATGCGGGTCCCCGTGGTTGGCCTATAGGCTCATCCGTGATTAGTGCAGGTCAGGCTTAACGCGGCGGCAAACTCCGATACAGCCGCAGTCCATTTATTGTCGGTATCTGCAAACAATTGCGGAGCACAGGTCGTTGCTGGGAGGAGCGAATTTATATCAATTAAAACAAAGCTCCGGGATAATCCGAGCTGAATTATGAACGGTTTGTTGGACGGCATTTATCCGTAGGAACGGCCGGAGAGTCTCATCGGAGCTGCCCCGACGAGGCCCTGACAATAGGGGCTCCGCGTTATATTTCGAATTCCCTCCCGAGAGAATCGTATTTACGACACCCGAAGGGGTTAGGCCCAGTTCACACCACGAAGTTGCAGGTATACCATTTTCCGACTTTTTTTTCTTGGCTGGCCAGGATGATGAGTAAAAAACTCTTGAGAAATAACAAATGATATTACGAGACCAAAATATATACAGGGTTACTGGTAACTCGACCACTTTCCTGCAGGAAGTGATAGGGGAACTCAAATGCAATAGATTTAACCCCTGATATGTAATTCCGCAAACCGATAGTTTCCGAGATAATTAACATTTAATGTTTTTCAACCAAATGTCCAAATTTCCACACTACATCCCAAATTTAGAAGAAACCCTGCTGTCGATTTTAGTAATTTCCAAATTAGTTTTTTACTGACACATACGCAAATCTAATTTAGTATTTAAATGTGTAAAAATACTAAACAGTTTCAAACTACATACAATTATTTAAAAAATAAAGAACAAAATTCTTACATTCACCGCGAAAGAAAATTGTCTAGCTCAAAAAAAGATACACAACCAGTCAACAAATTATTTTAAAAACTTCCTTATCTGATGGCCTATTCCAAGGACAAAAATGACAGTACAACCACAAGTAACTATTTAACAGAATTTATCAACATAATACAGAATCATCAACAACATGATATTCCAGCATGATGGTTGTCCAGCATATTACCGTATCACAATTCGGCAGTTGTTGGACAACACATAACCCGAATAAATGGATAGGGAGGAGTGAACCCATCCCATGGCCTGCGCGGAGCCCAGATCTGACACCTCTTGATTTTTACGTCTGGGGTCACATGAAGGCATTGGTTTACGGGACTCCAGTTAATACTGCTGACGAACTAAGGCAAACAATTATCAATGCAGCGAAGGAGATGAAACGAACTTTTTCAACACGAGTTACAAAAACCGAAGTGAGGAAGGGGATCCATACTTGTATCCGAAATCAAGAGCAGCACATTGAGCAAGATCTCTAGAAACTTTGAGTGGATTTAATTTGTTTTACTTTACTAAAATCATCGACCGCATTTGCAAACATTCTAGTATGTAACTGAGTTATCAATAATGATTGTACTGTCATTCGTTGTTTTTGAATAGGTGATTTTTATTCATTGCTGTTTATAATCTTTCTGAAAAGGTTATTAGGTAGGAAAGTTTTTTAGCGATTTGTTCAACCGTTTGTGTTTGTGAACGTGAAAATTTTGTTGATTATTTTTTAAATATTTGTATTTAGTTTGGAACTGTATAGTATTTTGAAACATTTTAATACTAAGTTAGTTTTGTGTATGCGTTAGTTAAATACTTAAATAAAAATTATTAGAATCAACAACAGGTTTTTTTTCTCAGTTGAGGATCTAGTGTGGAAATTTGGACATTTGGTTGAAAAACATTAAATGTTAGTTATCTCAAAAGCTATCGGTTTTCGGAATTACATATGGGGGGTTAAATCTATTACATTTGAGTCCCTCTATCACCTCTTGCAGGAAAGTGGTCGAGTTACCAGTAACCCTGTATACACAACCACAACACTAGATATAGGCTAGGTGCCACAATAATTCCCAAACCAAACAAATCAGTCATGCGGCGGTCATATCTCAATTTAGCGCCAGATTGATACAACACTACTACCTTTTGATACCAAAAACTTGTTTACAAAGCGATTCAAACAGTCCCTACCAGAGTGGATAGCTTCCTTAATAAGACGCGCACAAGAATTCGTTGAACATATACAGTATCAGTCACATATTCATCTGATTGACAAATTTCAAATAAATGGTTCTAATGTATATGATGTGAATCTACATGTGTATGTACTAATAGTTCATTTGACAACTTCCCACCACGGATTTATCACAAACCGCTGATTAAACGCCAAGACACGTCAAAATATTTGTCCAGAGAGACAACTTTTTAACCAAAAACTATTTCACCCCCTATTGTACCCTCTAGCCCCTCAGGGGAATCATTTCCAGTGTTTTTGCAACTGTTCCTCATTGCTTTGCCAATAATGGGCAACATTTTGAACCCTTATTGCATGCTTCCTATACCGTGCCTAGATGCGACTAGCCAATCTTTGTACTCTTTTTCTTGTCTGTTTTCACTGAACCATGCACTAGTGTGTTTGACTGCGCCTGCGTGTGGAACCGGCGCCGGCCTGCTTCTACCTGCCGAGGGGACTCGGCGCTAGCCAACGCTCTCCAACGCACTTAAACGCTCCTAACTGCCGCTACTGTGCATGCCTACTTAGACGAAGACTGATGAAGCCAATCTTGGTAGTCATAGACCCACTACAGATCTAGAGGTTCTTAGACGTCGTCGTGTAGCGCGACTTCAATTTGCGAGAAATCATGAACACTGGGGTGAAAATGAATGGGGGCGTATTTTGTTTACTGATAAGTCCAGATTTAGCCTGCGGTCTCCAAACAGTCGTGAAACGGTATGGCGAAGACCACAGGAATGTTTTGCAGAATGGACCTTTAGTCCTAGGGTATAGGCTACCAAAGGGGTTCACTTGTGGTGTGGGCTGGAATTTCTCTGGAGGTACGCACAGAATTGTACATCATTCCAAGAGGGCATTTAACTGCTGTCAGGTACATGATAAAATTCTGCAAGATTTTGTTGTTCTTTATGTTGATTTTATTGGAAATAATTTTGTTCTGATGCAGATAATGCCAGTCCCCACACTCAATTACTCAACAATACTTGAACGATGTAGACATTGATGTCTTGGAGTGGCCAGCGTCAAGTCCAGATGCGAATCCAATTGACCATGTCTGGGACATACTTGGGCGAAGAATACGAAGTCGTGTTCCTATTCCTTTAACCGTAAATAAATTGGAGCACGCTCTTTTAGAGGAATAGGACCTTATTCCTCAAGAAGACATTTGTCATTTGATTTAAGGTATGCCAAGAAGAATGCAAGCAATCATTCGGGCACGCGAATGCAACACTAGTTATTAAAAATGCCCCTGCCCAGTTTTTGCTAGCAATGCGTTTCATTTTTCAATAATTTAAGGTCATTTTAGCAAACTACCAAGTTATGTTTTTTTGTAGCATTGTAACAAAAGTTTTTTTGCTCACAGATATAAAAAACAACGCGCCCAGTCCAGAGATTAATCATAAAACTCCAGACGCAAAAAGTAGAGGTATACTTATCAAGACAGAAACTCTTCGAGCTCTTTCAGACGAGGATACCGTATCTCAGATACGCGTATTTGAGATACAGATAATCCACACATTCAAATGAAGCTGTTCAGACGGCTCCGGCGACGCATACAGTATCGCCAAAGTATCGCGATACTGATTCGAGTATGTCGTGCCATCCAGCCGCTGGCGACAGAATGCGTATCTCAGATACAATATTACCATTACGTTATACCTAGTTGTTCAGACACGCATACTTTTGCAGCGGATTCCATAGGCTTTTTATTATTTTGTTAGAAGTTGAATTAGCTACACGCATTAGTGCAAGTAACCAAATAATGTACCATGCCATATTTGATAATGAAAAATTTAGTTTGGTGGAGCCGAATCCATGTTTGTGGGTATACAGTACTCAAATGTAACTATTTTGCCAGGTTATACATCACAATTCATGCAATATGCAGCAAAATAATCACGAACGCGGATCTTGAGGAATTTGCTCTGGTATTTGTAACATCTTCATCATCAAGTCCTTGGATGGATAAGGTGGTTTCGTGTCTATATCCATCTCGTATACGCACAAAATTTTGGAGAACAGTGGTGGCTTTGACGATGTCTTCAGCAAAATCTATTGATACGTTGAGAGGTCTGTGAAATATCCTCCATATATTAGAAAGGATTCCAAAAGTACACTCCCCACAATGTACGTCTCCTTTTCAATTTCTTTTTCTTTTTATTAATAATCAGTGCACTGCACTGCCGCTGTTTTCGTACTGATGCAGAGTTACCTGTATGCGATACGGTATCACTCACAAATTCTGTATCTCAAATACGCGTATCTGAGATACGGTATCCTCGTGTGAAAGCAGCCTTCAACCACACTACGTCAAAATACAGTTCTTGGGGCGAAAAAATGTAACAAAACAAATGACACACTTTTTCCTCTCGCTTGGCGATTCATTTTATACCTCGGCTCTCTCAATTTTTCTCCGTCTTGAGGCTAATGAGGTGAAAAAATACGGGCTATTTCACTCCGCTTGTGCAAAAAGCAGGAGAAAGTGATTTGACTGGAGCATGATGTGTACGATTTCGATTTATCAGACGGGTATATAATTAATCGTTTTGTCAATACTGCCTCGATCTTCGATCAGCTTTCTCGTTGATGTTTTTCCTTATGCCAGATCTTTAGATTGGAGCAAAACAAGCCATGGTATCAGTTTATATAGGTCTCGAAGAGAAAGTACTTCAGCTATATTATTTCACCAGAGCAAAGCATAGTACGTGTTTTTTTAACCTTGAGGATATATGATATATTATTAAAGGATCGTTTGCTTTCAAAGGATAATTTTGGAAATGGGGTCAAATAGAATGGCTAACGCGTACCAATGCGCACTGTACAGTATCCCAAGAGGTTGACATATTGTCCGATATGTTTACTTGTACTATTGTCGGACTGTATGGAATGGCATTTTTTTAAAACAGTGGACTACTTTATCTTCGATTCGGGTATGATTATTAATCTGTAAACATACGCTAGTAATCGGTGTTTTAGGAAATAGAAAGAAAAATACCTAACACCTCGTTTAGAAAAGCTGATATTATCAAGTTTCTTGCAAAACAAAATATCACAATTTC
The DNA here is from genome assembly GCA_951848785.1 of Callosobruchus maculatus. Taxonomy (NCBI): domain Eukaryota; kingdom Metazoa; phylum Arthropoda; class Insecta; order Coleoptera; family Chrysomelidae; genus Callosobruchus; species Callosobruchus maculatus. The sequence continues at coordinate 2,357,465 of CATOUR010000004.1, read as the reverse complement.
ACCAGAAACTAAAACAAAAAGTCAGTTACTGGAATTAGTAAATAGTTACATCTATACCGGGTGTCCCAGAATTTCCTTGACATGTGATACTTTCGTAACGAAAAACGGTTCAAGCATGAACTGAGCGGTCCTTTTGAAGGTACTATAGGGTCTATCATACCATGCATTCAAAACCTTTTTTTTTGTACGTCAACCCCTAAAACTCACCCCCAATTTTTTTTTCAAATAGCGCCTCATAGGTTTTCCTACATAAATGATATCCCCATTTTATTTAAAATCTTGTGGTACCTTTAATTTTATATGCAAACTTATTTTTTCCGTAAAATCATAAGCATAAGACAAATGAAATGATAATTCGTTTGACGCCTGATATTTTTTTAACAAAAACGGATAAAAAAAAAGTAAGCGGGTGTTTCAAGGGTAGTGAATGACGTATCATTCTTTGCTTATGAACCATTTTTTTCTTACTTAAACCCCTGAAATCCACCCCTAGCTTGTTCTTTCAAATTTCAATCCACAATTTTGCCTGGAAAAATAAATTCTTTACTAGAATTTAATTATCGTAGTGCCTTACTTTTTATGCCCCGGTATAGAGAGAACTAAATCAATTCGTGATAGTTTTCATTGTTTTTATTATACTTACACATAATGGAAAACAGTAAATGTATAAATTACTAAATTAAATGCTTTTTTTAAACCGTACTTGGTGGTCAGATAAGAAAGCAAAGTGCTGTATCTCGGGTACTATTCGCCATAGAGACTTGCGGTAAAAAAATATTACTCAAGTGGCTAAAAGGCCGTAAAAATTATTTTATATATTTAATATGTTGATATTTCCAAAATGGCCACCAGGTCTTGAACATTTGAAGTGAGTTTTCACCGAAAACTGGGAATCTCAGAACAACGGATTGCGGAGTGTTGCGTGATCTCAGTAACCGCTGAACCGATTGTGATTAAACTTGAGAAGCGATATGCCGTAGTAAGCATGATAGGTATATTTTTCAAAATCGATGAATTAAATGACCAGTAATTAATGGAAGCTCCTCCAAACTTCGTCTTTAGTCGCTTTGGGAAACAATGAATTTCGGGGAGTGTGAATCGCCCTGTATACGCGATGGCTGTTCGTCCCCCAACCCCGACCCCCCATCCCCCCCCTCATGACGAGCCCCAATAAATCCCCAAGATAGCGTCTCGTGTCCCGCAAACCAACAGACACATCATAACTAAACGTCATCCGGCATTAATGTATAGATCTGGTTCCGGTGCCGCCGAGCCGCGTCCAATCACGTCCCGTCATAGTTAACGTCGCCGCCACGCGTCAATGGCTATGCCGTCGCGGCGTCTATCTATCTATCAACGGATAGGATCTGCGCCCCTAATGGTGACAGCCCATACCCGATATTGTATACAGATTCCGTAATTTCAGTCCTTGTTGAAGGACTTTCCTCTCAAAACTGTGTGAACAACAAAAAACCGGAGTCAAGCTGTGGGCTTAGTTAGTTCAAAAAAGGTTCCTGAGATCTATCACTAATGCCTAATGTCTTTCTATATACTTAATAGACAATAGCTTTTCAACCCCCAACCCCCCAACCACCCCAATTTCACCCCCACCCAAAAAAACGCACAAAATGATCAGGCACCTCTAAAACGCTTAAAAACGAAGTTTGAGCTACGAGGGTTGCTCTATACCTCCGTCAATCCACCAGTACGCAGACAGCTGTTTCACGCTTATTAGCGATCATCAGTGCGCCATAGGTCGATTGACGGAAGTAGAGAGCATCAATTTTTCCATGTTTAATAAACATGTGAAAGATGTACGAGTAAGACAGAAGGAATTCTGCCGGTGCGCCATCTAGTACCCGAAGGTGACGGCAACCAAAGAGAGAAACGCCACTAGAAGCAGTTTACCTCTCCTTGGTGGAACGACAAGGCTCGCTCGCTTTTTGCCACTAGAGGCGCGGATTTTGACGCACGCAGCGTGAAGCCGATATACGAGGGTTGCTCTATACCTCCGTCAATCCACCAGTACGCAGACACATGTTTTCACATGTTTATTAAACATGGAAAAATTGATGCTCTCTACTTTCGTCAATCGACCTATGGCGCACTGATGATCGCTAATAAGCGTGAAACAGCTGTCTGCGTACTGGTGGATTGACGGAGGTATAGAGCAACCCTCGTATATCGGCTTCACGCTGCGTGCGTCAAAATCCGCGCCTCTAGTGGCAAAAAGCGAGCGAGCCTTGTCGTTCCACCAAGGAGAGGTAAACTGCTTCTAGTGGCGTTTCTCTCTTTGGTTGCCGTCACCTTCGGGTACTAGATGGCGCACCGGCAGAATTCCTTCTGTCTTACTCGTACATCTTTCACATGTTTATTAAACATGGAAAAATTGATGCTCTCTACTTTCGTCAATCGACCTATGGCGCACTGATGATCGCTAATAAGCGTGAAACAGCTGTCTGCGTACTGGTGGATTGACGGAGGTATAGAGCAACCCTCGTATATCGGCTTCACGCTGCGTGCGTCAAAATCCGCGCCTCTAGTGGCAAAAAGCGAGCGAGCCTTGTCGTTCCACCAAGGAGAGGTAAACTGCTTCTAGTGGCGTTTCTCTCTTTGGTTGCCGTCACCTTCGGGTACTAGATGGCGCACCGGCAGAATTCCTTCTGTCTTACTCGAAGTTTGAGCTGTTTTTATATTTTTAGTTTTTTTATCATTTCTGCGCCGCCACTGGCACGATTTATAAAAACCATACACGCTTTCCACCTTCACCACGGTAGTAATACTGTGTCAAAATTTCATTAAAATCCATTCAACAGTTTCCTCGTTAGACAATATAGAACGATCTAAAGCAATACTCCCGTATGTTTACATCAGAAAGAATTCTGTCCTTTGTAATAGGCAAGGCAATGTTCGGATGGACCTAAAAAAGTTATTTATGTCGCCAGTTCTTTCTTCACAGGTCATTGGACAGTCTATTATGAAAGCAATAAATTTTTCAACCCACCCCCCAACCACCCCAATTTCAATACCCAACCAAAAAAAAGTAGAAAATGATCAGGGACCCCTAAAACGCCTAAAAACGAAGTTTCAGCAGTTTTTAATTTTTTTTTTTGTAATTACTCCGCCGCCTATGCACCGATTTTCAAAATTTTAGGAACATTACCTACTACGACCCCACAGCATACCGCTGCCCAACTTTCATCACGATCCATGCAGCGGTTGCTGAGATTACGAGGGTAGAAAAACGCGACAGACAGACAGACCGACAGACAGACCGACAGACAGACCGACAGACAGACCGACAGACAGACCGACAGACAGACCGACAGACAGACCGACAGACAGACCGACAGACAGACCGACAGACAGACCGACAGACAGACCGACAGACAGACCGACAGACAGACCGACAGACAGACCGACAGACAGACCGACAGACAGACCGACAGACAGACCGACAGACAGACCGACAGACAGACCGACAGACAGACCGACAGACAGACCGACAGACAGACCGACAGACAGACCGACAGACAGACCGACAGACAGACCGACAGACAGACCGACAGACAGACCGACAGACAGACCGACAGACAGACCGACAGACAGACCGACAGACAGACCGACAGACAGACCGACAGACAGACCGACAGACAGACCGACAGACAGACCGACAGACAGACCGACAGACAGACCGACAGACAGACCGACAGACAGACCGACAGACAGACCGACAGACAGACCGACAGACAGACCGACAGACAGACCGACAGACAGACCGACAGACAGACCGACAGACAGACCGACAGACAGACCGACAGACAGACCGACAGACAGACCGACAGACAGACCGACAGACAGACCGACAGACCGACAGACAGACCGACAGACAGACCGACAGACAGACCGACAGACAGACCGACAGACAGACCGACAGACAGACCGACAGACAGACCGACAGACAGACCGACAGACAGACCGACAGACAGACAGACCGACAGACAGACCGACAGACAGACCGACAGACACACCGACAGACAGACCGATAGACAGACCGACAGACAGACCGACGGAAATGAGTGACATGGATTTTCGTTATGTAGACATCATAAAACGCCCAAAAAGTGTATTTATTATCTCAAAATCGAAAATTTTCGCGATCACAATACTCCCCTCACCTATCGGTGTGGGAAGTAAAAAGAGAGAAGACAGTGGATTCGACTTTATCTCAATAGGCGTCAAACTTTAGATAACTTGAGTTTAGAAATAAGTTTTGATAATATGCTATTTAAAATTTTTTCAACAATGCAAATGTCTTTCAAAGGAAGTTGAACCATAAATAAAAAGAAATGGTAGAAACATGAAAAACGCAATAGGTACCTGCTAGTACAAGACTGGAGCAACTGGAGATGTATATACAGGGTTATTCACGTTATTCGACACGGAGCATTATGGCTAAAGTATTTGATAAAAAAGAAAATAATAATTTCGGATGGATAGAGACCCATAAAGGCTACATTTTAAAAATATTTTCATGTTATACAGGGTGTCCCAAAAGCACGAAATGTATCAAAGTTATGTTTTTTTAAATGGAACACACCGTATATTATTGCATATTCAGATTCCTTGATGAATTCTATTGTGACTTTATGTATCATACATGGGACTTCAAGCAAACCGTTTAGGTGTAAATCACCATTTTCGGTATAAGTAGATATCAGGAAAAAATTGAATATCGCAGAGATTATAAAATTTGGAAGGCTATGACTTTGCCGTGTTACTAAGCATAAAATACGTCAGCTTTGATTAGATTGTCAAATTTAAATTACGTTTATGCTTGGAGAAATCGGTCGATTAATTAAGGAAACTTCGATCAGCGATAACTTGATTTTTTGAAATGGGAATGAATGTTTTTGTTTATATTTCATGGCCTGCTACGTTGGTTATAGGTAGGCATATTGAAAAACGCCAATTTGTTACAAAATTTAAAATTAAATGAAAACTACCAGAGATTGATATGCACAACCTTATATCATTAGAAAGGTTATCAAATTCTACTTTTAATCGTATAAAAAAAATTAGGCATTCCCATTTCAAAAAATCAAGTTATCGCTGATCGAAGTTTCCTTAATTAATCGACCGATTTCTCCAAGCATAAACGTAATTTAAATTTGACAATCTAATCAAAGCTGACGTATTTTATGCTTAGTAACACGGCAAAGTCACAGCCTTCCAAATTTTATAATCTCTGCGATATTCAATTTTTCCCTTATATCTACTTATACCGAAAATGGTGATTTACACCTTAACGGTTCGCTTTAGGTACCATGTATGATACACAAAGTCACACTAGAATTCACCAAGGAATCTGAATATGCAATAATATACGGGGTGTTCCATTTAAAAAAACAACTTTGATACATTTTGTGTTTTTGGGACACCCTGTATAACATGAAAATATTTTTAGAATGTAGCCTTTATGGGTCTCTATCCATCCGAAATTATCATTTTCTTTTTTATCAAATGCTTTAGCCATAATGCTCCGTGTCGAATAACGTGAATAACCCTGTATAATCGGTCCAAGCAAGAAATGCGTTGTAATTCTGAAGATACTACAGAGACCATGCATTCAAAATATTTTTGTACGTCATCCCCGAAAACTCGCCCTTAACTTTTTGATTTCAAATATAGTAACGATTTAAAATCTTATGGAACCTTTGATGTTATACGCAAACTTATTCAATTCAATTTATTTGTATCAATGAGTTACAAAAAATTCTACCCCGTAAAATCATATAAATAAAATAAGAATTTATTTGACAGCTAATATTGTTGCAAAAAACGAAAAAACAAAAACCAAGTGGTTTTTGAGGGGTACTGAATGACCTATCATGCCAAGCTTTTGAAAAAAATGTCTCTTCTATCCTTTCTTATTACGAAAATATTACGCCTCAAACAAATTCTTATTTTATTTATTTTACTCTATGACTTCACGAAAAAAATGGTTTGTGTATGAAATCAAGGACACTACAAGATGTTAAATAAAATAATTACTTCATTTATGCGGGAAAAGCTATGGGGTGCTATTTTAAAAAAGAAGTTGGGGGTAATTGTTAAGGGTTGAAGTACACAAAAAGTTTTGAAAGCATGGTATGATGACCCTATACTACTTTCAAAAATATCACTCATTTTTTGTTTGAACTTTTTTTGTTACAATATGAAGTGTCAAGGAAATTCTGGGAATTTTCACTTTCCATAACTCAGAATGTAAGTGTCTTTCATTGATGAAATCAATAATCCTCTCGTTGGTCCAAGTATTAGCCATTTTCCTACCAAAATGTTCGATATCAACAATAAACAAACACCAAAATAGAGCAATATTGCCGATGTTTTCGGTAGCCAAGCGATCGTCTGGCCATGTGCCGGCAACACATGAAAATATATCGGCAATGCCGAACATATTATGTGGCTATATGGCCAGGGCATACAAGAAATATTGCTCGGTCTAGCCGTTGTTGCCGAGAATGTTGCCGGCTACACTGTTGCAGCCACACATTGCAGTAAAACTGTTGCCCGTTTAGAAGCCCCATAATAATATATAGCAGGGCATGGTTTTTCTAACCTCAAAATCAGTTACCTGCCCACTTTACGAATCAACAGTGAATCAACACATTTTCAAGCATCAAATATCAAAGTTAACTTACCCAAAATCTATCCAAATAATCTCGCACCCATTTCACGCACTTTCAATCAAACAACAATCATAAAATGTCTGCAAAAACACCACGCACACGGTTGACTGCATCAAAATCGTCGAAAAACTGACCACACTCCATCCGGAAAAACTAAATCGCGATACCGTGGCTCGCCCGTTGCTATGACAACGGGAAAAAACAGTTGAAGTTGAGGCGAACCTGCCTGTCGATTTCCTAGAATTTCGTCTCTCGGTGCGACACAGTTTTGCGTCTAAAAGCGTATTTTAGGATTGTAGGTTTTATTTAAATTCATGATAACTTTACAAGGTGATAAAATGGAAACTGTTAGGGGTAATGACATGGGGTTTTCATTGTTAGGTTGTTTGATTTTTTGTGCATCTTTGGGTGGTTCTAGATAAAAATATAAAAATGTTTTTTGATTATTCCAAAATCAGGAGGGGTGAGAGAGAAGTTTTATTGCAAAATGGGCTTAAATCTTCTTGTCGATTTATAAACAATGTGTAAAAAGCGAATTGAAATTATTGTAATATCTCATTAGGACTGAAGATTCTTGTATTAAATTTATATAGCTGGGTAATTAGGTGCAATACAGGGGCCGTGACAAAAGATATCTCTCACCAGTGATAATGGTTTTTTATTAAATTTTTGCAAGGATTAGGTATAACAGGTTGATATACGAGTAGGTATACCTATTTTATTAAATCAAGAATAGTATCAACTACGATAGCTATGGAGTCAAGTAGATTCACTCCGTATCTGACCTACATTATTATAAACTCATAAGTCCCATTGCATAAATTATATACATGCACTTTTGCAATCATTACTGCAGATTCATATACCTATCGTAGGATAAATCATGAACAGTATCAACTACGTAAACTCTAGCTACGGTGTCGAGTAGACACACTCAGTATTCTCAAAATATGAAAGATTCATTCAACTCCTATTGCACGCATAGATTTCTGCAATAAATACTGCATTGGGTTAAATTAAGGGTAGTATGAAGTACGTAAACTATATCTAGTAGATTCACGCGGTGTCATTCTCAAACTATTAAAGATTCATAATTTCTATTGCCTGAATACCTACTGGATATACCAGAACAATGGATTGTGGAATGCTACTCATTTTCGTCGTGCTGTCTGTTAGTCTTTATCGCGTGATCTCAGTAACCGTTGTATCGATTTTGATTAAAGTTGAGAAGCGATATATTTTGAGGTGGTAATAAGCATGATACCTATCTGTATTTTCCAAAATACATGTATTAAGTGATAGTAATTCATGGAAGATAAAAAAAAGAACAACAGCTTCTCTGAACGTCGTCTTTACTCGTTTTGGGAATTCCTGATGTTTTCTAATATTTTGGGAGGCAAATGAACTTAGGGTGTGAGAAAGGTTAGACTTTAGAAAACTCAAAAATTTGCTCTATTCGTCAACACATTCACATGGCTTGAAAAATTATGGAATTTTGACAAATATCTTATTGGAATCATTATGGAGAAACAATAATAAAACGAGAGAAAAATGGAAAACAAATTCCCGATGGAGTTTGCATCACTTTTCTATTTTTTTTTTCGCTCAAATAACGCAAAAAATCTCAGCAAAATCAGACTGAATCACGTCCTTATCCATTTTACTTGAATGGAATTTGAAAACATGCCAAGGCTCTTTTTCTTAAATATTTTCCATGCACATTTTCAACTTACCACCTCGAATTGCTAAGAAGTAATCATCTTACCTGAAAATAAAAAAAAATACTTTTAGAAATATACCAAAAAAATATGTTTTTTCTAAGAACTTATTGAACGCTCCTCGTAATACGTATATGTGACCAAAAAGATTGAGATATCTAAGTCTAAGTCAATTCTTTCAGCTCAAAGCTTCTTAGTGGCGATGCGTCAACAAAAGAATAATGTGATTATGGCTATGAATATATTTTCACCTGGCTTATGACTAGGCGAGTTTTGGACATATACATATATATGTATACAAAACCCACGCATTTCTTACCAACAGAGCTGTATTGTCTGCACTCAGGCGTGAAAACACTATTAGGTTTTGACATTTTTTTTAACCTCGTCTCACCACTGTAGGTACCTAAAAAATCGAAAATCGTTTTTTAGCTCTTTATCAAGACAAAAGCTGATTTTTACGTTTGACGAAAATTAAAAATTTCAGTCCAACGTATTTTCAAGTTCCCCAAAAAAAATTTAAAATCTTTACCTGACTTTATATCCTAAGAAATTTGAAGGTGCTCATTACAAATCTAGCCACTGTTTTGAGTTTCGGTCTCGCAGAACGAAGATAGAAAATTTCTCACATCCTTGATCTTCAGTTTCACCTCAAAAAGTCTGATATCTTCATTCGGATTTATATCAATACGATATCTCAAAACCTACATAATTTGAGGGCGCTTATTACAAATCCAGTCACTGCTTCGAGTGTCAGTCTCGCAGAATGAAGATAGAAAATTTCTGACATCCTTGATCTTAAGCTTCACTTCAATAAGTCTAAAATCTTCATTCGGCTTTACATGAATACGATATCTCAAAACCTACCTAACTTGAGGGCGCTTATTACAAATCCAGCCACTGTTTTGAGTTTCAGTCTCGCAGAACGTAGATGGAAAATTTCTGACATCCTTGATCTTCAGTTTCACCTCAAAAAGTCTAAAATCTTCATTCGGCTTTATATCAATACTATATCTCAAAACCTACATAATTTGAAGGCGCTTATTACAAATCCAGTCACTGTTTTGAGTTTCGGTCTCATAGAACGAAGATAGAAAATTTCTGACATCCTTGATCTTCAGTTTCACCTCAAAAAGTCTAAACTCTTCATTCGGCTTTATACCAATACGATATCTCAAAACCTACATAATTTGAAGGCGCTTATTACAAATCCAGTCACTGTTTTGAGTTTCGGTCTCATAGAACGAAGATAGAAAATTTCTGACATCCTTGATCTTCAGTTTCACCTCAAAAAGTCTAAAATCTTCATTCGGCTTTATACCAATACGATATCTCAAAACCTACATAATTTGAGGGCGTTTGTTATAAATCCGACCACTGTTTTTATTTATGTTTCAGCCTCTCTTGACGAAAACACTACTAATACCAGGACTAATACGGCTTGAAGAGCAAATTAATATGAAAATAAGCTTTTTGTGTAGGATTTTCCGGTTGACTGACAAAAGCGCGGTAGATTAACTTATGAAAATCTTCTGTAAAGGTATGAATAAGGATTTTCGCATGGGTTGATTCCACATCTACAACAGATGTTTATTTTTCACGGCTTTGTGAACATTGGAGTTTTTTCCGCTATGTAACACAGGTTCTCACGATACAGCAGGTAACGCAAATTTTCTTCACGTGTTCTGGGGAGTATTCCCATTGTGTTCGATGTTAGAACACCAACCCTTAAAGTTATTTAAAGACGTTGGACTGCTGAATCCAAAGCTGTGATCACATTGCCCTACAACTGTTTAGAATATCACTGAAGAAATCACATTCAAAATTGTACAATACAAAGGCTTAGCCAGCTAACTCTATAGCTAAGACTAACTCGTTCACAGACGCTCAGAAAACCTTTCTGTTGTTTACTGTTCACCACCATCAAAATATTCAGACCCTCAGATCTTCAACTTCACCCTAAAAATCTAAAATCGTTATCTGACTTTCTATCACTACGAAAACTTGTATGATGTATAGTTTGGGGGTGCCAATTTCAAATCCGGCCGTTGTTTTGAGTTTCAGCCTCAGGTAAAGAAAATCAAAAAATTTAAGACCCTCAGATCTTCAACTTCACCCTAAAAATCTAAAATCGTTATCTGACTTTCTGTCACTACGAAAACTCGTCTCGTGTATAGTTTGAGGGTGCCAAATTAAAATCAGGCCGTTGTTTTGAGTTTCAGCCTCAGGTAAAGAAAATCAAAAATTTTCAGACCCTCAAATCTTGAAGTTCACCCTAAAAATCTAAAATCGTCATCTGGCTTTCTATCAGGACGAAAGTTCGTATGGTGTATAGTTTGACGGTGCCAATTTCAAATCCGACCGCTGTTTTGAGTTTCAGCTTCAGGTAAAGAAAATCAAAAATTTTCAGACCCTCAGATCTTGAAGCTCACCTTAAAAATCTAAAATCGTTATCTGGCTTTCTATCAGGACGAAAACTCGTATCGTGTATAGTTTGAGGGTGCCAATTTCAAATCCGGTCGTTGTTTTGAGTTTCAGCCTCAGGTAAAGAAAATCAAAAATTTTTGGACCCTCAGATCTTGAAGTTCACCCTAAAAATCTAAAATCGTTATCTGGCTTTCTATCACTACGAAAACTCGTATCGTGTATAGTTTGAGGGTGCCAATTTCAAATCTGGACGTTGATTTGAGCTTCAGCCTCAGGTAAAGAAAATAAAAAAATTTCAGACCCTCAGATCTTCAACTTTACCCTAAAAATCTAAAATCGTTATCTGGATTCCTATCAGAACGAAAACTCGTATCGTGCATAGTTTGAAGGTGCCAATTTCAAATCTTGCTGTTGTTTTGAGTTTCAGCCTCAGGTAATGAAAATCAAAAATTTTCAGACCCTCAGATCTTCAAGTTCACCATAAAAATCTCAAATCGTTATCTGGCTTTCTATCGCTACGAAAACTCGTATCGTGCATAGTTTGGAGGTGCCAATCTCAAATCCAGACGTAGTTTTGAGTTTCAGCCTCGGGTAAAGAAAATCGAAAATTTTCAGACCCTCAGATCTTCAACTACACCTTAAAAATCTAAAATCGTTATCTGGCTTCCTATCAGGACGAAAACTCGTATCGTGCATAGTTTGAAGGTGCCAATTTCAAATCTTGCTGTTGTTTTGAGTTTCAGCCTCAGGTAAAGAAAATCAAAAATTTTCAGACCCTCAGATCTTCAAGTTCACCCTGAAAATCTAAAATCGTTATCTGGCTTTCTATCGCTACGAAAACTCGTATCGTGCATAGTTTGAAGGTGCCAATTTCAAATCCAGACGTAGTTTTGAGTTTCAGCCTCAGGTAAAGAAAATCGAAAATTTTCAGACCCTCAGATCTTCAACTACACCCTAAAAATCTAAAATCGTTATCTGGCTTCCTATCAGGACGAAAACTCGTATCGTGCATAGTTTGAAGGTGCCAATTTCAAATCTTGCTGTTGTTTTGAGTTTCAGCCTCAGGTAAAGAAAATCAAAAATTTTCAGACCCTCAGATCTTCAAGTTCACCCTAAAAATCTAAAATCGTTATCTGGCTTTCTATCGCTACGAAAACTCGTATCGTGCATAGTTTGAAGGTGCCAATTTCAAATCCAGACGTAGTTTTGAGTTTCAGCCGCAGCTAAAGAAAATCGAAAATTTTCAGACCCTCAGATCTTCAACTACACCTTAAAAATCTAAAATCGTTATCTGGCTTTCTATCACTACGAAAACTCGTATCGTGTATAGTTTGAGGGTGCCAATTTCAAATCCGGCCGTTCTTTTGAGTTTCAGCCTCAGGTAAAGAAAATCGAAAATTTTCAGACCCTCAGATCTTCAATTTCACCCCAAAAATCTAAAATCGTTATCTGGCTTCTTATCTCGACGAAAACTCGCATCGTGCATAGTTTGAAGGTGCCAATTTCAAATCCGGCCGTTCTTTTGAGTTTCAGCCTCAGGTAAAGAAAATCGAAAATTTTCAGACCCTCAGATCTTCAATTTCACCCCAAAAATCTAAAATCGTTATCTGGCTTCTTATCAGGACGAAAACGCGCATCGTGCATAGTTTGAAGGTGCCAATTTCAAATCCGGCCGTTCTTTTGAGTTTCAGTCTCAGGTAAAGAAAATCAAAAATTTTCAGACCCTCAGGGCCGGTATTCCCAACTCGCTCCCCTCGCAAGCGAGCGATCCCTCAAAGGAGCGGTATGATTTGCAGCGATATGGCAATTCTAGATTCTCATCTACCGCTCCCCTCGCAAATTTGGAAAGCGAGCATTGAGATACGACAACATCGCGTATTGATGTAAAATGTCCGAACAAAACGTCAAGTTGTCAAAACATAACCAATATGTTCATTTGATAAAGTACCGTATACATCAGAGACGATAAATAATAATTGTCGAGGTTGAACTAGCTATTCTAAACATGAAGATTAGTATCAACCAAAAAGCAACATTCAGGATAAATCTGATTTAATTAGCGGCGAATTTGGCCCCCATTTAATATGAAAGAACTGTTGTTTTCTATTTCGATACCAATATTCTTGTTTGAAATTAAATAATGATAATCACAGCGGTTATACTTTAGTTATAGTACATATTACAACTTCGAATCATATATCAGTACATTAAACTATAAACTTTTAAAAGCTTAAATTTTTTTATAAAATCACTGAAAAATAGTAAAGAAAAATGTTTACTATTGGTTGAGGATATAAATTTGTAGTTTTTACAGGGTCATCCAGATAAATGCTAATTGTGTCTAAGACATATCAAAAGGTTTGTTTTGTTAATCTAAATAACCTTTTGAACTAGTTTTCAGCGAGATTTGTTAGTGTTTTTTGAGTAGGAACTCGGTAAAAAAATCTATACATTTTAAAAAAAGTACATTTTATTGTGAAGGTTGCGCTTGACTTTGTCCAATCAATTTTTTCCATAACGGATCCGATTTGCAGTATTAAATATTAAATCGTTTTCCAAATTTAGGCGATTTTTAGTTTACTTCTTATTTGGGCGATTGATGAAATTGCGTACTCGCACAAGTACAAGGTAGAAAATGAAATGAAATGCTTCAAAGCCTCGATTGTTAATTCCGTGTACTTATTTTCTCTTTTCAACCAGAAGGTATCAAAATTTCCAGATTTGAACTCCCAGCGTAACATCCAATTAGCAGATAATTCCAGCAGATTATAATAACGCAAACGCCTAAAAGTTTTGTACGGTTTAAATATTTTTAACATACGTGAAAAAAAGGGTCGGGAATCAAGAAATATTTTTTAATACTAGGGGGGTCGTGTTATGGGAAAGATTGAAAAACACTGTGTTAGAGGGCCTCTTAAAATAACTCGATGGAGCTCTGAAACATGTTTTTATGCTTCTTCTTTGTCTAACAGTCCAATATATACAGTATCGTCCACTATAATTATAAATAGGAGCACACATCTCAACTTAAGGTACCCTAATCGTCGGTGATAACCTATTTACATTGATACACCAGTGACACCAGCGACAGAAAGCACTCCCCTTTGACGCGAGCGCTTCAATTGTAAGGAGAGGATGTGAGAATCTAAACAGCAGTGACTTTCACTCCTCTCGCATTTAAAGGCAGCGTTATCGCTCCACACGAGGGGTCAAGAATACCGGCCCAGATCTTGAAGTTCGCCCTAAAAATCTAAAATCGTTGTCTGGCTTCCTATCAGGACGAAAACTCGTATCGTGCATAGTTTGAAGGTGCCAATTTCAAATCCGGCCGTTGTTTTGAGTTTCAGCCTCAGGTAAAGAAAATAAAAAATTTTCAGACCCTCAGATCTTCAACTTCACCTTAAAAATCTAAAATCGTTATCTGGCTTTCTATCACTACGAAAACTCGTATCGTGTATAGTTTGAGGGTGCCAATTTCAAATCTGGACGTTGATTTGAGCTTCAGCCTGAGGTAAAGAAAATAAAAAAATTTCAGACCCTCAGATCTTCAACTTTACCCTAAAAATCTAAAATCGTTATCTGGCTTTCTATCACTACGAAAACTCGTATCGTGTATAGTTTGAAGGTGCCAATTTCAAATCCGGACGTAGTCTTGAGTTTCAGCCTCAGGTAAAGAAAATCAAAAATTTTTGGACCCTCAGATCTTGAAGTTCACCCTAAAAATCTAAAATCGTTATCTGGCTTTCTATCGCTACGAAAACTCGTATCGTGCATAGTTTGAAGGTGCCAATTTCAAATCCAGACGTAGTTTTGAGTTTCAGCCTCAGCTAAAGAAAATCGAAAATTTTCAGACCCTCAGATCTTCAATTTCACCCCAAAAATCTAAAATCGTTATCTGGCTTCTTATCTCGACGAAAACTCGTATTGTGCATAGTTAGAAGGTGCCAATTTCAAATCCGGACGTAGTTTTGAGTTTCAGCCTCAGGTAAAGAAAATCAAAAATTTTCAGACCCTCAGATCTTCAACTTCACCCTAAAAATCTAAAATCATTATCTGGCTTCCTATCTCGACGAAAACTCGCATCGTGCATAGTTTGAAGGTGCCAATTTCAAATCCGGCCGTTCTTTTGAGTTTCAGCCTCAGGTAAAGAAAATCGAAAATTTTCAGACCCTCAGATCTTCAATTTCACCCCAAAAATCTAAAATCGTTATCTGGCTTCTTATCAGGACGAAAACGCGCATCGTGCATAGTTTGAAGGTGCCAATTTCAAATCCGGCCGTTCTTTTGAGTTTCAGTCTCAGGTAAAGAAAATCAAAAATTTTCAGACCCTCAGATCTTGAAGTTCGCCCTAAAAATCTAAAATCGTTGTCTGGCTTCCTATCAGGACGAAAACTCGTATCGTGCATAGTTTGAAGGTGCCAATTTCAAATCCGGCCGTTGTTTTGAGTTTCAGCCTCAGGTAAAGAAAATAAAAAATTTTCAGACCCTCAGATCTTCAACTTCACCTTAAAAATCTAAAATCGTTATCTGGCTTTCTATCACTACGAAAACTCGTATCGTGTATAGTTTGAGGGTGCCAATTTCAAATCCGGCCGTTGTTTTGAGTTTCAGCCTCAGGTAAAGAAAATCGAAAATTTTCAGACCCTCAGATCGTCAACTTCACCTTAAAAATCTAAAATCGTTATCTGGCTTCCTATGAGGACGAAAACTCGTATCGTGCATAGTCTAAAGGTGCCAATTTCAAATCCGACCACCGTTTTGAGTTTTAGCCTCAGGTAAAGAAAATCAAAAATTTCCAGACCCTCAGATCTTCAACTTCACCCTAAAAATCTAAAATCGTTATCTGACTTTCTATCACTACGAAAACTCATATCGTGTATAGTTTGAGGACGCTAATTTCAAATCCGGCCATTGTTTTGAGTTTCAGCCTCAGGTAACGGACATCATGGGTCCTCCTTCCATTTGTCGAATTATTTCTGTCTTCACAACCCCACCACTGCCCGACCCTTAATATCGTTTTCAAGTCTCGTCTTTCCGGTTGACTGCTTGAATAATTTACATCTGCCAGTGGCGCTGAATGGGAAAAGAATATGTAATTGTTGGCGTCCTGACGGTAGTAGACGAATACCGATGAGCCTCTCAGACAACACTTTCATCAATCTGCTTGTCTCCAGTCGGTCCTCTCAGAGTAACAATTGAACATAGAGGTAGTAAACAAACCACTTCAGCATGGCGTGCTCAAAGCCATCATCTTTTGACACTTCAGCCTCCAAACATTGATCATCTGTGGCCTCGCAGTGACAGTTCAAATTGTAAACAATGCTGTGTAACGCCAACTAACCTGAAAACTCTTCCAATGCAACCCATGTTACAAACACTGCACTTTTTGAGTTCCATCTCGAAAAATTGTTAAACTACACTCGAATGTAGCACAGCAAGTCCGTAAAGCTTCACTACAGTTACCAACAAATAGCAAATTCGATTTTACTGACCAAGCATAAAAGACGCACAAACAAAACAAATGTTTGACAGTCGAGGTTCTACCGTAAATAAGTCGCATGAAAATTATATCGGCGTTGCCAGCTCCTCAAAATTTATGTAAGACTTCAGAATTTGCGCTTATGATGAAGAAATATGTAGTAACGCAGTAGAGGTCAACGTATCTATTGATTTTGCTGTAATAATTCCTGAACCATCAAAATACCGTCTTTTTAACGTAGACTGGAATATTTCTGAATACTATACAATTAAGACGATAGTAAACAATTATGATTGCCGTATCTGGTGGTAAATATGATAACGTAAGAAAAGATGTCCGCCTATTAGATAGAATTTAGATTACTACCTCTATGTTCAGTTGTTACTCTGAGGTCCTTATACATTTCCTACTGTCTGCGTAGTGACAAAAAAACTATAGTGCAGTATACAAGGTGTTCCATAATTTCAACAGTGCATTTTTAACTCAAATTCAAGTAAAAAAGTCCATATATCCCAGGAGATGGCACGTCAGCGACAGCAACATGCCTCACAGATCAATGTAGATATCAAAACAATAATCTAGTGGGGATTAGTAAATAAAGTACAGTTTAACGTACAGAAAACTCTGACTAAGAAGTCTCACATTGGCTTACCAACTATAGAAATGGAAGGTCACCCAATAGTCCCGTCAAGCTTTTGGGGATCAACATCAACAATAACATGTCCTGACACTACCACGTCGTCAATATTGCAAGAAGTTTGGAGTTTTGTTTCGCTGTAGGAAGCTGTATACACCAGAGCAACTACTGCTGCTCTACAAGGCACAGATCCGACCATCGTTGGAATATTGTTCCCATGTGTCGGGATGCGCTCCGAAGCACTCTGTAAGGCTTCTGGACACTATCCAGAAGAGAGCAATTAGACCCCAACTAGCAAAGACGCACTATAAGCCGCGAATAATAGGACTGTTCAGTTATGAAGTTGTTGTACTGTTGTTTCCTAAATACTAATTTGCTGGTTAAATGCTGTCCAAAATACCACTTTGATCCCAGCAGCATATTTGTTCTTTAACGAAGTGTTTAGAACGTTCTTGTAGCAACTTTGTACAACGTCTTATACGATAAATTTGGAACTGTTGTATAAAAGCTTATTAAAGCATTTATATGCAACAGATCACCTGCCTACATAAAATAGCTACGTAAGAGCTCTGTAAGAATGCCGTTCCGAGCTGTTCGGCTCCTTCTGTAGTAATTATTCAATAAACCTTCATCCTATTGCTTTAGCATGCGAAATGTGTTTTCTAATCAGCACATTGCTCTCAGCAGTAGCTTTTATACAACTGTGGTTTATAGCCGTTAGAAGCTGTTTTTGGCAGCTATATTAGAGCGACTACCGAGCAGAAAATCTTAGCCTGGTATATTTTTGTTGTTTAATGTAGGTATCTAGAAACAGCTTTATAGCGTTCTAGGTTTTGATGATTATTTTAGGTTATACGCATTTGTGAATTGATAGTTACAATGGCTGATTTTACAAAGTAGAAAAAAGTGAAAAGAATTGCCGCATTCCATATAAAAACGTAATTCAGAAAATAATACGCCCAAACCTGCTAGTAGAAATTCCAGTCGAGGTCACAGCCACTGGCAAGAAAACAATAACTCCAAATAATACACAACGCGAACAAATTGGCTTGAAGATTTGGAACCTATTCAACAATGTTTTCTATATATAAGCTATATTTCATAAAAGCGCTCCAACCGCATATCTCAAAAGATTAGTACTGTAAGACATCCATAAAAACAATGTTGCTCTATAACAGCATTACTTAAGTAAGTTAAAGGAGTAATTGTTGTATATCTACTCTATAACTACTGCGAACGGGGTCAAATCGCAACCCGGTGACATGCGGCTCGACTCGTCGGTGATGGATCTAGCCTAGTACATGGCAGCCGACTGACAGCTGTGAAATCAGAGCTACGCCAAATTGCTGTATAATAATTGCCGATTACATCATTCTATTCTATAAGACGACAATCAATATGGATGATACTTTGACACTCATGAATATCATAACCAGCGGCCATATTGGTCAATTAATCAATCGATAATGCTGAGGAGGTTATTTAATTTTGTTTCAATAATCGCAAACTATATATTTTTATACAAATGTGCTCAAATGTAGCAATTGTGATGATTCCAATGTAATAAAAACATAATATCGTAGTTTAAATTTGAAATTCAATATAGAGCAGTGTTGAAAAATCCATCAAATACCGAGCGCGTGAAAAATTCGTCATTATTTTATGCAAAATGTACAGTAAAATTTCGTGTGCAACTAAATCAAGCCCTCTGGATGCATGCTATCGGATTTGTTAAGGATACCTACTATTCAAGATTATTAATGGCCGATATATCCACAAACAAGATGGATTCATAAGATATGACATGCTATTAGGAGCTAGAATAATTTGTCTATATACAATATTTCTACGTCTATTATGCAATATTTAGAGAATGATTTAATTACATTAAAGTTGATTCATGCAACAAAACAATCGTGTACCCAAGCACTACACAGTTCCTAGGGAGCTGTCATGTAGTAGTGATGTAAGGACTCTTTAGCAGCTGTAAGAACGTTTATACAAATGTTGTTTAACAGTTGCAGGCAATCTTTATAGAACATCTTAAATGATTGAACTGCTCTATATGTTGTGCCCATTTTGCCTGTATAACTGTTGTGAGAACGTTTTGCAAACGTTCTTGCAGCAAACGGTGCTGTGAAGGAAATGCTGTGTAAACGTTCTAACAACTCTAAAAGAACTGAGAATTGTTAGTTGGGACTAATCGATACGCCTAACCTCACAAAGGACCTCCACAGCCTGAAACATCGAAGAAGGGTGGCTGACCTGTCCCTGTTTTACAGATTCTATCACGGAAGATGTTCGAGTGAGTTCTTCCAGATAATAACACCGAACTCGAAAAAGACTAATATAACATAGCATTTTCTTTTCAGAAAATTTGTCGGAGGTGATTTTACCTTGGCAATGACACCTGGCACGTTGATTTCGGTAAAATTTGCGAAAACGGGCCGATTCTAATAAGTGCGCAAACACAGTGGGGCTTTTTAGTGAGCGTGCAAGGGCGTGCAGGTGCCGCATGCAGGCTCACCTGCTCAACTGAGTTTTCGACCGCTTACCATCGTCAGAAGCCCGCTTGAACGCCTTTATAGTAACAGGAATTTAGTTTGCTACCTGGTTTCGTCTGTGCCGGTCGAAGATGAGTAGCGATAAAGAATTACTTATAGCTTCAGTGTTTGCGAAAACCCCTATTTGGGATAAAAGACACAAGCTGCGATACAAAAATGTTGGAAGGAATGAGCATTTAATGGTGTTATAATTATCTTATACCAGGCGGGCCAGCCCAAAGGATCTGTCCGACACGGGAATTCCCACCGAACCCAGGTCGTTCCTCATGCGTTGCCAAATGCAGGAGCCTCCTTATGTAGCGCGTCCAATGTCAATGTTGATCCCAATGCCCACAAGCATATTATCTCAAAATCGATAATTTTCGCGATCCCAATACTCCCCTTACCTATCGGTGTGTATCGGAAGTAAAAGCTATTCTAATATTATTGTTTAACTAAATAACCATGTACCCGACCAATGATATTACGAGACCCAAATATATAACGTTAGGCAATTGTATTTACTACGTACTATCACTTAGTATCAGAGATATATTCAAATGAGCATAACACATTTATACACAACCACAACACTAGATGTAGGCTAGGTACCACAATAATTCCCAAACCAAACAAATCAGTCATGCGGCGGTCATATATCAATTTCGCGCCAAAATGATACAACACTTCTCCCTTTTGATACCAAAAACTTTTTTCCAGAACGATTCAAACAGTCTCTACCAGAGTGGATAGCCTTAATCCTTAATAAGACGCGCGCAAGAATTCGTTGAACATGTACAGTATCAGTCACATATTCTTCTGATTGACAAATTTCAACTAAATGGTTCTAATGTATATGATGTGAGTCTACATTTATGTATGTACTAATAGTTCATTTGACAACTTCCCACCACGGATTTATCACAAACCGCTGATTAAACGAAAAAACGCCAAGACACGTCAAAATATTTGTCCAGAGAGAAAACTTTTTTACCAAAAACTATTTCACTCCCTATCGTACCCTCTAGCCCCTCAGGGGAATCATTCCCAGTATTTTTGCAACTGTCCCTCATTGTTTTGCCAATAATGGGCAACACTTAGAACCCTTATTGCACGTTTCCTATACCGTGGCTAGATGCGACTGGCCAATCTTTGTACTCTTTTTCTTGTCTGTTTTCACTGTACCATGCAGTGGTGTGTTTGACTACGTGCGGAACCGGCGCCGGCCTGCTTCTACCTGCCGAGGGGACTCGGCGTTGGCCAACGCACTCCAACGCTCCTATAAGCCGCTACTGTGAATGCCTACTAACATTCGAGGAAGTTAAAAATAAATTATACAAAATCAAATACTGTATGATATCACTATAATCATTTATGGAATGTTCGGGCAGATTCAGTTTCAGTTTATCTCTACCACAGATAATATGATTGGCTTTATAGACCTATTACACACAGAGTCCGCGATTGGTAATCATTTTGTAGTTTATCGAACCAGATTATAATCAAAGGGAACATATTCACAGCATCTCCTCATATCCGTTATGGTTATAATAGGCCCTTTGTGCCAGCAATACCCTATTAGGTCATTATCTGCTGTAATGTTACAGGGTGCTGACCTGCTGATCATTACAGACACAATCAAAATGTGCTATGGGCTGTCATAAAAGGGATCGATTAAAATTTAATTGATGACCCAGAATTGTAACATGGACACACTTTATGAAAAATAAATATAAAAAATTTTAGAGATTAAATTTAGGTGGGGACTTTCAAGGTACCCCTAACATTTTTTAGTCATAAAGGGCTTTCTGTTACACTATTGGTTAGAACCTGAAACTCAAAACTGCGACCGGATTTGTAATCAGCATCCTCAAATTATCCAAAATACGAAGTTTCATCTTAATAGACCGCCAAATGAAGATTTGCGATTTTTTAGGCAAACCTGAAGATATGAAAGACCTGAAATTTTTTATTTTCGTCAAACAAGTTTGAAACGCAAAATTGCGACCGGATTTGTAATCAGCACTTTCAAATTGTCCGAAATACGAGGTTTCATCTTAATAGGAAGTCAAATAAAGATCTTCGATTTTTTAGGGTACACCCGCCCGCCCGAGAGATCTGAAATTTTTTACTTTCGTCAAACGAGACTCAGACTCAACACTGCAATTGAATTTATAATCAGCACATTCAAATTATCCGAAATACGAGGTTTCATCTTAATAGAAAGCCAAATAAAGATTTTCGATTCTTTTAGGTAAACCCGCCGACCCCAGAGATCTGAAATTTTTTACTTTCGTCAAACGAGACTGACACTCAAAACTGCAACTGGATTTGTAATCAGCACCTTCAAATTATTCGAAATACGAGGTTTCATCTTAATAGAAATCCAAATAAAGATTTTCGATTCTTTTAGTTAAACCTGCCGACCCGAGAGATCTGAAATTTTCTATTTTCGCCAAACGAGACTGACACTCAAAATTGCAACTGGATTTGTAATCAGCACCTTCCAATTATTCGAAATATGAGGTTTCATCTTAATAGAAAGCCAAATAAAGATTTTTAGGCAAACCTGAAGATCTGAAAGACATGTAATTTTGGATTCTCGTCAAACGAGACTGAAACTCAAAACAGCGACCGGATTTGTAATCAGCACTTTCAAATTATCCAAAAAACGTAGTTTCATCTTAATAGAAAATCAAATACCGAACTGAGATTTTCTAGCCAAACCTGAAGATCTGAAAGGCCTTCTTATAGGCGACTGCAGAGGTCTCAGGATGGTTCAAGGGTTTGGTCATTGCTTTCTGACACATCATGTTTGAATATTTCGAGTTATTCATGCGACCCTTTATAACTCGGCCCGCCAAAGCACCAAAATAATAAAAATCAACAAACTTAGTGCATAGGTGTCATTGTCACTGTCATTTTCATCAGTTTCACGCCATAAGCCATTTTTTGTGACGCCAACAGGCCAAGCATATTCAAAAATATGTAATTGGAACTGTATTATCTTTTTCTTTCATTTCTAAAAACTGTAAATATTTATTTTCTGACACTATTGTAATTACACACATAAAAAGAAATTCTCAAGTCAAGAATTGTGATATTCTTGTAAATACATACTCACAACAAGAATATCGGTTCTCACTCTAAGAAAGAATATTTGATGAGAAAATCTTAGAAAATTTGTATCAAGAATAATATATTTTTGATTTATATACTTATTTTAAATAAATATGCTCCGAAAGAAAATATAATTTTCTTTGCAACCAAGGCTATAATAATTTAATAACAAATATTCCATAATTTTATATCAAGATTATCATTTTTTCCAGCGGTGCCCAGTTTACTTCTATCAAAAATATAGACAGCTTGCAAATGCGAACCTTCATTTACAATATGATAATCTTGGTTTGAAAATGAACGCTGTTTTACAAGCACACTCTATATTTGTATCAAGCAAATCATTTATTTGACGTCTACCAACGTCGAAGTGCGCAGGCGCGCAGCGTGTCACGGGCCAACTCTAACCTCTCCACCCTCTTAACTCAACAGCCTGTTGCCCGTCCGCGTCCGCGCCGCCATTATCGATTTTCGGATTGTCGCATTCGCCGCCGTCTTTAGCACCGTAGCGTAATACCTGCATAATAGCACATAATAGTATCTAGTCAAACTGTTAAAAAATTGCCATTGCCACGTGATACCCGTGATACCACCGTCAACCATCAGTTATCGAATCTGCCGGTAGTGCTGGTCCACCGCCATTTGAGTCGCGTCCCAGTTCCCATCAGCTTCCTTATCACTGGATCTATCCAACCATGAATGAGCTATTAAAAAAATTGGGATGCGAAGACCTGACTGAGGTGTTTCTAGATAAGTGCTAAGTATATTAAATGTAATTTAAGAAATTTTGCACAACTATTTCTCCAGAAAATTGTCTACATGCTCATAAAAGAGTTTGAATGCTCAAATTAATACTATTAGATTCCTCATCCAAAAATATCACAATTTTAGAATAAAGTTGAGCTACTTGCGTCAAGTTAATGAAATGCTCCCAGTTAAGATTATGAAATGCTTCAGTCAAGATTATGAAATACTTCGGTCAAGATTACCATATGCTTGATTTAAGATTTTGGTATTCTTACTATCAAGAATTTCCCACTTTAGCAATGAAGATATTTTCTCAATCTAACCCTTATATGGTCAAAGATATCGTATTCTCACTTTAAGATTAGCATAACTTTGCGCGTATAGGAAGTTATGGTATACTTGAATTAAAGCATCTGTGCTCCATCTAAGAAATTATTTTTATGTGTGTATAGCATGTCAATAAAAAAGTTCTGTATTTATTTTTAATAATATTATTCATATTGATATAAGCACTATTTAAGTTCCATTGGAATGTGCGGCCCGCCATACAAAATTTTATTTTGAAAATGGACCGACGTCCGAAAAAGGTTACACCACTGGAAGGGTAGTAATAACTGCCTGAATCCCAAAAAAGACAGCAGTGAAAGACGGCTCAGCTGCGAGAACTGCAATTGCACCTACTCCATCAGAAGCTGTGTCAAAAGCTGGACGTCATCCGTTGAAATAAAACGGATTCCTAGCGTTGACCTAAAATTAGCGAGCGATCAGATGCCGCGCATTCATCTTCCCGGCAGAAATTCCCGTATGGGAAGAACGGGAAGAACTGATGTTCCGACATTCGAATTGATAACCTTTTTCGGAGTTGTCCTCTTCTCTATTTCTCTGAAGTTAAGGGGCCTGCATACACACATTTATACCTACATAGGGTAAAGTCGGTCAAATTGTACGACATTGCATATTTCATCAAATAACTCGCTATTGCCTCATTTGAATTCAATTAAAATATAAATCAGGATTACTTGACATGTTCCTATCAAAATGCGGAATAGGACAGATTCATGAACAGTGACAGTTTGACATAATAAATATTTATTTAAAATATTGCAAACGGTACAGTCTACCCAACTGGTTCACTAAATTGTCCACCCGGTTTGGTAAATTGTATCATAGCAAAACGCATAAGATGTTCCTTACAGATTTGTAATCCAAGACATTGTAATGAATTAACCTTTTATTTGTAAAACTTAATAATATAGAAATCACAAATTAGAAGCTCGTTAGTAAAACAAAATATTAATAGATTCAATCATCCCAACGATTTGACTCCTGCTTTTGCTTTCATATTTGTATCCAAACTAAGTGTCTTTTGAAAGTCGGCTTCAAAATTTTGTATCGTTTGCAGATCTCATTTAGTCCAAATTTTCCAGTTTTATAGTCTCTTAATGCTGCTTTCATATCTTGCTCTGACCACTGGCCGTATTAAAAATACTGGAGTTTGGTAAATTATACCGGTACGATTTAACAAACGAGGCGGTGGTCCAAATTACCGAACCGATATGATTGACACAAATTGCTTTATTTCTT
Source organism: Callosobruchus maculatus (assembly GCA_951848785.1). Lineage (NCBI taxonomy): Eukaryota > Metazoa > Arthropoda > Insecta > Coleoptera > Chrysomelidae > Callosobruchus > Callosobruchus maculatus. The sequence goes on along the minus strand of CATOUR010000004.1, from coordinate 2,332,518 downwards.
TTTTAAAAGTGAAGTAACGGTAAATATAATCCGTCCAAACTCTTTCGAAATGTCCAATAATCACAAAAAACGCCAACTCCACTACCCAGAAGTATCCATTTGGATACAAAGGCTTATGTTGTATAATACTTACTGCGTAAAGACGTTTTCCCGAAAAACACAAATTTTTACTTTTATGTTTTGACAACAGAAGGTATTAAACAAGCAAACTAGATGACTCACAATTTCTCCCATAACTCACTCTATTTTCAAACTACATATATAATATTTCAGAAAGCGATAGCTACGACCTTAATGAATGACAACTATTTTCGATTTTTTCAAAAAAGTTTTTTTAGTGTGCAAAAAAACTCGCAATGCAAAATCATACATTCTATAAACGCCTGTAATTTAACAACCAAACACGATATCAAAAAAGGCTAAATAGTTGCACAAGCGCAAGCTTTCTTCTTCAATTTGCTCTTTGAGTCATTACTGCAAGTTTAAAGGTAACATCAGGAGTTTGGAAATGCGAAATTCATTTTTATGGTGACCTTTGGACTTTACCTTTGAACCTTTTGACCTTACCTTTGGATTTTTGGACTTATCTTCCCTCATCTTAGACACACACACACTGGAGAAAGGGCAGCCTCCTCGCTAACACGGGAATACGTCATTTCTTTGATTCTCAATTTCGCGCGCTATACCCTAGACCCTTAATACTGCTCACATGTGCGGATGGAACAGTCGCAACTGCTTCCAAGGACAAAGCCGAAATATGTGCCAAGACAATTGCAGCAAAATCCACTATAAATGTCCCATCCAGTGTCCAGAGGTACCATCTATACCGAGAGTACTCCAAGCTTTGAGCACAAAAATGTAGTTTGCGATCTTTGTAATGGAGAAGATCGAAAGAGCAGGTTTGAAAAGCACTCAATACACAGAAAAAATACTGTTGCGTTTGTTAGTATTTGGATGTTTTTCCATCACTTTAAATATATTTACATTTGTTTTAAACCCATGCCATTGAAAGAATTCAATCCTTATATTCGAAGTAATCACAGGTACGCCAATAAATTCAAAATAATTTTATATTCGTTCTGACGATATGTATAATCCTTCTAATACCAGTATTGACATATAATGCAATCAAAACATCCTTTTGTTTTCGAAATTTACCCCATGTTTCATTTAAGCAAAGCATACAATCTATTCAATGTACAAAAATTATTACTGCAACAGCAGTTCGTGATAATTCATCTGAGAAAAATTAATTTTGTTTCAATCGCCCTTGTCGTTTGCTGAACTATAATCAGTATTCGGCGGGACTAATGTCCCGATTCAATGAAGGCAAGAACAGAGAATAGGGGGATGATCTCAGTGCTACTATCGCCGCGAACTCGTCAACATGGACGAAGTTGTTCCGTTGTGGTGTTTCGCTGTTAGCCGTGTTGTGTCATCTCGTGGTTTTGCGTATTGCATCAGCAATTGTGTGTTTTAAATGTGTCCAGCTATATATTAAATGGAGGACCTACTGAGAAATTGGGACTTAGAAGAGCTAACACCCACACTTGAATGTAGGTATTTAGTCAGACAGTTATATTTCAGGTAATAATGCAATAACTGGTGCAGGCTTATGTCTAATTCTTATATCATGCTCCTCATAACTTCACACAAAATCACACCATTAAACATCCAAACGAATCAATCAACTGTCCTCGCAATAAAATCTGTTGGTCCAAGGAAAAGCAAGTAGTTTAGAATCAATTACCAAACACAGATTCGATTCAACGACAGGTTGCGATTGAATCATTCATTGGAATCCAATGACATCTTGTAGTTGAATCGACAATACGATATAATTCGCTACCAACTATACACTTCCCATTGGAGAAAACGTCGCTGTATTTGAGGAATGCTGAGTGTAACGTCCCATTGAATCCAAGCGTAAGTCTTTGACAAAACGACAGATTTTTCTGTGCGTACAAGCCCAAGATATGGCTCAGATACGTGGACAAATCCTACATAACTCTCTTAAGACAAACGGTTATACAGAAAAAGAAATAAGAACAATGAGAAGAAATAGAGCAAAACAACATCATGAACCGATAGCAAAAGCTTTTTTACGTTATGTACCTGGAATAACAGACAGAATAGGAAAAATGTTACGAAAGGAAAACGTCAAGACCATCTACAAGCCCACAAGAAAGATACAGGAGTATTTGAGAACGGTGAAGGATAAAAGAGACCCACTCACAACACCGGGGGTTTATCGCATACCATGCACATGTGGGATTGTATACATAGGAACAACGAAATGAAGGCTAGCTGTCAACTAGGTTATACGGGCAAATCAGCGGTAGCCGAACATGCGACTAAGGAAGGAGGCCATAAGTTCAAGTTTGAAGAAACTCAGGTTCTTGTCGAAACGTCTTCATGCTATGTCAGACTTAACAGAGAAGCCATAGAGATACAAAAACACCACAATAATTTCAATAGAGAAGAAGAAATACAGAAAGTCAACCGGACATGGGTACCCATCCTAAAGGACCTGAAGACACTGCCATATCGCAAGGGGGCGGGGCTACCAACGCTACCTGGTTGGGCCACGTCACTGTTAACAGGTATAAATACAGGTGCAGATCCACCAGCCGTCAGTATTTTTGAAGTCGACGAAGTGAAATAGCTCTGAAGATGCCACCCACTCGTGGTGGCGAAAACTTCAAGCCTTAACGCCTAAAAACCCAAGAACCACAAATTCATACCACTTCTAATAGCTGTAACACTAGAAACTCAGATCAAATACATGTTACGTTTGGAATCTTCCAAAAAGACAGTTATTAAGCACCTCGGTATTTCAGTCACCTGTCAGTGTAAATAAGAACAATGATCTTTCATAATTTCAAGAGAACTGTTAAAAGGTTTCTTACAGAAAAAGCTTTTTCTTCGCTTGACCAGTTCATGGGTTTTAAAATTTAATTAATTCATAATGCAGTGTTGCTTTATCAGATGTATGATTATTTGGTGAAGGTGATTTTGTCTTTTACTTTGAAGGCATTTTTATATGACATGTGTGAGTACATTTTCACCAGTACATTAATAATAAGGCAATATTTCAAAAGCCTATGATTTGGTCCAGCTAGCTTCACAGATGTAATAAATTCATCACGTGACACAGCGATAAAAAGCAGCTGTATAGTTAGCTTATCTACACCAACACATCTGCTACCAAATGATGCATTTATATACAAATATCAACATCAACCAGGTGTCCAATATAGGCAGATGCCAGAACCATACAGAGTAAATAAAAATTCGGCGAAATGATTTTCAATAAATTACGAATTCTATGAAAAATAACTAAAACAAATCAGTTGAATGGAATAACTTGCACCCGGTTACTGCGAAATTTATATTAAAGCATATATTGGCAACAGGTAGAATTACAAGTATTATTAAAGAGGCAAATAAAATGTGCTAGTCAAGTACTGTTAGTTTTAGTCTATATAGTTTTCAACAGATCGGCAATTTTGCCACTTTTTTGCTGTTAGTAAATAATTTATGAAAATAAAAATGCTTGCCGTTCCTCTGTTTAAAATACCCGGTTGTGTTCCAAAATTTGCTTGACAGGTGATATTTCCGTAACAAAAAAAAAGGGTTCAAACAATACCTAAGTTGTAATTCTGAAGGTACTAGAACGGAAAACGGACAAAAACGGATAAAAAAGAAAACCATGTTGGCTTTTAAGGGTACTGAATGACTTTTTTACCACACCGGTGCAAATTACTATTATTGATGTACCCGTTTATACCTGCCTACCCTATAGTTGGGACGGGAAAAACGTAGCCAACCTAACGTTTGCATATTCTATGGGCTTCATACTTTCGATTGGTATGTGATTTGTCTATTAACCAAACCAGTGAAATATTAAAAATAATTAATTTTTCAATATTTAATTAATCATATCCTGGACTGAAATTTTTCAGTCAACCCACTCGCGATATGTTTTTTAACATATTAAATTTAATATAAAATGCTTTTCATCCATTAACCAGTTCGGTGAAGGTCGTCTTGTATTCGGATCTTAGACTAAGTTGTCAATTTTGACCACGAACTGAATCCACGAATTAAAACTATCGATTTATTGTTGATGTAAAACGAGCATTTGGATAAAGTTCCTTTTACCAGCTTGAAATGACATGGAATTTTGAATTGATGTCCGTCGAAACATTAGCATCCTGAACATTTACCTACAAAGTAGCGTTTTCTGAGTCAACCACTGAAGTGATTCATAACTTTTAAGTAAAACACTTCAATCAAGACGAGGTTTCGAATTCTTGTGGTGACCCGCCCAGCATCCAGATCTCTAGAAGCCGCTCTCTCGAATCAAGGTCACAGACACACTTCCACTACCTGGCACGTTGTTGCCAAGTTTACCACACTTATAGTACAGTCGATATCGTGGTGCGAGTATACATGGTGTGCTCGCCAGCCGTACGAAATTGCGATCGCTCTGCGCATTGCGTCAGCAACGGAGATTTTTTGCGCGGAGAATTATTAGACGTCGTGATACCACGGCCCGTTTAATCGCGTTGTAAATAGAATCGCTAACGATTTTTGTTTAATTTACTTTGGATTCCTTATTTTGAGTTATAGAAGACTGAAATTTGTATACATAATGCCAAATTGTGCAGTTGTCGGTTGTAAAAACCATAGTAAGATGAAAGAGCCAAATGTTAAATTCTATAAGTTCCCGAAAAATTAAAATCTCGCAATGCAATGGAGTAATGCTTGCCGCCGAAAGGACGAAATTAATATGAAAAATGGTAATCATTTCACAGATTAGCATTAAACATTTATTAAAACTGAAATTTTTATGGTACATCCTCGGAAAATATTCACCTGCCGTGTCTTCAGTCAATAAATATGCAGAAGAAAGCAATGAATCGTGCCTACTTGAACCATTACACGTGAAAAACTTAGTTTCGAGTAATTCTAACATCGAAGCTGATGACGTGTGCTTTACTCAGGAGTTTTTCAAGAACGTTCTTCTTGACAGCGATATTGTTGGGACAGAGAATGATTCAAATGATATTCATTTTTCCAACTTTACCTTTCAGAGTCCAGATTATGACCTAGATAACTTTATTTCTGAAGAACATGACCTTTTGTGTCAATTGGAAAAAAATAAAATGCCAGACACGATTTCCAACGAGGGACTGAAATTTATTGACGGATATGTGGCCTACAGATTCAAAAACGAATATCCTAATCTAGCTTTGGGGGCGCAAACCAAATTTCATTCTTCTAATCGGGCCCCAGACTGGATTGAGTTTCTATCTAGAGTCAGTCTTGTATATCCAAGTGAGGAGATGATTAAAGTAGCCCGTTTTGGTTGAGATAGAGTTCGATAAATTCCATGGACAGTCGTGTTCTAATCAATCAAACATATTTAAAAAATTATTAGAGATAGACCCCAGTGGAACCCATCAAACAACTTCCTAACAAAATAATATTATATCTAATACGAACGAGAATATACGTCAGGCTCAGACATTCAAACAAAAGGATTAGTTTCGAAAATTGTAGGCGTAAACTTGGGGAAAAAATCACCAAATTTACCAATAAATAATACATTTTGTAGAAAAAGTCGTTAAATTACCTATTTTACACTTCTCTATAACATAATTGTCAAATAATTGGCTATTGAACTCCTTTAATCTATCACTTTGAAATTAAAATATAATCCATCATGTGGTATTCCCGCTAGTTCGCCGACAGAAATCTCGTTGCTGACGTCACAGCGTGCCGGCGCTCGGACGGCTGCATGCGCGCGAGCACACCATGTTTATTTTTACACTACGGTCGATATCATCATCATAGTCACAATGTCTTAACAGACATGTTGTCAACTCGTAAAATGCATTTACTCATTTTACGAGTTTCTCTTGGGATATCTTTAAGATCTTTAATGCAGTAGTTTCCCATTTGCTTTCTGCATACAGTCGATATAGCATAAATTAAAAACGTTCTTTTTTGAGCACAAGCTTTTTCAGCATGACGTTAAGTCTAAGTATCTGCGTGGGCGTAAAGCGGCGCACAGACGCTCCGGAAATCCTCAGAGGAAAAACTGCACAGTCCTGGCTTCAAGGAAATCCTCAGAGGAAAAACTGTACAGTCCTGGCCTCAAGGACTATCGGAGTGTATGTGGAGGTTCGCCAGACTGTACAGGCCGCCGGATGTGGAATTGAAAAACCATTCGATCGCCTGCGCAGGCCGTCTTTTGATGCCATGCTTGCTAGAACTGCACTGAACTGAAAGGTTTCCTGAGCGTCTGTGAAGGAGGGTGTATTCAGGCCAAAGTGCAAAGGCCTTCAGGCCAGGACTGTGCAGTTTTTCCTGTGAGGACTTCCGGAGCTTCTGTGGGCCGCTTAACGTTGATCATTGATCTTTATTTGTCATCGCAAAGGTACCCTTTTTTGCATCATCACTTCAATTTAACGTCTTGTAGAAAAACGTCGCTTAGACTAACGCCAAACTGGATGAATTATAGTTTTTATTATGTTTTTTTCCATAGTTTGTGTCATTTTTTGCGTCATTTTTTTTTCGCCTGAATTGGAAAATAATTGAAAACTTTTTTGATATAAAATATATTATAATTTTTGATCTTCGTTCTGCGAGGCTGAAACTCAAAACATCGGTCGGATTTGTAATTACCACCCTCAAATTGTCTAGGATACGGAGTTTCATATTTATAGAAAGCGGAATAAAGATTTTAGACTTTTTGAGGTTAAACTGGAAATCAAGGGTGTCGGAAATATTTGATCTTCGTTTTCCGCGACTGAAACTTAAAACATCGGCCGGATTTGTAATACCCACCCTAAAGTTATCTAGGATACGGAGTTTCACATTGATAGAAAGCCGAATAAAGACTTTAGACTTTTTGAAGTGAAGCTGAAGATTAAGGGTGTCGGAAAATGTTGATCTCTGTTATGCGTGGCTCAAACTTAAAACATCTGCAGGATTTCTGATCACTAAATTATCCGGGATACGGGATTGAATACTGATAGAAAGTCGAATAAAAATTTTAACCATTTGAGGTGAAACTGAAGATCAACGGTGTCAAAAAATTTTGATCTTCATTCTGCCAGACTAAAACTCAAAACAATGGCCAGATTTGTAATCACCACCCTCAAATCATCCAGGATACGTGATTTCATATTGATAGAAAGCCGGATAACGATTTTAGACTTTTCCAGTTGAAACTGAAGATGAAGGGTGTCGGAAATTTTTGATATTCGTTCTGTGAGACCGAAACTCAAAACATCAACCGGATCTGTAATCACCGCCCTCAAGTTATCCAGGATAAGGGATTTCGTATTAACCCTTAACTGGTAACGTGTCGTCTGTGAGGCTGCAAGCAATCTTAAATTTGAGCCTACAACAAAACCTTACCCCATTTCTGGTAAATGACCTCATCTAATCTATCTGCCATTGGTATCCCTTTTATATCCCGTTTATCAATAAGTTTGCGTAAAAAGCATTCCAGATTCCAGATGTGCTTGTTAGTTCGGTTCAGTCTGTGAGACGGAACGTTACGGTTTACGTTATATTTTTTCTCAACTGATAGTCATGGCAGGTCCGTCATTTTTTACCAAAATATTTTTATAGGTGACGATACAGGTTCAGACACGTGCGAGTTCACTCCTAAGTCTTTATCCAATAGGAGGGATTTAGAGTGCACAAGGGGTTGCAAAAGTGGTGATTGTGAGTGGTTTAGTGATAAGGGAATTTGAGGCAGGCGTTTCGTTATACCGAATCTGTGAATATCTAAGAGATCGAAATAGAAAACAAATCCAAGTAGCCCACCGAGAGGAGCCGAGTTCCCGAGGGGTCGACCCGAACAACGCACCTATCGCGGTGGGTGCCGCGAGCGCGCCGATTTAGCGTGAAACGTGAGTGGCGATTTCAAAAATAAAATTCAAGTAGTGCGCCAAATTACGACGAAGCAGTACCGGTTGATCAGCGGTGCATGCCTGTGGCAGACAGAGGCGGACTCAGAATTGGTACGGGAAAATTTCGAAAGGTATGGATAGCGACGACTACTCTACTGATGAAGGTAAGCGGAAAAGGGAGGTGGCAGGGGTTACTGATTTTTTCGCGAAATGCCGGAAAACAGCGAGGACACCAGAAAAAGGTCCAAAAGCCGATAGTGCCAAATTGGATAGAATTATTGACATGCTGGAAGGGCTCACTCTAAGAACAACTCATATAGAGGAAAAGGAAGATAAGATAATGGAGGAAATGAGGGCTTTAAAGCAAGAAAATGAGGCAATAAGGAAAGAAAATGAGTATATACGAAATGAACTAAATTACATGAGAAGGAGGCTAGATATTTTGGAGGCCGATAAAAGAAAAAATAATATTGTAGTCCAAGGGCTAAGCGTAGACGCAGATGATCCTACGATCTTAAAAAATAAATTAAAAGATTTTCTCAATCAGAAAATTGAAGCAGATGTTGATATAAAGCAAGCAAAGGTTATAGGCGAAAAAATGTATCTACTGGAGCTAAATAGTACGCAAGACAAACTAAAAGTCGTAAAAAATAAAAACAAACTGAGGGCATATAGGGAATCCATTGTTTACATAAATGATGACTTGTCAAAGAGAGATAGGGAAATAATGTCCAAACTGAGAGGCATGGCTAGGGAGGAGAGAAGAAAAGGACGTGTGGTAAAAATAGGATTCATGAAACTAACTGTAGATGGACATGTATGGAAATGGAACCATCGCGAAGGGCGCATAGAGCAAGAGGCGCAGCAAGATCAAAGAGCAAAAAAGTAAAACGCGATGAAGGCAGAAAGGACATAACGATGACGACTGAAGCTATGGACATGGAACAAGATAATGTAGTGAAAGCAGATCACGAGAAACAAGGAAAGATAGACACATTCATAAACATTGGCACATGGAATGTTAGGGGATTGCAGGGGGCGGGAATTTTAGTTAATTTGGTGGGGGAAATGAACAAATACAAAATGCATATTGTAGCCTTACAAGAAACACATTTAAAAGGAAATATTGTAGAAAAAGTAGGTAATTACATTCTGTTTACGAGTGGGGGGGAGAACAGAAGGTTTGGGGTGGGCTTTTTAGTTCATGCGGACTTCAAGAGTAGTATTAAAGGTTTTGAACCAAAATCAGATAGATTGTGTATGTTGAAGGTGGAGTTGAATGGAATCAAAATGATAATAATCAACATACATGCACCTACTGAAGATAAGGAGGAGGAGGTGAAGGACGAATATTATGAAAAGGTGGCGGATATACTGGAGGAAATACCAAATGAATATGTCACAGTAGTGATAGGGGATGCGAATGCGAAAGTGGGAAATGAAGATATATACAAACAAATAACAGGAGGAGAAAGTAAGCATATGGAGAGTAACGATAATGGCCTTAGACTTATTTCCTTTGCAATAGAACATAACCTAAAGATTATGAGCACGCATTTTAAAAGAAAAGGTATATATAAAGGAACGTGGATTATACCGGGGAGAATAGAGACGAACCAAATAGACCACGTCTTAATAAAAGAGCAATTTTCAAAATATGTGACTAATGTAAGATCCTGCAGAGGTGCTGAGTCAGATTCGGATCATTACCTGGTCAGAGCTACAATGAAGATATGTCAGTCAGCAGAAAAAAGACCAAGGCAAAAGAGAAGCAGGTGGCATAACGTGGAAGATCTGCGGAAGGTGGAAATAGGCCAACAGTATAGAAATGCAATATGTCAGGAATATGGTACAAAAGAGCATAAAGAAATAACGGAAACTGATAAATGCTGGAACTGTCTAAAAGGAGCAATACAGAAGGCAACAAGCAACACCTTAGGTAGTCATCGACGCTATAAGAAGGAGACGTGGTTTAATGACGAATGCAGACGAGAGTTAGAAGAAAGAAAGAGGCTAAGACAGAAGATGCTACAATCGCAGACGGAGGAAGACATAAAGAACTACCAGAATCAGAAGAGGAAATCGAAGCAAGTTTATAGGAAACAAAAAAGAATATTTGAAGAGAACAGGTTGAAGCGGATTGAAATGTCATTTATGAAAAAAGAAATGCGTAATTTTTATAAAGATGTTAAGGCTATTGGGAAAGGATTCCAGCCGCAGGCGGTCTTCTTCAGAGATAAAGAGGGGAAGCTACTGGGAAGTGAACATGAAATTTTAGAGAGATGGAAGGAACATTTTGAAGATCTGCTAAATAAAGAAACGGCACAGGTAGCTCAAAATACTGTAGAAATAACAGAAGGAGAAATAGAGGATAACCCATCACAACATGAGGTACTAGAGATTTTACAGGCTATGAAAAATAATAAAAGTCCGGGACCTGATGGAATTATGGCTGAAAACTTAAAATATGCAGGGGAGCTTGTGCATGCAGAAATTTATAACATAATTCTGGGTATATGGAAAACTGAGAGACTGCCAACCGATTGGTGTAACTCACTAATTATACCAATATTTAAGAAAGGTGATCCAACTATATGCAGTAACTACAGGGGAATAGCTCTGTTAGAGGTAGCGTACAAAATATTTGCAACGTTAGTTAAGTTAAGGTTAGAAAAATATGCGGAGGCCGTACTAGGGGAGTACCAATCTGGATTTCGGAGGAACAGAGCCACGACAGATAATATATATTTAGTCAAGCAAATTCTTACAGGGTGTCATGAATATAACATACCTGTACATATGGTGTTTATTGACTTTAGAGCTGCTTACGATACAGTAAATAGAGACGCACTTGTAAACGCTTTGAAAGCATTTGAAATACCTGGTAAACTGATACGGCTGGTTAGTATGACTCTGTCCAACACAAAATGCGCGGTGAAGGTTAATGGGATAGTATCAGATTTTTTCAACGTCAATAGTGGTTTGAGGCAGGGTGACCCACTCTCGACAGTGCTGTTCAACCTGGCGCTAGAGAAAATAATAAGGGACAGTAAAATTAACAGAACTGGGACTCTATATACCAAGGGGCACCAATGTCTGGCCTATGCAGACGATATAGTCATCCTGGCCCAAAGTAAGAAAGAACTACAGGCTACAACCTGGCGCCTGATAAAAGCAGCCAGATATATGGGACTGTCCGTCAACGAATCTAAGTCCAAATATATGAACCTCCAGAAAACGTTTAATCCAAATGACACCCTAAAAATTCAAATTGAAGAGGGGGAGGTACTGGAATTTGAAGCAGCTGAGAACTATATGTATTTGGGCTGTTTGATAGATCATAACTGTAATGAGCTTTCGGAGGTGAGTCTCAGAATAGCAAAGAGTAACAGAAGGGCAGGGTCAATGAACAAGATTTTAAGATCTAAGAATATATCAAGAAAGGCGAAAATAAGGCTATATAAGACAGTGTTGAGAACCACTCTGATTTATGGGTGTGAAACTTGGGTGATGACAAAAACTGTTCAAGATAAATTGGAAGTATGGGAACGAAAAATTCTAAGAAGAATTTTTGGAGGCAGAAAAGTAGATGATATTTGGGTCCGTCGGACAAATGAAGACATTTACAAACTGTTTGATGAGGCACCGGTAGGTCAGGTGGTTAAAGCACGCCGCATTCAATGGTTAGGTCACTTACAGCGAATGGAAGATGAGAGATTAATCAAGAATATCGGTAGGAAAGCACCTGATGGAAAAAGAAAACGGGGTAGACCCAGGAAGAAATGGATGGATGCTGTTTTAGAAGATTTGAAAGAAAAGAGGATTGAAAATTGGGAGCTTATGGCAAGAGACAGAAAACAATGGAAATTTGTCACAAAGCTATGGGCCTAAACGGCCTGTGAATGCTTATATATATATATTTTTATAGGTGTATTGCTTTACTTATTATCAATCACAAAATATATAGATTTGAGTGTGGTCAAAGTTTTTTTTATTATCTTGTTCCTACAAATTTGTGCTGCTAATTTGTGTTCTATAGTTAATAATTATCATAATTTTGTTTCTTTACATCACATGTTCTGCTACTTCATACGAAATTATTATTAAAGGATATATACCCAACAAATCTTCATGCATTTTTTCCAAAAAATAATTAGGAGAGTTTTTAAGCTTCAAAGACGTTACAGTCTCACAGACTGCACGTTACCAGCTATGCCCCGAATTTGCACGTTAACGGTTAAGGGTATAAATAGAAAAGTACCACAACAGTTGCAGCCAGTAGATCTGGCAACCCCTATTAAAAAGAAACCACAACAAAATTACAAGAAAGACATTCAGCCTACCTGGCCTGGCCTTAATAACAGGCCTTTTGCTTTGTTGAACTCGACATGAGTTGGCAACAGCGCTGACTGAACCGTTGTGGCTTCAGGCAGCATTACCTATACGAGGATACGTGAATTGTCTCGTGGTTTCTAAAACACTCATTTGCCTACAGTTATGTCTTCTGGCACTGTATTTTTTATGATCCCGTTCATATGAATGTGTGCTGATGGAAATTTTGAAATTTGAATTCATTGGAACATGGATCAGTAAAGATTTGATGTTTTACAGTTATCTTGAATAGTCCTTAGAGGCGATAGCAACGAAGTATCGGTTTCCGTGTTAGTATAGGCTGGGGAATTATTTAGATAATAAAAGATTTGATGTTTATACACAGTTATTCATACATGTATGTGTATTTGCCATGTAAAACACGGATTCCCATTTCGAACAGAACGCACTTGTTTTGCAAATTACATACACAGCTTGTCGGATATTATTTTTTTGCCTCGGTTGATATGCCCAGTCATTTTCCTATAAAATGGGTCCAAAAACTTGTGAATCGCTCGATTATTAATCAAGATATGGCGTTACAACTGCATGAACACATGGCGCTGTGATACAGAAGTCATAATACAAAAAGGCCTATTCTGTCGAAAATTTTCGGGCTACATACATGAATTGCATGCGGTTAGACAGGAAACATCTTGCTAAACATTAAACTGTCTCAATAAATAGGCACTAATACGGCTTCTTTTCAAATTATTTGCAAGTAACCAAAACAAGTGCGTTACAAAAAATTTTTTTCAGTTTGGCGAATTTTTTAGCCTTTCAGGTCAGGTATTATCTTTTTTTGCTTTAGTTGATATGTCCAGTTATTCTCCTATAAAATGAGTCCAAAATGCCGTGAATCGGTCGATAAATAATCAAGCTAGGCGCTACAACTGCGCGAACCCATGGAGTCGTGATACAGAAATCGAAAATGTAATAAAATAAAAAATTAAGTCAAGTTGATTGACTCAGTACTTCCCACACATTACGGTGATACCAGTTTATTATTTTCCCATAGCATGAAGATTTAGTCTGAGATCCCCTTGCAACAAAATCATCGCCAGTACCCCTCCTCCCCCCCAAATTGTCATATGCCGCTAGGTCTTTCCCGCACAAGTCAATGAACAGCCCATTATCAATAATACAAACTTTTCAGTTTTACAACCCCTAAAACATCTAAAAACGAAGTTTGAGCTGTTTTCATATTTTTAGTTTTCTGATTATTGCTACGCTACCACTGACACGATTTCTAACAGGCATACGCGTTTTCCATTCTCACCACAGTAATAATAATATGTCAAAATTTCATTAGAATCAATTTAATAGTTTCCACGTTACAAAATACAAAACGATCTAAAGCAATAAATACTCGTATGTATACAGGAAAGTCCCTTAGTTTCGGTAATAGGCAAGGCAATGTTCAGATGGACCTAAAAAGGTCATTTATGTCGCTAGGTCTTCCTTCACAGGTCAGCGGACAGCCTATTATTAATACAGCAAATTTTTCAGTTTTTCAACCGCCCACCCCGCAACCACCCGAATTTCACCCCCACCCAAAAAAACTCAGTAAATGATCAGGAAACACTTAAAAACGAAGTTTGAGCTGTTTTTACATTTTTAGTTTTTTGTTTCTGCGCCGCTACTGGCACGATTTATAAAAACCATACGCATTTTCCATCCTCGCCACGGTAGTAATACTGTGACAAAATTTCATTAAAATCAATTCAACAGTTTCTTCGTTACGTAATATAGAACAATAGCAATACTCGTATGTTTACACCAGAAAAAATTCGAAGTCCTTTGGTTTCTGTAATAGGCAAGGCAATGTTCAGATGGATCTAAAAAGGTGATTCATGTCGCTAGATCTTCCTTCACAGGTCAGTGGACAGCCTATTGTGAATACAGCAAATTTTTCAGGTTTTCAACCCCCCACCCCCAACCACCCCAATTTCACCCCCACCCAAAAAAACTCAGAAAATGATCAGGAACTTCTAAAACACTTAAAAACGAAGTTTGAGCTGTTTTTATATTATTAGTTTTTTTATTATCTCTGCGCCGCTAATGGCACGATTTATAAAAGCCATACGCGTTTTCCATCCTCGACACGGTAGTAATACTGTGTCAAAATTTCATTAAAATCAATTGAACAGTTTCTTCGTTACATAATATAGAATGATCTAAAGCAATACTCATATGTATACATCGGAAAAATTCTAAGTCCTTTAGTTTCTGTAATAGGCATAAGACAATGTTCGGATAGACCTAAAAAAGTTATAGTAGTATAGTATAGTAGTACTTTAAATAAAGTTAGCAGAACATGCGATATTTACTAAAAAAGAGGCGCATTAAAATTCCTATTAGGGCATTTAATTAGCCTTCAATTAGCTCTTCATCATGGAATTATCGTTTTTTTAATTTGCCCATTATATACAGGGTTGCCCTGCTACCTTTGCTTAAAGTTGGCAGAACATGCGATTTTTACTAAAAAAAAGTGGAGCAGTAAATTTCTTATTAGGGCATTTAATTAGCCTTTAATTAGCTCTTCAGTATGACATCATCTTTAATTATAATCGTTATATACAGGGTTGCTCTGCTAACTTTTCCTCAAGTTGAACATGCGAGATTTACTAAAAAAAGGGGAGCACTAAAATTCTTATTAGGGCATTTAATTAGCCATTAATTGTGGTGTTATCAATAATTAGTTCTCCCGACTTTGTTCTGCTAACTTTAGACACGTCTATAAGTCAATAGACTAGAAGTCGCTCCTACCGAATATCAGCTTCTATCACACCCCCACATACAACCCAACCTCGTAGGGAATAAAAATAACTGTCGGCTCGACTACCCCACAACAAATATTGGGTTATCCTACCTGAAAAAAGGCAGACATCCAACCAACCCAACGCCGATGGTCTTAAATAAACGACGGAAGGGCTGTCCAGGGACCTTTATTAAAAATACATGGGCAACCACACCCCAGGAAATTGTCTGGCCGGCAGGTAGAGAGAACAGCACCAATTTCTGTAATTATTTGCTGGTGTAATGGCTCACAATATCTCAAGTGGCAAGCCAGGGTTCGCCAGGCTTAGGCCGAGGTCACACTGCAGGTGCAAAACCTGCTATCCGTCGAAATATGTTTTTGTCTCTTCGTGCTTTAATGCGCACATGGATTAATCAATTTAAATTCAATTCATAACACATATGGAAAAATAAGAAACAAACACCAAAGAAAGCTGCTAGCAGTTACCATACAGTCCTGATATCGGTCGTCTAAATGCAAAACCCGACAAGTCACAGATTTTTCAAAATAGAGTTTTATATATCATTTTGTTCATTATTTGAAGCGCTACAATTTTCTATATTTTTCGCTTACAAAACCCGACATTAGACATGAGATATTTGGCTAAGAAAACTAGATTTAGGTGCAAGCACCGACAAGTCCAAGAGGTGTTTTATTTCAAACACCGACATGTCCATAGGAGCCAATACGGACAACGGAAGCAAGTCACATGTCGATCACACGAGGTATTCTGACCGTTGTGTGTTTTTGTTTTATCCAGTCGCTGAAAATACGTTGTGGTGAATTCATGTGGTTTTCAGATTACTGGGAGAATGAGATTATTTTATGCTGTTTTGATAAATTATTGATAAAAACAACCATGTTTTTTGAAAAATGCTTTGGATGCGGATTTTGGAGAGCCTAATTCAACAGAAGCTAGGTTCACATTAATGCAGAGGATCGAAGCTAATTCTGAAAATGCATTTGCTAGTTCTGAAGAATTTTGTTTGACAGAAAATTTAGATTTTGACGTTTAAACCTTGTAACCCTTGAAGTGTATCCTTTCTAATATCTAGCTTTATGTTTATAGTTTCTGTCGTTGAGCACAGTGTTTGATTAGATTCCTTTATATTCAGTAAAATAATCCAAATTGAACAGTGTTTCATTTATTTTGATCAGATTCCACAAAAATTGCAGTCAAACCACGACATGTCACAGTTCCTAACATGCAAAACCCCGCATGCAAAAACGTGTCCAAATTTAAAAGTCAGATTTTAGAAAAACTATATATCCTAGAGTTTGGGGCGTTAAGACTGGACATCCTAAAATATCGTATATTATCATACTCTCGATTTAGTATTATTTTCGGCCATAATAAGACTTTGATCTGTTTTTCTTGATTTCTGTAAAATTTGTTACCGTGGACTTGGCGGGTTTTGCATTTAGACGACTGATATGGAAGAGTGCAGAATCAGGATTATCACTGTCTTTAGATGATACGAAACTATAAAAATTTTTTGTGAGGCACTATAATTACTATCTAATGTACGCATATACCCTGCCACAAGGCTGAGCCTTATAGAAGTGGCATTATTTGTATCTTGCAAATAAATGAATGAATGTTGTTTTCTGTTGTTTTTCATTGTTTTCTGTCATTGTCTTTTGTTATCCGTTGTTTTCTGTTGTTTGCCCTTATTTTCGGTGGTTTTTCTTTATTTTCTGTTGTTTACAGCTGCTTTCGGTTTTCTATTCTTTCCTGTTGTTTTCCGTCATCACCGCCAAAGTTTTTCAGACCATCAGATCTACAAGTTAACTCTAAAAATCTGCAGGTGTAAAACTCGGTATAATAATATCTAAGCGGAGCATGGCTTGTCTGAACAGTTGACATTCTCTTTTCTACGGTCTCTCTATAATGGCTTGGCAAGACGGTGTATTTAACACCTTCCAAGAAAATAATATTTTATAAATAAGCACAACCAAAACTGGAAAGGTAAAGGTATACATCTCACAAAAAACAGAAATAAATATTAAAATATTATACTTGAAATGTTCAATTTACAAATTGCACCAACATTTTATACATAAAGGTACTCAAATGAAATAGATATAAGAAATAATAATAATAATGATAGTAAAACATAGCCAATAGATGGAATCGTCTACAAACATCTAGAAGAGCATGGCTTGTCTGAGCCGTTGACCTTCTATTTCCTGAGGTATAGTGGGTTGATGTCGGAGACTGAGGGCTTTATAATGGCTTGCCAAGACGGTGTCTTCAACACCTTGGTACACCGTAAGAGGGTTATGGTTAGGAGAACGAAAGATGGCGGATTTACTGGAACTACTCGGTCCCCACGCTCAAGATTGTGCAGGCAAATAAGCCCAACATAGTCCTCCTCAACTACCGACAGAAGACAATGTTCGTTATAGAGTTTTCAGCACCTGCCGAGGTGAACATCGTCTCTAAGGAGGAGGAAAAGCGGACCAAATATCAGGAGTTGCTTAGACAACTTCGCATGCTCAGGCCATATATATGAAATGCAGTCATACTTTCTCATATTATTTATAAATCTGCTGCAGGTATTTTGCTTAATTTACAACTCTCTGTATGTATAACTATGTTATTACCTTACGCAATGATTATCTCATCTTAAAATCATAATGGATCATATAAATGAGACATAGGAAGACCATAGTAGATGAAGACAACACCGAAATCAAAACCATAGAAGCCTAGAAAAGTCAAAGATATCGGAAAGACCGCTGAATGATATATCATGATAATCAAGACTCAAAACTTAATGTAATGCATAATTCTGAACTAATATCCTTATAATACAAAGTATAACCTTCAAAAGGATGGTCACTGTTTGCATCTACAGTGTAGTATGTTGCAAATACTTAATAATAAGCACATTTTGACATTAGCGAATTTCTACACTGTATCCTTTTTCACTTCCATAACGGACGCCCATGACTATAGCATCTGTGCCGTCACGTCAACGTTTCTAAAAGCACTGGCAAACCAACCATGCTACTTTGTCGAGCTATTAACAGTCCGCAACACAGAGACAAGAAGAACTGAGGTAGCAATCCTGAAAACGACTATTCAGATAGTTGAGCTCATGCTTGGAAGTTTATTCATGTTATGCTTACTAGTTAAATATTCTTGAAGTTGAATCTTTTCTTTATCCTCAAATATGAGTGAGGCTGATGCACATATCAATGGAAAAAAGTTATGGTAGCTATAATCAACAAAACAAGGTTTAGAACTTTAGTTCAAAAGGTGAGCTACAGTTAAAAAAATATAGACCTTTTTGCTAGACTTTTTTATTATTAACATTTTGAAACATTTTCAATAAAAACCTCTACTATTAGCGCTATCGCTGTTTTCATTTATATTTATTTTGTTTTCAAGAGCTGATTGTTTTAGCGAAGTATTAACATTATAACTATGTACACGGAAATGGTAAGCACGTTCTTAATCGAAAGTACGTTTGTGGCAAGGCTAAATTTGGCATGCATACCGCAGACTAACTACAAACCGAAATGAACGTGGAAATAATGTTCAATCAGCATATCTGATTATATATTATGCAAACCCAACAATAATGGATACCAGATATCAGAAACATATATGTATAATGTAGCTACGTATAAGAGATACGTTGTGTCTAAACACGCATGATGGTTTTAATGCAATTTCGAACACTTATCTTCTGGTTTGTATACTATCATATTCATATAAATCCAACTAAAATTTTTAGATTTTTTGAAGTGAAACTAAATATCAAGAGTTTCTGAAATTTTTTATCTTCGTTCTGCAAGACTGAAACTTAAAACAACGGCCTGATTCGTAATCACTACCCTCAAGTTATCCAGGATACAGAATTTCACATCTACAGAAAGCTGAATAAAGATTTTACACTTTTTGAAGTAAAACTGAAGATCAAGGGTTTCGGAAATTTTTGATCTTCGTTCTGTGAGACTGAAACTTAAAACAACGGCCATATTTGCAATCACCACCCTCAAGTTATCCAGTATGAGGGATTTCAATTTGATAGAAAACCAAATAAATAATTTGGACTTGAAGTGAAACTGAAAATCAAGGGTTTCTTGAATGTTTGATCTTCGTTCTGAGCAGATTGAAACTTAAAATTACAACCGCATTTGTAATCACCACGCTCAAATTATCCAGGATACGGGATTTCATGTTTACAGAAAGCCGAATACAGATTTTAGATCTTTTGAGATGAAACTGAAGATCAAGTATGTTGAAGATTTTTGATTTGTGTTCTGCGAGACTGAAACTTAAAACAACGGCCTGATTTGTAATCAAGACCCTCAAATTATCCAGGATACGGAATTTCATATTGAAAGAAAGCCGAATGGAGATTCTTGACTTTTTGAGGGGAAGCTGAAGATAAAGGGTTTCTTTCGGAAATTTTTGATCTCCGTTCTGTGAGACTGAAACTCAAAACTACGACCGGATTTGTAATCACCACCCTCAAGTTATCCAGGATACGAGATTTCATATTTATAGAAAGCCGAATAAGGATTTTAGACTTTTTGAGGGGAAGCTGAAGATAAAGGGTTTCGGAAATTTTTGATCTTCGTTCTGTGAGACTGAAACTCAAAACTACGACCGGATTTGTAATCACCACCCTCAAGTTATCCAGGATACGAGATTTCATATTTATAGAAAGCCTAATAAGGATTTTCGACTTTTTGAGGGGAAACTGAAGATACAGGGTTTCAGAAATTTTTGATCTTCGTTCGGTGAGACTGAAGCTCAAAACTGCGACCGGATTTGTAATCACCACCCTCAAGTTATCCAGGATACGAGATTTCATATTTATAGAAAGCCGAATAAGGATTTTCGACTTTTTGAGGGGAAACTGAAGATACAGGGTTTCAGAAATGTTTGATCTTCGTTCGGTGAGACTGAAGCTCAAAACTGCGACCGGATTTGTAATCACCACCCTCAAGTTATCCAGGATACGAGATTTCATATTTATAGAAAGCCGAATAAGGATTTTCGACTTTTTGAGGGGAAACTGAAGATACAGGGTTTCGGAAATTTTTGATCTTCGTTCTGTGAGACTGAAACTCAAAACTACGACCGGATTTGTAATCACCACCCTCAAGTTATCCAGGATACGAGATTTCATATTTATAGAAAGCCTAATAAGGATTTTCGACTTTTTGAGGGGAAACTGAAGATACAGGGTTTCGGAAATTTTTGATCTTCGTTCTGTGAGACTGAAACTCAAAACTACGACCGGATTTGTAATCACCACCCTCAAGTTATCCAGGATACGAGATTTCATATTTATAGAAAGCCGAATAAGGATTTTAGACTTTTTGAGGGGAAGCTGAAGATAAAGGGTTTCGCAAATTTTTGATCTTCGTTCTGTGAGACTGAAACTCAAAACTACGACCGGATTTGTAATCACCACCCTCAAGTTATCCAGGATACGAGATTTCATATTTATAGAAAGCCGAATAAGGATTTTCGACTTTTTGAGGGGAAACTGAAGACACAGGGTTTCGGAAATTTTTGATCTTCGTTCTGTGAAACTGAAACTCAAAACTACGACCGGATTTGCAATCACCACCCTCAAGTTATCCAGGATACGAGATTTCATATTTATAGAAAGCCGAATAAGGATTTTAGACTTTTTGAGAGGAAGCTGAAGATAAAGGGTTTCGGAAATTTTTGATCTTCGTTCTGTGAAACTGAAACTCAAAACTACGACCGGATTTGCAATCACCACCCTCAAGTTATCCAGGATACGAGATTTCATATTTATAGAAAGCCGAATAAGGATTTTAGACTTTTTGAGAGGAAGCTGAAGATAAAGGGTTTCGGAAATTTTTGATCTTCGTTCTGTGAGACTGAAACTCAAAACTACGACCGGATTTGTAATCACCACCCTCAAGTTATCCAGGATACGAGATTTCATATTTATAGAAAGCCAAATAAGGATTTTACACTTTTTGAGAGGAAACCGAGGAGGAAACTGAAGATCAAGGGTTTCGGAAATTTTTGATCTTCGTTCTGTGAGACTGAAACTCAAAACTACGACCGGATTTGTAATCACCACCCTCAAGTTATCCAGGATACGAGATTTCATATTTATAGAAAGCCGAATAAGGATTTTAGACTTTTTGAGGGGAAGCCGAAGATAAAGGGTTTCGGAAATTTTTGATCTTCGTTCTGTGAGACTGAAACTCAAAACTACGACCGGATTTGTAATCACCACCCTCAAGTTATCCAGGATACGAGATTTCATATTTATAGAAAGCCGAATAAGGATTTTAGACTTTTTGAGGGGAAGCTGAAGATAAAGGGTTTCGGAAATTTTTGATCTTCGTTCTGTGAGACTGAAACTCAAAACTACGACCGGATTTGTAATCACCACCCTCAAGTTATCCAGGATACGAGATTTCATATTTATAGAAAGCCTAATAAGGATTTTCGACTTTTTGAGGGGAAACTGAAGATACAGGGTTTCAGAAATTTTTGATCTTCGTTCGGTGAGACTGAAGCTCAAAACTGCGACCGGATTTGTAATCACCACCCTCAAGTTATCCAGGATACGAGATTTCATATTTATAGAAAGCCGAATAAGGATTTTCGACTTTTTGAGGGGAAACTGAAGATACAGGGTTTCAGAAATGTTTGATCTTCGTTCGGTGAGACTGAAGCTCAAAACTGCGACCGGATTTGTAATCACCACCCTCAAGTTATCCAGGATACGAGATTTCATATTTATAGAAAGCCGAATAAGGATTTTCGACTTTTTGAGGGGAAACTGAAGATACAGGGTTTCGGAAATTTTTGATCTTCGTTCTGTGAGACTGAAACTCAAAACTACGACCGGATTTGTAATCACCACCCTCAAGTTATCCAGGATACGAGATTTCATATTTATAGAAAGCCTAATAAGGATTTTCGACTTTTTGAGGGGAAACTGAAGATACAGGGTTTCGGAAATTTTTGATCTTCGTTCTGTGAGACTGAAACTCAAAACTACGACCGGATTTGTAATCACCACCCTCAAGTTATCCAGGATACGAGATTTCATATTTATAGAAAGCCGAATAAGGATTTTAGACTTTTTGAGGGGAAGCTGAAGATAAAGGGTTTCGCAAATTTTTGATCTTCGTTCTGTGAGACTGAAACTCAAAACTACGACCGGATTTGTAATCACCACCCTCAAGTTATCCAGGATACGAGATTTCATATTTATAGAAAGCCGAATAAGGATTTTCGACTTTTTGAGGGGAAACTGAAGACACAGGGTTTCGGAAATTTTTGATCTTCGTTCTGTGAAACTGAAACTCAAAACTACGACCGGATTTGCAATCACCACCCTCAAGTTATCCAGGATACGAGATTTCATATTTATAGAAAGCCGAATAAGGATTTTAGACTTTTTGAGAGGAAGCTGAAGATAAAGGGTTTCGGAAATTTTTGATCTTCGTTCTGTGAAACTGAAACTCAAAACTACGACCGGATTTGCAATCACCACCCTCAAGTTATCCAGGATACGAGATTTCATATTTATAGAAAGCCGAATAAGGATTTTAGACTTTTTGAGAGGAAGCTGAAGATAAAGGGTTTCGGAAATTTTTGATCTTCGTTCTGTGAGACTGAAACTCAAAACTACGACCGGATTTGTAATCACCACCCTCAAGTTATCCAGGATACGAGATTTCATATTTATAGAAAGCCAAATAAGGATTTTACACTTTTTGAGAGGAAACCGAGGAGGAAACTGAAGATCAAGGGTTTCGGAAATTTTTGATCTTCGTTCTGTGAGACTGAAACTCAAAACTACGACCGGATTTGTAATCACCACCCTCAAGTTATCCAGGATACGAGATTTCATATTTATAGAAAGCCGAATAAGGATTTTAGACTTTTTGAGGGGAAGCCGAAGATAAAGGGTTTCGGAAATTTTTGATCTTCGTTCTGTGAGACTGAAACTCAAAACTACGACCGGATTTGTAATCACCACCCTCAAGTTATCCAGGATACGAGATTTCATATTTATAGAAAGCCGAATAAGGATTTTCCGCTTTTTGAAGTGAAACTGAAGATCAAGGTTATCGGAATTTTTTTATTTTTATTCCGTGAGACTGATAGCGTCTTCCAAGTTTGAATTTCGTACTGCGCTCAGTCATGAGAAAACAACATTTCAGCGTGTTTGCCAAAACGAATCGAATTTATTAAACAATCCCGTTGTTATGAAATGGATGGTATGACAAAATAGGTAACAATGCATACATATACAACGATTCCATGAAACCAAAGCGATTCGAAAGCAAATAAATTTTCTCACACTACCCGCCGCCATGCTGTTGCGATATTGTACACAATCATTATTTGCTACATTAATTTATAATTTCCTTCCAGTTTCGAGAACGTTATTGTGAAATATGCGAGGCTTGTTATTATTATTGCACATACCCACTTCGTAAACCGCTGTTCATTTGTCCAGTTACGAGTTGAAAGCGAATCAATTTAATAATAGAAGGATATTTAAAAGCATTTTAAACCTCGTGGAATGAAAGGTGCTTGCTTACTCTGCACAGACAGAAAAATCTGTCGTTTTGTCAAAGACGTGGGACGTTACACTCAGCATTCCTCAAATACAGCGACGTTTTCTCCAATGGGAAGTGTATAGTTGGTAGCGAATTATATCGTATTGTCGATTCAACTAGAAGATGTCATTGGATTCCAATGAATGATTCAATCGCAGCCTGTCGCTGAATCGAATATGTGTTTGGTAATTGATTCTAAACTACTTTCTTTTCCATGGACCAACAGATTTTATTGCGAGGACAGCTGATTGATTCGTTTGGATGTTTAATGGTGTGATTTTGTGTGAAGTTATAAGGAGCATGGCATAAGAATTAGGCATAAGGCTGCACCAGTTGTTGCATTATTACCTGAAATATAACTGTCTGACTAATCTAAATACCTACATTCAAATGTGGGTGTTAGCTCTTCTAAGTCCCAATTTCTCAGTAGGTCCTCCATTTAATATATAACTGGACACATTTAAATCACACAATTGCTGATGCAATACGCAAAGCCAAGAGATGACACAACACGGCTAACACCGAAACAACACAACGGAACAACTTCGTCCATGTTGACGAGTTCGCGGCGATAGTAGCACTGAGACCATCCCCCTGTTCTTTATTCTTACCTTCATTGAATCGGGACATCAACTTTCATTTGCAAATTTTGCGATTTGCTGACGATACAACTCTTATTGCAGCTTTTCAGGAAGAACTAGTAGCTCTATTAAACATCTTAGAACAACATAGTGCAGCGTATGGTCTTGGTATTACCTACAATAAGACCAAGGTTATGATCGTAGATACAGAGCATGATAATTATCGAGAAATAAAGTCAATAGGCCGTTGTGAAGTAGTTCAAAGTTTTGTATACCTCGGTTCTTTGATCGACAATTCGGGTAGCTGTGAAAATGAGATTCGACGGCGCATTCAACAGGCACGTGTGGCCATAACAAAGCTTACTAAAATATGGCGTGACCATAACATCACTAAAGCTACCAAAATGTCGCTGGTTCAGTCTCTTGTTTTCTCCATATTTTTGTATGCCTCGGAAACATGGACCGTTAAAAAGGCAGATCGATATATATGCTTTTGAAATGTGGACCTGGAGGAGAATGCTGAGAGTTCCTTATACCGCCCATCGAACTAACGTTTCCATACTGGATGAGGTCGGTAATTCAAAGAGACTATCCTCCATTGTGTCGATGGAAATGCTTACATTCTTCGGACATATACACAGAAGCGATAATATGGAGAAACTTGTAGTTCAGGGTCATGCCCCGAGTGGGCGGCGCCGTGGCCGTCCCCCTACACGCTGGGTGGATACGACGAAACAGTTGCTGGATATGACTGTCAAGAGCGCCACTAAACTGACAACAAATCGCGAACGATGGCGAGCTACAGTGCTCAAAACTATTGATAATATTCGTGTCGGCAATACTCTAGCTTCGACTTAATGCATTTTACGAGTTCACAACATGTCTGTCAAGACACTGTGACTATGATGATGATTATAGTGTAATTATATTTTACTGGATTCAATTTACGAGTATACGACATCACGTAATGCTTGAATTTTGTCAGGATTTGGTATAGCATCTGTTTCTGTGGCACGAGTCCGCGGTAATCGCGATATCGATGACCCCGCATATACCTGAACTCGGCCCGTGTCTTCGGTGCATCGGTTCTTCGGAAGTAGCAGCAAGCAGCAAATCGGAGGGACCCAAAGAAAGCCAAACACACCTCAGCGTCAGCGGACGAAGTTGTTGACCGAGGACCGAGGCGAAGCAACGTCGACATCACAGCCGACTTGACCCTGCATATGTCTGCAGTGTTGCCGTATCTCGCTTACCTGAGAGACAGGATACCGAGAAACATGATGCCAGGTCATAGGCGGCGTTGACTTGGCTTGGCTTGCTTTTCAAAGTTCCTTCGTTTCGCAGTCCAATCTTTATGTCGTAAAAACATAGGCGTAGTTAAGTCCCTGAATCTGGGGGGGCTTAAGTCCCTGGATCTAGACTTAACAAAACGAATTATTTTTCGACTTTTGGGGGGCTAATTTCATTCTTGGGGGGGCTTTTTAGAGCAAAAGGGTCCACGGAAAAAAATACTGTTGCGTTTCCAATTAATTGTTAGTATTTGGATGTTTTTCCATCGCTTTAAATATATTTACAGTTGTTTCAAATCCATGTCATTGAAAGAATTCAATCCTTATATTAGAAGTAATCCCATGTACGCCAATAAATTCAAAATAATTTTATGTTCGTTCTAACGATATGTATAATCCTTCTAATACCAGTATTGACATATAATGCAATCAGAACATCCTTTTGTTTTCGAAATTCACCCTATGTTTCATTTAAGCAAAGCATACAATCTATTCAATGTACAAAAATTATTACTGCAACAGCAGTTCGTGATAATTCATCTGATAAAAATTAATCTTGTTTTAATGGCCCTTGTCGTTCTCTGAACTGTAATCAGTATCCGGCGGGACTGATGTCCAGTAAGAATAAAGAACAGGGGGATGATCTCAGTGTTACTATCGCCGCGAACCCGCCAACATGGACGAGGTTGTTGTTGTTATGTTGTTTCGGTGTTAGCCGTTTTATGTCATCTCGCGGTTTTGCGTATTGCATCAGCAATTGTATGATTTAAATGTGTCCAGTTATATATATTAAATGGAGGACCTACTGAGAAATTGGGACTTAGAAGAGCTAACACCCACATTTGAATGTAGGTACATTTAGATTAGTCAGACAGTTATATTTCCGGTAATAATGCAACAACTGGTCCAGGCTTATGTCTAATTCTTATATCATGCTCCTTATAACTTCACACCAAATCACACCATTAAACATCCAAACGAATCAATCAGCTGTCCTCGCAATAAAATCTGTTGGTCCAAGGAAAAGAAAGTAGTTTAGAATCAATTACCAAAGACAGATTCGATTCAACGACAGGCTGCGATTGAATCATTCATTGGAATCCAATGACATCTTGTAGTTGAATCGACAATACGATATAATTCGTTACCAACTATACACTTCCCATTGGATAAAACATCGCTGTATTTGAGGAATGCTGAGTGTAACGTCCCATTGAATCCAAGCGTAAGCCTTTGACAGAACGACAGATTTTTCTGTGTGTCGGAAAGAAATTAAATTTGGTGGGATGGTAGACTATATTGGTCCCCTGAATGTACATTTTAGAGAAAACTAGTGACTGGATTTCTGATTCGATTGATGGTCAAACGATCCTAACCTCTTCTGGTCTATTTTCAAATTTTGTTCGTTCGTTATGGATATGTCGCCTCGTACTGGTAAATACCTCGTATGTTAACAAAAATGTAAATAATTTATTACAAAGTCGAATCACGATCGTCTCTGTTTAAATAACCTTTTGGAATTCAAAAGAGGCGTGCTTGGACTACGCTGTCAATATTCTCATTCACAATTAGGCATTATGTAATCTGGTAGCTGGCGGTTACTGGAAATGTGCTGCTCACGTTGCCAAACGGCTGCTCCTTTGAAAATAACAGTCTAATTACGAATCGTATTGAATACACGCAGGCTGATGACAATAGAACAGCGACGGACTACGAAGGGTTTTTCAATTTGGATCAAAACCGCAGGACCCCATGCGTCCCTATCGCATTTGGGGTTCCTCGGGGATCCCTTTTGGGTCCTATCGTTGGTTCACATCACTAGATCAATCAAACATTCGCACATTAAGTAGTATGTCGATGACACTCAACTTTTATGTCTTTGACCATTGCAGCATGGATATACTCGTAGCAAGTTTGAAGGTTAACGCTGATATTACTTGAATCGGTGAGTGGAAAAACAGTATAAGTCCAAAATTGACGGTTTTTAGCTGAGATAGCCAAAGTCATATCTCAACGTGATCCTTATCTGATGAGTTGAGAAAACGAAGTTTGAGTTGTTTTTATATTTTTAGTTTTTTTATTGTTTCTGCGCCGCCACTGGCACGATTTATAAAAACCATACGCATTTTCCATCCTCGCCACGGTAGTAATACTGTGTCAAAATTTCATTAAAATCAATTGAACAGTTTCTTCGTTACATAATATAGAACGATCTAAAGCAATACTCGTATGTTTACACCAGACAAAATTCTAAGTCCTTTGGTTTCTGTAATAGGCATAAGGATTGCGTGGATTTTCGTTCGGATAGACCTAAAAAAATTATTTATGTCGCTAGGTCTTCCTTCACAGGTCAGTGGGTAGTCTATTATCGAGTCTATTATGAATATAACAAATTTTTCAATTTTACAACCCCCCAACCCCCAACCACCCCAATTTCCACCCCCACCCAAAAAAAGTAGAAAATGATCACTAATTTTCAAAATTGTAGCAGCATTACCTACTACGACCACACAGCATATCGCTGCTCAAATTTCATCACAATCCATGCAGCGGTTACTGAGATCACGAGGACAGAAAAACGCGTACAGACAGACCGACAGACAGACAGACGGACGGAAATGAGTGACGTGGATTTTCGTTATGTAGTCATGATGAAACGCCCAAAAAGTGTATTATCCGAGGGGTGAACCGGTCACGGAAATTTTGTACACCACAATTCAAACAATTCACACAATTCATATGCTTTCCATGTAAAACAATTCAAAAAATTCAAACAATTCACACAATTCAAGGAATTGCATGACAATTCATAAAAAATCGTGACAATTCATGGAAATTCATGGCAATTCAAACAATTCATGGGACTTCCTGACAATTCATGCCAATTCAGTACTGATGTTTTGGACACCACACTACACTTATTATTTGAGACACCTAGACTGTACTCATATCCTTACATCTACAATAATGCGATTTTTTGTAATACATTTTTACTCATTTTTATGCCTCGATTTCAAATATTTCCTCTTCGGGTTAATTATGTATTTATGCATTTTTAAACACAATCAGTTTACCAACACAAGCCACATATTTTGCGGACCCCAGAGTTGGTAAATTAGGCCTATGAATCTCGTTTTGCAAGGCTAAATATGGCTAAATATCATTTGGGTTATTCTTCATGCAATGGGAAAACAAGAAAATGGTATCATTATTATTATGTGTGACTGTTGATTCGAGTAAAAGAACTATTAAACTCTCTATTTTGGATGTTACTAACTATGCGCATCTACAGGGTGTTTTTGGCAGAGTTTTAAATTACGGCAATTTGAAAGTCATTTAGCTTTGTTTTTTAAATGTAACAAACTGTATGTTTTATTTTAAATCAAAGTTCCTACTAATACCGTATCTCGCCTTGTAATATTTTTTTTAGCGTTTGCGACTTTGCCAAGTTATAAATTATTTTTCCAAAATTTCAAACAAACACATTCCCACCGACTATCATATTCCCGATTTTTATTAATAAAACGCACTGTACATTTTATTTAACATAGAAGTACTAGTAATGGTTTACAGCGTGACCAAGTTTTAAGTGGTGTCCTTAAAAAAATAAAACCGTTTTCCTTGCTCATACTATCTATTTCGAATACCAGGACAGTAAAAGGTACAGGAACACTTAAATACCTCCAAAACTTGCACAGCTGGAAGGATAAAATAAATACCTGCAGGTTTTCCAACATGCAGAATTCAAAAATTCTAACAGCAGTGTTGCCAGATTTACCACTTTTACGTTACACGTCATAATTTTGTTATGTTAAATAGAAACTTCTTACTTATTTTTATTGCAATGAATTGCGCATGTAGAATTTAGCAAGATCTCACAATTTCAAAATTTTGTTTCTATTAATTAATGAGATACGGCAACGCCGCTTTTTCAGTAAACAGTACCGGAACGCTTAAATATTCCCAAAACTGCCACAGCTGGAGCGGTGAAATTCAATACTTGGGGGCTTCTGAACATACAGTATTCAAAAATGCTAACATGAGTGTTGTCAGATTTACTAATTTAACCTGTCTCGTCATAATTTTGAGTGGAATACCCTATTTATGAAGCCCAACGTAAAAGTGGTAAATCTGGCAACACTGATGTTAGCATTTTTTTTATTTTGCATGTTGTAAAACTGTCCGGTATTGATGTTTTTCGTTTCAGCTGTGGCAGTGTGGAGATATTAAAGCGTTCCCGTACTGTTTACTGAAACAGCAGTGATGCCGTATCTCAGTAATTAATAGAAAAACAAATGAGGCCTTACTAAATCCAATGTGCACTATTCATTGAAATAAAAATAAGTAGAGCATTCTGTTTAAAATAACAAAATTATGACGTGTAACGTAAAAGTAGTAAGTCTGGCAACATTGCTGTTAGAGTTTTTGAATTCTGCATACATATCCGAAAACCCATAGGTATTGAATTTTAACCTTCCACCTGAGCAAGTTGTGGAGATATTTAAGCGTTCTTGTACCTTTTACTAACCCTGTATTCTAAATAGATAGTATGACCACTTAAAACTTGCTCACGCCGTAAACCATTACTAGGGAGTACTTCTATAGGCCTTTACGGAAACACTGATCTGGATCCTGATAGATCAGTTATATATGTCAAACGACTGTCAAGTGGGATTTATGATTCCATTAATTTAACGGACATCGAACAACGAAAAAGTTGGTTTAACAATAAAAAAACAGATGGTAAAGTAAAGCAGCTACTGATCTGAATCATCCGATCGCAATCACTTACTGTACAACAGTGAACCACCCTATTTCTTGCCTATCCCAGATCACTTTCCGAACGTCAGGATCAGTGATCCAACTGATCGGGTTAACCCGATCACAGTTTCCGTAAAGGCCTCATGTTAAATAAAATATACAGTGTGTTCCATTCATAAAAATCGGAAAAATGTTTGTTTGAAATTTTGGAAAAATAATTTATAACTTGGCAACGTCGCAAACGCGAAAAAAAAATTACAAGGCGAGATAGGGTATTAGTAGAGACTTCGATTTAAAATGTTACATTCAAACAACACTACCCACATAATAACAATAGGGGTACATGTCATAATCAATGTAGTAGTACCATCTTGTAAGTACCCTTAGCTCTTGAATTAATCACTTTAGACCCCAAGTGTGTTAGCTTGTTGGAAATGCTTTATCGGGAGGAACACAAAAAGTCCCAAATATACAGGGTGTCCCATTAAAAATTTTGAATCTGAAGTCACTTGATCAAAAACAAATACCTCATTGGGTGACACAATAATAGGAACAGATACTACATTTGCTGTAATTTACACCCCCAAAATTATAATTCGCTACTACTGCCAGTTCCGATATATTGCTTGTCTTAATCGTCGTGGGACACCCTGTATATAAGCTGTTTACATTTCTTTCACGTCTCGATCAGTGTCGACACTTCTATAGTGCAGTCACGCTATTATGTAGACCTGAGTAATGATAAAACCGTAATTATATATACAAAATATATATTATAACAAATCAGAAAGTGATAGGAGATCAAAATAATCGAAAATACCAATTTGCAATAAATGAAAACAAAATAAATAGATCTACATCTGATTATACAATTTTGACTACACTAACGAAAATGTCAGCTTTATCGCCAGGGTAATAAAACATGCCGAAAGGCAAACAGTCACCCCACTCGTCGGGCTTCTTTGATCCTTTGTAGTGTCGGCACTCGGTAGGGAGACAGAAATTTAAACTGCTCTTATATTTTTGACGCGTACAATACTACAAAATCTCGCAAGCGACGCCATCGGAATAACACGTGTTGACGATTCGGGATCTACTGATCATGCGCAGTGGATGGTAAAATTTGAGAAATTCATCGCAATTCATGAAAATTCTAGACAATTCCTATTGAATTCGACACAATTCATGGTAATTCTGGCAATTCATGACAATTCTTGGCAAATTCAAGGCAATTCATGCCAATTCCTGTAACTTGTACACCACAATTCACGACCGGTTCACCCCTCGGTATTATCTCAAAATCGAAAATTTTCGCGATCACAATACTCCCCTCACCTATCGGTGTGGGAAGCAAAAAGGAAGTCAAGTTGATTGAACCAGTACTTCCCACACATTACGGTAGACACCAAATTATTACTTTCCCATAGCATGAAGCTATAGTCTGAGATTCACCCCTTGCAACCAAATCATCGCCAGCCCGCAAAAGTGTATTATGCTGGCCTTTCTTTCACAGGTCAATGGACAGTCTATTATGAATACAACAGATTTTTCAGTTTTTAAATCCGCCACCCCCTAACCACCCCAATTTCATCCCCTCCCAAGAAAAGGTAAACGGCCAAAAATCGTATTATCTCGAAATGACATATCGGTGCGGGAGGTAATAACCTGTAAGTTGGTCGTGAAGGGAGATAATGAAACCGCAGTTTCAACTTATCATCAGTTGATCTATGACAGTTCTACACCAGGGTATGTTTCCACTAGTGTTTTCATTGGACGACTAGGTATAAATATGTTCAAACTACTTTTAAGTCTAATGTCATCCCTGTTTCTCCAAAGTAGCCTACAAGAAACCATTACAAATCAATGCAAAGAAAATCATTGATTTAAAAAGAGTCATAAAGTACATGGAAGGTGAAATTTTACTGCCACATTACCCCTTGGGAGACAGTCTAAAGCTGATATAATTTGTAGGCATACATTAATAAATGCATCTCAATTTGGAGTATTTACATTTTTTATGTTTATTAAATATTGAGTGGAAAAATAGTATAACTCCAGGTTCTTTTTTTGCTTTACAGCCTTTCAGAACACACTTATAGGAACCTGTTCAGAAAGTTCTTATAGAGAAAGTTATCCTTTATATTATTGCTGTAAAATGAAAATTTTAGAGTTAAAAAATATACGAGAACATATATTTGTGTTTTTCTCAAAACAAGGATTTTGGAGATGTATCGTTTTTCCACTCACTGATTCAATTATTGTCATTGTCATTCTGTAAAATTTTGCCAGTCCGCCCCTGTACCTGTCAACGTATGTTAATCCAAACCGCGTCCGCCGTTTCCATCACGCATACAAATCGATGGACAGACAGACAGACAGCGGCTACATAGCCGATGCTCCATGGGAACGTATATTTTATGCTGATCAAGTGCCCCTAATGCGTATGATAAATTTTTAATCGGCAGAAATTCCCGGGAAAATCCACGCCTATTTGTATTCTGGTCGGCGAATTTTGCGTTCTGCGGCATACTCGGTGATTCCGCGTTTAATGAGACGCTGCTGCATCGGTATCAGAAACGGCGTCGTCCATACTGAGCGCCAATTTCGATTGTAGTTAGTTGAAATCACCGACGATAAATAGTATATGTAGACATTGCCTTCCGTTCAGAAAAATTCGGTTGTGACCCTTTTGCCGATTTTAAACCACCCAACATGGCAACAAACTGCTAGAAGGGAGACTTGGAGAAACACGATAGAGTCTAAAGTCTATCCAAATAAGAGAGAGAGAGAGAGAGAGAACAAAACATAAACAAATTCGATCGTAATCATTAAGGCTCGTGTCCACTCGATCTATCTCTTATTTGGATAGACTGTAGACATGAAGCACAGTAGCAGGAAAGCTTGAAGTCTCATCAGAAGCTAAAGCCAGCCCCCCCCCCCCCCCCCCCTCTAAAATTGTCTTATGCTGCTAGGTCTTTCCTTCGCATTTATTTCACTCAAAGTTTTACTGGGTGATACAAATTGGCCTGAGCATTTTTTTATAATTTTATTTCATGTAAAATTAATACAAACAAGCATGTGTAATGTAGAATATCCTTGTTACATGATATTTATGTGGGGTGATGTGATGTCAAGTCAATTTTTCCATGTTGTTATGTGAAGCGAGAAGTAGTTTTGTCATGGTTCTCATATATGGATATGTTATTATACAATACGTTAATCAATGATATTACATAAAATTACAATGATATAATTATTTTTCGAATTTGCTTGCCTCAATTATGGAGTCACAAAAGGGACATATCAAACAATGAACTATTTTAATGTGAGGATTTTTCAAAATGAATGAAACTTGGTATTCATACAGTATCAATGTCTTGGTATTAAATAATGAACATATACATTTTTTTAAAAAGTGAATTTATGTTGCGAGTATATGAATGTTAACAATTACCTCATACAGCTTAGCTTGGTGAAGCTGGGAATTCAAAGTTGTCAAAAATGAATACAGAAACTTGAGAGGTTTGACGACCGATTAATTTTGTTTGACCAACCGCAGTTTTCAAAAAAACATACATTTGGCTTCTTTCAAATTCCGAATTTTGGGGTCAATGGACAGCCTATTATCAATACTACACACTTTTCAGTTTTACAACCCCCCACCCCCCAAGCACTCCAATGTTCCCCCACCCAAAAAAGGGTGAGAAATGATCCGGAACCCCTAAAACATCTAAAAACGAAGTTTAAGTTGTTTTCATACTATTAGATTTTTTGATTATGGATACAAGAAATTTTTCAGTTTTTCAACCTCCCACCACCCAACCAGCCCAATTTCACCACCACCCAAAAAAACGCAGAGAATGATCAGAAACATCTAAGAAAACGCTTAAAAACGAAGTTTGAGCTGTTTTTATATTTTTAGTTTTTTTATTATTTCTGCGCCGCCACTGGCACGATTTATAAAACCATACGCGTTTTCTATCCTCGCCACGGTAGTAATACTGTGTCAAAATTTCATTGAAATCAATTCAACGAGGAAACTCCTCGTTACACAATATAGAACGATCTAAAGCAATATTCTCGTATGTTTACACCAGAAGAAAAGTCCTTTGATTCCTGTAATAGGCAAAGCAATGTTCGGATGGACCTAAAAAGGTAATTTATGTCGCTAGGTCTTCCTTCACAGGTCAGTGGACAGTCTATTATAAAAGCAACGAATTTTTCAATTTTACAACCTCCAACCACCCCAATTTCACCCCCCTCCAAAAAAAAATAGAAAACGATCAGGAACCCTTAAAACGCCTAAAAACGAAGTTTAAGCAATATTTATTTTTTTTGCTAAATACTCCGCCGCCCATGCACCAATTTTCAAAATTATAGGAACATTACCTACTACGACCCCACAGCATATGGCTGCCCAAATTTCATCACAATCCAAGCAGCGGTTGCTGAGATTACGAGGCTAGAAGAAAGCGACAGACAGACCGACAGATAGACGGAAATGGGTGACCTAGATTTTCGTTATGTGGACATCACAAAACGCCCAAAAAACGTATTATCTCGAAATCGAAAATTTGCGCGATCACAATACTCTCACCTATCGGCGTGGGAAGTAAAACATAAAATATGTACCATTTATCATTTTTATTCTTTCTGTTCGAGGATAAATGATAAAAAAAATTGTTGTTATAATAAGTTATATGAAGGCTTCAAAGTTGCCAAATTTTTAGAAGTAGGTACACCCTATCGCACGTCTCTGGCTTGTACATTCCATTCGCGGACAATTTGCTCAGTTTCGAATGACACACAATCGAACATTAATGTCCTTTGGGCCTGTCTACTTTAATGTCCACCAAATGAACATGGTAAGTGACGTACGACCCATTGGCTGAATTTTTCAATGATTGACAGTTTCGGGCGGCGGCCTGACCAATAAATAATTTGGGCAGATGAATGTGGATGGATATGCATTCGAATGTAGTGCGGTATTTTTGTCTTTGAAGTTTCTATAGGTCACTTTATATAGAAGCGTTTTGCAACAAAACAACAAACGTTTGAATCAATTTCCTTACTGTCATCCTGAGAAATTTCAAAGAGTAAGGAATGATAAATGATTGAATCACAGAGTTAACATCTCTAGAGGGAACCTAATTTGAATATTGGCCAGCCAACATCTATAGCGCTATTGCCACTCTTCTTCGTCCGCTTCCAGTTTCTTCAAAATCTGGCAGTTTCCGCAGTTTGAACACAAAGTATTTAACTGGGTATTTAACTATACATTCCAATATACTTGCAATGTAACTGATTTACGTGAAGATAATTTGTATTGATTTAATGAAATCTCAAAAATGGTAAATTTCATAGCGGAATGTCGCAATAACTTCTAATATGTATGTGTAAATCTAGCAACCTACAATCGGCGTGCCCTTAACCTGTCATGTGACTGTCATTATAGTTGTGGTTATTGCGTGTGTCGAGATTTTTGTGATTTTAGTGTATATTTGACTGACTTTGTGACTATTTGTCTCGCTATTTGTGGTGTGAATTAAATTATTTATGAACAATATTGTCATAATTGCATGATGAGACAACATATAAAGTGCATAGTTTGCTGTAATAGCGACGAATCGGTGAACACTTCTTATCATAGGTGAGTATAGGTTTCGTTTTGGTTTTCAGTAGCGTAATATATGGGGATAACTGGGAACAAAAGTAACTTCACTCCGGTTTGAGGAATAATAATGGTTGCTTAATGTATGTTTTGTGCACGCATTACATTCATGTCAATCAACATGAATTTTCCAAATTCCATTTTTTAAACTATTTGAGAACGTAAAATGCAAAAATGTATGCCACATTTACTTACAGAAAATCTATCTATGAGAATTTTATAGAACTGGATATTACCTAATGCAATTATTATATTTTATTGCTGAAGTAAAAACACCATGCAGCCATTCCAACAGACTACCTTTCAGAACACTGTTAGATATGTTTTGAAAAACACTTCATGGTAATAATACATTATCAACTGTTACAATGAAATTATAATAAGAGTAACTCTCTAAGTATAGCTATACAACTTATTGGTATCAGTTTGTAACATCACAGTAATCATTGAATCTATTAATGAACATCCAACTTTAATATAAAGTCGCAGGCCACTGGTAATGCCCTCAAGCTGTCAAAATTTCCGTTACGTGTTGGCTGGTCAGCGACCTGTGCATTTTGTTGTTTACACTCCCTCTATAGATGTTAACTCTGTGGATTGAATCATGATTTTTCAGGAGGCCTTTACGGAAACACTGATCTGGATCCGGATAGATCAGTTATACGTCAAACAGCTGTTGAGGGTTGTTCCAAATTACGGTACTATCACCGTCCCAGAACTGTTTTCATCATCCTCCGCCCATTTTGTGTGTTTTTAGAACTGTAAAATGGGAGGGGCATGATGAAATCAGTTCTGGGACGGTGATAGAACCGTAATTTGGAACAGCCCTCAACAGCTGTTTGACGTATAACTGATCTATCCGGATCCAGATCAGTGTTTCCGTAAAGGCCTAA
This sequence comes from Callosobruchus maculatus, assembly GCA_951848785.1. Lineage (NCBI taxonomy): Eukaryota > Metazoa > Arthropoda > Insecta > Coleoptera > Chrysomelidae > Callosobruchus > Callosobruchus maculatus. The sequence goes on along the minus strand of CATOUR010000004.1, from coordinate 2,295,626 downwards.
TGTGTCACCAATGAAATTTGTCAAAATTTGGTTGCCATCAAAGCAGAGACTCGCAGATATTATAAATATCAAACTATAAACATTCCTAGCGAGATTCCTAGGTATCAAATGAAGAATTTATAAGTTTCTGTCGTGAACCATAAATCAGAGCTTGTCCAGCTACATTTGCAAGATATTGGATACCATCAACACAATAAGAAAGTTTGATAGATTAATATCTACAAGGTTTAGAAAAGCGAAAAAAATTATCAACAACTGACTTTTTACGACACCAAAAGCCCAAATATATCTACTCTAGGTATAACTTCATTGCCAAGCTTAACAATCCTAGTTATGGGTTCAATTAAACCATAATTCGTAGACTGAAAGGTACATAAAAGGTATCAGAGTGTCTCCTTCTTTTAGGGTTACCAATGATGGACTTGGACGTGAAGTACTCCAGTAAAGAACAAACAGACTTGTGAAAAATACAAAATCTCAAAGTAATAAAGTGCCATTCAAGACTAGCACAACTTACAAAACCTGGCATCTTGAACTATCTGGTGATGATACTTTCTATATGAAAGTTGAACGGTAATCTTCTATCGAAAATAATTCCTTAATCTGATCGACGTTTTGTAATACTTCATCATCATTTTGGCATGTGGTGAGAGATCGAGACCTAACGAACGTTATTTTTTTAACATTTTGAATCATTTAATGGTCTAGGGTATAGCGTGCGAAATTGAGAACCAAGAAAAGACGTATTCCAGTGTTAGCAAGGAGGCGTGGCCGCCTGTTCCCTTTCTCCAGTGTGTGTGTGTCTAAGATGAGGGGAAACAAGTCCAAAAATCCAAAGGTAAGGTCCAAAGGTCACCATAAAAATAAATTTCGCATTTCCAAGCTCCTGACGTTACCTTTAAACTTACAGTAATGACTCAAAGAGCAAATTGAAGAAGAAAGCTTGCGCTTATGCAACTATTTAGCCTTTTTTGATATCGTGTTTGGTTGTTAAATTACAGGGATTTATAGAATGTATGATTTTGCACTGCGAGTTTGTTTGCACATTAAAAAACTTTTTTGAGAAAATCGAAAATAGTTGTCATTCATTAAGGTCTTAACTATCGCCCTCTGAAATATTATATATGTAGTTTGAAAATAGAGTGAGTTATGCGAGAAACTGTGAGTCCGTGTTTTACATGGCAAATACGTACGTATAAATGTGTGTATCTAGGCCCCCCTTAAATATAGAACGTTAACATGACACCAATGTAAAAGGCAGTTATTTTGTAACGATTTTACATCAGACAACTCTAAAAAATCTTCACATTGTCTGCAAACAAAAGAATTTCACTACCCACTGCACTAACACTAGATCATTCATGAATATGTCAAACAGCAGCGGCCCTAAATGAGAGCCCTGTGGAACTTCCGAAGTTACAATAATATTTTAAGACGTATATCCACCATATTTGAGCATCTGAGATCTGTCAGATAAGCAATCACTTATCCAATTCAACAGCTGACCGTTTGAGAAATGCGATCTAGCATTAAAAACTATACAGGGTTGGGATAAAGTATGGAACCAAGCAAATAACTTTGGAACGGAAAGAGCGATATTGCTGAAAATTTGCAGGCAAGTGTAGTGACGTCTAGTGCATCCGAAGACATTATGTTAGCTATTAATGTACTTCCGGTGTAACCGGAAGTACCGTCAACTTTTTTAATTTAAATGGGACACCCCGTATATTTTTGCAGATTTTAATTCATCTTTTTTTCCGAATACGTCCATAGTGGGTTTAGCATTAGTTTCTGTAAAAATGGGAAAGATATAGCTTCTTTATCATTTCAGGTGTTTAAAATGCTGGTCATTCAAAGTCGGTTTTGGCGATTGCGTGAGAACTCACAAAGAAGTGTGTCAACTTTTAATGATTTACGTCCCGACAGGAGTCCTATAGAACCGTTTGACGGTGACTAAAAACAAAAATACAAAAAAAAATTACCTCAAACGGGAAGACCGCAGACCGCCACGGACGAATTTGTGAGACAAATTTTTTAAGAAACAAATACTAAACCCACTATGGACGTATTCGGAAAAAAAATGATCAATTAAAATCTGCAAAAATATACAGGGTGTCCCATTTAAATTAAAAAAGTTGACGGTACTTCCGGTTAAACCGGAAGTACATTAATAGCTAACATAATATCTTCGGATGCATTAGACGTCACTACACTTGCCTGCAAATTTTCAGCAATATCACTCTTTCCGTTCCAAAGTTATTTGCTTGGTTCCATACTTTATCCCAACCCTTTATATGAGAATGACCTATACTGACATTGAAATTATAACAGAAATCATCGGACGCTTCGAAGAAGCCTAAAAAAATCCTATTTCCTTTAAGGCTAACTTCTGTATAAAGTCCAATTAATTTGCACTTATTTTCAACACTCTTTTCACTTCACATAGTCGTTTAGCATACAGCAAAGAGAAAACATGAACCACCTCACACAGAAATGCATACAAAACATTAACACTTTGATCTTTTCCTTGCTGAAAACACCGACAAAGCAAAATTGTTGCCTGTTGCCAAAAAGTTGCTGTTTGAACTGTAGACCAGGCATTCTATACATAAAACTGCACTCAAAACACCTTCGCCTAAAACCACACTTAACCTCACTCACACCTATAAACAAAAACAAACGTTCAACTTACCTAAACTCAAGCAAAAAATCCACAAAAAACTCGACAGGAAAGTTCCCCACGCCATAATCCAAACGTATAACGGACACTTCACAGATCACAAACGGTCTTTACACAAACCACACTCCAACATTCGGCATATCACTTAATCCAAAAGGGGAAAGGCACTACACAGCATCACAAAAATCCAAAATCCAGTCAAAGGTAATCCACAAGGTAAAAAAGACGGTATTTCGCGCGCGTTTCAAAACGTCTTTCAATGCGACGACGTCAAGAGAAGTAGTTCGCTCGGGATGCCGAACGGCAATGCTGTTCGTAACCGACCGTTGACGAATCCGAGACCAGGTACCAGTGTTGCCAAGTCTCGCGAATCGCGAATTATCGGGAGATCTACGATTTGCAACAGTAAAGATATACCACGTACTTGAATCTCATTCATGTCTTTTCATATAAATAGGGTCGTTTAGTGAAATTCCAATAACCATATTTATGCACATTTTCATGAAGTATTACTTACATATAACATACAAAAAAACTTAATTGGATGACAATTGAAAAAGTTACGCGCCTTCAAAGGTTAAAATATTTCATGCGCTCAAAATTCATCGTTGTGACGTCATTGGGTCTGTCGGCGAGCCCAGACCGGCTGGCGGCTGTACAGCGACAGCGCCCAGCATACGTTTATAGTACGTTCAAGTGCTTTGGTTGACGCTATGTTTTGTTTGATCGGGTGGTTTTTTCTAACACATTCAAAAATCCAGATTCTTCTACAGTCATTTTATCGGTGGTTCTCAAAAATCAAAATGAGTGATTGGGTATCCCGATATAAATTTTCGGATTATTTTGTATAAGAAAAGCAGTTGGCCTTTCTACAAGTTCCTTGTTGGATGATCCGAACTCGAACCACTGGTTAAGGAGTAACATTATTTTGGGATATGTTTTAATGGCATTTGTTTCTGCCTTCCCTTAGTGGCTGCCTTAGTATATTGCACTCAAAATATTTTGATATAACTTTGGCCTTTATATTGACTTGGACTCACTTATCTATCTTCCAACGTTCCCTCTCTCGTTGTCTTCAGTACATTCTAGTTCTACTTGCGAAACATTGGTGCTATAATAGATTCGCTGCTTGGTGACAAACATCGAATTTCTTTTGTGCTGGTACTAGGTGCATCTAAATCTCATTTTCGTTGTCTTAAGGAAAACATTCCGAGGATCTCTAGCGTGTAAGGCTTGTTGGTCTTTTTGACAAACAAAAATGTGCGGAACTACTTCCGGTTTCATCTTGAGTTTTACATCTTTCATTAATTTGTAACACATGTAATTTTCAACATCTTCCTCAAATTTAAACAAAATATACAAGACTGAGATACACATTTGAAGTAGGGATATTTTGTAGGCTAAGTATCCACGATTTTCTACCCAAAATACAGAAATGTGAGACACAAAGAACTAGATAATATAATATAAAACAATTTTTTCTACATAATCAAAATACATATGAATTTTGGTTACATCAAAGGACTGAAAACAGCCTTTTACACGTTCTACATATCAATGAGAATTTATTTCTCCAATGCTTTTATAATTGTTAGGTATATGATTAGTTCAGTATTTGGATTAAAAAAATTTACTTGTATCTCTTACGTTTTAGTGTACCAGTGTACCAGTACCAGCAAAATCTGCTAACATCTGACGTCAACATACCTTTAGAATGGCATTCACAAATGCGGATTCTTGATAATAATACAATTTACTTAGTTATAAAAATACTTCTATTAAAATGGTCCTCACAGAGTACTTTGTTGACCTATCGCTCACAAATTCATTCCTACGCATAGCTCTCTGCCACAATTTCCTGATTTTTATATTTCGTGGCAAACCAATAAAAAATTCATCAGGAGTGGTCACTTTCGTATTTTCACATTGGGGAACCATACAATATTTATAATTTTTCTTCATCTGTCCTGCTTCTATTATTATACTCAGTATCAACGAATTCAAAGAGCTTGGTAAGTATTCAGTGTCGATGAAACAATTAAATAAATTATCCAATACACGCGTATGCAGTTCGCAAAGCTTGCATAGCAAGTAGGATGCGCTGCAGCGTTATTATTTACCAAGCACACGTACAATGCGTGGCCAAGATGCCGCGCCGCGCCGGTCGGAGAGGTGTAGTGACGTCACCGTCGCACACTCGCAAGTGCCGAGCGTTTTCAATTTGCAGCACTTTGATAATTTATTAGAATATGAAATCGAGCTCAGAAAATTCTGAAATTTTGCACAGCTGCTAAACTCAATACGCCCTTTTAGAATATGCAATAAAAAAATATGCTGAACGAGCCTGTTATACTTTATGACATAAATAAAATATTATGGATTATTATCTGCATTAATATTGAGTATTAAGCGAAGAAGCGTTAGAACTAGGTACCATAGAAAGGCGAATTACTTTTGATTTTGTATTTTTGATAGAGACATTGCCTATTGCCATTTACCATATTGTTTTCATGTTTTCAAACCTTGTTAATTACATGAGTAATAGTAAAACGCTTGAAGGAGTAGTATCTTAATAAATGTAAATATTATTTTATTGCTCTTTGGTGTTTTCGTTATTCTTATACCAATAAATTTATAGAATTTTGAATCTGCATTTCTACAACCCTCTGTTGTTCCTAATAATCTTTTTGTCTATTTGTCTTTCGCGGGACTGTGACTGCCTTACATCAAAAGATTTAATATATGAATTCTTGACAGAAAAGACTCAATAGTCTTCATAATTTCTGAACATATTTCAGTCGTCTAAATGCAAAACCCGACAAGTCATAAATTTTTCAAAATAGAGTTTTATATACCATTTTGTTCATTATTTGAAGCGCTACGATTTTCTATATTGTTCGCTTACAAAACCCTACATTAGACATGAGATATTTGGCTAAGAAAACTAAACTTAGGTGCAAACACCGACAAGTCCAAGCGGTGTTTTATTTCAAACACCGACATGTCCACAGGAGCCAATACGGACAACGGGAGCAAGTCACATGTCGATCACACGAGGTATTCTGACCGTTGTGTGTTTTTCTTTTATCCAGTCGCTGAAAATACGTTGTGGTGAATTAATGTGTTTTTTAGTTTACTGAGAGAATGAGATTAATTTATGCTGTATTGATAAATTATTGATAAAAACAACCATGTTTTTTGAAAAATGCTTTGGATCCAGATTTTGGAGAGCCTATTTTAACAAAAGCTAGGTCCACATTAATGCAGAGGATCGAAGCTAATTATGAAAATGCATTTGCTAGTTCTGAAGAATTTTGTTTGTCAGAAAATTTAGATTTTGACGTTTAAACCTTATAACCCCTGAAATGTATCCTTTCTAATATCTAGCTCTATGTTTATAGTTTCTGTCGGTGAGCACAGTTTTTGATTAGATTCCTTTATATTCAGTAAAATGATCCAAATTGATAAGTGTTTCATTTATTTTGATCCGATTCCACAAAAATAGCAGTCAAAACACGACACGTCAAAGGTCCTAACATGCAAAACCCGACGTGTCCAAATTTAAAAGTCAGAGTTTAGAAAAACTATATGTCCTAGATTTTGGGGCGTTGAGACTTAACATCCTAAAACATCGTATATTATCATACTCTCGATTTAGTGTTACTTTCGCTCATACGCGACTTTGATCTGTTTTTTCTGTAAAATTTGTTACCGTGTTCTTGTCGGGGTTTGCATTTAGACGACTGATTTCCCATTGCATCTCAGGTTTTCACGTATGCCCCACCTGGCAACGCTGGGAGCAGGTGCGCTGGAGACGACGGAGATCTGGCAACGGTGTACGGACAGGAAGCGCGCGGTTGCCAGATGCAAAAGTGCAGCGAAATTACTCCACACCCTCAAGAAGTGCATTGTTAGGGTCGGCCTTTTGACGGGCTTTTATTGGTCGAGGGTGAATGTAGGTATTTATTTTGATATAGGGGATGCGAGCAGCGTTGATTGTGGATAAAATGTAGTTTTGCTTCTCATACGATAGATAGAGGGAGTAGGTAATGGAGATAATGGGATTTTTGGGCGTTTTATGGTGTCTATGTCACCAAAATGCATGTCGTTTGTTTTCGTTTGGCTGTCTATCGGCATTTTCGGTTCGCGTAATATCAGTAACAGTCAAATCTATGTTTTTATGTTTGTAGGGGTAATCAAATAAAGTTGAATAGATCTGGGAGGGGATAAAACTGAGATGGTGAGAAGGTTGAAGGAATAGGGTACTTGCAGAAAAAACTATTATGTCGTTTACGCGTTCCTTAGAGCCTAGTAAACATGCCAAAATCACTTGTTTGGTTTTTTGGAATCGGCTGTGAGAGATATTCCAAGAATTATTTCAAATGCCGGAAAATGCCGCGCAAACAACCTCTGACGTCAGTGATATCGTATAGTGATGGGATGTAAAGTATTGATATTCGATATCGATAGCCAGTGCTAACCTAACATTTTGACATTGATCATTATAACCACAAAACACAGTCACACACAAAAGTACAAAAGTCAAAAGGATAAAAGTTAGGCTAGATTACTAATTCACTTTGTAGGGATGGGCTTGAATTAGATTCTATCTTTGGATTCATTCATAATGTGATACGCCGAAATAAAATGATGGCTTCGATTAGTTGCGAATCTCAGACAGGATGAACTGTGATACCTATCAGATATAAAAATGTATTGCAACGAAAATGATAGTGGGTTAATTGCCTGTTTCAAATATGTTTAAGTATCAATATATTGAGTCGCATTGTTAGAGAATTCAGATCATCTCTAGTTTGCAGTTGAATCTTACTGACCTGCGCTGTAGCAGTATCGATTGTCGATATCGATAAAATATCTGTGACGTCAGCCCTTGTTTTAAGTCACGTGGAAAAATTTGAATATATCCTCATTTTATTTTGCAAATATCTTTTTTTGGCCGTGAGTAAAATCATGTTTTTTGTTTCCTACTGCTTCTTGATATGGTTTTCTTTACGCTATGTATACTCCCGAGGCGATTTCACGACCTCTGCAAGTACCCTATTCTTGAATTCTTCCTGTTCACAGACCCCCCAGGTATTGAATTTTATCGCCCCACCTGTAGCAGTTTTGGAGATATTTAAGCGTTCCAGTATATTATTATCTACTATGACACCACAGCGTAACGCATCCTTCGACCACTTCCAACATAAATAGCCTCAAAATCACAAACTTTCTGGGTCACAATCAACAGTGCCACCAGAAAATTTTACAGGGGGGGGGCGACTTACTTAAATTGAGTGCTCAAACCAGGGGTAGGGGGACGAATTTGGTTTTTACTTATCCAAGTTTTTTATCCCATGATCCATGGCCGACTTTACTCACTTAGGCCGGAGCATGAAATATGGCAACACTGAATCAGCGGGCCGAGTTTTCATTTGTTGTTATGTGATGTGTATTCTTCCAGGAGCAGAAAATATGGTTGGAAGGTGATTATTAATGTGTTTCTAATTATTTACCTGCACAAACGAAACTATAAAGATAACAAGATGCCTGCAAAGCGTGTAGTACCAGGTTGCAGCTCAGTAGAGGACATACCAAACCATGGCCCAACATAACCTTATTCCAGAGTGAAAAGAACGTTGCAAGGTAATTTTTAATGTGTTTCTACTTATTTACCTGCACAAACGAAACTATAAAGATAAAAAGATGCCTGCAAAGTGTGTAGTACCAGGTTGCACTAGCAATTGTGCGTCCAATAAGGTACATAAACAGAAGTGGGTGAAAGGTATTCCTCGGAAGGGCTGGTTATATTTATAAGGATAAAGACAATAATTTACAAACATTTCAAAGGATAAGACCTATTTTAAAGCACAATGTGGTACCTATAATGTTTTCTGGACCTCCCAAATATCACAGAAAAATACAGTTAATAGAACTCATCTGGGCATGCATCTGGGGCATACCTACGAAAGGATTTGATAGTGAAAGGGAATCAAGACCAGCAAGAATGCCTTCACAGTGACCTAATAGTGAATTTTTCTAGCTCAAGTGATAATTTACAAAGTAAATTGAGTGTTCATTTAAGTGGAAGTGCAAGTGGCAGCAGGAAACAGGTTGCGTTTATTTTTATTTTGTAGTGTCTGACTGTGATGAAACGGACATCAGATGTAAGTGGTATTAGTAGTAGTAGTTCTAAAAAGTACTTTTTTTTAATTTATTAACCCAGATGAACTCTAATACATATAAAATGTAATAATTATTCTGAAACGATAGGCCAACTATTTGACAGCTAAGCCACGTTGCCACATCTAAGGCTCCATCCTAGTGTAGAGTCGGCCATGCATGATCACAATACTCTCCTCACCTACGATATGGCAAGCAAAAAATACCCCTACGACTGCACCAATACCGCTGAAAAATATTAGTAAGAAGCTACCAGTTTTCCTGTACTAATACGGTTGAAGGAGCACAACGTGGCAACACCGCACGGTGTCCAACGCAAGTCAGCCGCCAGTTTTTTTCTTGAAGAACCGGTTCTTTCGTTCTTTGCCGTTGGTTCTTGGAGCTGTAGAAGACAGAAAAGACGGCGGTGGTTCGACGTTGGCGATACTAAGGAGGTGTGCGACAGAGACAGATGACGTAAAGACTTGGAGAAGGGAGAAAGTAGATTTAAAAGGCCAGATGACGCCTGCCGGTGCGGTGGACAGCGGCCTACTACGTTTCTTTGGCCCTGGGTTTCGAATCTTTGGTTTCGGTTTCTTTTCTTTGCTGCTGTCGATACTTGATATTATACAGGGTGGCCAATTGGGTGACGATAATAATTTTTTTTTAGATAGCCCGTACCGAGACCTATCCAAAACACCCCCATATATGTGTACCGATTATTGATAGTTTTCGAGTTTTGATTTTGTTTTGAAAACTTAGAGATTTTCCAGTTTTTCTAAGAAATCGTCAAAAACAAAAACAAGAATGCCTTTTGGCTTTTATTTTTTTCAGCAATTATACTCAGTATTAAGCCTATTTCAATATCCAATAAAGATAACCTGTACATCCGAACAATAATTAAGTACATTTTGGGCTCAAAGTTTGAAATCTCCGTTTTTAATCAGGAGACCAAAACCTTCAAAATAAAATTAAAAATACTTATGATAATCATTGATGATTTAATCACTTTTAATTAAAAAAATTAATACCTGTGCTTTTTGCTGTGTACTATTGAGCTTCTGCTAAATTAAGTTGTATGGAAAGTTAACAAAGGCAAAGAATAATAAAACAACAATCTGACTTTTAATTCCATGGCGGAATTACCTGGGAAGCGTTATCGTAGCATACGCCATCCCTTTTACTTCCCACACCGATAGGTGAGGGGAGGATTGTGATCGTGAAGATTTTCAATTTTGAGATAAAAGGTTTTTTGGGCTTTTTATAATGTCTACATAACGAAAATTCGCGTCACTCATTTCCGTCGTTCTTTCTTTCTGTCTGTCTGTCTGTCTGTCTGTCTGTCTGTCTGTCTGTCGGTCTGCCTGCCGGTCTGTCTGTCTGTACGCGTTTTTCTAGCCTCGTAATCTCAGTAACCGCTGTATGGACTGTGATGAAATTTGCTGTGGGGTCTTAGTAGGTAATGCTGCTATAATTTTGGAAATCGGTACATGGGCGGAGGAGTAAGTAAAACAAAAATTCCAAATATTTCTCACACTTCGTTTTTAGGCGTTTTAGAGGTTCTTGATCATTTTCTGCGTTTCTTTGGATGGGGGTGAAATTTGGGTGTTTGTGGGGTGGGGGGTTGAAAACCTGAAAAACTTGCTGTATTCATGATAGGCTGTCTACTGACCTGTCAAGGAGGACCTAGCGATATAAATCACCTTTTTAGGTCCATCCGAACATGGCCTTGCCTGTTACCGAAAATTAATTAACACAACTGCGCTTCGCCGACATGAGCTCGCAAAAAGCTACTCTGAAAGAAAGGGATGGCGTATGTTACGACATCGCTTCCCAGGTAATTCTGCGATGAAATTGGAAGTCAGATTATTGTTTATTATTCCCTTCCTTTGTTAACTTTCCATACAACTTAATTTAGCAGAAGTACAATAGCACATAGCAAAAACTCTTCAAAAATCACAATTTGGGTATTAGTTTTTTTTATTAAAAGTCATCAAAGCATCAATGATTATCGGGTTTATTAGTTGTTATGAGTTTTTTTCTTTAATTTGTCATAATAAAGCAAAATAATAGTTTTTTAAATCATTGTGGAAATTCGTGAATTATCACCTTTTTACCTTTAACACTCACGTACGGCGCAAAATGTCCCCATAAGTGCTACTTTTTCATTATTGTTTCGAAAGTGCAATGCCTTGCAAAGTTTTTAAGATTAGGTTGAAGCTCCAGAACCAGGCATAAGTATTTTTAATTTTATTTTGAAGGTCTTGGTCTCCTGATTAAAAACAGATATTTCAAACTTTGAGCCCAAAATGTACTTAATTATTGTTCGGATGTACAGGTTCTCTTTATTGGATATTAAAATAGGCTTAATACTGAGTATAATTGCAGAAAAAAATAGAAGCCAAATAGCATTCTTGTTTTTGTTTTTGACGATTTCTTGGAAAAACTGGAAAATCTCTAAGTTTTCAAAAAAAAAATCATAACTCGAAAACTATCAATAATCGGTACACATACATGGGGGTGTTTTGGATAGGTCTCGGTACGGGCTATCTAAAAAAAAATTATTATCGTCACCCGATTGGCCACCCTGTATACTGATACCTTATTCTCTGCATTTATAAACACAAATCTGTATCTCGCTATTCGTAATTCGTTGGTATCGCGTGTAAAGAGCCTGAAATATTCAAATATGTTTATGTCTGTATTTGTACAAGTGTACAAGTCGATAGTCATAATATACCTAATTCGACACAACGACTTTCTAAGTTGAGAAAACGTTAGCGCTGCTTGTTCATATTGGAAAATAGGGCTCAGCAGTCTTTTGGGGTACCACAAAGGGACAAAGGCGACGCTGAAAACTTAATCTTGGAGATGATTTATGGTTTATTTATATTATGATCACACATGCACTATTATTGAGTCGCAGACGGTGTTAAAAATGGCTTTTAATATTTGCTGCCAGTTGAGTTTTGGTCCCTTTAGAATCAGTGTGTTACTGTTGTGTAGTATCGAGCTACAAGAAAGCCGAAAGGGTGAGTTTATCTCACAGAGTACAAATTTCTACTAATTTTCTCTTTATTTTTTGATATACTGATTTATTTTATTAACTTGTTTATTAGATCATCATCATAATCACAATGCCTTAACAGACATGTTGTGAACTCGTAAAATGCATTAAGTCGGAGCTAGAGTATTGCCGACACAAATATTATCAACAGTTTTGAGAACTGTAGATCGCCATCATTCGCGATTTACTGTCAGTTTAGTGGCACCCATGATACTCATATCCAGCAACTGTTTCGTCGTATACACCCAGCGTGTAGGGGCGCCGCCCACTCGGGGCATGACACTGAACTACAAGTTTCTCCATATTATCGCTTCTGTGTATATATCCGAAGAATGTAAGCATTCTCGTCGACACAATGGAGGATAGTCTCTTTGGATTAGCGAGCTCATCCAGTATGGAAACGTTAGTTCGATGGGCGGTATAAGGAACTCTCAGCATTCTCCTCCATGTCCACATTTCAAAAGCATCTATGCGAGCTCGATCTGCCTTTTTAACAGTCCAAGTTTCCGAGGCACACAAAATTATGGAGAACACAAGAGACTGAACCAGCGACATTTTTGTAGCTTTAGTGATGTGATGGTCACGCCATATTTTAGTAAGCTTTGTCATGGCCACAAGTGCCTGTTGAATGCGCCGTCGAATCTCATTTTCACAGCTACCCGAATTGTCGATCAAAGAACCGAGGTATACAAAACTTTGAACTACTTCACAACGGCCTATTGACTTTATTTCTCGATGATTATCATGCTCTCTATCTACGATCATAACCTTGGTCTTATTGTAGTTAATACCAAGACCATACGTTGCCGCCAATAGTTACACCGCCATTCCGTCAGTTGTCTAATACATGTCTCATCAAAATTCAGAGTAAATCTTAAACAACATTGGAAATAATACACATCCCTGACGAAGTCCTTTTCTGGTTGCAGTTTGACTAGACAGGTTACCATCAATTCTTACTAGATAATTAACTAAATTTTCGTACACACATTTATATCATTAATGGTTTGCTAATTTAATTATTAAGTGTTTGTTATTTTTTTATAAAAATAGATAACATAATCTCGAAGTACGTCGCGAGTTGACCCTTCGTACTTAACTAGTTCAAAGGAGTGGCTACTTTGCGAGTTGACCCCTAGTATCTTTGTGTTAGGCCTCACGGTTAACATGGCAATTATTATCCGTTCTAGTTGTTTTGATCTCTTGGTGAGGTATTTCGCGAGTTGACCCTTAATACCGATGACCTTTGGAATGGAATTATGTGATTCTCTGTATATTATTAGTATATTGTTTCACCTGTCCTCTGAGAGATGTATTTTGTGAGTTGACCCTTAATACCAATGACCCGAGAGGTGTTTGATCTATGTTCTGCAATCGGGTCAGCACAAAATGACGTCATGTTCTTTAATTAAACATATAATAGCCTATTTTTTATTTATTTTCCATCAATGAATTGGTTACTTGCAGACCCAACTTTGTATTGATGTTAAATTAGGTTAAGTTATTATTTGAATATTTCATTGTGATCTTACCTAGTTTATTTTGGTCATTTGTGTATTGATTGAATTACTGTCTTATTAAATGTTTTTAAGACACGCCCAGAATCCTCAGGACTTTTATGTCACATTTCCTTTAATATTTAGGAAAGCAGTTTAACTAGTAATAGGTATGGGGGTATTCATACTTGAATGTTATTTAAAATTTTGTAAGTCAAAGGGACCCAGGATGGTTTCAATAAAACTTGATTTCCTTTTCTTGTCTGTCTTGTGTTCTTAAACTTTATTTCTCACGTCTATCTTCTCCGACCGCTGAAGTAACAAGTGACGTCTGTCTAGTGACAACTGACAGGTGACTGAAACAATGCTACCAACCCAAAGCGTTGCCAACTCGAACACAGAACGACGAGACAACTGACATCTGTCACTTCACATTCAAAATACAAAATAGATTCTTACAATTTGAACATACCTAATTGTTGAACCAAAACTGTACTGAAACCTATTAGGAGTTGTTTATCGACGGTAGGATATTTTCATGTGCCACAAATATCGACTTTTAGGTACCTACAGATACGAAAAGGCACTGCCAATCCAACAATTCAACCACGCTATAGAAATTTCGCTAGAATCGATATCATGCCTTACGCTTTGTTGGTTTTTAACGGATGATCATTGCTCTTCGATTTTCCTTGCACTATCCAGACAAATTGGCTTTCTTTGTGATCCTGAGTCACGTAACCGTATTGCAGTGTCTCTCACAAAATACCGTCATCAAAAGAAGTGGGCACTTTTTAAAGACACTAACATGAATCGGTGTTTGGCAAAGAAAGAAACGTCAGTGGAAACATGAGTGCTACAAACAGCGTAAGGTAGATTCACTCTGGCTACTTAAGAGATGCCATTCTACCCAGTTTTTGGCTAAGCCCAGAAAAGATCGCAACAAGTAACAATAGAAACTGGGATCAAGTCGATGGACTCAGTATTTTCCATACACTTGAGTTTTTTATAACCGGGAAGAGAAGAGAAAGAAGCGGGCACTTTTTTAAAGACACTAATATGAATTGGTGTTTGGCAAAGAAAGAAACGCTAGCGGAAACCTGAGTGCTACAAATAGCGTGAAGTAGATTCACTCAGGCTACTTAAGAGGAAGCATTCTAAACAGTTTTTGGCTAAGCCCAGAAAAAATTGTAACAAGTAACAATAGAAACTGGGGTCAAGTCGATGGACTCAGTATTTTCCATATCCTGAGTTTTTTTTTGTAACGGGGAAGAGAAAAGAAAGAAGCGGGCACTTTTTAGAGACACTAATATGAATCGGTGTTTGGCAAAGAAAGAAACGCCAATAGAACCCTGAGGGCTACAAATGTCGTCAAGAAGGCTCACGCAGGCTACTTAAGAGAAGTCATTCTACAGATTTTTTGGTTAAGCCCAGAAAAAATCGCAACAAGTAACAATAGAAAGTAGGGTCAAGTCGATGGACTCAGTATTTTCCATGCACTTGAGTTTTTTATAACCGGGAAGAGAAGAGAAAGAAGTGGGCACTTCAAAGGCACTAATATGAATCGGTATTTTTGGCAAAGAAAGAAACGACAGTGGAAACCTGAGGGCTACAAATAGCGTCAAGAAGATTCACTCAGGTTACTTAAGAGAAATCAGTCTACACAGTTTTGGCTAAGCCTAGAAAAGATCACAACAAGTAACAAAAGAAAGTGGTCTCAAGACCTGGGGGGGGGGTCATCATTCCGATCTCCTTGATTTTCTTCTTTTTTTTCCGTGAATGACGTAAATTCATTAGGTCAATGTTACTGTCTTTATTTCGTCCACTTCATACGACGATATTAAACCACAAAATTGCTCCAAATCGTTTCAAAACAGTACCTAAATTACCCCATTTGTTTAGCCACTCTGATATTCGATTTAATAACACACTCACATCAATCATATTTAATGGTATCATTTTTTGTTGTTGTGTACTGTGTATACAAGCACACACCTTATACGAGATTAATCTGTTTTCGATTGCATCCCAGCATAAAAGTGGTATTACTTTTTTGTGATCGAACGTCGGAAATATTACCATCCAAGTACAGAAACATATAAAAATATGACTTCGATCCAAGATTTTATATTTTAAGTTGCCTACAAGACTTATTGTGAATATAAGTTTGAATGAGAGAAAATGGCGCGAAAAACAACCTCTGACATAGTGACGTCACTAGTATAGTATAGTCATGGGATGCGATTCACGTCATATTTTCTTGAGGTTGAGAATATGTCACTTCTAACGAGTATTTAAATTTGAACCATTATCGACAACTCAAAATTGGAAGATTAGCCTAATATAAATATTTTTTGCTCATATTAGTTTTTAATTTATTCATGATTCAAATTTCCCAGAACTTATGCACCATGTTGTATAAAGTAAATGAGTCCGAAAGCCATACGTCATCTACAGCAAATTACAGCTACATTAGGAGAATAACTTATGTACATTAGTGAATGAAATGTTATTTCATAATAACCTTTTAGGGCTGATGTAGGGATATATAAGTTATTTATGTTCTGAGAGTGCCTGAAATTAGTTTAGACATAGGTCACGCTATTCGAAAAAATGTGTAATTTACTTCGGAGTTTTTGTACGGAAAACATGAATTACTGTGTATACACCGACTGTAAATGGAGTCAGATCTTTCTAATGGAACTTTTTTTCACATAAATATATGTATAATTATATAGGCAGTGATTCCCTAAAGAGTCTGGTTTTCTAGAGAGGGTGTATAGAAAAGATTAGAAAAAATGTATTTCTTGTTTATTTCTTAAAGATCATTAACCTTAATTTCTTGTAATTTGGTAGTGTTAATATCTAGAATAAAACGCTAAATCAGCACTGATTAGATTCATGATAAGATTCATTTCCAGTGGCGCCCTGGGGGGGCTCATGATTAATATTAGCAAAAAATGTATGCCACTGACCTTAAAAAATAAAAACACAACGTTTACTTCCCACACCGATAGGTGAGAATTTTCGATTTTGAGATGATACGCTTTTTGGGCGTCTTATGATGTCTGCATAACGAAAATCTACACCACTTATTTCCGTCGGTCTGTCTGTCGGTCGGTCTGTTTGTCTGTCTGTTGGCGTTTTTCTAGTCTCGTAATCTCAGTAACCGCTGCACGGATTGTGATGAAATTTGGGCAGCGATATGCTGCGGGGTCGTAGTAGGTAATCCTATAATTTTGAAAATCGGTGCATGGGCGGCGGAATAATTAGCAAAAAACAAAAAAATTTAAATACTCATTAAACTTCGATTTTAGGCGTTTTAGGAGTTGCTGATAATTTTCTACTTTTTTTGGCGGGGGTGAAATTGGGGTGGTTGGGGGTGGGGGGTTGTAAAACTGAAAAATTAGTTGTATTCATAATAGGCTATCCAGTAACCTGTGAATGACCTAGCGTCACTATACTGTTTTTTAGGTTCATCAATATTGCCTAGCCTGTTACAGAAACCAAGGGAGTTTTTCTGATGCATACATGCGAGTATTGCTTCTTAACGTTTTGTATTGTGTAATGTGGAAACCATTGGATTAAGTTTAGTGAAATTTTTACACAGTATTATTACAGTGGCGAGTATGGAAGACGTTTATGGTGCTTAGAAATCGTGTCAGTGGCGGCGCAGCATTAATAAAAAAACTAAAAATATTAAAACAGCTCAGACTTCGTTTTAGGCGTTTTGGGGGTTCCTGATCGTTTTCTACTTTTTTGGGTGGGGGTGAAATTGAGGGTGGGGGGGGGGGGTGGTAGAACTTAAAAAAAATTGTATTCATAATAGGCTATGGCTTCAAGCTATAGGAAAATAATAAACTGGTACCACCGCAATGTGTTGGAAGTACTGAGTCAATCAAGTTGACTTCATCTTTCTTTAATGAGTCTGTCATCAAGATGACAACCTAGTAGGTTTGTTGAATTATCATTTGCTACGTTGTTGTTTGTAGAAAATATAATATTTGTTGTTTTATTTTTATTTATCGCTGAAGAATTAGCTGTGAACCAATTTGTTGCTCGATCTAGTGCTTCTTGACATGAAATATTGAGGAAATTAATATCAATGCAGCTCGTTAGCATTGAAACTTCATGATGTATGACCATCAGAGCCATGACTGTTTATCATGGCTTACGAACATAGCCGGATTAAGCTTTCATGGGACCCGGGGCTTATAATTTTAAGGGGCCCTTTATAAATAAAATGCAAATACTATTATTTATGAAACTATATTCCGGATATAACAAAAGAAACTACTATACACTTTTTTATAAGTACGTCATGAGTCCCGCTTATAGTATCAGCACTGCTCCCAATGTTTGCGTTTTTTTAGTAATCAGAACTATTTTCAGTGCAATTCTTTTCAAGCGGAGCGTTAGGTTTGCTTAAAAAACTTATTTTGGGCAATTTTTTCACTGCTTTTAATTTATCCTCAGCAGCTTTAAAATAGTTATTTAGAGTTATCTTGGTAAATTGTATCCATGTAGCATATAGACATAACACTAATAAACTATAGGGATAACTTACTTTTCTTTTTTGAGCGTCGCCTTTTTATCGGTTCAACTTCGATTTATTCATTATGTTGGCGCGGGCCACAGGAGCCGACAGTATCCAATGGGTAGGTATAGGTATTTTCTATTTTCTTTTTATACAGGCTGAGTCAAGCTCAACGCCTCGGACTTTTGTGACCAAACCTTAACACTTTTTAGAAAATTTGCGAATGTATGTAGGTCGAGTTGGACTACATTTTAAAAATAATGACTTTTATATAGGGTTTCTAATAAAAGCGTGCCATATCAAAGTTATGATTTTTTAAATGGAACACAATATATTATTGAATATTTAGATTACCGGGTCAATTCTAGTGTGACTTCATGTATCACACTTGGGACTTGAAGTGAGCCGGTTAGGTGCAATTCACAAGTTTTGATATAAGTAGATATCAGAAAAAAATTGAATATCGCAGCGATTATAAAACTTAGACGGCTGTGAGTTTGCCGTGTGACTAAACTTGAAATTGGTCAACTTAGGTTTGACGTTCAAGTTTGAATTACATTTGTACTTGAGAAATCGGTAGACTAATTAAGGAAACTTCAATCAGAATTAACTTGATTTTTTCAAATGGGAATGCCTAATTATTTTTATACTGTCGAATTTAAAATTTGGTATCAATCTCTGGTAGTTTTCAAATTTTCAACCAAACCGGTGTTTTTCAATTTCCTATCTATAACCATTGATTAACATATTTTGTTAATCAATGCTATAACCCACCTAGCAGGCCATGAAATACAAACAAACAACTATTTAGGTGAAAGAAAACAACTAACTTAGCAAAAAGATACAGATGAACTAGACTAAACGGTTAAAATTATAAAAATGACTTACAACAAATCAAGTCTAATCAGAAATAACAGAGGTAACACATCTAATCAAATCAAAAATCTGATCTGTCAGTATTCTTTTTTTTGTGATCCTGCTAATAGATATTGAAAAATTAGAAGGGCTACAGTGAGACGGTCAGGGGTGTCGTTACTTTTGATTTTGACTGAAATGACTATTGTTTTATATAATTAAATGTGAAATTTTGTACTGAAGATATTAGACTGCTATCGCTGAAAGTTTAATGGTTTTGGAAATTTTTAATCTATAATACATTGCAGTAGTTAGTAAGCTGAAAAAAATTATTCATTTCTGACGTATTTCAGCTTCCCTTTGACCTTAGACATCTTACCGGTGTTGTTTCTATAGAATTCATTGGTTGTAGGGAATTTGTATAACCTTGCCCCTTTACTTTAGTTCATCTGTATCTTTCTGCTATGTTATTTGCTTCTATCTGAACACGTTTTTGTTTATATTTCATGGCCTGCTGGTTTGCTTATAGGTAGGGAAATTGAATGAAATGTCGAAATTAAGTTTTTAGTAGATCTACTGATTTTATTGTTCGTCTATTGACCTAATATTTGCTCTGTCACATTAAATAAAAGTAGGGCCCCTGCGGGGCCCCTCTGAACCGCGGGGCCCGGGGCTCCAGCCCCTTTAGCCCCATGGTTAATCCCGGCATGCTTAGGAACTTTCCTGTCAAAATAAAGTCGCAGTGTTCAAGGCCGTCGGCTAAGTTGCATAAAACGGCCCTAGGGGGCGTGGGCTTGGAGGACGCATCGGCGAATTTACTTAAACAGAGTAAAAGTTGCAATTTCGGCCGGCGGGGTGGGGCGGGCTATAATTTTAAGTTTTTAGCGAAGGAGGCTCTGGCGAAGCGTTTGAGCGGCAAATGAGATAGGGGAGTGAGCACCGCGACGAGATCCCACCGCGCTGGC
This sequence comes from Callosobruchus maculatus, assembly GCA_951848785.1. Taxonomy (NCBI): domain Eukaryota; kingdom Metazoa; phylum Arthropoda; class Insecta; order Coleoptera; family Chrysomelidae; genus Callosobruchus; species Callosobruchus maculatus. The sequence goes on along the minus strand of CATOUR010000004.1, from coordinate 2,275,864 downwards.
ACTGCAAGGAAAAACGCTGGCGCTGTTAGCCGACCAAGCCTTGCGGAAAATGATGCGGAAGTATCTGCTTAAACAAAAAAATGGAGTCATGTTGATTGACTCAGTACTTCCCATACATTCCGGTGATACCAGTTTATTATTTTCCCATAGCAGGAAGATTTAGTCTGAGATCCTCTTGCAACCAAATCATCGGCAGCCTTCCCTCCCCTAAAATTGTCTTATGCCACTAAGTCTTTCCTTCAGAGGTCAATGAACAGCCTAAAACATCAAAAAACGAAGTTTGAGTTGTTTTCATACTTTTAGTCTTTTGATTATTGCTATATACGCCGCCACTGACACGATATTTAACAAACATACGCGTTCTCCATCCTCACCACGGTAATAATACTGTGTCAAAATTTAATTAGAATCAATTTAATAGTGCCCACGTTACAAAATACCAAGATCTAAAGCAATAAATACTGGTATGTATAAATGTACATATGTATACAGAAAATGCTAAGTCCCTTAGTTTCCATAATACTCTAGGCAATGTTCGGATGGATCTAAAAAGTTCATTTATGTCGCTAGGTCTTCCTTCACAGGTTAGTGGACAGCCTATTATGAATACAAGAAACTTCTCAGTTTTTCACTGTACAAAGACTCTCTTCTCTCAGGTCGTGAACAAGATTCATACAGTGATAAAACAACTCACCGACTTTGAATAGTATATTTTCCCCAAACTCTTACAACAAAACACATCATCGTATTATATCTAAAAATACATATTATTTGCCATCATTTGAACGACAGTTTCTAACTTAGAATTTGCGCTATCCTGATATCCACTCATTTTCGTAGATTTCCTTTTATTAGACATCATGAAAACCTTAAACTAAACTAAAAATATACATCCTACTCTAAACGTAACCTTAAAACTGTGTTGGTGATAAGAGTCCACTAAAAACACGGCTTTATCCCTATTACCTTCCCAAAGTCGGTCAGCACGCCAAATGTTCCTTTACAACTAACTTATTATTGGAAAATCCTTACCGCGGATCTTCTTTACCACTTAACGTGCTCGCCCACTTAGGCGAAGCGTCGCGAACGGAAGCGGCGCAAAGAAAATTATTGATTTGACGCCAGAGAAGTTTACATTAGTTTATATGGCAGCCCGCCCACTCAGGCGACGCGAAGCGAAGAGGCGCGTCGTTTGACGCGCGGCTTCTCCTCGGACCAACTAGGCGTCGTTTCTCTTGACGCTTCGCTTCGCGTCGCTTCGCTTCGCCTGAATTGGCGGTACCAGGCGGCGCGCCGCGGCGAGGAGATCCAAATATTTCTTGATGCCTCTCGCATATTTTCAGTGTTTAGCAGTATTTGGTAGGAAGTGGTGCTAAATTGCAGTCTCTGGCCGTGATACAAAGACATTCATTACAAAGGTAATTTAATTGCCCAGCATTTTATTTTGTTTTTGTTTCTTTTCTTCTTCCATAGTGGCAATTAAACTCAATACAAAGAGTTCCTCTTCTGACGAACTGCTCATCGTACCTCACTAGACCACGTATCTCGTTCAACTGCTTAAAAACAAATAAAATTCGCGTCGTGCCGTAAATGACGCGACGCTTCGCGCCGCTTCGCCCCAGTTGGCGGACATCGGTTAAATGACGCTTCGCCTCGCGCCGCTTCCGTTCGCGACGCTTCGCCTAAGTGGGCGAGCAGGGGGGCGAAGCGGCGCGACGCGACGCGCGGCTTCCAAGGGCGCAATGCGAATTTTATTTGTTTTTAAGCAGATGAACGAGATACGTTGTCTAGTGAGGTACGATGAGCAGTTCGTCAGAAGAGGAACTCTTTGTATTGAGTTTCATTGCCACTATAGAAGAAGAAAAGAAACAAAAACAAAATAAAATGCTGGGTAATTAAATTACCTTTGTAATGAATGTCTTTGTATCACGACCAGAGACTGCAATTTAGCACCACATCCTACATAATACTGCTAAACACTGAAAATATTATGCGAGAGGCAAGAGAAACGACGCCTAGTTGATCCGAAGAGTATTCGCGCGTCAAACGACGCGCCTCTTCGCTTCGCGTCGCCTGAGTTGGCGGGCTGCCATATAAACTAATGTAAACTTCTCTGGCGTCAAATCAATATTTTTCTTCGCGCCGCTTCCGTTCGCGACGCTTCGTCTAAGTTGGCGGGCACGTTTGACGCGACGCGCCGCTTCGCGACGCTTCCGTTCGCGACGCTTCGTCTAAGACGGCGTAAACCTTTATGTCGCTGTTACAGTTATACACACTGGCTGTCCGGTCTACCCTTCGTGGTTGCACGGTGCACCAGCGGTTCGTTAGCTACGCCGTAACCTCATGTCGATGTCGTCACCGTCGTCGATATAACCTGGTGATGACCACTGCGTAGGTTGTATAAAGGAACTCGTACAATTTGATCCAGAATCTCCTGTGACTGCTGCCAGATTCTTGCTCACAACGCAAGCCTCTAGTTATGAGCGCTAAATGCGAAAACTCTCTTCTCTCAGGTTGTCAGGTTCATGCAGTGATAAAAAATTCATCGTTTGACTAAAAATGACATCAGTGGATCTATTGTGTCTATTGTCAGTGGTGACATTCCTCTCATTAGATTGTCATTCCACTTAGCACCTACTGGGCGTTCTCATATCAATATGGATACCCATTACCCCATTCTACAATTAAAAATGCATTAAATAACTATTCCACTATTGGATTTAGAACGTCGTCATACAGCTTATCGTGCATTGTCATCCAAACTAAACGTGTATACAAAATTTCAGCTCAATCGGTTGAAGATGTCTGCTTCATACATTGCAAGTTAAACAAAAGCTTTTAAAAATTAGAAAAATACAAGTCTATGCACATAAAAACAACCATAATATAAAAAACAAGTGAGATACAACACTACAGTTAAAAATGTAAGTTTTACATGGGATGTCTATGATTAAAAATAAAATCCTTAACTTTGAATTTTAAACAATTCAATGGACAATGACTTCAAACTGGCAGAAAGTTCATTGTACAGTGATGGAGCCATACACGAAAAATATTTTTTAACAAAATTTATCTTTGAGGCGCACATTCAGCGTAATTTCAACATGACGTAAATTCAACTTATGATATTAGTTTCTAAAAGCCAGCTTTTTGAAAAGATACACTGGAGTTCTGGTATTAAGTATAGCCTGGATGAAGGACAAGAGGTGCACTACCCATCTCTGTTGCATTGTCAACAAGTTAATATCTTTAATATGCCTAGATAGTTGTTTTCCTCCATCTGAACAGGTTTTTGTTTATATTTCATGGCCTGCTATATCAGTTCCGCAGAGTTTATGCACCAGCCGTCAAAATTGATGAGTGCGCCAATGGTCAGAAATAGCAATTCACTTTTTGTATTGCATTGTAGAGGGCCTATTATATCATTCACGAACTCTTGGCTGGTCTATAGCTTTATAGGGATGCCAAAAGGCAGGTAGAGAGCTGGCATACTTTAAAATATCTCAAATTTCACTTAAAACGCGCTACAGGGTAGGCTGTCCCATACCTCCTATTTTTTGAATAGTGGTGCTGACCATCAAATACAACAGAAAGAAAATAATTGCTGTTGAAAAGGTAAAATTGGTATAGGAGAGTTCTAGCTACAATAGGCGAGTCTATTCAACAAAGGTACCTTGAAATTCTGTAAGAGCATCGTATTGCTATATTTTGTATACCTGAATTCCAATAAATTCTTAACGTTGGGAATATAAGGTAGTATTTTTACAATCTTCACCACGATACATATTATAGTAGCAGCAGAAGTTTATTTGCGTTGCATATAAATACTTGCACACGTCACAATAAACACAAGATGAATAAAACGAACAATAATTCATAATTGCTGTCAACAATGTGACTTGAGAAGCTAAAACACTAAATCAATTATGCCTAAATTTATCAGAAATATTTATCAATAAATATAGTTTGAAAAATTAAAAAAACACTCTTTTAAAGAACATCGGATTATAAGGTTAAAAATAATTTTTAAAACATACAACCTTGCGGGACTTGATGGTCTCAATATCAACTTGCACTCTTTGGTATTTTCATACTGTCTCAAGGCTGATACACGTATTGTCAACTACTCGCATAAAAAGGTGTTCAACGACCATCAAAAAATTCGTCATTGGTACCGTTCCACAAATTTTGAAATCAGCCACCGTCATACCTCTACCAAAGACTGACAATCCTGAATCCTTGAAGGATTATGGACCCATTAACATACTTCCAGTTTTATCCAAAGTTCTTGAGCGCATGGTCTACAAACAAATTGTTAATATTCCGCTGTGGTCACAGCACTACATCTACATCAGCAGACGTATGTGATGATTACTTAGGAGCAATGGATGTTGAATCAGTTACCACAGCTATTATGATAGGTCGAAGCAAAACTTTGGACAGAATTAACCACCAGCTTTTAATATCCAAACTTCATTACTTTGGCGTCTTGTAATCTTTCGTAATTTGGTTTTCAGTGGGTTAAAGTTTAAGGATCAGTTTCTGCTTTACGTGATGTTTCAAAGTGTGTGCCGTAAGGGTCCATCTTAGGTCCAGTACTGTTCACTATGTCTCTGTTTTGATAAAATATCTGATACTCCACTGTTTCACTTGTTGTTTATATCTTCTTTTTTATTTTAATACTTTTAACATTTCCCTTTTGCATCAACGTTCTTCACGAAGGTATTACAAAGAAATGGTGGAAGCACACACAACTTCATGCCCCGTTACCCCCCCAAGACTGGTCTGGATACGCCCCTGCGCCATACAGACTGTCGGAACTACCAACAAAACAGGAAATTGAACAGAAAGGACGAAGTTTTTTAATCGATATTTACGCCAAACGGCAAAAAGCGAGAATGTGTGAAAAAAACTGCCTTATATACGAGATAGGCATTTCTCTATACCAGATATTGTTGGCTGGCCTTTTTTCGATATCGTAGAAATACTCATTTTCTAAAGTCACTGTCCTTGATGTCTGCCAAATGCTGTCCTTTTCAGTGTCCAAGAGCCAGTGATACGGTATTTTAGCAAACTGTGTATACTCATAGACGTAGTTAAGTCCCTTAATGGGGGGGGGGGGGGGGGCAAGATACTTCCCGGGCCACCCCTGCAAGAAATTTTCCATAGCCTCTTTGTTTCATAATATTTTATGTATATATACAGGGTGAGTCCTAAAATGATACTTTTTTCAAACTGTGCATAGAAGTCGCTAAAATAAACAACTTTTTCGAATAACTTTTATACGAAAGTATAAGTTAATATCAGGAAAAAATTGAATATCGCAGAGATTATAAAATTTGGGAGGCTGCGACTTTGCCGTATTACTAAGCATAAAATGGGCCAGCTTTGATAAGACTGTCAAATTTAAATTACGTTTATGCTTGGAGTAATCGGTCGATTAATTAAGGAAACTTCGATCAGCGATAACTTTCTAATGATATAAGGTTGTGATATCAATCTCTAGTAGTTTTCATTTAATTTTAAGATTTCAAACAAGTCGGCGTTTTTCAACTTTCCTACCTATAAGAAACGTAGCAGGCCATGAAATATGAACAAAAACCTGTTCAGGTAGAAGAAAACAACTAACTTAGCAGAAAAATATACACGAACTAGACTAAAGGGACAAGATTATAAAAATTACTCACAACAAACAAAGTCTAACCAGAAACAACGGCGGTAACATCTCTAAGGTTAAAGAAAAGCTGGAGTATGGCAGAAATAGATATCTTTTACAGTCTAAAGGCTACCGCAATTTACTAGAGGTTAAAAAATTCCAAGACAATTAAAAACCCCGATATGAAATAAAAACAACCAGCGACTGTTGCTCCAGTACGCAATTATGAATCATATGTAATGGTCTAAAAAAGTAGTAATTTGCGTCGAAGTCGATATCTCTGACGGGGAGCCCTTCTATTTTTCAATATCTGTTAGCCATATTGCAAAAAATGAATACTGACAAATCAGATTTAAATTTTCTGCCATTAGGGTTATGTTTCATAATTTGAACAAATTATAATTCCTTCTTCATTTTCTACGATCTTGCTAATAGGTACTGAAGAATTTTCAGAACTCTAGTCAGAGGTACTTTTGACTTCAGTTTTGACAGAATTACATACTTTTTTATATCATTAACTGTGAAATTTTATTATGAAAATAATAAACTGCCTAAAATATGGTCTAGTAGTTTTCGTTTCATTTCAAAATTTTTAATGGTTTTGGAAATTGCCAATCTCTAGTACATTGCAGTAGCTAGTAGGCCGTGAAAAAATCCATTTCTGCCATACTCCAGTTACTCTTTGACCAAAAATATGTTACCGCCGTTGTTTCTGGTTAGACTTTGTTTGTTGTGAGTAATTTTTATAATCTTGTCTCTTTAGTCTAGTTCCTGTGTACTTTTCTGCTAAGTTAGTTGTTTTCTTCTACCTGAGCAGGTTTTTGTTTATATTTCATGGCCTGCTACGTTGCTTATAGGTAGGAAAATTGGAAAACGCCAATTTGTTTGAAAATTCAAAATTAAATGAAAACTACGAGAGATTGATATGCACAACCTGATATCATTAGAAAGGTTATCAAATTATACGTTTAACCGTATAAAAAGATTAGGCATTCCCGTTTGAAGAAATCAAGTTATTGCTGATCGTACTTTCCTAAATTAATTGACCGATTTCTCCAAGCATAAACGTGATTTAAATTTGACAGTCTCACCAAAGCTGACGCATGTTATGCTTAGTAATACAGCAAAGTCACGGCCTTCCAAATTTTATAATCTCTGCGATATTTAATTTTTTCCTGATATCTACTTATACAGAAAATAGTGATTTACACCTAAACGGTTCGCTTTAAGTCCCCTATATGATACATAGAGTCACACTAGAATTCACCAAAGAATCTGAATATGCAATAATATATGGGGTATTCCATTTAAAAAAACATAACTTTGACATATTTCGTGTTTTTGGGACACCCTGTATAACATGAAAATATTTTTTAAATGTAACCTTTATGGGTCTCTATCCATCCGAAATTATTATTTTCTTTTTTATCAAATACTTTAGCCATAATGCCATAATGCTTCGTGTCGAATAACGTGAATAACCCTGTATATATCATGAGGTTCATAGGTATTTTTTCTAGCTCCGACTTAATGCATTTTACGAGTTCACAACATGTCTGTCAAGACATTGTGACTATGATGACGAAAAGCGATGAAGCTTGCGTCTAAAGACCACCCTCCTGATGTAAGCTTCTTTGAGCAAAGAGGATACACAGGGACCTCTAAATAAGCCGTAAAGCAACACGGAAGATCGTCACTCTCCCTTTATCGATTTCGGTTGCCTGTCGTCGTGCTGTAGGGTTGAAATATAACTTTACCTGTCAGCAACCGCACACATATTTTCGCATCGCATTTGAAAGTAAAATGGGAATATCCTATACATGGTTTCAATACCCGGCAACTGAGGCAAATATGTAAATCTCTCTTTTAAAACCCCCTCAAATATGTAGATGTTCTTTTAAGTGTTAAGCGCTTACCGGTCTATTTCACCGTGTTGGTGCATGTGTTTCGGAAGGCAAATTCGAAAATTCGACGCAATATTGAGTGATTATTTTCACCAATTTTTGCTTTTCGTACCATTAGGACACCGACTCTTATTTCTAATTTTGAGCTGTTATCTAATTGAGGCGTTTATCGGAAAAACGTCATTTGGGAAAATGAAAAAACTTCTCAGCATGATTAGATTGATTCATTGCCATATCTGGTAGAAGTAAAAGTATATAAGACACATCGTCGACAAGCAGTAATTATTTTATTGTGAAACACATATGAAAAAAACACAAAAAATACATGGACATATGAGGTTTTTGAGAGAAAAGGTTAACAAATTAGTGTCCTTAATGCAAACAGCATGAAAATAAATTAAATTCCTATACAAAAAACAAAGAAAGAGTGATAGTGAACAACTATACCCAATACAAAAACCGACTAACTGAAACCCTATTTTCTTCAATGACGCTGAAACAATCAACTCTGGCTAACCAAAAAACCTGATATCTACCACTCAGTCTTCGCAACCACTACACTACTATATTATCATCGTTGTCCACCTCGTTGTCGATGACAAATTTACCAGCAGTGTCAGGTGCTGTGTTGTACTGTTTTGTTATAAAGTTTGCATGACAATATATATGCAAAAAAGGCTTTCTTAGGTGAAAGAATATGGTCTTATGATGTTTTTAGAAGAACAAGTCAATTTTCCTCTGTAAATAGTATATAACATTTTTTTTCGAAAAATAAATATAGCTATCCATGTATATGGATGTTAGATATGCGATGATGCCATTATCTAAATTTTGGCAAAAATTGAGGTTTTTCCTGGAAACGCCTTTTCCTTATAGAAAATATGTCGCTGAATCCACTGGTGTGCTCAGATTGGCCCTAAGATGCATTGTTTTCAAGTAAACAATCATTTTAGTGAACCTTGACTTTTGACTTTCACCAAACGGGGAAAAAACTTGATACCGGGATTGGTTCTAAAATTAGAGCACCTGAATTAACCAAGACACGAAGTTTTGTCCCGATTGAAGTCAAGAAAATTTGTGGACCTTTTTTTTTTGCCAATATAAAATCGAAAATCTCTATTTGGCTTTCTATTGATATGAAACCTCGCATTTCGGATAATTTCAAGGTGCTGATTATAAATCCAGTCGTAGTTTTGAGACTCAGTCTCGTTTGACAAAAATAAAAAAATTTAGATCTCTCGAGCGGGCGGGAGTACCTAAAAAAATCGAAAATCTTTATTTGGCTTTCAATTGAGATGAAACCTCGCATTTCGGATAACTTCAAGATGCTGATTTCAAATCCAGTTGTAAATTTCAGTCTCTGTCTCGTTTAACAAAAATAAAAAAATTCAGATCTCTCGGGTGGGCGGGAGTACCGAAAAAAATCGAAAACCTTTATTTGGCCTTCTATTGAGATGAAACCTCGCACTTCGGATAATTTCAAGGTGTTGATTTCAATTCCAGTTGTAGTTTTGAGTGTCAGTCTCGTTTGACAAAAATAAAAAAATTCAGATATCTCGGGCGGGCGGGAGTACCTAAAAAAATCGAAAATCTTTATTTGGCTTTCTATAGAGATGAAACTTCGCATTTCGGATAATTTCAAGGTGTTGATTTCAATTCCAGTTGTAGTTTTGAGTGTCAGTCTCGTTTGACAAAAATAAAAAATTTCAGATATCTCGGGCGGGCGGGAGTACCTAAAAAAATCGAAAATCTTTATTTGGCTTTCTATAGAGATGAAACTTCGCATTTCGGATAATTACAAGGTGCTGATTACAAATCAAGTCGCAGGTTTGAGTCTCTCGTTTGACAAAAATAAAAAAATTAAGATCTCTCGGGCGGGCGGGTGTACCTAAAAAAATCGAAAAATGTTTATTTGGCTTTCTATTGAGGTAAAACCTCGGATTCCGGATAATTACAAGGTGCTGATTACAAATCAAGTCGCAGGTTTGAGTCTCAGTCTCGTTTGACAAAAATAAAAAAATTCAGGTCTCTCGGGCGGGCGGGAGTACCTAAAAAATCGAAAACCTTAATTTGGATTTTTATTGAAATGAAACCTCGCATTTCGGATAATTTCAAGGTGCTAATTATAAATCCAGTCGTAGTTTTCAGTCTCAGTCTCGTTTGACGAAAATAAAAAATTTTAGGTCTCTCGGGCGGGCGGGAGTACCAAAAAAATCGAAAATCCTTATTTGGCTTTCTATTGAGATGAAAACTCGCATTTCTGATAATTACAAGGTGCTGATTACAAATAAAGTCGCAATTTTGAGTCTCAGTCTTGTTTGACAAAAATAAAAAAATTCAGGTCTCTCGGGCGGGCGGGAGTACCTCAAAAAATCGAAAATCTTTATTTGGCTTTCTGTTGAGATGAAACACCGCATTTCGGATAATTAAAAGGTGCTGATTACAAATCAAGTCGCAGTTTTGAGTCTCAGTCTCGTTTGACAGAAATATACCTTTCGATTTTCTTTGATTTTAGAATACAGACTCACAACCCCGGTTATGACAAGTTTTCTAAATATTTTCTACCCTATCTCATGTAAAATTTTCAGCGGAATCGAATGGCGTGCTCAAATTGGCCCTACGATACCTGGTGCTCCAGAAAAATATCATTTTTTATGAATGCTAAGATCCAGGGTATCCAAAATTTTTGATTTTTCTCAAGCGGGACAGAAACTCAAAACGGAGGCCTATTTTGAAATCAGAGTACCTGAATTAACTATCACACGAAGTTTTGTCCTGATGGAAAGTCAACAAAAGATTTTGACTTTTCTTCGGTAGTGATATACTATTCGATTTTGGAATACTGACTTTGGGCCCTCAGTTCTCACAAAAAAATCTACTTCCTCAACATGTTTTGCTATCTCTCTGACCCAAACTTGTTTTACAAGGCTTGAGCAATAATTGTTCGTGTAGTGGCAAACTTTTGACCTTATAACTCAATTTGAGTTTTTCAAAACATTCAGATAAAATTCTCAAAACTTCTTTGATCCTCCTAAAAACTTGCAAGATGTGACGTAGGTTGTTTCTGAAATAAGCGATTCAACTAGATAATATATTCGAAAGAGGGAAACTTATACAAACCTCATCACTCACGCCAAAGTTTACGGAATACATATAAGTTGGATCACTCTCCGTCGGCACTTTGAAGAACTCACATGAAAGCGATGCCGCGGCCGCACGCGCCAGTTAGTTTTTGCGTTGGTTTTTGCCCAAATACGAGGGTCTTTTAGCGAGGACTTGCTAACGCCTGGGTTTTACGTATATACGAGGGTCATTGAAAGACTAGGTATTGACAGCCGATTTAGACATACAAATACAAATATAACGTTTATTTTGCTAATACACTAAGTTACATGAATGGATATCAAAAATAAAACCTAGTAAAACTATTACTAATGAATCTCAAATGCTTTCACATATTGTAGCTATTTCGTAGATAAGTAAAAATTGGTTCAAAGGCGCTGTAGTATTTTTACCATAATGTTTTGTTTATTTGGCTTATGTTTGATACCACAGCTTATAAAATCTATGGTATAGTATATACGAACTCATATGTACAATTTTAAAAGATTTTTTTTATTTATGTTGTTGGCTCCGATCTGAGATCAACTGGCCAGTTCTATTTTGGATGGACATTTATTTTTTTTTAATAATATGAACATTGTTTTATATAGTTTTATAGTTGAAAGTTACAGTGTTATTTTTAGTTTTTGTGTGCAAAAGTTATATAATAGTTTGTATGCACAATTGTTTTCACTAGCTAGTATCGAAGAGGTAACGGAATATAGTTTGATAATCTGTGATAGAGGTCTGTTACCTCATTACTGATCAATTGGCATTCTAAAATACAGTGTTGAGCAGTACCAATCTGTCCACATCTGCAGTGAAGGTCATCGTCTAGCCCTATTCTAAATTTTAAAAGATAATCATGTGGAAATGCTTTACTTGGATGTGAATAAATTATTTTTGACATTTTGCTTTTCAGTGTCATTCCTATTGCTACTGTAGGAACTAAATTGTTAAAGTTATCAATAAAAATATTTCCGAGCTCTAAAATATAATTTAGAATGTCCCTGGGTGGTATGGTAAGACCACCGACTGAATATTTTGTCTCACTATACGCTTTTAGCGTGATACAATCCTTTAAATACCTGTAGGTCTTGAATTAATCACTTTAGACCGCAAGTGTGCTAGCTTGTTGGAATTGTTGTATTGGGAGGAACACAGAAAGGCACAAACATACAGGGTGTCCCATTAATAATTTTCAATGGAATGTCACGTGACCAAAAACAAATACCTCATTGGCTAGTACAATGACAAAAAAAGACACAACATCTGCTCTAATTTACATCCCCAAAATTATAATTCTCTACTACTGCCCAGTTTCGACATATAGCTTGTCTTAATCGTCATTTATATCCTTTAAATTTCAAGGTTTACCACAAAATAAGGATGGGTCTGATTGTCATTTTCCATCCGTTAATAAATTTAATTGATAAAATCAAACTTCTAAAAAGATTATCCATTTCCTGCAAACAAATCCGAGATAACAAAATCCGATATTTTTGAGACACTGTATAGACTTCGGGTTAAACACGTTCAACCTCTACTTTGCTCCGCCCCGTATCTCCCGGCTGACGTCCGTACACTGCTACCGGTGTAAGGGGCAGACTGTTTTGATATTTTTGCGGAGTGATCCAACTTTATATGTTTTCCGTAAACTTTGCTCACGCCCTCGTAATACGAAACAACTTTCACTTGAAAACGTCGTTGGTTTCGTCGATAAAAATAGAAAATTGCTCCTTATTTTTCCATTAGTCGGAGACGAAAGTTATGTTAAGTAGGAACCGTTGAAGAAGTGGTACACCTAATTAAGCTATCTCCGAGGAACAAGGATTTTTAACAATCTGAACAGCTGCACGTCATTGGCAGCGTGGGTGTTGTTTGATGATAACGCGTGGAACGTTGATGGATCTCCACGAAGCAGCTGGTTTATCTATCGGTCCCATCGACACTGTTATGTTGGGGCTGTTTCGAGTGCTCTCCATCGACCAGTGGCGTCACAGCAAAAATATACTACGGGCCATAACCGGATTAAGCTTTCATGAGGCCCGGGGCTTATAATTTTAAGGGGCCCTTTATAAATGAAATGCAAATACTATTATTTATGGAACTATATTCCCGATATAACAAAAGAAACTACTATATACTTTTCTATAAGTACGTCATGAGTCCCACTTATAGTATCAGCACTGCTCTCAATGATTGCGTTTGCTTAGTAATCAGAACTATTTTCAGTGCAATCCTTTTCAAGCGGAGCGTTAGGTTTGCTTGAAAAACTTACTTTGGGCAATTTTTTGAGTGCTTTTAATTTATCCTCAGCAGCCTTAAAATACTTATTTATAGTTATCTTGGTAAATTGTAGCCATGTAGCACATAAACATAACACTGACAAACTATATGGATAACTTACTTTTCTTTTTTGAGCGTCGCCTTTGTATCGGTTCAACTTCGATTTATTCATTATATTGGCATGGGCAACAGGTGCCGACAGTATCCAATGGGTAGGTATAGGTATTTTCTGTTTTCTTTTTATACAGGCTGAGTCAAGCTCAACGCCTCGGACTCTTGTGACCAAATCATAACACTTTGAAGAAAATTAACTTTGCGAATGTATGTAGGCCGAGTTGGACTACATTTTAAAAATTATGACTTTTATACAGGGTTTCTAATAAAAGCGTGCCATATCAAAGTTGTGATTCTTTAAATGGGACACCCTTATTGAATATTTAGATTACCGGGTCAATTCTAGTGTGATTTTATGTATCACACCTGGGACTTGAAGTGAGCCGTTTAGGTGCAATTCACAATTTTTGATATAAGTAGATATCAGAAAAAAAATGAATATCGCAGCGATTAGTTTGACGTTCAAGTTTGAATTACATATACTTGGAGAAATCGGTAGACTAATTAAGGAAACTTCAATCAGAATTAACTTGATTTTTTCAAATGGGAATGCTTAATTATTTTTATACAGTCGAATTTAAAATTTGGTACTAATTTCTGGTAGTTTTCATTTAATTTCAAATTTTCCACCAAATCGGATTTTTTCGTATCTACATATAAGCCACTTAGCATCAGGCCATGAAATACAAACAAAAAACTATTTAGGTGAAAGAAAACAACTAACTTAGCAGGAAGATACAGACGAACTAGAGTAAACAGTTAAAATTATAAAAATGAATTACAACAAATCAAGTCTAATCAGAAATAACGGAGGTAACACATCTAATCAAATCAAATTATAAAACATAATTTGCCTGGCAAAAAATTAAAATCTGATTTGTCAGTATTCTTTTTTGCGATCTTGCTAATAGATACTGAAAAATTAGAAGGGCTACAGTGGGACAGTCAGAGGTATCATTACTTTTGATTTTGACTGAAATGAATATTGTTTTATATCATTAAATGTGAAATTTCGTGCTGAAGATATTAGACTGCTAGTAACTATCGCTGAAAGTTTAATGGTTTTGGAAATTTTCAATCTATAACACATTGCAGGTTTGCTTATAGGTAGGGAAATTGAAAAACACCGTTTTGATTGAAATCTCGAAATTAAGTTTTTTATAGATCTATTGATTTTATTGTTCATCTATATTGACCAGATGGACCTAATATTTGCTCTGTCATATTAAATAAAAGTAGGGCCCCTGCGGGGCCCCTCTGAACCGCGGGGCCCGGGGCTCCAGCCCCTTCAGCCCCATGGTTAATCCAGGCATGCTACAGGCAAGTCAGATCCGAATACTGAGACAAAAGGGTTGCGGTTGATGAAATTCGGTACGACTAAATACAATAATCAACGAAATCATTTGCCATAATTAGTTTATAAAATAATACAATAGGTCAATAATGGGTGGGCCCTCCATGTTGACGAATGCATTCCTTTAACCTATACGCGGTATGCTCGTAATCTGGTTGTTGATAAACTCTAGAGGTACAGCCTCCCAAGCTGACCTCACAGCATGTTCCAGTTCGTCCAGCATGGTTGGAGGATTGGGTAAATCGTCTATGTATCGACCAATTCAATCTCCTACTTTTTCAAATGGTGATATATCGGGCGATCGTGGAGGCCAGTAGAGTACCCAGACCTCAGCTTGCTGTAGGAACCTCACCGATACCCTTGCGATATGAGGACATGCATTGTCTTTGCTGGAAGAAACCCTCTTCGAGGCCTCGGGCATATGGAACGGAAATTGGTGGTTCTATCATCTCATTCACATAACGTTGCGCAGTCATTGTGCCACATGCCTTCGACTACAACAAACAGAGATCGGTCCTTCAAAAAGCTATTCAACCACTGGCGCAGATCAGGTGGTAGTCCATAAGCAGCAAGCTTGACAAGAAGTCCCTCATGCCACACTCTATCGAAGGCTATCGATATTTTGAGTGGAACAACACGGGATTCGCCACGATTTTCAATGGCTATGTTCTACAAGTAGGTGGCATACCGGCAGTAATTTATGATGTTATTGTTTACAGGTATTTGCGTATTTTTTTACAATGAACCACGTTGTACAAAACGTTATTTTTCATGTCCTGCACACATAAAAAGAAATTCTCAAGTCAAGAATTGTGATATTCTTGTAAATACATACTCACAACAAGAATATCGGTTCTCACTCTAAGAAAGAATATTTGATGAGAAAATTATAGAAAATTTGTATCAAGAATAATATATTTTTGATTTCTATACTTATTTTAAAGAAATATGCTCCGAAAGAAAATATAATTTTCTTTGCAACCAAGGCTATAATAATTTAATAACAAATATTTCATAATTTTATATCAAGATTATCATTTTTTCCAGCGGTGTCCAGTTTAATTCTATCAAGAATATAGACAGCTTGCAAATGCGAACCTTCATGTACAATATGATAATCTTGGTTTGAACGCTATTTTACAAGCACACCCTATATTTGTATCAAGTAAATCATTTATTTAACGTCTACCAACGCCGGAGTGCGCAGGCGCGCAGCGTGTCACGGGTCAACTCAAACCTCTCCACCCTCTCTACTCAATAGCCTGTTGCCCGTCCGCGTCCGCGTCGCCATTATCAGTTTTCGGATTTTCGCATTCGCCGCCGTCTTTAGCATCGTAGCGTAATACCTGCATCCTGGATCCTGCATA
Organism: Callosobruchus maculatus; assembly: GCA_951848785.1. Taxonomy (NCBI): domain Eukaryota; kingdom Metazoa; phylum Arthropoda; class Insecta; order Coleoptera; family Chrysomelidae; genus Callosobruchus; species Callosobruchus maculatus. The sequence goes on along the minus strand of CATOUR010000004.1, from coordinate 2,260,078 downwards.
ATAGCACATAATAGTATCTAGTCCAACTGTTAAATAAATTGCCATTGCCACGTTATACCTGTGATACCACCGTCAACCATCAGTCATCGAATCTGCCGGTAGTGCTGGTCCACCGCCATTTGAGTCGCGTCCCAGTTCCCATCAGCTTCCTTATCACTGAATCTATCCAACCATGAACGAGCTATTAAAAAAATTGGGGTGCGAAGACCTGACTCAGGTGTTCCTAGATGAGTACTAAGTATATTAAAAGTGATTTAGGAAATTTTGCAGAACTATTTCTCCAGAAAAATTCTACATGCTCATAGAAGAGTTTGAATGATCAAATTAATACTACTAGATCCTCATCCAAGAATATCACAATTTTAGAATAAAGTTGAGCTGCTTGCGTCAAGTTTATGAAATGCTCTCAGTTAAGATTATGAAATGCTTCAGTCAGGATTATGAAATACTTCGGTCAAGATTACCATATGCTTGATTTAAGATTTTGGTATTCTTACTTTCAAGAATTTCCCAGTTTTGCATTGAATATATTTTCTCAATCTAACCCTTATATGGTCAAAGATATCGTATTCTCACTTTAATATTAGCATAACTTTGCGCGTATAGGAAGTTATGGTATACTTGAATTAAAGCATCTGTGCTCCATCTAAGAAATTATTTTTATGTGTGTGTTCACTCCATTTATGAGAAATGACGTCTAAGTCTCCTTGGTTTCATTGTTTCATTTTTTCCTTGTATTTCTGTCTAAGAACATATCTTGCCGTGTCTCTTTATACGCGTGAGAATATCTGAAACCCATAATTCCCTCATAATTGGACGAAAACTGTAGAAAACGCATAGGATGAAAGTGTCGCGCAATACAGTAGTTGTTTCTCTTAGCTCCGTTAGCTGTAAATTATCCTCTAATGATGTGAACTCGCTATTTAGGAACTGATTTCAGCTCATTACGATGTCTACGGCTATAATCAGCTTGAAAAGTATATGTTGCCTGAAAAAAATGTCAGTTAATTTCCAAATGTTTTTCTTTCCTCAGGTTTTTGACGTTTTGACCTTAGTTGAATGATTCAGGGCTTCTCATAGACGTTCATGTTAGTATTGTTAGTTAGCGTGTTAGACGATATAAAGCAACATAAAAAGAAATTCTCAATTCAAGAATTCTTGTTAATATATACTTGCGACAAAGAACGTTTACTCCGCTCTGAGAAAATGTATTTGATGAAGAAATTATAATTTCTTCTTCAGAACTAAAATTTAAGTACTCTTCGATCAAGTATTTCATAGTGTTTTAGTAAGGATATATTATTATAATATTATCTAAATGAGCTTCGATCAAGAATGCATCTACGATTTTTGGTCGCTTTTGGTTTTGAAATCGCCACTTTGGCGGAAAATCTCCACACCTGGCAACCCTGATAGCGCATTTCCTAAAGAATGACAGGCGGAAGGTAGGGAATATTGTGTCCTCTGTTCAACCTGTTAAAGGCCAAGTCATCTTCTTGGCTATATTGGCTATCTGCATTCTAAGTCCCGCAATCGTGTACAGTAGTCTTATAGGTGATGTATTAGTTATTAGGAAGGATAGGATCTCACATTAGTCTTGTTATGTTCCAACACATTGTACAATGAAATAACGCACAATAATAATCATCATAACAGTCACAATGTCTTAACAGACATGTTGTGAACTCGTAAAATGCATTAAGTCGGAGCTAGAGTATTGTCGACACGAATATTATCAATATTTTTGAGAACTGTAGCTCGCTATCATTCGCGATTTACTGTCAGTTCAGTGGTGCTCTTGATACCCGTATCCAGCAACTGTTTCGTCGTATTCACCCAGCGTGTAGGGGAACGGCCACGGCGCCGCCCACTAGGGGCGTGACCCTAAACTACAAGTTTCTCTATATTATCGCTTCTGTGAATATGTAAGAATTCTCGTCGACACACTGAAGGATAGTCTCTTTGGATTACCGTTAGTTCGATGGGCGGTATAAGGAACTCTCAGCATTCTCCTCCACGTCCATATTTCAAAAGCATCTATGCGAGCTCGAGCTGCCTTTTTAACAGTCCAAGTCTCCGAGGCATACAAAAATATGGAGTACACAAGAGACTGAACCAGGGATGTTTTGGTAGCTAGTGATGTTATAGTCACGCCATATTTTAGTAAGCTTTGTCATGGCCACACGTGCCTGTAGAATGTGCCGTCGAATCTCATTTTTACAGCTACCCGAATTGTCGATCAAAGAACTGAGGTACCCAAAACTTTGAACTACTTCACAACGGTCTACTGACTTTACTTCCCGATGGTTATCATGCTCTCTATTTACGAACATAACCCTGGTCTTGTAGTTAATACCAAGACCGTATGCTGCACTGTGTTGTTCTAAGATGTTCAATAGAGCTACTGGTTCTTCCTGAGAAGCGGCAATAAGGGTTGTATGGTCAGCAAATCTTAAGTAGGATATTTTGCTTCCACCAATAGTTGTACCGCCATTCCAGTTGTCCGATACCTGTTTCATCACAAATTCAGAGTGAATGTTAAACAACATCGGAGATAATACACATCCCTGACGAACTCCTTTTCTGGTTGCTGTTTGATCAGACAGGTTACCATCAATTCTTACACGAGCCGAGTTAGACTCATAGAGTTACTGTATGAGAAATACTGAGCGGTAAGGGACTCTCATAGAGATAAGGATTTCCCACAGTTTAGGCCACTTTACGTTATCAAACGCCTTAGAGTAGTCCACAAAGCAGATAAAAACTGGAAAATAATGCACTCTGCATCACAATAATAAATCTGCTCACAATAGTAAAGACCCAACAGAATACAGGATCCAAGCAAGATAATGCATTTTGGCAATCCTCTCTGTCTCAGAAAAAATCCTGCAAAACTCTGTTCATCGTCCGTTTTAAGCAATACCAGAATAGCTAAGAGTGAGAAAGCTACTCATACTTTAAAAAACTCGTAAAGAGTGTTCTCTGGAGGTCTCTTTTATAGCTGATTCGTGACCGTAAGTACCGCGCCAGATATGAGAAAATATTATTCTTTTAAAGCTGCTTTTGTCCTTTTACTCCCTCATATATTTAGATCTACGGAAGCCGTATTCGAGAGAGCAATTCTTATTTAACATTATTTAGGGATCTGTTAGTTGTCCTGTTGCTTTAAGGCGAAATAGAAAAGGAGATTTTGTGTCAAATATATTTGTACATTTTAATTATAATTTTGGCTTGTGTAAGCATGTCTAGCATATCAACATGAATAAGCTCTTATTATAATTATTCCTGGATATCGAGGGAGCATTAGATGCCACAAGCACTGGCTTGATAGTGTCAAAGCTGGAGTCCAGGGGTACTGAAAAAAAAATGGAGTCAAGTTGATTGACTTACTACTTCCCGCACATAATGATGATACCATTTTATCATTTCCCATTGCATGAAGCTATAGTCTAAAATCCCCTTGCAACTAAATTCTCGCCCATTCGCCCGCAAAAACAACATGCAACACAAAAACCCTAGTAAATAGTTTCTTGCGTTTTCCTCCTTAGGAACTAGGGCGCTACAATTTTTTCTGCATGCTTGAACTGGACGATGCGAAACGATCCCACCCATCTAAACCCATCTAAAAACGAAGCTTGGGATGATTTTATGTTTTTGGTATTTTGATTGTTGCTACGCCTCAAACTTTGCTTTTAGGCGTTTTAGGGGTTCCTGATAATTTTCTACTTTTTTTTTGGTTGTGGTGAATTTGGGGTGGTTGAGGGGTGGGGGGCTGGAAAACTGAAAAATTTGTTGTATTCACAATGGACTGTCCATTGACCTGTGAATGAAAAACCTAGCGGCATAATACACTTTTTTAGGTACATTTGAACATTGCCTTGCTCAGTATAGAAACCAAGTGACTTAGAATTTGTGATGTATACAGACATACGAGTATTGTTTTAGATCGCTCTATATTGCGTAACGCAATTATTTAATTGATTTTAACGAAATTTTGACACGGTATTACTACCGTAGCGAGATGGAAAACGTGTTTGTTTTGGAAAAATCGTGTCAGTGGCGGCGCAGCAATAATACAAAAATTAAACATATAAAAACAGCTCAAACTGTTTTTCTGCGTTTTAGGGGTTGCTGATCATTTTCTACGTTTTTTTTGGCTGGGGGTGAAATTGGCGTGGCTGGGGAGTGGGGGGTGTAAAACTGAAAGATCTATTGAATTCATAATAGCTTGTCCATTGACTTCCCGAAGAAATACGTAGGTACCGGCGTATTTTTTTAAGTCCGTGTGAGCATTTCCTTGCCTATTACAGAAACCAAGGGACTGAGAGTTTTGTGATGTATGCATATACGAGTATTAATTTCGTTCTATGTATGTAGCAAAAATTATTAAATCGATTTTAATGAAATTTCGACACAGAAGTGACTATCGCGGCGAGAGTGGAAAACGCGCCAGTATCTGAAAAATCGTGTCAGTGGTTGCGCAACAATAATTAAAAGACTAAAAATATAAAAACAGCTCACACTTCGCTTTTAGACGCTTTTAGAGGCTCCTGATCATTTTGCATCGTTCAGTTGAAGCATTCCGAATGAAAACTGTGGCGTCCTAGTTTCTAAGGAGGGAGACGCAAGAAACTGTTCACGAGAGTTTTTGTGTTGGACGTTTTTTTGCAGGAAGGTGGACGATGATTTGTTTGCAAGGGGACTTGAGACTATAGCTTCATGCAATGGGAAAACAATAAAACAAAATCATTATTATGTGTCGGAAGTACTGAGTCAATCAACTTGACTCCATTTTTCAATATTGTAACTTTTTCAGTGCTTGTGAAAAAAATTGTTAGATAAATTTTAGGCACCCCTGTAAGGCGCTGTATCTTAACAAGGGACGCTCCAATGAAGTGCCTTTATATGTATAAAAGGTCCTATCTTGTTTTCGATAGGGAAACACCACTTAAATGTTTTACACTTATTTAGTTTACCCTGTATATTTCAAATTAGTCTGCTCAAAGAATAGAAATAAAGTATCTTTTATATCTTTTATTTTCCTTTCCAATTTTGATTCAATTTACGTTTTTGATGTATTTTATTTTAATATTATATTAATATTTAATTAGTTCAAGAATTTAAATCAAATCTTGTTCCAAAAATAAGGCAGCCTCTAGGCGTTTGTTTCTTAATCGAACGTTGTGCTTTAGAATGAGCCTCTAAATTAATTCCGCTGCAGTTAGTTTGTGATCTGGTTAAACTGAAGGGCTCGCAGATTACATACCTTCCATAGACGGAAGGGGCAATTCATAAACCCCACCCCTGGCATTCTTTAGATGGAATGTGTGGAGAGCACAAGCAACCCCGATGCAAGAATGCAAAATAATTAAGGATGCATTTGAAGGGGGATTAACGCTAAGGGATGGAAATGAATCGGAAATATCTGAGGGATCATGGAATTGTAAACAGTATTTCTACCGAAATGACCTGGGTACACACAGTTATATATATGTATTTGCCATGTAAAACAAGGATTCCCATTTCGAACAGAACTCACTTGTTTTCCAAACTACCTACACAGTATTTCAGAAGGTGATAGTTACACACATAAAAATAATTTTTGAGATGGAGCACAGATGCTTTAATTCAAGTATACCATAACTTCCTATACGCGCAAAGTTATGCTAATCTTAAAGCGAGAATACGATATCTTTGACCATATAAGGGTTAGATTGAGAAAATATCTTCAATGCAAAACTGGGAAATTCTTGATAGTAAGAATACCAAAATCTTAAATAAAGCATATGATAATCTTGACCGAAGTATTTCATAATCTTGACTGAAGCATTTCATAATCTTAACTGGGAGCATTTCATAAACTTGACGCAAGCAGCTCAACTTTATTCTAAAATTGTGATATTCTTGGATGAGGAATCTAGTAGTATTAATTTGAGCATTCAAACTCTTCTATGAGCATGTAGACATTTTTCTGGAGAAATAGTTCTGCAAAATTTCTTAAATCACATTTAATATACTTAGTACTTATCTAGGAACACCTGAGTCAGGTCTTCGCATCCCAATTTTTTTAATAGCTTATTCATGGTTGGATAGATCCAGTGATAAGGAAGCTGATGGGAACTGGGACGCGACTCAAATGGCGGTGGACCAGCACTACCGGCAGATTCGATGACTGATGGTTGACGGTGGTATCACGGGTATCACGTGGCAATGGCAATTTATTTAACAGTTTGACTAGATACTATTATGTGCTATTATGCAGGATCCAGGATGCAGGTATTACGCTACGGTGCTAAAGACGGCGGCGAATGCGACAATCCGAAAACCGAAATGACGGCGCGGACGCGGACGGGCAACAGGCTGTTGAGTAGAGAGGGTGGAGAGGTTAGAGTTGACCAGTGACACGCTGCGCGCCTACGTACTCCGACGTTGGTAGACGTCAAATAAATGATTTACTTGATACAAATATAGAGTGTGCTTGTAAAACAGCGTTCGTTTTCAAACCAAGATTATCATATTGTAAATGAAGGTTCGCATTTGCAAGCTGTCTATATTCTTGATAGAAGTAAACTGGACACCGCTGGAAAAAATGATAATCTTGATATATTTGTTATTAAATTATTATAGCCTTGGTTGCAAAGAAAATTATATTTTCTTTCGAAGCATATTTCTTTAAAATGAGTATATAAATCAAAAATATATTGTTCTTGTTGTGAGTATGTATTTACAAGAATATCACAATTCTTGGCTTGAGAATTTCTTTTTATGTGTGTAGGACTGTAATGAATGACAACTATTTGCCTTTTTCTCAAAAAAGTTTTTAGTGTGCAAAAAAACTCGCAATGCAAAATCAGACATTCTTCAAATGTCTGCAATTTAACAACCAAACTCGATATACCCTAGAGCCTTAAGGCACACAAAAGTAGTTTTACTTAGGCATTCTTACAAATGTCTTCAAATTTAAAAAAATTAAATATTCGAGGATGTACACCATGAAGATACAGTTAAATATTTATTCAAAAATCTCCAACAGATGTCCCTCAAAGAACGCTTCATTTTTCTCAATACATAGCTTTGTCCATATACAAAGCTTTTAAGAAACCATTTTTTGGTAGTCTGTTGTTTTGTTTTTTTCTTGTCTGTATTTAAATATTATTTTATGTTAGCTTGCGTTATTAATCAATTATTATTTCTTATAATGATATGTTAAGAATCTAAATGTAAAAAGAGTAACAGATTTTTTTTATAATACGAGCAGACCGTGTAGGCAGAGCCTAAATACCAGAGTACCGCGGCTGCTGTGAAAGGGTTATGTTAGGGGAAGTTTGTTAACGCGGGATTTCAATGGGCCAATAATCCCAGGCCCAACAAATACATCTCCTGGCAGTCCATTCAAACCCTTGGACACCCTGGGAATAAATGGGCGGTTGTGCCACTCGGTTCTTGATGTATGAAGAGCCACCACCTTAGGATGAGATGCAGCGGTCGCGCGGGTGCATCTGATAGGAGTGGTGAGCGGCGGAACGATAAAGGATAGCTCAAAGGAGCAGATTCCGTTTGAATATCGGTGATAGGTCACCAACAACACGCCGGTGAGAAAGTGGCTGGTGGTGGCGCGTTAAGGCCGGGTCGCCAATTTGTCGATTTCGAATCCATTTATTCATGTCTTGGGCTGAGTCCGTCCCTGGTCCCTAATTATATTCAAGAGCCGCATAGGCACACACCGGTCACATTTTGGATCTAATTAAGCGTGAAGGATCTCGGGTACATCAAAGCCTTGAAGGTTGTAAAAAGCGACCCTCTAAGGCATCTACATGTGATTGAAGTTTTAAAAATAGGGAGACTTTTAGGGTGCTTTCTACAGACGATGGTGATATGCTAACAGCCCAAGGGGTATATTTTGGGATTAAACTGGTGAGTTAAATTTGAAGGATTGAAAAACGAAGAGAAACTCTTTACCTTTAAGCATATAGTGGCACATAAGAAATTCTTTCTAATAAAATAAACATAATATAGGATAAGGGTAAGACTGTGCAGTGTGCACATAAGAAATTCTTTCTAATCTATACAATATACTAGTATAGATATGACCGAATAAATTCATATTACAAATTAAATAAGTCAATATATTAATCAACGACAGACAATATGGATTCCGACACCAAAGATCAACTGGAGATCTCCTGGCTTACGTCACACATGTAAACCCATCCAGCCATTTGGCGAGGCTCACATCGTTGCTCTCGATATTTCAAAGCAATTCGATCAACTGTGGCATGCAGCTCTCCTAAACAAGCTCCCCTCTTACGGGCTCCCTATTAAGCTCTGCGGTTGGTTCGCAGACTTCCTTCTCATTCGTGGTAGACGGCTTTTCCTGTTATTTCCATAGCATCAATGTTGGGGTTCCCCAGGGATCGGTATTGGCTCCGTCATTGTTTCTGCCTCACATTAACGATCTACTCTCTAGCACTACGAATCCAATCCACAGTTTTGCGGATGACAGTATACTGCATGCAGGCATCATGAGCAATAGACCGATCTCTGTGGTCGAGCTGGAATGCAGAAGACTGGCAGTGGCAGCTTCACTTTCAGAGGATCTCGATACCATTACCGCTTGGGGGCTTAAGAATATGGTTACATTTTATGCCTCCAAGACCCAGTATTGTACGCTATCAGAAGTACCCAAACCAACACCAAGTTCTAATGAACAACCGGGCTCTGCCAAGGAGTCACTCATTCAAGCTGTTAGGAGTTAACATTACAGAAAATCTGATCTGGCACGAACACGTTGCGTCAATTGTAACAGCTTCTGGTAAAAAAACTTGGGTACCTATTTAGAGCCAGAAAGTACTTCTCACCATCTAGCCTCCTCACGCTATATAAAGCCTAGATAAGATCTGGCCTGGAGTATTGCTCTCATGCCTGGGGAGCTGCTGACCCTACTACCCTGTCTATACTTGATGCCATCCAGAGAAGTGTAATTCGACTAATTGGCTACCCGGCCCTAACGCGCCACCTTCAGGCACTTTCACACCGGCGGCGGCGTGTGGTTGGTGACCTCTCGCTCTTCTACCGATATTCAAACGGAATCTGCTCCTCTGAGCTATCCTCTATCGTTCCGCCGCTCACTGCTCCTATCAGATGTACCCGTGCGACCGCTGCATCTCATCCTAAGACGGTCGTTCTTCATACATCAAGAACTGAGCGGTACAACCGCACATTTATTCCCAGGGTATCCAAGGCTTGGAATGGACTGTCAGGAGATGTATTTATTGGGCCCATTCAAATCCCGCGTTTACAAATTTCCCCTAACATAACCCTTTCACAGCAGCCGCGGTACTCTGGTATTTAGGCTCTGCCTACGCGATCTGCTCAGTTATAAAAAAAAAATAATTAATTGATTAATTTAACTAATTAATAATTTGCAGTCCAAACAACTATCAAACCTAAATGAAGAAAACTATTACAGTATTTGTATCCAGTGATAAAATGATCAGATTAGCGAGTCACTTCACTTTCAAATATGTAAACGTACAATAATGGTATACGTCGAATACGGAGAATTTCAGAACGCATGGCCTGGTGCTCAAACCAGCGTAAAAACATTCAAACAGCAGGCATTTATACGCACCATGAGTTTTTTTGTGAAGCAGATCACGAGGCAGGATGTCGAATGGAGAGAAAAAACGTAAAATATCAGAGAGTAAATAAATGTCCTGTATACACGGTGTACCATTGCAGATAAATTCTTTTTACTTCCCACTCTGTAGGGGAGGTTTCCTCAAGTCACATTTTTCTGTTTATGAGAAAAACTCTTTTATAATAATAATAATTAATGAAAAACAATCATACAACTGGCTGCAGGATGGCCAACTCTTTCCAGAAACTGAGGGTTTTATGCTTGCTATCCAGGACCAAGTAATTGCGACAAGGAATTACATGAAATACATTATAAAAGATACATCCATAACCGACGACAATTGCAGAAAGTGCCACCAACAGAAAGAAACGATAGAGCATATAACAAGCTCTTGCAAAACTCTCGCTGGAACCCAGTACACAGCTAGACATAACTCTGCAGCCAAAGTCATACACCAAGCACTAGCCACAACAAACAAGCTAATAGAAAACACAGATCCATATTACAATTACACACAGTACTCGAAAACAATGAATACAAACTATACTGGGACGTTGAGATACATACAGATAAGACTATCCCGGCAAATCGGCCAGATATAGTTTTCCAGTCGAAGGCAGACAGAGTTACCTATTTGATAGACATTGCTATTCCCAACGATACGAATGTCCAAAACGCCTACGCTGGGAAGATATCTAAATACACTGACCTTGCGATAGAAATAAAACGACTTTGGAAGCAAAACAAAGTTACTATTGTCCCCCTAATTATGTCTGTCTCAGGCCTCACACCAAACACATTTACACCACACCTAAAACAGTTGGGCCTGGACGAAAGGTTACACAAAATATTTCAAAAGTCTGTAATCCTGAAGACCTGCAATATTGTAAGATCCTTCCTAAATTCCGATCCGTAATAGATCAGGTGTTGACTTGGCATAGCCCGTTAACATCTGTTGCTACCGCAGTCATGCGAGAGAAACTTGAAAAATCAGGACAATAAAATGTCTTAATTAGGAACATTATAAAAAACTAAAATTACCGTGTATCCTCTATGTAGGCGGAGTCTAGCTACAGAGCTACTTTACTCAACGTACCCAATGATGAAATCTGAAAAAAATTAGCCTAAAAACAGGTACACAGTGTAAAAAGTTAAACATGTCATAAATTCATATATTATTGCACGGCATTATCACAAATATGCGTTTTTACGATTTTTAGAAAATTTTTTAAAGTTCATACTTCTCTCTGAAGACATTACCTTTTCGAATAATCATTTGGTTTGTTATAATCTTGTATTTTATCACTTTAAGGGCCGGTTGTACAAATGCGGGTTCAGCACGAGCTTTGTTAAGCCTAAGCTTAGCTAAGCTTAGGCTTAAAGTCGACACCCGTTGTACAATCGTCGGCTTAGTTAAACCTGGTTGTGATAATGAAATTCACTACAGTTGGCATCAATGAAGCAATACATACTGACATAATGATCTGAAAAATTACCTTTTTTGGTTAGGCACTTATGACAGTTTGTGTCAAATTTCGGCAACGACCGTTTCTGTCTCTGTTTTTTTGTTTGCTCTCTTTGCTAAATTAGACACAAATCTTCCAAAAAATTTGACCTAATAAAGTGACAAGCAATTTGAAGGTTCACCCTTGACAAATCATGTCATTTTTATATTAGGTTCTGTGATTAGGTTAGTTTTAAACCTCAGCTAAGCCCGCGTTGAGCATCGGCTTACGTAAGCTCGTGTTAAGCTTGGGGTGGGGGGTTAAGCCAGCATTGTACAACGGACATTTTGCCACTGACGTAGTTTAACGTCGGCTTACCTTAAGCCGAAGCTTAAGCTTGCATTGTACAACCGGCCCTTAGAGTGAGCGACTTGTAAAAGTTAGTTTAGGGATCCAAGATTTTGTTTTTTTCAAAAATGGACTTAAGCGCTTTTTTCTCTGGATTTCAAAAGGGTAATAAAAACCTGCAACATACTTAAAATATTTTTATTTTATAATATATGAGAATAAAAATACATTACCAATGCAAAAGTTATTCATAAGTATCGGTCTATTGCTTCATCAAGAACTTCATTTTCCAAGCCAAGACGCATATCAGATTTATCGGTTATCGGTTTGACATTGCAGTAGGGGCATAATAAGTAAGGCACTACGATAATTAAATCCATGTAAAGAATTTATTTTTCCAGGCAAAATTCTGGATTGCAATTTGAAAGAACTAGCTAGGGGTGGATTCCAGGGGTTTAAGTAAGAAAAAAATGGTTCATAAGCAAGGAATGATAGGTCATTCACTACCCTTGAAAAACCCACTTACTTTTCTTTTTTATCCGTTTTTGTTACAAAAATATCAGGGGTCAAACAAATTATCATTTCATTTGTCTTATGCTTATGATTTTACGGAAAAAATAAGTTTGCATATAAAATTAAAGGTACCACAAGATTTTAAATAAAATGGGGATATCATTTATGTAGGAAAACCTATGGGGTGCTATTTGAAAGAAAAGTTGGGGGTGAGTTTTAGGGGTTGACGTACAAAAAAATGTTTTGAATGCATGGTATGATAGACCCTATAGGACCTTCAAAAGTACCACCCAGTTTTTGCTTGAACCGTTTTTCGTTACGAAAATATCACGTGTCAAGGAAATTCTGGGACGCCCGGTATATCACGTTATAGAGTTTGTTATAAATGAACAAATGGAAATCTGTTCGTAACGTAGATACCATAATGGATTATTTAAAACCCGAAACGTTTCTCTTGGCAAGCAAAAACAAATTATCATACTTTCGACCTTAATTCGTAAATTCCTTAAGCCCTTTCTGCTACGCTCATGGATTCTGCCCCGCGGCTTTCAGGTGCGATATTAAATTTTGTGAGAAATCGCTAAATTTGTCGCTGGCAATCCAGCAATGGTCTTTGTGTGCATCATCATCAGCCCCATTGTTCCTCTAAATGCTGGATGAAATTTCCCATTTTCTGGTGTTTTATGGCTAGCCGAATGACGGAATGGAACTCATTTGAGCATCTGAATATGCTTACGTTTCCTAACTTTGTTAATTTTAACAGTTCAGGGACTGTACGTCGAACCCCATAGGACTGAGTGAATTTTTAACAGTCTCAGTAGGCCTTTACGAAAGCAGTGATCCATGGCCGACTCTACACTAGGCCGGAGCCTAAGATGTGGCAACGTGGCTTAGCTGTCAAATAGTTGGCCTATAGTTTCAGAATAATTATTACACATTATATTATGTATTAGAGTTCATCTGGGTTAATAAATTAAGAAAAATACTTTTTAGAACTACTACTACTAATACCACTTACATCTGATGTCTGGTTCATCACAGTCAGACACTACAAAAAAAAAAAATAAACGCACCTTGTTTCCTGCTGCCACTTCCACTTCCACTTAAATGAACACTCAATTTACTTTGTAAATTGTCACTTGAGCTAGAAAAATTCACTATTAGGTCACTGTGAAGCCATTCTTGCTGGTCTTGATCCCCTTTCACTATCAAATCTTTTCGTAGGTATGCCCAGATGCATGCCCTCGTTGGCATGCCCAGATGAGTTCTATTAACTGTCTTTTTCTGTGATATTTGGGAGGTCCAGGAAACATTGTAGGTACCACATTGTGGTTTAAAATAGGTCTTATTCTTTGAAATGTTTGTAAATTATTGTCTTTATTCTTATAAATATAACCAGCCCTTATGAGGAATACCTTTCACCCACTTCTGTTTATGTCCTTCATTGGAAGCACTAATTGCTAGTCCAACCTGGTACTGCACACTTTGCAGGCATTTTTTTATCTTTATAGTTTCGTTTGTGCAGGTAAATAATTAGAAACACATTAAAAATCACCTTCCACTCTTCGTTGTTACTCTGGAAGGTTATGTTGGTATGTCCTTGTTTGGAAGCCTCAATTCCTATTGCAACCTGGTACTACACACTTTGCAGGCATCTTTTTATCTTTATAGTTTCGTTTGTGCAGGTAAATAATTAGAAACACATTAAAAATCACCTTCCACTCTTCGTTGTTACTCTGGAAGGTTATGTTGGTATGTCCTTGTTTGGAAGCCTCAATTCCTATTGCAACCTGGTACTACACACTTTGCAGGCATCTTTTTATCTTTATAGTTTCGTTTGTGCAGGTAAATAATTAGAAACACATTAAAAATCACCTTCCACTCTTCGTTGTTACTCTGGAAGGTTATGTTGGTATGTCCTTGTTTGGAAGCCTCAATTCCTATTGCAACCTGGTACTACACACTTTGCAGGCATCTTTTTATCTTTATAGTTTCGTTTGTGCAGGTAAATAATTAGAAACACATTAAAAATCACCTTCCACTCTTCGTTGTTACTCTGGAAGGTTATGTTGGTATGTCCTTGTTTGGAAGCCTCAATTCCTATTGCAACCTGGTACTACACACTTTGCAGGCATCTTTTTATCTTTATAGTTTCGTTTGTGCAGGTAAATAATTAGAAACACATTAAAAATCACCTTCCACTCTTCGTTGTTACTCTGGAAGGTTATGTTGGTATGTCCTTGTTTGGAAGCCTCAACTCCTCTTGCAACCTGGTACTACACACTTTGCAGGCATCTTTTTATCTTTATAGTTTCGTTTGTGCAGGTAGATAATTAGAAACACATTAAAAATCACCTTCCAATCTTATTTTTCACTCTGGAAGATTACACTAATGACTTCACAACAAACAAAAGCTCGGCCCGATATCCAGTGTTGCCATATTTCAATGCTCCGGCCTAGTGAGTAAAGTCGGCCATGAGTGATCTGAATCCGGATGTCAAACAGCTGTCAAGTGGGATTTATGAGTCCATGGTTGTCAAGCAATATTGTTATTTGTAGAGGTGTGACAATGCAACACTTGAATTGAAGATTGGCAACATCGGAATAGGTACTAGGTACCAGTTACCTGTTCCGCGTATCTTTTCCCAACGATAACACTGATTGACATGACGAATTCTTGCTTTGCGGTACTCAAATGCATGGAAAAGTTGGAATACGTACCCATTATTATTGAAAACAAACACACGGAAGAACTGGTACCTATTCCAACGAACTAGGTCCAGTTATATTATCACATCCCTATAAATCCACTAATTGACAACTAACACAGAATACATCCATAAACATAGATGAGTTAGAGTAATAAGAGGGGTAATATTGAGGAAACTACTTCGCAGTCATAATGTCACGTGGTTTTATTACTCTCAACATCCTCCTAATGTCAGATATGATGACTAATCGCAACACAACCTTCCCCTAAAACGCAACCTCTTCACAGTGGCATCATTCTCAAAAATAAGCTTGTGTTTGCGAGGGTGTGGCCTATTCTTAGACAGGATATAATAACTTCATCTTTTCTAGTTTTGGGTATGGATAATTTGGTAATGACTCTTGGAACAATGACACGTAACTGCTTAGTACTTTGATTCAATTTTTCTTGCCATTAACTATTGATATGGTTCTTGGTCAACAGTTTTAGGTCATCGCGCATTGTATTATCCGCAGGCGAAGATGGCTCTGTTGTTGCTCTTGATGCCGCTTTGTCTGCCTCTTCGTGACCAGTAATTCCTGTATGGAAGGAACCCACAGGAACGTTTTTACCCTGATCACCTAGTTTCTTAAGTCCCTCTTTGATTTCCCTCAATATAGTGTTCCGGGAGTGGAGTTTTTTTATTGTTTTTTGTATACGCTACCATTCTTGAGCTTGGCAATCTACTTTACGCCATTTTTGTTTAGATATTTGGTAGACAAATACATATACTTACTACGTATGAAAATTTCAGTGCAGCTAGTGTTGATCTCACTTTCCACTATTTAATTAGGATATTATGAAATCAGAGACATTATCAACGATTTAATTACGAAACAAAGCTGTTCTGAATTGTGTCCTTTCTCCTTTTTGTTATAGTATGTACGCAAAGTTCTTAATTATCAATTAGACTACCTTATATATGGAATTGGACTCGTGTTGCCCAAAGGTAAATGTGGTATAACAACCTCTACTTTCTCTGCTTAATTTTATGTTACAGCGAATAAAAAAGGAAACGTTTACCATACGTTTCTCTCGATATTCTTATAGTAGAGCACTAACATAACTCTGTTGGCGTACATTTATGACTGACGTCTAATGTCATCTGAAGCCAGACACGTGGTAGGAAGTATAATATCCTTCAAAATGGCGTCCATCGTTTTCATTTGATATGCTACGTCTGCATAATATGCCTTTTTTGTGGTGGTATTGATAGGATCTATGGCATTATTTGGTATACTTTCCTTACACGTGTCTCTCTACCGAATATTATTTATATTATAAAAATGGCGTAAAGCTTTAGAAAAATAAAAGAAACGGTACAACTTATTCTTGTGATGCTTAGGAGGACCCAGATTTTTTTCAACTGAGCAGATCGCAAAGATAAAGCCTAAATACCAGTACAGCGTGGCTAGTATGAAGGGGTTAGGTTAAGGGAAGTTTGTTGCGATTAGTCATTAAATCTGACGACATCAGGGCCGGTATTCTCGACCCCTCGTGTGGAGCGATAACGCTGCCTTTAAATGCGAGAGGAGTGAAAATCACTGCTGTTTAGATTCTCACATCCTCTCCTTACAATTAAAGCGCTCGCGTCAAAGGGGAGTGCTTTCTGTCGCTCGTGTCACTGGTGTATCAATGTAAATAGGTTATCACAGACCATTAGGGTACCTTAAGTTGAAATGTGTGCTCCTATTTATAATTATTATGCTTTATAGTGGACGATACTGTATATATTGGCCTGTTATACCAAGAAGAAGCATAAAACATGTTTCAGAGCTCCATCGAGTTATTTTAAGAGGCCCTCTAACACAGTGTTTTTCAAACTTGTCCATAACACGACCCCCCTAGTATTAAAAAATATTTCTTGATTCCCGACCCTTTTTTTCACGTATGTTAAAAATATTTAAACCGTACAAAACTTTTGATATGTTTTAGCATTTTATCTAGATGACCCTGTAAAAACTACAGATTTATATCCTCAACCAATAGTAAACATTTTTCTTTACTATTTTTCAGTGATTTTATAAAAAAATTGTAAGCTTTTAAAAGTTTATAGTTTAATGTACTGATATATGATTCGAAGTTGTAATATGTACTATAACTAAAGTATAATCGCTGTGATTATCATTATTTAATTTCAAACAAGAATATTGGTATCGAAATAGAAAACAACAGTTCTTTCACATTAAATGGGGGCCAACTTCGCCGCTAATTAAATCAGATTTGTCCTGAATGTTGCTTTCTGGTTGATACTAATCTTCATGTTTAGAATAGTTAGTTCAACCTCAACAATTATTATTTATCGTCTGTGATGTATACGGTACTTTATCAAATGAACATATTGGTTATGTTTTGACAACTTGACGTTTTGTTCGGACATTTTATATCAAAACGCGATGTTGTCGTATCTCAATGCTCGCTTTCCAAATTTGCGAGGGGAGCGGTAGATGAGAATCTAGAAATGCCATATCCCTGCAAATCATATCATTCACATCGCTCCTTTGACGGATCGCTCGCTTGCGAGGGGAGCGAGTTGGGAATACCGGCCCAGGAGCATGTTGAGAATGCCAAAGTTACGTGACGACATAACTGTGAAGAGATTTTCTCAATATTGCCTACCTGATACGGCTAACTCATCTATGCTCATTGGCTGTGTTTTGTATTGGATGTCAATCAATTTATTTGTAGAGATGTGACAATATAATTGGACCTAGTTCGTTGGAATAGGTACCAGTTGCCTCTTTCATGTATCTGTTTCTAATAACAATGGTTTCGTGTTCCAAATGCTCCATATATCTGAACATGGCAAAGCACAGAACGACAGAACACGTCATGTCAATCAGTGTTGTCGATGGAAAAATTTTCCAATCTTCAGTTCTGTGCTGCATTGTCACACCTCTATAAATTACTACATTACTTGACAACTAATGGATTGGATAGTGGGATTAGACGAAAAGTATTCTTGCCATATCATGCTTTTTGTAATAATAAAGTAAATCAGTGTAGCTACATCTCTCTGAGGTGCCTTTTAAAGTAAAACAGAATCAAACAAGTTCTGTTCTCGCATCATTAGCGTTCATAATCCCCTGGGGCAAAGCTACTTAGCTTGCAATTACCATCTTTGTTCAGATGTGCGCCATCCATCAAGATTACTTAGGAACAAATTACCTTTATTATATTTTATTAGCGCGACTAGGTCTAACGGAAGAGGCATTAAATCGGAATTCATCCATTCGAATCTGATGAGATAAAAAGAGTTACGTAATACAATCAGAACACAGGTGTGTAAGTATGTTAATGTCGATGTTGATACCGCGTTCCCGTTCAAGGCGATAAATGACGGACGGTCATGGACGTTGTGATGTTTAGTGTCTTTCAGTGAATGAGATTTTTCCAGAAAATTCGAATTTTCTATTTATCTGGAGTAAAACACCATCTCCCCATATAACATGCGGTGTTCCTCAAGGAACGGTTCTGGGACCATTATTCTTCAACAATTATATAAATGACCTATTTGCAGTTGATGTGAGTGGAGATGTGGTGAGTTTTGCAGACGATACAGCTGTTATATTTTCTGCTGAAAGTTGGGAAATATCAAAATCAAATGTTGAAAATAGTGTTAAAAAAATGTTCAACTGGTTCAATAGTCGACTTTTAACAGTCAATTTCAACAAGACTCACTTTGTTCCATTCGCGTCGTACGCAAACGGCTTACCGAAATACACCAACTTACAAATCAGTTGTAGACAGGTAGCTCCTATATCAATGGTCACCGGCATCAAGTACTTAGGAATATATCTAGATTGCCATATCAAATGGAAGGAGCATACAGAAATGTTGTCAAAAAGATACGTTACGTTATAAGCAAATTTAAACTCCTTTCCACTATACTTACCTATGAACAGATGATACGAAGCACTTGTTCATAGTCATATACGATATTGTATTGTGGTGTGGGGCGCAGAATGTAAAAATAATATAAAAGCAATAGAAATTATACAAAAACGTTTAATAAAAATTTTATATAAAGTGAAATGTACATATCCTAGTGACTTGTTATTTTCTAGAACAAAAATTCTAGATATCCGTCAAACATTTTTCATATCATTAGGTATTTACCAATATAAAAATAAATCAAACCTGACAAAACACGAACATACATTTCTTGCTCCAAGACTATGCAATGAGATACCAGGAAGAATAAAATGTCTAGTGCCTTTAAATTCATTCAGGTATGGTTTAAAACAATGGATAGTAAATACTAATCGCATTAAAATTCACCAACTTGTTGACATTATGTAATACCTATTATTACTAATATCTACAGAATACCTAATATTTAAATATAAATATTCCTGAATTAACCCTTATTTGCTGTTTCTATTTTATAATAATTACCTTGTATCCAAGCACAAGTTTTTAACTTTTTTGGGGCACTTGTTGTTTATTGTATTTTATTTATTTTATATTTACAATAAACGCTATATTATTATTATTAATAGGCATTTGTTGAACATACAGTTTCAGAGTTGAAGAATTTCTCACCCTCCCCACCATTCAAATATCACCTTCATATAATAGTTGCGCTGAAAAGTTCTAAGGTTAATATAAAAACCCTATTTTTTGATAAAATCTAATTTTAATAGTCGATACTATTTTGATAGAACGATTTGTCTTTAGACTCAAACAGGCCTCAGTTTCGGCAAACAGAGAAAAATCACTGGGGCCCAGATCTGGAGAATACGAAGTTCTTTTTCATGATTTTTTAACAATACACAAATGTTTTTCTCAGAATGCTGCATCTTCCCACATAGCACTGGATGATATGACAATATTCTGTTCACATTCACTAGAGATACTATGAATATTCTGAGAAAATTCCATGGATAATTAGAATATTTACAGAATATTCTGTAAACGTTCGAAATGGGAAAAACACCCTATATTCCTAGAATATTCCGCCGAATATTCCGCACGGATATTACATGAACGATCGTGGTAGAATGTTTTTGAATATTCTAGGAACATTTTGTCTAAATTACCCCATATACGAAACATTTTTAGGGAATTATGGATACTGTTCCAAAAATAATGGCACCTACTAGTCGCAGATGGTCACACAAGTTAAGTGGTTAGACATCTCAGTCTAGATGCCTAAAATAAAGTGTAAAAATGTAAAGTTGTTGCATTTAACCTCAAAATTCTACTCACATTATATAATGAGCCATACACCATAGTAGGTGACCATAATTTGGGACACTGTCACACACTTTATAACAACCAGCAACTTTATTGTACAATGGGTATAAATGCAGGCCTTTCAGGAATAAAGCTAAACTCAGATGCACACGACATCCGACGATACGACGGTACGAAACTGTTCCTATTGATTGAAATATTCAAAATGATGTCAAATCAACATATTTCAACCAAAAGGAACAGTTTCGTACCGTCGTATCGTCGGATGTCGTGTGCATCTGAATTTAGCTTAAAAATCTTGAATTCGTGAATTGCTAAAATGCCAACATCCGATGTTGAAGCACAGAATGACAGAACAATTGAAGCGAAGAATAGAGTGACAACCAGACAAGATTGACAACTGGCGACACCATATAGTCACCATACATCAGCATAAGATGCTGACACTTTATCGTCGGTGGATGCCGTATCTGTATTGCTGGCAATGGCTAATGACCAATAAATTTTTGAAAATTGCACATCATACTTATTAGGTTGTTAGGTTAGGATGAACGCAAAAAGAATGAGGGTTTTTTTAATTCACTGAGAAACGTGCAAATATAAATTAATAATACCTCATATTGAATATTTGCCTACATACAGATATTTCTAAAACAAATATCACTAAATGTTCGTCAGAAAATAGCTACATCTTGTTCTTAGTAGATTATTAAAGTAATATTCTATGAAGAATATTACTGGTATATTCTGGAATAATTCCGACATTAAACGAATGATCATTGATTGTCCTAAGTGGATAAAATAATAATATTCTATAGAGAATATTATTTTAATAATCCAGAATAATCAAGAGAAATAACGAATATTCTATGATTCTACTTAATATTCATGGAATATATAGGAGATTTAAAGAATATTCATAGAATGTCCAGTGCTATGTGGGTTAGGAGCCAATCCTACGACATTTATATACTCACGTGCCTTTTGAAGGTTAAAACTAACTAAAAATAACAAGGATATAATAGCAATAACGTGATATATATGTCAGTCTATGTCTATAGATTTTTCAGGCCAACTATTAAGAGGAATTATAATACAATCTGGAATAGAAAACTGGAAACATTGGATTAGGTACGAGTTACCTATTCTGTGTACCCAATTTCCCACTAATAAAACTACTCAACACGTCATGTTCTGTTCTCTGCCGTACTCAAACACATAGACTAATAATTGGAATATATTGAAAACAGATATACGGAGGAGATAACAGGTACCTATTCCAAACAACTAGGTCTAATTATATTGTCACATCTTTACAAATCCATTGATTGACATCTAACACAGAACACTACCAACAAGCATAGATCAGCTAGATATAATTAGAGGTGCAATATTGAGGAAACTACTTCATAGTCATGTTGTCACGTGGTTTTGTCATTCTCAACACCCTCCCGATGTTGTCAGATTAAATGATTAATCGCAAATTTGAATTTCCTGGTAAAGAGTACGGATAATGTTTATGAAGCCAAGCGTTGGCTCGCCAGTATTTTTTCGCCAAAAAGCAATGTTTTATTGAGACACGAAATTCTTTTTTATTCAATTCTAATAGTAAATAAATGTTTCACTCAAAATGCTATGTCTCAGAGACCGTTTGATTCAAATTTAAACGCACTCATCTTTTGAAAGGTATAACCAACTGAAAATCACATGGTTTTCATGCTAGTAACGCCATCTACAGGGTGAGTCAAGCTCAACACCTCAAACTTTTCTGATCAAACCATATACCACTTTTCTAAGAATCAACTTTGCTAGCGTATGTAGGTCGAGTTGGACTACATTTTATAAATAATGACTTTTATACAAGGTGTCGAATAAAAGCGTGGCATATCAAAGTTATTTTTTTTAAATGGAACACTAAATATTATTGCATATTTAGAATCCCTGGTCAATTCTAGTGTGACTTTATGTATCACACATGGGTCTTAACGTAAACCGCTCAGGTGCAAATCACCATTTTTGATATAAGTAGGTATCAGAAAAAAATGAATATCACAGCGATTATAAAACTCATAAATCACATAAATGCATGCCTGGATTTTAGTGTTTTGGCAAAAGTAAGAATAAGTGAACATTGGACAGTGCTTATTATATTATACATCTATATTTTTTCTTGTGCCTACCCTCATTCAGAGCCCACGAGTCGCCACTGGGACAGGGTAATAACACAGGCTTTTTACATAGTAGTTAGACTATGATGCCCTTACAGAGAGTCAGGCTACACTTAGGGCACTAGAAGCGCCCAAAGTTACGTCTGCTCTAGTCTGGGAATGCTTTCAGGAACTGGGAAGACTGGTAGAACACAACAAAGTAACTTTGGAGTGGGTGCCTGGATACTCAGGCATAAGAGGCAATGAAAGGGCAGACGAGCTAGCAAGACTAGGCTCGTCTGCTCTATACATTGGAGCAGAATCCGCCCTGGGGGTGCCTAAAAGCACAATCAGACACCAGGTGGGAGAATGGGTGAAACATCAGCACAAGGAGCAGTGGAACTTGTTGCCAGGATGTGTTCATGAAAAAACATTCATTAAAGCTCCATGCAAGAAGATAGCTGAAACACTGCTCTCCTTGAGTAGAAATCAGCTCCGAATAACGACGGGTCTCCTCACAGGACATTGTGGCCTGAAGGAACACCTGAATAAAATGGGACTCTACAATGGAGACCGCAACTGTAGATTGTGTGGAAGAGGAACCGAGTCAGCCCTACATGTGCTCTGTGAGTGCGAAGCGCTAGATCATAAGAGACAACAGCTCTTTGGGCAGACCAAGCTAGAACCAATGGAGTACGGAGTAGCACCAGGACCAGTAGGTAAACTGCATAAACTTATGCAGGGATCCAGATTGCTGGAGTGGATACTGTAAAAGAGAGGAGCAATAATACAATAGGCCTTAAGGCTTAAGTATTGATGGGGACAGCAAGGTCGGACGGCTCCTGGAAGAAAAATGATGCCCTATAGAAAACTGAGCTGCGACGCCCATGAAGCCGCTGTCGAGCGTAATTATTTTCGCAATTGTCGAGTGATTAACGTGGATTACCGTTATTCCATCTGATGCAGAAATAAAAGGAAAAAGTGACTCATTTTTATGTACTGCGACTCGTGTTTCTGCAAATAACGACTTTTTGCTTTCGAACGTGCATGTCTAATTTGTTTTTGAAACAGAGGAGAAAGGCTGCTTCAGTTCGAAGAATGTACATTCTAGCTGGACTTAATTGTTATTACTCGCAGTCGGGAATGTTACGATCATTAAAAACGTATTTTCGTCCTATTTTAATATCGCTGGTGTCGCTCAGACAGACAAAAGGTACATTACGTACATACCTGTACAAAGACTCAAACAAAAATAGATGAATATAATGAATATATAGTCTAAAGCCAGCGCCACATATGCGGTATTCGGCGAGCAACGAACCCCGATTATATGCTATTCGGCTGAAGGGCGATACGTGCTCGCTATTCGGCGAGCAAGGTTGAAAAATTGGCGAATATTGATATTCGGTAAATACCCGCATATGTGGCGCCGGCTTAAGATATAAAACGACCTTCACCGAACTGGTTAATGGATGAAAAGCATTTTATATTAAATTTAATATGTTAAAAAACATATCGCGAGTGGGTTGGCTGAAAAATTTCAGTCCAGGGTATGATTAATTAAACATTGAAAAATTATTTTTTTTAAACATTTCACTGGTTTGGTTAATAGACAAATCACATACCAATCGAAAGTATGAAGAATATGCAAACGTTAGGTTGGCTACGTTTTTCCCGTCCCAACTATAGGGCAGGCAGGTATAAACAGGTAAATCAATAATAGTAATTTGCACCGGTGTGGTTAATGCATGAAACTTATATCAAAATAAAGATAATTTTATTGCAAACACGTCGATATAGGGTTGTCTGCAAAAAATCAGTCTGGAATTCCGGTTGTCGAATTTTAAAGATCAAAATATTGCTGCCAGTGAATACGTGCGCCAGAGAGGTCCCAGCGAACTATCCCGTGTATTAACAAAGGACGCAGCATAGAAGCTGCGTGTAGCTCGGCCATTGAATGAGAGTGCGCATGTCATGTGTCTGTGAAATTGAAAGCAACGAAAAACACCAGAAATTAACAGAAAAAACGGAAAACAATAGAAAACAACAGAATATGGCAGAAAACCACAAAAAAAATGTAGTCAAGTTGATTGACTCAGTACTTCCCACACATTCTTGTGATACCAGTTTTATTATTTTCCCACAGCATATAGTCTAGCTAAATGCACCTGCAATCAAATCATCACTCGCCCGACCGCAAAAAAGTGTTTTATTTTACTAGGTGCTTCTTTCACAGGTCAATGGACAATCTGTCATGAATACAACAAATTTTTGAGTTTTACAAACCCCCACCCCCGAATCACCCCAATTTCACACCCAACCAAAAAAAAATTAAAATGATCAATTGATCAGGAACCCCTAAAACGTCTAAAACGAAGTTTGAGGTGTTTTTTGTGTTTTTAGTTTTTTTATTATTGCCGCGCCGCCACTGAAATGATTTCTAAAAACCATACGCGCTATCCATACTCGTCGCGGTAATAAATCTGTGTCAAAATGTCATTAAAGTCAATTTAGAAGTCTCCACGTACACAATACGGAACGATCCAAAGTAATACTCGTATGTATTTTGTACGCATCAGTAAGTTCAAGTCCCTTGGTTTCTGTAATCGGCAAGGCAATGTTCGGATGGACCTAAAAAAGTGTATTATGCCGCTAGGTCTTTCTCTATCAGGTCAGTAGACAGCCTATTATGAGTACAACAAAGTTTTCAGATTTAAAACCCCCCACCCTCAACCACCCTAATTTCACCCCCACCCCAAAAAAAGTAGAAAATGATCAGGAACGAAGTTTGAGGCATATTTGAAATTTTTGGTTTTTTGCTAATTACTCCGCCGCCCATGCACCGATTTTCAAAATCTTAGCAACATTACCTACAACGACCCCACACCATATCGCTACCCAAATTTCATCAAAATCCATGCAGCGGTCACTGAGATTAGGAGGCTAGAAGAACGCAAACAGACAGATAGACCGACAGACATAAAACGCCCAAAAAGTATATTATCTCAAAATCGAAAATTTTCGCGATTACAATACTCCCCTCACCTATCGGTTTGGGAAGTAAAAAGCAGAGAGCATCAGAAATCAACATAAAACGGCGGGAAACAACAGAATAACAGAAAACAGACATTGTGGCCTGAAAGGAACACCTAAAAAGGCTATATGATAAGAGACCAGATAGAGATCTATGAGCTGGAGGGACATAGTTGTGCTCTGTCAGTGTGAAGTCGTACTTCGTTCTTGACATGATAAATAAAACTATCCCTTTGCGGTTATATTCTTCCATCTATCAGCCATTGGCAAGCGCACGCGATAGTAATTGAGATAAAAGTCGGTGACCAGTCATGCAAAGAGCCGTACAAAAAGCGTTATTTAACCGCCGTGATTTCAACAACGAAAGTACGCAATTGTTTAGTTTGTCTTGCTTATAGAGTGTAACGAAATCCAGTCGTGCCTTACTCATTTTTTGATACCCGGCATGTTTTTGTCTAACGGATTGCTTTGTTTAATTATTGACCTGAAGTAATCAGGAAAAAGTCGATACGTAAAAAGTCTATCAGAATCGTTTTGGAACTGTGAAATGAAAGCTTCTTTTTCAGCTTCGTGGAGCAATGACAAATTGTTTTAAAAATATCTGTAAAGTGCTTTTTGTTTTAAGATGCTATCGACCTCAGAATAAATGTTAGGCGATCTCGTTTTCAAGTCATTTGTTATCAAGAAATAATAACTAAAGTAGGTATTCACTCTTCCTAAAGTTTGATGACATAGAGCGTGATAGCAGGACTCAAAATGTGAACAGCTAAATATTGAGAGCAGATTATTTCATATTTTAGTAAGATATCACTGAATCAACCATTGTATGTGGCTTTATCCATAGTGTAAATAAACATGGTGTGCTCACGCGCATGCAGCCGTCCGAGCGCCGGCACGCTGTCACGTCAGCAACGAGACTTCTGTCGGCGAACTAGCGGGAATACCACATGATGGATTATATTTTAATTTCAAAGTGATAGATTGAAGGAGTTCAATAGCCAATTATTTGACAATTATGTTATAGAGAAGTGTAAAATAGGTAATTTAACGACTTTTTCTACAAAAATGTATTATTTATTGGTAAATTTGGTCATTTTATCCCTAAGTTTACGCCTACAATTTTCGAAACTAATCCTTTTGTTTGAATATCTGAGCCTGACGTATATTCTCGTTCATATTAGATTTAATATTATTTTGCCAGGAAATTGTTTGATGGTTTCCACTGGGGTCTATCTCTAATAATTTTTTAAATATGTTTGATTGTTTAGAACACGACTGTCCATGGAATTTATCGAACTCTATCTCAATCAAAACGGGCTACTTTAATCATCTCCTCACTTGGATATACAAGACTGATTCTAGATAGAAACTCAATCCAGTCTGGGGCCCGATTAGAAGAATGAAATTTGGTTTGCGCCCCCAAAGCTAGATTAGGATATTCGTTTTTTAATCTGTA
Organism: Callosobruchus maculatus; assembly: GCA_951848785.1. Taxonomy (NCBI): domain Eukaryota; kingdom Metazoa; phylum Arthropoda; class Insecta; order Coleoptera; family Chrysomelidae; genus Callosobruchus; species Callosobruchus maculatus. Next base: position 2,233,548 of record CATOUR010000004.1, on the reverse strand, counting down.
GGCCACATATCCGTCAATAAATTTCAGTCCCTCGTTGGAAATCGTGTCTGGCATTTTATTTTTTTCCAATTGACACAAAAGGTCATGTTCTTCAGAAATAAAGTTATCTAGGTCATAATCTGGACTCTGAAAGGTAAAGTTGGAAAAATGAATATCATTTGAATCATTCTCTGTCCCAACAATATATCGCTGTCAAGAAGAACGTTCTTGAAAAACTCCTGAGTAAAGCACACGTCATCGTCATCAGCTTCGATGTTAGAATTACTCGAAAGTAAGTTTTTCACTTGTAATGGTTCAAGTAGGCACGATTCATTGCTTTCTTCTGCATATTTATTCATTGAAAATACGGCAGGTGAATATTTTCCGAGGATGTACCATAAAAATTTCAATTTTAATAAATGTTTAATGCTAATTTGTGAAATGATTACCATTTTTCATATTAATTTCGTCCTTTCGGCGGCAAGCATTACTCCATTGCATTGCGAGATTTTAATTTTTCGGGAACTTATAGAATTTAACATTTGGCTCTTTCATCTTACTATGGCTTTTACAACCGACAACTGCACAATTTGGCATTATGTATACAAATTTCAGTCTTCTATAACTCAAAATAAGGAATACAAAGTAAATTAAATGAAAATCGTTAGCGATTCTATTTAAAACGCGATTAAACGGGCCGTGGTATCACGACGTCTAATAATTCCCCGCGCGAAAAATCTCGTTGCTGACGCAATGCGCAGAGCGATCGCAATTTCGTACGGCTGGCGAGCACACCATAGGCCTTTACGGAAACACTGATCTGGATCCGGATAGATCAGTTATACGTCAAACAGCTGTTGAGGACTGTTCCAAATTACGGTACTATCACCGTCCCAGAACTGTTTTCATCATCCTCCGCCCATTTTGTGTGTTTTTAGAACTGTAAAATGGGCGGGGCATGATGAAATCAGTTCTGGGACGCTGATAGAACCGTAATTTGGAACAGCCCTCAACAGCTGTTTGACGTATAACTGATCTATCCGGATCCAGATCAGTGTTTCCGTAAAGGCCTCATGTATACTCGCACCACGGCTTTATCCACGTCTTAATCTTGAAAGTAAGTCCATTAATAGCTACAGGGAAACAGGGATTCGAAAATCGTATAATTATACCTGTTTTCTCCCATGGAACAATTTACCACTACGCACAAAGAAGGCATTCTTGATAATATGTAGTAAGCAGCTTGTTGCAATTTTATCAGCATTTAACTAAAAAACTAGCTAGGTAGTAAACAAATTAAGGAAAGGTCCGGCCACTGTGTTTTCGTTTTGCACAAAATAGGTTAGGTACGGTTAGTGTCACCAGTTAGTGTTTTGTGCTGGCTGTCAGTCAGTGTCATCTTTGTAGAGATGTGACAATACAATTGGATATAGGTACGAGTTACCTGTTCCATGTATCTTTTCCCAACAATAACGCTGATCCGCATGACGTGTCCTATGCTTTGCGATACTCCAGATACATGGAGAATTTGGAATACGTACTCATTATTATTGGAAAGAGATGCACGGAAAAGGCAACTGGTACCTATTCCAACGAACTAGGTCCAGTTATATTGTCACATCACTACAAATCCAGTGATTGACAGCGAACACAGAACACAGCCAACGAACATAGATGGGTTAGACCATGGCCGACTCTACACTAGGCCGAAGCCTTAGATGTGGCAACGTGGCTTAGTTGTCAAATAGTGGTCCGGTTACCGTAAATTGTTTTATAGTTTCAGAATAATAATTATCACATTTTATATGTATTAAGAGTTCATCTCAGTTGATAAATTAAGAAAAATACTTTTTAGAACTACTACTACTAATACCACTTACACCTGATGTCTGGTTCATCGTAGTCAAACACTCAAAATAAAAATAAACGCAACCTGTTTCCGGCTGCCACTTCCACTTCCACTTAAATGAACACTCAATTTACTTTGTAAATTTTCAGCTAGAAAAATTCACTATTAGGTCACTTTGAAGCCATTCTTGCTGGACTTGATTCCCTTTCACTATCATATCTTTTCGTAGGTATGCCCAGATGCATGCCCAGATGAGTTCTATGAACTGTATTTTTCTGTGATATTTGGGAGGTCCAGAAAACATTGTAGGTACCACATTGTGCTTTAAAATAGGTCTTATCCTTTGAAATGTTTGTAAATTATTGTCTTTATTCTTATAAATATAACCAGCCCTTATGAGGAATACCTTTCACCCACTTCTGTTTATGTTCGTTATTGGAAGCACATTTGCTAGTGCAACCTGGTACTACACACTTTGCAGGCATCTTTTTATCTTTATAGTTTCGTTTGTGCAGGTAAATAATTAGAAACACATTAAAAATCACCTTCTAATCTTCGTTTTGCTCTGGAAGGTTATGTTTGGTATGTCCTTTATTGGAAGCACAATTGCTAGTGCAACCTGGTACTACACACTTTGGAGGCATCTTTTTATCTTTATAGTTTCGTTTATGCAGGTAAATAATTAGAAACACATTAGAAATCACCTTCCAATCTTATTTTTTACTCTGGAAGAATTACACTAATGACAAAAGCTCGGTCGACTATTCAGTGTTGCCATATTTCAATGCTCCGGCCTAGTGAGTAGAGTCGGCCATGGTTAGACGTAATCAGGGGGGCAATATTGAGAAAACTACTTCACAGGCAACTTGTCACGTGGTTTTTCGTTTTAGTCACTTTAGTACTTTACAGTCACAAAAATTCGATACATAATAACGAAATATTATGACTTGTGGACGTTATTTGACATGAGTACACTACAAAATGTCAGAATAATGAAGTCTTGTCTTATGTCTCTTCTCCCAAACTGGCGATTTTCTGTTGATTGACAGCGATGGAGCTATGAGACACTAGGCCGGAGCATTGAAATATGGCAACACTGAATCGGGAGCCGAGCTTTTATTTGTTGTTAAGTCATTAGTGTAATCTTCCAGAGCAAAAAAGAAGATTGGAAGGTGATTTTTAATGTGTTTCTAACTATTTACCTGCACAAACGAAACTATAAAGATAAAAAGATACCTTCAAAGTGTGTAGTACCAGGTTAGACTAGCAATGGTGCTTCCAATAAAGGACCTAAACAGAAGTGGATGAACGGTACTCCTTGTAAGGGCTGGTTATATTTATAAGAATAAAGATAATAATTTACAATAATTTCAAAGGATAAGACCTATTTTAAAGCACAATGTGGTACCTACAATGTTTTCTGGACCTCCCAAATATCACAGAAAAAGACAGTTAATAGAACTCATCTGGGCATGCATCTGGGCATACCTACGAAAAGATTTGATAGTGAAAGGGAATCAAGACCAGCAAGAATGGCTTCAAAGTGATCTAATAGTGAATTTTTCTAGCTCAAGTGAAAATTTACAAAGTAAATTGAGTGTTCATTTAAGTGGAAGTGGAAGTGGCAGCAGGAAACAGGTTGCATTTATTTTTATTTTGTAGTGTTTGACTACGATGAACCAGACATCAGATGTAAGTGGTATTAGTAGTAGTAGTAGTTCTAAAAAGTATTTTTCTTAATTTATCAACCGAGATGAACTCTTAATACATATAAAATGTAATAATTATTATTCTGAAACTATAAAACAATTTACGGTAACCGGACCACTATTTGACAGCTAAGCCACGTTGCCACATCTAAGGCTCCGGCCTAGTGTAGAGTCGGCCATGTATGAGACAACCAAATATTTCTCTGAAACTACATTAAGAAAAGACTGACCTGATCCATAAGTATAAGTCACCGTGAGATGTACAAAATACATCCAACTCCACTCGTAGCGGCCGTACTTCTAATTATAATTTAGAGTTTAAATGCAAAAACGTGTGAACGTCCGCGTATGACATGTATATGTATACTCACGTCCGAGTCCATTTCATTCTGAAATTAATGCAAAAGCAAATACGACGAATTATGTCGGTATGTCGCATAATGCATATCTCGTATACCATTGTGCGTTAGAATAAAACTTCTATTCCGCCGGGATTATCGGACAGTTTCCAATATATTTGGAAATTTGGCCTAGAAACCGGTCAGCAGAGCAATTCTAAAACATTACTGATCAACAAGGCTTTGTTGGATCGCTGGATTTAGTTTAAAACGGTCTCATACTATCTTATACAATATCTCATTGTAATGTATGTCGGTAGACTGGAGATTCATAATACTCTCTTCTTTCCATTTATGAAACTTCCGTCTGAGTGTTTGTCCTTGTCCTCAATTCAAAATGACAGACCTGTCAAAGTCACGTGATCAGCCATGGCCGTCTCTACTCACTAGGCCGGAGCATTGAAATATGGCAACGTTGGAGATCAGGCCGTGTTTTCATTTGTTATTATGTCATGTGTATTCTTCCAGGTGCAGAAAATATGGTTGGAAGGTGATTATTAATTTGTTTCTAATTATTTACCTGCACAGACGAAACTATAAAGATAACAAGATGCCTGCAAAGCGTGTAGTACCAGGTTGCAGCCCAGGAGAGGACTACCAAACCATGGCCCAACATAACCTTATTCCAGATTAAAAAGAACGTTGCAAGGTGATTTGTAATGGGTTTCTACTTATTTACCTGCATAAATGAAACTATAAAGATAAAAAGATGCCTGCAAAGTGTGTAGTACCAAGTTGCACTAGCAATTGTGCGTCCGATAAGGGACATAAACAGAAGTGGGTGAAAGGTATTCCTCGGAAGGGCTGGTTATATTTATAAGGATAAAGACAATAATTGACAAACATTTCAAAGGATAAGACCTATTTTAAAGCACAATGTGGTCTATAATGTTTTCTGGACCTCCCAAATATCACAGAAAAATACAGTTAATAGAACTCATCTGGGCATGGCCTGCGGCATACCTACGAAAGCATTTGATAGTGAAAGGTAAATCAAGACCAGCAAGAATGGCTTCACAGTGACCTAATAGTGAATTTTTATAGCTCAAGTGATAATTTACAAAGTAAATTGAGTGTTCATTTAAGTGGAAATGGAAGTGGCGGCAGGAAACAGGTTGCGTTTATTTTTATTTTGTAGTATCTGACTGTGATGAAACAAACATCAGATGTAAGTGGTATAAGTAGTAGTAGTTCTAAAAAGTATTTTTCTTAATTTATTAACCGAGATGAACTCTAATACATATAAAATGTAATAATTATTCTGAAACTATAGGGCCACTATTTGACAGCTAAGCCACGTTGCCACATCTAAGGCTCCGGCCTAGTGTAGAGTCGGCCATGTATGATCCCTGCTTGCTAGGAACCTGCACGTTTCTGGTTCTTAATGTTCCTATACTTACATTTATGTTGTTATCGAAATAACAGGTACATGGAACAGGTAATTGGTACCTATTACAACGAATTGGAGCCAATAACACCTCTATAGATAATTATTGACAGATAACACAAAACAAAGAACAGAGAGAAGTTGGAAGCTATACTAAAAACTTTAAAGACACCAGTATAGAGATTTATGATACTCTCTTCTTTCCATGTTTTCCATCAAAAGATTCATACAAAAAATCATGTGAAATCGTAAACGAAACTTCTGTTTGTTTTGTCCTCTAGGCAAAATGACAGAGCTGTCAAAGTCACGTCATTAGCACAAATTAGTAGAGATGCGACAGAACGGTTCTCGTACCTAGTATAGGCTGTACCTGTTACTTTAGATCCAATCAATTTCGGCATCTTTAGGTGCTTTCCTTTTACATCTGTACTAACTCAGATCACTTAAAAATCAGATGGCTCAGCTCAGTTGGAAACCTCAGATGCTCAGATGAGTTAAAGGAACGTGTTTGTGCAGTTAAATGTCAATCCTCGAAATTTTGTAATATGTTATGGTTCTATAATCTGTCGATCCTTTCCATAACCTATTTTTTTACGTTTTTCGTAGCTCACCATACACTATCGACCATCCATACACCACAAGACCCGCTAAAATTCAAACTTACAAAAAATCCTAACCTCATTTATTGATTTATATTATATCTATTATCTGTCGATCCCTTCCATAACCTAGTTCTTTACGTTTTTCGTCACTCACCTTACACTATTGACTATCCTTACACCATAAAACCGGAAAAACCTGCTGAAATTCAAACTTTCGTACAATCCTAACCTCATTTATTTGACATCTAAATGATCTGAGACAACTGATCTACCTTTCGATCTTGTGCAGATGGGCTTAAGTGGGGGTAAAATATCACACTTTAGACTCAGATTCAGAAGACAAAAGGAACATACATCGAAATGAGTCAAGACGTCACAAGAGAGATTTATCAGATAAATCATGTAAAAGGAAAGCGCCTTATAATTCTCAATGTGACGTCATGACTCATTTCGATGTACGTTCCTTTTGTTTTCTGAAACTGAGTCTAAAGTGAGATATTTTACCCCCACTTAAGCCCATCTGCAATAGTTCGAAAGGTAGACCAGCTGTCTCAGATCACTTAGATGTCAAATAAATGAGGTTAGGATTTTTTGTAAGTTTGAATTTCAGCGGGTTTTGCGACGATCTATTCCAAAAAACATAAAAAACTAGGTGATGGAAAGAATCGACAGATCATAGAACCATAGCATATTACAAAATTTCGAGCAATGACATTTAACTGCACAAACACGTTCCTTTAACTGATCTGAGCTATGAGGTTTCCAACTGAGCTGAGCCGTCTCATTTTCAAACGATCTGAGTTAGTGCAGATGTAAAAGGAAAGCACCTTTTGTTTGTCCTTGTCCTCCAGGTAAAATGACAGACCTGTCAAAGTCACGTGATTAGCAAACATTAGTAGAGATACGATAGAACGGTTTTCGTACCTAGTATAAGCTGTATCTGTTCCAAAAAGTTACTTTAGATCCAATCAATTTTGGCATCCTTTTTCGTTGCCATGATCTCTGCTTGCTAGACACCTGCACGTTTCTGGTTCTTAATGTTCGTATATTAACATTTATGTTGAAATAACAGGTACATGGAACAGGTAATTAGTACCTATTACAACGAGTTGGAGCCAGTAACACCTCTATAGGTAATTGTATTGACAGCTAACACAAAACAAAGAACAGAGAGAAGTAGGAAGCAATACTAAAAACTCCACAGACACCAGTTTTTGACACAATTCCATTCTATTATTCAACTTAGTTGCTTAGTTCAGCCAGTCTTTCGATACCATTATCATACAATGATTTGTCATTAGCCCGCACAAAGAGTGAGACTCTTCGGAAATCTTTTGTGTAAGGGTGCTGAATGTCTTTTCACCCAGCCTTCTTTTGAGGTTAGCAAACAGGAAAAGTTACTGAGGGTCAGATCTGGACAATCCGTTGGATGGTAATGCAATTCATAGCCTAATTTATGCAATTTTGCATCGTTGTGACAGGGTGCATTATCTTGATTAAAAAGCTCTTTTTTCCTGTTTTCTCAAATGTTTCATTTTCTTTAAATGCCGCTTATCCCGCACAAAGTGTTAGAGGTTTTGGAATCGGATTGTATTTGATAAAAAGAGTAAAATTCATATAGCGCTTACTCCTTTGTACGATTTCCGCTTGCTATAGAAAATGTCGTTTAAAAGCGTAAAAGGCTTTTCTCCGCCCAAATTGCCACATACGTTTTCTTTACGGAAGTGGAAGTGTGTGCTATGAGATAAGTGGATTCTACAATAAAAAGGTATTATTTGAGAATGGAATACTCCTCCTTTTCCTTACTTTGCGGATAATACCACCGAAGGTCTTATAACTTTCCTTTCCAGGTGAAATACAGATAAATATGAGAATTACAACTATATTGTTCATAATTATGCATTATTTTGTTAGACGGGGTTCTAGAAACGTTTGGGAACTTTTAAACAAGAGTTTTAGGACTAAGCAGTGAAAATTTTAAACGTACAGATTTGAATTCTTTAAATAGAATACGCTATATCATGGCCGACTCTACTCACTAGGCCGGAGCATTGAAATATGGCAACACTGAATAGTCGGCCGAGCTTTTGTCATTAGTATAATTCTGCCAGAGTAAAAAATAAGATTGGAAGGTGGTTTTTAAGGTGTTTCTAATTATTTACCAGCACAAACGAAACTATAAAGATAAAAAGATGCCTGCAAAGTGTGTAGTACCAGGTTGCACTAGCAATTGTGCTTCCAATAAAGGACATACCAAACATAACCTTCCAGAGTAAACACGAAGAGTGGAAGGTGATTTTTAATGTTTTTCTAATTATTTATCTGCACAAACGAAACTATAAAGATAAAAAGATGCCTGCAAAGTGTGTAGTACCAGGTTGCACTAGCAATTGTGCTTCCAATAAAGGACATAGACAGAAGTGGGTGAAAGGTATTCCTCGTACGGGCTGGTTATATTTATAAGAATAAAGACAATAATTTACAAACATTTCAAAAGATAAGACCTATTTTAAAGCACAATATGGTACCTACAATGTTTTCTGGACCTCCCAAATATCACAGAAAAGTACAGTTAATAGAACTCATCTGGGCATACATCTGCATACCTACGAAAAGATTTTATAGTGAAAGGGAATCAAGATCAGCAAGAATGACTTCAAAGTGACCTAATAGTGAATTTTTCTAGCTCAAGTGAAAATTTACAAAGTAAATTGAGTGTTCATTTAAGTGGAAGTGGCAGCAGGAAACAGGTTGCGTTTATTTTTATTTTGTAGTGTTTGACTACGATGAACCAGACATCAGATGTAAGTGGTATTAGTAGTAGTAGTTCTAAAAAGTATTTTTCTTAATTTATCAACCGAGATGAACTCTTAATACATATAAAATGTAATAATTATTATTCTGAAACTATAGAACAATTTATGGTAACCGGACCACTATTTGACAGCTAAGCCACGTTGCCACATCTAAGGCTCCGGCCTAGTGTAGAGTCGGCCATGGCTATATAAATATGTTAGTGGATCTTTTAATTCTTCCTTGTTATGTTGTTTAGTATTTGCTTGTCAGCCATCAATAGTGAACAACGGTGCAAATGACGATTCATTAATTTTCAAATTCTTTGTATATTCACCCACATACCTCTTATACAATAATTTTAATAATTACTATCTGACAATATTGGAGGATGCTGAGAATGACAAAACCACGTGACAAGATGACTGTGGCGTAGTTTCCTCAATAATTACCCCCCTGATTACCTCCAGCTCTTCTATGCTTATCGGCTGTCAATCATTGAATTTGTAGAGATGTGACAATATAGTTGGGGACCTAGTTCGTTGGAATAGGTACCAGTTGCCTCTTTCAGAGCTGTCACAAGTACTAGTAAATAGTATTTGAAATACCAATTACCAATTACCAGAGTCGCATGCGTCAAAGTACAAATACCAAGTAATTTTATTTTTGAAAGTACTTCAAGTATCAAATACTTTAATTTGGTACTTGATTTTTCAAATAAAGTAATTCAAATACGATACTAATATTTCAAGTACTTAAAAAAGTAATTCAAATACCATACTAATACTTGAATTACTTGATATAGTATTTCAAATACGGCGATGGATATTTCATGTATTTCATAATTATTGTTGAGTAATAAAAAGTACCTTATGAATGGAAAAACGGTATACATTTCAATAAAAATAGAAACTGATTTTTGTTTGAATGACACTACAAGGTGAGCAATCACTGGGTCCGCGAATCGTGCGTCCTAAGCAGGCGAAGAGACCCATGGATGACTGCCTTCTGCATTCTGGCGGCTAAGATGTGCGCCGCCGCACGGCACAGCGGCATTTTGCGCAGTGCAGAGAGCAGCGTATCCCTCATACCACCTAGGGATCCAATGACCATTACTAGCAGACTCACAGTGTAGTCCGGCCAGAGCCTGCGAAGTTGTCCGAGGAGCTCCTGATCCTGATACTTGGTCCGCTTTTCCTCCTCCTTAGAGACGATGTTCCCCTCGGCAGGCGCCGAGAACTCGATAACGAACATCGTCTTTTGTTGGTAGTCGAGGAGGACTATGTCGGGCTTATTTGCATGTATAAGCTCGAGCGTGGAGAATGAGTAGTTCCAGTAAATTCGGCACCTCTCGTTCTCAACAACGGACTCAATGTCCCCTGGAGCATACGGCAGCACCGGTGTCTCATCTATACCGTATGAGTGCCTTAAATGGTAGTATAGCACTCGTAGAGCCGCGTTCTGCCGATAGACGTAGGCTGTGCCAGCGTACACCTTACACGCCGACAAGAGGTGCGTAAGGGTCTCTGGCGCCTGCAGGCAGGCTCTACAGCGTATATCGGGCACATCCATACCCCATAATCCGGCTACGGTATACTAAGGTGTTGAAGATACCGTCTTGGCAAGCCATTATAGAGCTCTCAGTCTCCGACTTCAACCCATTAGACCTTAGGAAGGAGAAGGTCAACTGCTCAGATAAACCATGCTCTTCTAGATGTTTGTAGAAGATTCCGTGCATTGGTTTATCTTTGTGAAGTCTTAAAAGCAATTGGACTTCAGCCGTTTTAATCCGGGTTTCTAATTGTGCGGGAGCAAGTTCCGTAACGGACTGCTGACACCTCCGCGTGAAGTCGAGCGTGAGACTAAGTTCTTCGGCTGCCCGTGTTGCTGCTCTAAAAAGGAAGGCTCCTTTACCCGCAATCTCGTGCTCTCGCACAAAGCGGATCAGGGGATCGGTGCTCGTCGTAACATAGCAGGCAGTGGCCAGTACTACTCTGTTGTGCAGACGCTCCAAACTCAATAGTCCACGCCCTCCCAGGTGTCGCGGGAGGTATATTCGCGGGACAGAGGATCTAGGATGTAGACTTCCCTCCATATTCATCCTTTTGCGGGTCTTTATGTCGATTTGTCGCAGCTCTTCCACTTTCCAGTGGATAGCACCAAAGCTGTATAACAACAATGGGACCGCAAGCATGTTTGTGGCAGCGACTTTGTTTTTGCCGGACAGTTCTCACGACCAGATCTGCCGGAGTCGATATATATAAACAAAACAAAAACAAAAAAGGTGCAACCTGGGCTCCGATACACCGGGCTGCTGTTCCATTTCCCAGCGACTACTCCTCACACCGTGAGGAGAGCAATCACTGGGTCCGCGAATCGTGCGTCCTAAGCAGACGAAGGGACCCATGGATGACTGCCTTCTACATTCTGGCGGCTAAGATGTGCGCCACCGCACGGCACACCGGCATTTTGCGCAGTGCAGAGAGTGTGGAAGTACCAAATACAAATACTTCTTATAGCATTTAGGAAATAAAATTAATTTGAAATACAGTACTTCAAATACCAGAAAGTAATTGAAATAAATTTTTCAAGTACTTTACTTCTTTAGTATTTCAAATAAAAATGCCAGGTATTTGAAATATATTTTTTGTGCTACAAGTACCAAATACAAATACTTCTTAGAGAGTATTTGGGGAATCAAGTACAAATATCACAAAAAAAAATGTATTTGAAGTACGGTACTTCAAATACCAGAAAGTAATTGAAATACATTTTTCAAGTACTTTACTTGAAGTAATGACAGCTCTGGCCTCTTTCGTGTATTCGTTTCCAATAATAATGAGTACGTATTCCAAATACTGTGTGTATCTGAGTCTCACAAAGTACAGAACACGTCATGTCGACCAGTGTTATAGTTGGGGAAACTGGAACAGGTAACTGGTACATATATTCAGTTGCGTTGTCATCTCTACAAAGATGACTTTAACTGACAGCCATTACAAAACACGAACTTGTGACTAACCGTACCTAACCTATTTTATGCAAAACACAGCTGGATAGAACAGAAGAAAAATAATCCCAGTAAAGGCACATGCATTCAATTTAGCAGATACCAAAAGTGTACGATAGTAAAACATGCAAGTATATCTGAAGAAAAACTTACTAGTGGAGAAAGTATTGCCCTATTATTTAAATGTGTATTTGTTTTATTATGTATGTATTGCTATAGAATAGAGTTCTATGGTCAAAATTTGTGTTTAAAATAAAATAGCTATATAAGTTTTGATCAGTTTTATCAAAGTAATATAAAAATTCAGTTCATGCCCGAAAGTTATATTAAGAGTAAGCAGTTACAATTACACATTTTTATTTTTTAATAAATACCACCAAAGCATTCAAATTTGTATTATTTATTATTGATAATTTAAAGCCTAATACTGAACAAGATTAAAAAAACTTTATCTCACAAAGTTCTACAGTCATACATATTGAGCAGAAGTAACAGTAACAAATATTGTAAAATTTATCAAAAATATTCCTCTACTGCAGTTAATATTGGGATCTATTTGTAGCCTTTGTTTTGGTCTTGCTTGCCCAACTCATGTCCTGGATGTGACACATCCCTGCATTTCTTAGGTACATAGTATTGTCCAGATAGATAATTTATATCTACAAGCTTCATAATTATTCTCCTATGTGCTGTGCATTTAGAAAGAAAGTGCAGCTACCTACTTCCCTTAGACCAACCAATATAGTACTTATACATATACACTCTCAACATTATCATAATTCATGATTCATATCCATGCTTTTAATAGTTTTTTATTCAATTTCTAAGTATCTTACCTAAAAACAAAAGTACACTGAACTTGGGTAGAATATTTGGATAAAACCGGTAAAGTTGTAACAAATTTAATTATGCATCACTGATCATTTTCTTAACGGTCACTTTCTGTACCAATCCAGCTTCCTAGTAATAGCTTTTGAATGCTTTCGAAGGCAAAATTTTCAAATTCGCAATGTTTACACAACAGCTGAAAATGGTGACAAAGACAAAACTGACAAACACGATAACAAAAAAGAGAGGTTATCTTGGCACTCTTGACAGATACATATGGGTAGAGATGTGACAGAACGGTCTTCATTCGTACCTAGTGTGATCTGTACCTGTTCCAAAAAGTTATTCTAGATCCAATCTATTTCGGCACTTTTTTCACTATGATCTCTTAATTTGTATGAACCAGCATGTTTCTGGTTTTTCATGTTTCTATACTTACGTTTATGTTGTTATTAAAATAACAGGTACATGAGACAGTAACTGGTACGTATTGTAATGCATTTGATTCAGTCACACCTCTACAAATAATTACATTGAATGACATCTGACAGCTAAACTGCTGGTTCATGGCCGACTCTACTCACTAGGCCGGAGCATTGAAATATGGCAACACTGAATAGTCGGCCGAGCTTTTGTCATCAGTGTAATCCTTCCAGAGTAAAAAATAAGATTGGAAGGTGATTTTTAATGTGTTTCTAATTATTTACCTGCACAAACGAAACTATAAAGATAAAAAAATGCCTGCAAAGTGTGTAGTACCAGGTTGCACTAGCAATTGTGCTGCCAATAAAGGACATACCAAACATAACCTTCCAGAGTGAAAAAGAAGATTGGAAGGTGATTTTTAATGTGTTTCTAATTATTTACCTGCACAAACAAAACTATAAAGATAAAAAGATGCCTGCAAAGTGTGTAGTACTAGGTTGCACTAGCAATTTGTGCTTCCAATAAAGGACATAAACAGAAGTGGGTGAAAGGTATTCCTCCTAAAGCCTGGTTATATTTATAAGAATAAAGACTATAATTTACAAACATTTCCAAGGATAAGACCTATTTTAAAGCACAATGTGGTACCTACAATGTTTTCTGGACCTCCGGAATATCACAGAAAAATACAGTTCTAATAGAACGCATCTGGGCACACCTATGAAAGGATTTGATAGTGAAGGAGAATCAAGGCCAGCAAGAATGGCTTCAAAGTGACCTAATAGTGAATTTTTCGAGCTCAAGTGAAAATTTACAAAGTAAATTGAGTGTTCATTAGCAATTGCGCTTCCAATAAAGGACATAAACAGAAGTGGGTGAACGGTATTCCTCGTATGAGCTGGTTATATTTATAAGAACAAAGACAATACTTTACAAACATTTCAAAGGATAAGACCTATTTTAAAGCACAATGTGGTACGTACAATGTTTTCTGGACCTCCCAAATATCACAGCAAAATACAGCTAATAGAACTCATCTGGGCATGCATCTGGGCATACCTACGAAAAGATTTGATAGTGAAAGGGAATCAAGACCAGGCCTCACAGTGTCCTAATACACAGTGACCTAATAGTGAATTTTTCTAGCTCAATTGACAATTTACAAAGTAAGTGGAAGTGGAAGTGGCGGCAGGAAACAGGTTGCGTTTATTTTTATTTTGTGTGTTTGACTACGATGAACCAGACATCAGATGTAAGTGGTATTAGTAGAAGTAGTTCAAAAAAGTATTTTTTTTAATTTATTAACCGAGATGAACTCTTACATATAAAATGTAATAATTATTATGAAACTATAGCGCCACTATTTGATAGCTAAGCCACGTTGCCACATCTAAGGCTCCGGCCTAGTGTAGAGTCGGCCATGTCTAGATCCAATCTATTTCGGCACTTTTTTCACTATGATCTCTTAATTTGTATGAACCAGCATGTTTCTGGTTTTTCATGATTGTATACTTACGTTTATGTTGTTAGTAGAGTGTAAAAGATAGTTCTGAAACATACCCCCCACTCTCCACGCCTGTAGACCCCCCACCATTAGCCCCCCCACCCATACCCCCTCTCCACAAATTCTGAAACAGACCTCCCACTCTCCACGCCTGTAGACCCCCCACCATTATCGCCCCACCCCCCTCTCTTCACAAATATAGCCACCTCTCTGATGTATTAGAATGTAGTATATCCTCCCACCACCGTCTTAGAACATAATTAAACCTCTCTCCAATAAGAATGCCACACCCCAAGACCATTAATTGATAACCGGTTTGGGTGGAGGTGAGTGGGTTTTCAGTATAGGTTCAAGGGAACCAAAATGAAAGAAGCGTAAGCCGGTTTGATCGAGTTCAATAAACTGTTGAATGATGGTCATGCACCTGAGAAACCTGTTTGAGCGGATGTGAACCGGTTTGATGGGGTTCAAGAAGATTCAATGAACTTGCTCTCCGAATGCCACACTCCTAGACCATTAATTGATAACCGGTTTGAGTGGAGGTGATTGGGTTCTCAGTATAGGTTCAAGGGAACCAGAATGAAAAAAGAGTAAACCGGTTTGATCGAGTTCAATAAACTGTTGAATGATGGTCATGCACCTGAGAAACCTGTTTGAGCGGATGTGAACCGGTTTGATGGGGTTCAATAAGATTCAATGAACTTGAAGTGAAAATCAAGCAGAAAGAAAAAATAGTAAACAGGTTTGGTGGGGGATAATCTCCATCAGCGATGAATATAGATGGCTTTAAAAAGGAAGGAGGTTAGTACAGCTGCAACTCTTGAAAGTATTAGGCATATGAAAAAATCGGTATAGACTACAAAGGCGAACATTTGCTGTGTTGTGTAAAATGAAGTGTCCATTGTGTTACAAACTTTTTGCATCGAAGTCATCGCTTAGCCGTCACAAAAAAGAGAGCTGTCCGTTTAGATTTGATGTAGTGTCGAGCAGCAAAAGGCGAAGGGTTGGAAGTAGCAATGATCCAACACCATCAACATCGGGAAGCAACGGTCAACCAACGCTCGATCATAATGCAGACAACCAAAGTGATAGAGTGGGTGGGAGACGGTGTGAAGCCAATGCATCATCAACATCTGTAACTGATCAGGGAGCAGACAAGCAAAGGCGACGGAAGAGACGATTGGAAGCAACGGGAACCGCTGTAGCACCAGGTGTGGAGAAGGTAGCAAGTGCATTCAAGTCTAGGATCTGTACATATCGTTTTACAACCAATGAAGAAGTGAAGTTGGACTGTGATGCATTTTTTCAAGGAGTCAAAGAAAAAGTAATTGCTATTATCAAACAATACCGAACAGAATATCAGGCATTAAAAGTAAACTGTGAGCTTTTTGGTATTTATAGCAAACCAGAGAAACAGACTACAGATATAAAATCTTTTAATACAAAAAACAAAATTATTGTGATATCAACAGCGTTGGATGAAATATATGAAGAATTCAAGACAGAAATCGTAAATAAGTGTGGAACATTCGAAGAAAAAGAATCAGGGTGGTTGTTAATGAGTTTATTATATTTGGAGGTAAATATAAACCAATATAATCCTTTAAGAGCAGGAAGCTTCATCAAGCTACCAAAACAAATAGAATACAAGAGGGCTGTGCTGAATATCCAAAACAAAGACCAGTGTTGTTTTGCGCACTCGATTGTAGCAGCTCTTATACCACCGATGGGGCATCCATGTAGATCTACATCTTACCCACATTTCTCAAGTTTATTGAATTTTGATGGTATAGATTTCCCTGTACAGCTGAAAGACATACCAAGATTTGAAAAACAGAATAATATCTCCATCAACGTGTTTGGATTGGAGTATGAGTACAAAACAAATATATGGAAGGTTGTTGGCCCCCTATACTTTACATCTGGAAGAAGAGCCACTCATGTAAATTTATTACTACTCACAGAAAATGGTGAACATCACTATTGTCTGATCAAAGATATGTCTCGACTAATCTCCAGACAAAGGTCACGGCATGTGGGTCGCATTTATATATGTGATGGATGTCTACAATGCTACGATGCAATGGAAAAATTGAAACGACATCAAACTTATGATTGCAATCATGTTACAACGAAGCTACCAACAACAAATATGAGTTTGAACAAGTATGGAGAGTATATACCAAAAAACAAATTAAAATTCACTAATCTAGAGAAGCAGTTAAAAGTCCCCTTTGTAGTCTATGCCGATTTCGAAAGTATGCTGAAACCTATTCAGTATGCTGAGCCGAATAGTGAAGATTCGTTCTCAGTAAAAACGTTCGAGCACGTGCCGTTTTCATTCTGCTTCTATATAAAATGCTCATTCGATGATTCTGTATCACAAATAGTACAATATAGAGGACTCGATGCTGCTGAAAAATTTGTAGAGAAACTAGAAGAACACGTAGTTAGACTATATCATACATATTTGAAACAACCAAAAGAGATGTTACCACTGACACCACAAGAAGAAGATGAATTCAAGAAAAGCACAGTGTGCCATGTGTGTGAAAAAGAGTTCCAAGAAGCAGATATCAAAGTTAGAGATCATTGTCACCTGACAGGGAAATACAGGTTTGCCGCTCATTCAGTGTGCAATCTCAACTATAAGCTACCACGCTTTGTGCCTGTGTTCCTGCACAACTTAAGTAATTACGATAGTCACCTATTTATAAAAAAACTAGCATTAGACAAAGAAAAAGTAGACGTCATTGCACAAAACAAAGAAAAGTATATTTCGTTTTCAAAAAGGATTTTAGTAGAGCAAGGAAATGAAAAAGAAGACAATGTATTCATGAAGTTGCGATTCCTGGATTCATACAGGTTTCTACCCAGCGCACTGGATAAATTAAGTGAAACGTTAGCCTCAGAGGAATGCTGTGAAATAAAAAAATTTTTTTCAAATCAAGATGAATTCAATGAAATAAGAAAAAAAGGAATTTTTCCATATTCATACGTTGATTCCTGGGAAAAACTAAGTGTCACCTCGTTACCTAGCAGAGCTGAGTTTTTTGATATATTGCGGGGTGAAAACATTACTACTGAAGAATATAATCGAGCTTGCTACGTTTGGAAGCTTTTCAAGTGCGAAACGTTGGGGGATTATTCAGATGTGTATATTAAATCAGACGTGCTGCTTTTAGCAGATGTGTTTGAACGTTTTCGTATAGTGAGTTTGACGACGTACAAGTTGGATCCAGCTCAGTACTTCACAGCACCTTCGTTGGCATGGGATGCAATGCTGCGTAAAACGAAAGTGGAGTTGGACCTGCTAACAGATGTGGATATGCTCCACTTTTTTCGAAAGGCTATCAGAGGAGGTTTGAGCCAATGCAGTCAAAGAGCTGCAGAAGCAAACAACAAGTTCATATCAGATTATGATGAAACAAAACCCTCCTCATATGTAGTTTACCTCGATGCCACGAATCTGTATGGAAAAGCAATGTCACAGTGCTTACCAACCGGAGGTTTCAAATGGTTAACAGAAGGAGAGATTGAAAGCTGCAAGTGGTCCACTGCCGATGAAAACAGTAAAAAGGGGTATATTTTAGAAGTTGACTTACTGTATCCAAAGCATTTACATGACCTCCACAACGACCTTCCTTTCTGCCCTGAAACAGCTGTGCCACCCAAAGGAAAACACAAGAAGCTTCTGGCCACATTGAAAAATAAAACCAAGTACGTCATCCACTACAGAAATCTACAACAGTGTTTACAACATGGGCTACAATTAAAAAAAATACACAGAATTCTTGAATTTGACCAATCACCCTGGCTGAAAAGTTACATTGATCTAAATACCATTTTGAGGGATAAAGCAAGTAGCAAATTTGAGAAAGATTTATTCAAATTATTCAATAATGCAGTATTTGGCAAAACGATGGAGAATCCAGACAAACGTGTTGACATCAGACTTTGTACACACTGGGAGTCAACTCAAGGAAGTGTTGGAGCACAAGATTTGATTAGTAAGCCGAATTTCAAATCAGTTTCCATATTTTCCGAGAATCTAGTCGCAGTGCAAATGTCTCCCATAGAAATTACTTATGACAAACCATTATTTGTGGGCTTCACTGTATTAGAGATAGCCAAAAATATAATGTACAGCTTTTACTATGACTATATCAAAGCAAAATATCGTGATGATGCTGTACTATGCTACACAGATACAGATTCGTTAGTGATGCATATAAGAACAGACAACTTTTATGATGATATGAGAAGTAATATCAACTATTTTGATACATCGAATTTTCCAGAAAATAATATACATGGAATTACGAAGACCCCATCTGTGGTTGGAAAAATGAAAGATGAATATGCGGGAGCTCCAATTCACAAATTTTATGGCTTAGGTGCAAAAACATATTGTATAAAACTACAGGACGGTGATATCAAAAAAGCAAAAGGTGTGAGAAATAGTGCTATCAAAGAGTTAACTGTAGCTGATTACAAGCACATAGTTAAGGAAGGAGGAAACTTGTACAAGAAAATGTTTGTCTTTAAATCATGTTTGCACACTATTTACACAGAGCTGAAGAACAAGGTAGCTTTGACGAGTGTAGATGACAAAAGGTATTTTGTTCCTGGCAGTATTCATACTATGGCTTGGGGGCATCACGCAATCCCAGTAATGGAAAGATACAGACAAATCGAAAACCAGATAGAGTTTGGGGATATGCTTGATACACTTGTCCAACCTAAAAGTAATGATAAACAAGAAGACAAAGAAGAAGACGAAGAAGAAGAAGAATTTTATATCGCTGAGTTTGACTTGAAACTGCTTTAACACCTCCCACCACTAACCACATCCCCTCCTACATCTCACCCCCTCCAGTTATACAGACGTAGATGTATTAACAGGCCTGCGGTCATTCATGGTACACATAGTCAGCAAACATGTGGCGTGCATACAGTCATACAGTATCTGTGACGGATTTCACCAGCGCGTTAGACTACCTCTGTGATGAACTCAGTAAAAATCGTTGGGAGTACGACCACGAAGCAATTTACGGTATGGAGCGATGGTGGTCGATGGAAGAGTGCCAGAAACGAGCAAAACTGGAAGGTACAGCGCTCGAACTTACAGAACTGTACCAAGAAGGGAAGATCTGCGGAGAATGTTGGATAGGAGCCATCATTCGCCTGAAAACATACTTTCCAGAAATCAGACAAGTCTTCCGATTTCTACCTGAAGATGTTCAAATACGAATCGCTTTTCCTGAGGAACCAGCCACCTGTGAGTTGGAGTGTCGACAACAAATCCAGACTGTAGTTGAGGGTGTTGAAGACAGCGAGACACCAGGTCCAGCAGAGACACAAGGCACAACAGATACACAAGGTCCAGCAGAGGCATCAGGTCTATCAGAAACACCAGAGTCTACAGATATACTTGCTCCAACAAGTGTAATGGATTGAGAAGAAGCATAATGTTTGATTATGGCATGGTTTTTTCTTTTTTAAAACAATAAAACTATTTGTGATACAGAACATTATGTGTTGTTATTGTCATACTCACGCACTATCAATACTCACTCTCCAATTACGGTGAGAATAAAAAGATACAGAGCGTGTACGTAATTGCACAGTCACAACCCCCCTCCACTAAAGATATTGAGTTATATTGATGCAACATATCGATGATTGCTTAGTTGTCTCGAAAACACTGTAAGTCATGTGTGGTGAAGATCACTCAGTGAACTTTAAGCAGTTCAATTCTTTAGATAAACGTCTATTAACATTTAGTAAGTGGCCAAATCACGTCGACCCCCTACCTATCGCTCTAGCTGGATTCTTTTACACTGGAAGGGGTGACATATGTCAAGCATTTTGTTGTGGAGTTAAACTGTATAATTGGAGAAAAGGTGATTGTCCTATCAAGGATCATGTTAAGTATACAAAAGGTTGTGTTTATGCAAAACACATCAATAAACTGTTACAACGCATGTGTGTGCGGAAGGAGGAGGAGAACACTAGTGTTTATTCAAAACTTCAGAGGATTCCTGTGATTACAGCGATGTTGTGTACCCTAGTACTGCTGGTTTTATACCTCCCACTTCTCAGCAGTGCACCGGTATATACCCCCCACAATCAAACGATGACTAGACACTGGTTCAAAAGTGGTGAAGACAGTGTGAAGTGGTACAGTCAACAGTGGATCAGCCAACTATACTCAACCACTAGTGAAATGTTTACCCAGCAAAAAAATCCAGTGTTGAAAGAGAGTTATTCATACAACATGGTGGACAGCAGCACTCAGACCAGCCATAATGCAGTTGTGGTACTAGGTGAAAGAAGATATCCGTTAAACAAATCAAAAAGCAAACATGTGACCATTGGAGTTTATCCTGCATACAATTACTCGCCTGGAATTAAGCTGATGGGGGTTAAAGGTGATAACATCGTGTTTACTGAAAGTGAGTGGAAAGAGTTCCTGGATTATCAAAACGTTATATCCCATAACATGTATGCAACGGATGCAAGTGCACCAATTCTGACGAGCTGTTGCTCCATCAACTTTACACACATTTCCGGTACACCAGTTCTAAAATTGACAAAAGATGGCTCAGTGATATACCTGGGATACGAATCTTTGGCATCGCTGTGGAACTTGCTACCAGTTGTGAATCACACCGTTGAACTCTTCAAACTACAAAAATTTGGAAACTACTTTAGAGTGTTACAGAACGGGCTTCAAACTCAAGGTGGGGATCTTATCACAAATGCAGCCAATTTACTACATTCAGCAGAGAGTTTTCCAACAGAAAATACTACCATGGCGATGGAGTTCCTGTACGTCTATGAGAACACCTTCAAAGAAGAATGTAATTGCCACTAATAAATCTAATGTTAGATATTAGTTCAGCATTTCTGCTGTAAATAAAACTATAAGAATGGTAAAAACAGTTTATTTTTTGAATAACCTATGACATAATGAAAGTATCATATAAAAAATAGACATTTGATAAGGAACATATGCATGTATCTTTGACGTGGTAAAAGCAGCGCGCTGGACCTTCCGGTAGGCGAGGGTGTTCATCCAGTTCGATTATCGGTTTTACTGAATACTGCCTTACATAGTTTGCTTTTTCTCTCCCCTTCACAAAAATTTGGTTTGCTGTGGACGTTAACTCCTGGAGGATAGTAGATACCTTATGAAGTGGTGTGAATCCAGAAGCCCATGGAATGCAGTGATGATGATTTATCAGCCATCGAGCTTGCGTTTGCAGGTCACGTGGTAATAGGTCCCAAGGAAACGGTGGTTTAAAAATGTAGTGACAGATTTTAACTCCATCAAAGGCAGCCAGCTCTTTCACTATGAACTTATTGTGCTCCAATTTGAAGCCCTGTATGTCCACAATTAAATTCATAGTTTTAAATCAGCAAACTGTCTCACAACACGCTGTTTCAAGCAATAAAAGTTTAGTGCTTTTCTCAGAGCCCTGAGCTTTTGCAGATGCCTTGTTAAAGCTTTTCGGTACGCTTTCATGATTTGAATGAGTGGTTGGTCTGGTAGCTTAATGATTTTATAGTCTAACGCTGTTTAACTATCTTTGTTAGAGGGTTGTAAAAAAAAAGCCGGTCATGGAGCAGGAGACAATACGCTGAGGTGTTAGGTGACACATTCTCGCTAGTTTCAAATTCAATTCGCATAACAACAGACCCAGTTTGAATACTTTCCTTCTGCTTAGAACAATCAATATGTGTCAGTGGTGCAGTAGTTGCAAAGTCCTTAGGGGTGAAAAGTGGTTCATTTCCAGTTTCATAATACGAATGACGAAATTTTGAAAACATGTCATACAAGGCAGCAAATTTTTGATTTGGAAAGTCCAAATATAAATCATTATAAGGATATCGATTCGAATTTAAAAAAACTCGAATATTGGTTAGCTTGCAGTGGTCAAATGTTGACATATTGGATTGCAATTTACCTTTTTTATCTGATTGAAAAGCAATTATCACATGCCTAGGGGTTTCTAGTTTGGTACTAGTTTTAACTGGCCAAGTATGTCTGGTAGTTTGTGGTAGGGAGGGATACTCTACAAGCTCCCAGCTACGGAAGTAAAGCGGTATATCAACATTTTTGTTTACCAGTTCTGTTAGAGCTAACTGTTCTGGTATATCAACCGAAACGTGGGGTACTCGCCACTGAATTTTCTCTATAGTAATTTTGGGTTGTTCATCTGCAGTTGTAACAACTGCATCAACGTCATCATTACTACGAATTAAAACTAGTTCCTGTTTCATATTCAGAATTATTTTTCTATAGTCTTCAAAAAATCCCATCCACATGCTTAATGGAATGCAAACATTAAATTTACCAGCACTGGAAAAGTGTGTTTCTTTTGGAAACCAACCAGCATTTTGTAGCCGCAAACTCTCATTTTCATTGTAAGACAGATACCCCTTCAAGGTTGAAGTGAGTCCCACGTTTCGAACCGAATCCACTACCACTCCATTCAACTCATACCGAACTTCTCGGAACAAAAAGCTAAAGGCATTGTTGATGAATTTCAAATTTGTAGATGGTGAACCATCAGCCTTATTTAAGGCTCCTTCAATGTATACAAAACTTTGAGAAGGTAAAGTAATGGCGTCCAGCTCCTGGATACCAATTCTAATTTCATCGTTATGATCAAAGTTGGCATTAATATATGGTTGATAGGTGTGGTACTCCAGATCTGTTATGGATCTATCGATCAGTGGTGATTCGGTAACATTTAAAATACTCATTTTTAGAGCAGCAGTTGAAGCCCCAATGACTTTAAATATTGTTTGTTTGCCTTGGTCAAGGTGCGACGACGTGATGTAGCGTTGACTGGTCCAACACTGATGTCGTAAAATCTTCGATTCAGGTTTTTATAGGTTTTTTCCGTGTGGTATGGAACGTTGTATCTAATTACCATTATTTGATTTACGTAAGTGCAGACGGATAGTAATAGTTTCGTTTCTGAAGTCCACAAGATCGTTGTCTTGATCAAGCACTTTACAAGTTAACGTGGTGATAGTCTTGACAGTCACAGGAAAATAAAGCACAGTTTGTGGAGCTTCTATGATTTTATACCCTACACCGGTGCCAGGGAAAAAGTGGTGAACTATATGACTAGGTTGCCCATTCGTGAAGGAACCTGTTGCTATGCTACAATCGATACACAGTGAATTTACTTTCAAAATTTCAACGGGGAAATCGGAATCATAGAACATGTTCCTTTGTAATACTTGGGGCTGAAAACCTAACAAGCGTCCAATAGTATTTGCTGGAGTAAAATCGATATCAAAATTTGCTCTTAAAGTGACGGTTGATGACGCCTGGTTGGCAGTAAGTGTTATTTGCAACCCAGCTGGAAGTTTGCGTTGAAGAAAAGCAACTATGTCTGATATTTCATATGTACCAACAGGAATTTTAAACGAAACCCTATCTGTCTCAAGTGAAGTCGTCGAGTAGATGAACGTATTGTTGGAGTCATTGATATTAGGAATTACGTTGAATGATTCAAAGTTGCATAAACCTATTTCATACTCTGCATCATCAGCTAGCTCGATTGGAGGATTGAAGTCAGCTTGGAGAGTAGAAGAATTACCGGTAAGAGTAAATGTCATTGACATGATGTAGCAATATTCAGTGGAGGAGCATTGGGCTGACCTTATATAGGAATCTCAAGCACAGCTGCCCACAGTTGTGTGAGTTAAATGATTGAATAGTCTCATAGTTGTACTCTATATCTGTGACATCGTTATTGCTGTAAAAGTATTTAACAATTTCTTTCGGAGGACGTAAGTTACCGTAAGAATCAAAGTATATGACATGATTATTGTTTTTCAAATAGGCAGTCCAGTGAGAACCACTACCCGTTGAGACATCTAAATTAATGATACCACACTCTTTAGCACGAATTCTCCTAGGTAAACTGTCTCTCATGAAAACCCCCCTAAACTTTGGAATCTTCATTTTTTTTGCAAATTCCATCAAATCTATGTTCGTTAGAGCATGTCTAGGAAGGCTAATTAGCAGTTTTTTTTATATGGTGCCAAATATAAACCTTTTCCTTGTTTAGCAAGTTCTAATGCTAGATTGTGTCGCTTCTGTTCCGCCAGCTGAGACTGACTAGCCTTTGCATCATTAACAGCTTTTGCGATTGATGCTGCCCCCCCTCCAAGTGCACCTAGTGCACCCAGAAGTGGGAGAAGTATAGGTAGGCATCCTCCTGTTTTAGGAATCGGAAGCAGTCGAGATTTTTTCACACTGCGTCGTTTTTTCCTTAGACCATGCCCAGTCTTTTTCGCCTTACGGCTAAACTTTTTTTTACGCATACCAAGACCTAACTTTTTCTTGATGCTCATAGCAGCTGTGACACCTAGTGCAGCTACCTTTTCACCTATTGATGAGTCAGATGCCACTACTCGTTTGAGAGCTTGATCACGTAAGATTGTGTCCGCTTGACGACGAGTATTGCTATCTTTGGATGATGCGTAAGCAATATCGTGTTTTTTACAGGCGTTGTCGAGTGGATTTATTCCAGTATCACCTCGCTCAAGGCGTTGTTGCAGGGCAGTACCTGGCCCGCAAAATCTGTAGGAGGGTAGATGTAATTCAAAAGGGAGCTTATCTATAACAGAGTCCAATAAACCGGTACCTTTCGCTGCCACTGCTCGTTTGTTACTGTTCAATAACTTGCGATGAATCGTCATTTTTATACTTTTTATCAGGTATAAAGTTAAGTATGCTGAGAAGTTTGGCATCAGTACTATTTATAGCTTCGAAGAATGAAGGTGGAACCATCAGTCGTACAATTACCTGTGCAAAATTATGACGGAATTGCTCAGGAACATCTGCTTAGAAAACATGGTCATCTTTTCAATGGAGCTTCTAAGCGAGCCTTAATTGTCGGTCCTAGTGGATCAGGGAAAACAAATGTCATGATAAGTTTGTTGACACACCCAAATGGATTGCGATTCGAAAACATATACTTATACTGCAAGTCACTGTACCAACCTAAATATCAGTATTTACGCACCTTATTCAAACCACTGAAGCAAATAGGGTACTTTGAATATAGTGAGGATGAGAATATTGTATCACCAGAACTCATCAAACCAAACGCTGTTATTATTTTCGATGATGTTTCCTCCTGCAGTCAAAATATCATTAGACAATATTTCAGTTTTGGACGACACCGAAATACAGACTGCTTCTATCTTTGTCAAACGTATACTGCAACACCCAAGCATAATTTGAGAGACAATCTCAACCTGTTGATTTTATTCCCACAAGACAATTTGAATTTGAAACATATTTATGATGATCACATAAGTTTGGATATGTCTTTTAACGAATTTAAAAATTTGTGTTCGTTATGTTGGCAAGAGCCACACAGTTTTGTAGTGATCGACAAGGATGCCCCCAGGAACTCAGGACGGTATAGAAAGTGTTTCACCAGCAACATTAGTTTTTAGAAATCGTATATAAATATTGTTTACTCAACCATTTTCGTAGTATAAAACAAACATTTCGTATAGAAACATGGATCCTAAATTAGCAAAAGAGTTGATCAAAACAAGAAAAGCTGTCAAGCAAAAATATCTGGCTCTGAAATCAGATATAGCTGATACAGAAAGTGAGCTACACAAGCGGTTCAAACCTATATCAGAGCCCTTGCAGCAACTGCTTGAGAAGGTTGAAGTACCTAAAATTAAACAGGAACCGACAAAAGTAGAATCAACAACATCTACACCTAAAAAGTTGGATTCACTCCGTAAAGAATTGAAAGAAGATTTGTACACAAGATATCTACCACCGGTAGGAGTAAGCTTTCTGGAGGACACATATTCCAATCTCCCAGATCCCAACACCGTTTCGACACTAGAGGAGTATGATCCTAATTCAACAATATTCGATAGAGAAAATCAGTCAATCAATCAAGCTGTCACAAATGCTCGACAAGAATTAGAGCAACTGATTGATGCACCTGGATATGAATCATACCTTGAAAGTTTTGACCCCTTACCTCGACAGTATGTAGATGCGTCTCTGCGCGGAGATGAAAAAGATTTCGATCGCACGTATGGCTTAACGCATGATCTTGATACCGATAAGTTTAATCTGGGTAAAAGCTTAGTCACTTTCGATGGACCAGATATAGTAGTTGAAAAGATAAAATATAAAGGTACGCCAGGTCTCTATGAACTACTTTTCAAAAAGAACCCCATTGGATTCACACAACATGATTTAACTCAATATATGGATATGCTAGCCCGTACTAATACATACCGGAGAAATAATGAGCCCCATACTCAAATACAGGGGACCACAATACCTAAGTATAGGAATATAATCAAACCATATTTACAAGAACACAACATACTAAAAGGTGTGACGGATTACAGACCAGAATCATTTGAGAAACCTGCTCCACCGAAAGGTCGGTTACGAAGAGTACATTCTTTTAAAGGAAAAGGAATGCTTCGCCTTACGAATAATCCAATTGACTATGTCTATTATAATGACCCCAATGAGTTGATCCCCCGCCTTCGAATTTTAATTGCCTCAAAATTAGCGGGAAACAATTCACATCAGAATGAGATACTTTCTATACTGGAGGAGCTCCGGGAATTAAAAATTATAAAATAAATGTGAGGACTCAAATCTCTTCATTAAGGTTTGGACAGCTACACTGTAACAATGCCTGTCGATAAATTTGGAAGACACATTTTTCATTCAAAAAACAATATTATTTCATCTTTATTCACGGATTTTCTAACAGCAAACTTATATAGTTTGTGTGCATTACCTATTTATTCTACTACATCTGAAGGGATGTTCTATACATTCGGTGATAATGAAAAAGATTATATCGTCCCGGTGGCAGGGATCGTGGATAGTCTTTCTCTACCAAAAAAAGTTAGGGTAACACGTGATTCACGCTCGATTACCGCCAATACTATATTACAAAAAGGTGACATATTACAATTTTACACAAGTCGAGACCCTAAACCCAACCTCGACGCTCACATTGTACTTCGATGCCCACTAGTAAAACAATGATGAACTTTAAAACACAAATTGTTCAAGAACTACATAAACCCGCTAGAAAAACATACCGACGTCGTCGAGTTATTGTAAAGGGGCTAAATGATCTTCTACAGGCAGATCTCGTGGAAATGCTTCCATACTGGAAGACTAACAAAGGATTTCGTTACATCTTAATTGTTATCAACGTCTTTAGTAAATTTGTGTGGGCGCAACCGGTTAAAAGAAAAACAGGAAAAGAAGTTACAGCAGCCATGAATAACATTCTTGCGCAAATGCCAGATATACCAAAAAATTTGCAGACGGATTTGGGGAAAGAGTTTTACAATAATGACTTTCAGAAATTAATGAAACACTACAAAATTAATCACTATAGTACATACTCTACAATGAAAGCAAGCGTAGTTGAAAGAGTTAATCGTACGTTGAAAAACCATATGTGGAAGCAATTCAGTCTCCAAGGATCATACAGATGGTTAGACCTTCTACCGAAGATAACTGACGCATACAATGCCACAATACATCGCACAATTCGAATGAGGCCAAAAGATGTTAGCAAAAAGAACGCCAAACTCCTCTTGAATACGGTGTACAAGCGTTTGAAGACCATTGACCCCAAGGGCGTCAAATATCAAGCAGGTACTCATGTGCGGGTTAGCAAACATAGAACAACCTTCAATAAGGCCTACACACCAAACTGGTCCAATGAAGTCTTTAAAATCAGAAAAGTTCGCTATACAAACCCTACCACTTACCTGCTGGAGGACGAAGATGGTCAAGATATCTTGGGTACTTTTTATACCCCCGAACTTCAGAAAGTGAAATATCCAGACGTGTACTTGGTTGAAAAAATTTTGAAACGGAAGGGGTCGAAGGTTTTAGTCTCATGGTTTGGGCTAAATAAGTCTTCTTGGATCGACAAGAAAGATTTGTATAAGTGAAAGTATTGTATGTTTTGATGCTGTAACAATTGAGTTCTAATTTTTAATAAAAAAGCATAATTGTATTCAACGTCTTTTTTTATTTCTACTTGATGAATTACAAGAGGTGAGGTTTAAATGTAACAACTTGTCTTAACACGTGAAGAAATGTACATACATAACATGTCTACAATGGATATAATAAAACAACTCATACCCCCAATTATACATATCAAAAATAATTACAAAACTGAAAGCCTCCCTCCATTGTTATAGATCTGTGTGGGTTTGGAATGTATGAATGTATTATTATTGCCCCATTTTTTTCTTCAATTTAGATATAACATTCTGGGCATAACCCTGCAATATACTTGACACACTTATATTCTCAAATCGCTCATTATACACTTTGTCTCTATGGTTTCCACACAACACTCTGTCTAAAACCTGTGCAGTTTGCGTCACGCGCTGCTCAAATCTACACCGGTCTGCTAATGTCTGTTGCCACGTTCCTTGTCGCGCAAATCTTGCCGCGGTGGACCACACAACTATGTATCTTGTGATGTTATCGTCACAAAAACTAACATGTTTCATGTTACAAGATGGTGGAGGGGGGGTCTTCACATACTCCTCTTCCTGTGGCTTACAATTCATAAGCACAAACTTGTCGCCTTCCATCTGACAACACTGTGACTTGTAGAGAGGTTGCTGTACGTACCGGAACTTGTTGATTCTCAGCTTCAAACTGTTCTTTTAAAAAACAGTATAACTTTGGTGGCAGTCGACTCATCTGAGGGTAAAATAAATCCGCCCTTTCACTGTATTTAATACTATTGATTAAATCACATTGACATATCCAACCAGCTTCAAAATCTCTAACCGCGTTGTACAATGTTTTGAGCTGTTCCATCTTTGTAAATCGCTCTGGAATATTTGTTTTAGATTGCCACTCGTCAAACTCATTTTTTATTTGCGCTTTGATCGCATCACAAACATTGGTTGAGTTCGCCATTTGTTAGCTATATCTATACAACTACTGAGAGATCTGCGCTGGAGCCCCATTTTATAATACTTCAATCCAAACGAAAAAATCACTTTAGCATACCTGTTAAACCTGTTCTGCTTTGTCGTCAACCGTATTACGAGGTCGCGTTTACCGTAATGGTGGAAGTTGCTGAGGGAGGGGTGGTTGGAACATAAAGGATACCCCTCGTAGTGTAGATATTGGTCAGCTCCCCCACATAGTGTAGATCTTACACAGCTTCCCCTCGTAGTGTAGATATTACTCAGCTTGCCCTCGTACAACGCTACTGAGCTCCATTTTGTGGTCGTGGATTTGGGGTGATAAATTACCGTTATTATACACCTCAACCAAAACTGGTACAGCTGCAGGTAGGTAGGACCCGTTGTTCGGTCGCCGGCCCCGGGTCGCCGAATTTGGATAACCAGTCTTGACTCTCACTCTAACCGTACCACCGTTTCACGCATCGCAATGCGTCGCGCCGTGGATTCGTTGTCGTTTTCCAATACAACGTGAAGAATGTGGGACTTATTGTAATTAGTTATGATGTGTTTTTGTGGTGGTATATAGAGGTCAGTCTTCTTTCGAGTAAGTGTGACTTTACAATTGTTCACCCATTTAGTTGAAAGACAATCTTGTCTTAATGTATGGTAGACCAGAGATTTTTTCATTTATTGAAATAACATAACAAAATCAATTTTTGAAGTTCAGCCATATTTGTTGTTGTTGCATCTCTTTGTCAATCTTCTTTTCATAGTACTCTTTTCATAACACTCTGAACGCATTTTCTGTTTTGTTAAATCAAAAACGAAGTTATCAGTTAAAAATATTTATTAAGATTATCAATTAAAAAATAACAACTTAAAAAGCAACTTAAAAATAACAACTTAAAAATAACAACTTAAAAATAACAACTTAAAAATAAGAACTATACAGAAACCATAATAAAGAAAAGATGGAAATTTTGAGATCTATAAAATAAAAAAATAAAAAAGCGAAATGAATTTCTCAAAAAATCAGCAAAAATAAAAAATCAGCAAAAAACTACGTGCTTAAATTTTGACATAAATTGATAAAATCATCAATTTTTTTTAATTTACTTTCTAATTTTAAAATTTTCATTCTGTGTTTATTAATTTTTCTTTGAATATCCATCTGTTTTTTTTATGTTTTCTAGCTAATTGTAATCCTCTACTTTTTAAATTGTTCACTTCCTGCAGGAAGTTTTCTGCCTCATCGCTTATAGTCGTATTAAATTCATCTTCCCCCTCGGTTTCCTCAGTTTCTGCGTGGTCCTGACGACTGCGTATCTATAACGAATAAAAATAATTTATTCCTAAGAATTCTGTTCCTGTAAAAAGCCTAAGAGATTATTCTCACAAAATCCTAATATTGTAAAAACCTAAGAGATTGATCTAACAAAATCCTAATATTGTTTTTCAAGTCTTGAGGTAAGGTTTGAAGCACTGAAAGTAGATCAAATACTGATAACTCTTACTATATCATATATTTAATTAATAGAGCTTTAAAACTGTACTTATTCATTTATGAATATTTCCTAAATAATCTCACAAAAATCGCTAAAAAGTAGCAGTTTACACTGACTAAATAGTTTTTTGGATAATTTTTGGGTACACAACACTTTCTTACAAAAAACATCACTAAAGAGTAGAGGTTTAAACTGATTAAATAGTTTTTTTTACTCACCGGTGTGGAAGCGTTAATGGGTCGTAGCTCTTCCAGCCTTCCAGAGATAACTTCGAAGCTGGTATCAACTTCCTCAAAACTCTCTTCCTCTGCCTGCCTTCTCATGTGGGACAAAATCTTGATCGCTGCCATGTTCACAAAATATCAAATATCTTGTACGAGGACGAGAACAGTTCTAGTGCCTTTATATACCAGTACGGTTTTTTGTCCTGTTCAATGCAAACAAATTAGTGCTACCTGCATTCTACCACTAGTGGTTTCAATTTATTACTACTCATTAATTTTATTATTCACGGATTTCCATATATGTATCTCCTGTCATAAGGCAGTTTCTTAATGGCTCAATAAATTAAATCGCCTTCCATACGTCGAGGGATTTTTCATTTTATGAGAGCGCAATGCACTTGCTAAATAAGCATTACATCCTTGGTTTTTTGTAGACAGGCATCGAGTTTTGAAGTGCACTGGTGTTCTGATTGCTTTTTCAGGTACTTAATTTAACAATTTACTTCCATGTACCTTCAAGCAGTCTGGTACATTCATTTTTCCTTACATGGTTGTAGCCATCATAACTTGTTACTTTTTTGACCTTGCATCGATGCATTTATGTAGTCGGCAGTATTTTTTTGTCTGGTGTTAGGACAATGACCAGCTGCTATAGGTGTAGAGCCTTCGTCAGTATTTTTTTGGGTATAGTAATTCTTATGACTCATTTCCGTCTGTTACACTATATGTTGTATATAATCATTGCATTAAGTTTTTTAGACAATCCAAGTGATTCTTGAATTCCTCTTGATTTGGACAGTATTTTTCTCTAATTACATTGTTCCCATGTCACAGTTTCACTTAGTTTATCCAGTGGAGTAAAAACAGCTCACAGCCTACCACACATTGATTGCGGTGATAATAGAAAAAATAGCACTTTTATATATTTCAAAAAAAGATACATTCTACTGCTCAGCGACATATACTGTAAATTACACTCACAACAAAAATATTCTCCTTGGTGGCCACCCATCTCATACGTGTGTTTTTTTGGTATGTGTGCAATTAAGGGGAGTGGTGTTTATCTTGGAGAGAGGCTTAATTATCTTCTAAGATTGTGGTGTGAGGGTATACTACATTCTAATACATCAAAAAGAAAGTTCATTGTATCTTATTGAATCCCATCAAACCGGTTCACATCCGCTCAAACAGGTTTCTCAGGTGCATGACCATCATTCAACAGTTTATTGAACTCGATCAAACCGGTTTACTCTTTTTTCATTCTGGTTCCCTTGAACCTATACTGAGAACCCAATCACCTCCACTCAAACCGGTTATCAATTAATGGTCTAGGAGTGTGGCATTCGGAGAGCAAGTTCATTGAATCTTCTTGAACCCCATCAAACCGGTTCACATCCGCTCAAACAGGTTTCTCAGGTGCATGACCATCATTCAACAGTTTATTGAACTCGATCAAACCGGCTTACGCTTCTTTCATTTTGGTTCCCTTGAACCTATACTGAAAACCCACTCACCTCCACCCAAACCGGCTATCAATTAATGGTCTTGGGGTGTGGCATTCTTATTGGAGAGAGGTTTAATTATGTTCTAAGACGGTGGTGGGAGGATATACTACATTCTAATACATCAGAGAGGTGGCTATATTTGTGAAGAGAGGGGGGTGGGGCGATAATGGTGGGGGGTCTACAGGCGTGGAGAGTGGGAGGTCTGTTTCAGAATTTGTGGAGAGGGGGTATGGGTGGGGGGGCTAATGGT
Organism: Callosobruchus maculatus; assembly: GCA_951848785.1. Classification (NCBI taxonomy): domain Eukaryota; kingdom Metazoa; phylum Arthropoda; class Insecta; order Coleoptera; family Chrysomelidae; genus Callosobruchus; species Callosobruchus maculatus. The sequence continues at coordinate 2,200,585 of CATOUR010000004.1, read as the reverse complement.
GGGGGGTCTACAGGCGTGGAGAGTGGGGGGTATGTTTCAGAACTATCTTTTACACTCTACTGTTGTTATTAAGATAATAGGTACATGAGACAGGCAACTGGTACGTATTGTAATGCATTTGATTCAGTCACACCTCTACAAATAATTACATTGAATGACATCTGACAGCTGAACTGCTGGTTCATGGCCAACTCTACTCACTAGGCCGGAGCCTTTAAATATGGCAACACTGAATAGTCGGCCGAGCTTTTGTCATTAGTGTGATTCTTCCAGAATAAAAAATAAGATTGGAAGGTGATTTTTAATGTGTTTCTAATTATTTACCTGCACAAACGAAACTATAAAGGTAAAAAAATGCCTGCAAAGTGTGTAGTACCAGGTTGCACTAGCAATTGTGCTTCCAATACCATACACAACATTCCAGAGTCAAAAAGAAGATTGGAAGGTGATGTTTAATGTGTTTCTAATTATTTACCTGCACAAACGAAACTGCAAAGTGTGTAGTACCAGGTTGCACTAGCAATTGTGCTTCCAATAAAGGACATATTAAACATAACCTTCCAGAGTGAAAAAGAAGATTGGAAGGTGATTTTTAATGTGTTTCTAATTATTTTTTTGCACAAACGAAACTATAAAGATAAAAAGATGCCTGAAAAGTGTGTAGTACCAGGTTGCACTAGCAATTGTGCTTCCAATAAAGGACATACACAGAAGTAGGTGAAAGGTATTCCTCATAAGGCCTGGTTATATTTATAAGAATAAAGACAATAATTTACAATTATTTCCAAGGATAAGACCTATTTTAAAGCACAATGTGGTACCTACAATGTTTTCTGGACCTCCGAAATATCACAGAAAAATACAGTTCTAATAGAACACATCTGGGCACACCTATGGAAGGATTTGATAGTGAAAGGGAAATCAAGACCAGCAAGAATGGCTTCAAAGTGACCTAATAGTGAATTTTTCTAGCTCAAGTGAAAATTTACAAAGTAAATTGAGTGTTCATTTAAGTGGAAGTGGAAGTGGCAGCAGGAAACAAGTTGCGTTTATTTTTATTTTGTAGTGTTTGACTACGATGAACCAGACATCAGATGTAAGTGGTATTAGTAGTAGTAGTTCTAAAAAGTATTTTTCTTAATTTATTAACCGAGATGAACTCTTAATACATATAAAATGCAATAATTATTATTCTGAAACTATAAAACAATTTACGCTAACCGGACCACTATTTGACAGCTAAGCCACGTTGCTCCGGCCTAGTGTAGAGTCGGCCATGTCTGGGTCCAATCTATTTAGGCATTTTTTAACTACGATCTCTAATTTCTACGAACCGGCATATTTCTGGTTCTTAATCTTCCTATAATTATATTTGTGTTGTTGTTCTGGTATTCATATAATAGGTACACGGAACAGGTAACTGGTACCTACTGTAACGCATTTGATTCAGTCACACCTCTACAAATAAAATTACACTGAATGACATCTGACAGCTGAACTGCATTTGTTTTGTTCGTTGTCATTGCTTTTGTTTTGACATAACCTGTACGCCTCTGATGGTGATGGCATCGGTGAGCAGAAATATGGCTTTCGGCTCGGTCGTTTCCATGGGGCAATTTTTGACTAAATTGCCGACGATTGCCCCGACCGACTGCCGTTAGGATAATCAATATGGCCCACTTTTAACACGATAGCCCGGCTAGTGTTTGCTAAAGTGCCGGCACACCGAACGTTACGCATTGTGCAAAATAAAAGCAAAAAGACAATGGCGCTTCTAAATAAACTCAAATTTCGTGGTAGTCGACAATTGAGTCAGTAGCGCGCCGTTTACCTTGCCATTCTGATGCGTTTTTAGCTTCTAATTCTTGATTTTGCTGCTGTTTTATTGACACGACGAATTTAAAATAGTGGGACATGTTAAAAGCATTATAGAAAATTTAAAAAACGCTGCTACATACAAAAAAGGAGTCAAGTTGGTTGACTCAGTACTTCCCACACATAATGGCGACACTATTTTAATATTTTGCTATTGCTTGAAGCTATAGTCTGAGATTTGCTCAAAACATCTAACACAAAACTAGTTAGTAGTAAGTAGTTTCTTGCACCTCTCTCCAGAGGAACTAGGATGACACAGTTTTTGTCCTGCAAGCTTCAACTGGACAAAACGAAACGATCAAGAACCTCCAAATCGTCTAAAAACTTTGGCGAAATTTTATTAAAATCAGTTTCAGGTTATACAAAACAGGACGATCTGAAGCAATACTCGTATGTATACATCAGAAAAGTCCCTTGGTTTCTGCAACAGCTAAGGCAATGTTCGGATGGATCTGAAAATTGTATTATGCCCCTAGGTCTTTATTTCATAGGCAAGCATATATTTAAGGGGTCCAGGGGCTCCGAGACCCCCCCCACCCCGAAACCCCATATAATGTTGCCTAAAAATGTGAATCCCCCCCCCCCCGATGAGAGCAAATTTAATGTGACAACTCTAATCTGGTCCCCGAAAGGTCAAGCAAAATTAAAAGGTGACAACCCATAATCTGGGGCCTCCCCAAAATCAAATCCTGGATATGTGCCTACAGGTCAATGGATCCACCCCAATTTCACCCCCACTCAAAAAAAGTAGAACATACAACATCAGGAACCCCTAAAACGCCTAAAAACCAAGTTTGAGGAATATTTGAAATATTTTGTTTTTGCCAATTACTCCGTCGCCCATGCACCGATTTTCAAAATTATAGCAGCCTACTATGACCCCACAGCATATCGCTATTCAAATTTCATTACAATCCATGCAGCGGTTACTGAGATTACGAGGCTAGGAGAACGCCAACAGAGAGACAGACAGACCGACGGAAGTGAGTGACATAGATTTTCATCATGTATACGTCATAAAACGCCCAAAAAGCGTATTACCTCAAAAGCGAAGATTTTCGCGATCACAATGCTCTCCTTACCTATCGGTGTGGGAAGTAGAAGAAAATAAAGCCTGGGAAAGGATAACAAACGTATTTGGCCCTCATTTTTTTATACCTGATAATTCCCTTACAATAAAGTAAAGTGTAAGGTATCTACTAGATGATTTTCTAAAAATGTTGAAATAATATAACGATGCAAAACTACATTCTCTAATAAATTGCTTTTGCATTGCATTTTCCAGCAAACACGATGTCGTTATACTAACGTCATTTTGAGGACACCCCATTCGTCATTATCACGTCGATAAAGAGGAATATATGACGTGTCTGTGACGGCACAATGTCACAGCCAGAAGACGTCATTGAGTGCCGTGTTAGTAACGTCACCTAACCGCCGTCCCAATAACGTCACAAATGTGTCGTCTCAATAACGTCTTGAACGTGTCGTTCCGTCGACACTATTTTATACAGCAACCAAGGCTGCACCGGAAGGTATCGTCAGATCAGCACTGATTATTGGCCATCCTTACTTTGTCTTACTTTCTGTCTCTCCAATAGTCAATGCTGATTTGACGATATCTTCTGGTGCAGTCGTAGTTACTAGATAAAATAGTTTGGACGTCAATTACCTTACAGGATAAATGTTTATGAGATAATGCTGTGAGAAATCTGTGTAGCATTCATTTGAGTAAGGGTAATAAAATATACTAATTCAAAATAAATTAATCATGTATCTCACAGTAAAGACAGGATACAAAAATAATGATCATAGCTTTGCCAGCCTTCTATAGAAGCCTGCCTAAATCACAAAGTACTTTTTATTTTCAATCGGCTCAATCCATATAATAAGAGGCTACAATCTAATAAATCCACAATACCTGAGAAAACACTGGACACTATACCTATACCTATTATTATTTATGGTGGAATCCACACATACAGACACTGCACACACAGCACATAAGGTTAAAATCTCCGTCCCCATGTCACAGCTTCAACGTAGAAAACACAAGTAGAAAATCAAAATGGCAATTTGTGCCTTGTGGTGATGATCGGGATCGAGATCAGCGGTTCGGCTGCAGTCGGGTCGGGTCGGATTACATGCGATTCATTCATTGGTCTGTACCTTACGTACGTTGTGCAGTGATTCATCAGTGAACTAAAGCGCGGTTAATACAAAATTACATCATGCAAACATAAAACCTATCAAAACCCAATCAACGGAATAATTAGTCACAATTTTGTCGTAAATGCTTTATTTGGGTAATACCTACGTTACTGAAGTTGACTATATTTTTGGATAATAATTTAGATATTCTATATCTATCTAATTAATTAATATTTTTTAGTACTTATGCGAGCATAGACATTTATTCATAAATATATAAGGAAGGAATAAGAAAAGTGAAATCATTAAGTTTTGAGATACATTTTCTGCCACCTTTATCCATTACATTTTGACGTGATAACGACGTCAAGTGACAAACGTTTATGTGATGTCATTAAAAATGACGTTAGTGCGACGTCATTCATTCGGCATATGACGAGCGTGACCAAAATTCACCGTAATTCGACGTCTTAATGACGTACGTCTCCTTGCTGGGTTGCTTTCTGAAGTATTAATATGGATCTATCAACAACGCTCATGCAATTTATCAATAGATCTGTACTTTAATTATAGCCCAATGATCAATATTGTGCCTTTTGTCCTTCCAGAAATCTAATAATTCGACTCATATAGTAATGCTAGCAAACTTATCATTTGCTATTCCAAGAATCTCTGTATACCCCTCGTGTTAATCCTTGACATATCTTCAAGCGTACAAAGAAGTCGAAAATTACAGGCCTCACATCCCTCACACGTCACGGCACCCTTCTTTGTTGTATTTTTTTTAAAAGGATAACGTGGTAGTTACACTAACAGGGCGGAGAAAGCCCTTCGTTGCTTCGTCTGACTGTACCACGCTTCCTGTGTTACAGGTGGAAGGGTCACTGAAGCGAGGCACCCAAACACGAACGGTTATTTTTTATGTAAATAATATATTAGGAATGATGTTACACAATACATGAATTGCGTGGTCGAGAACTGAAACTTGTGTTACCATCTGGCAACATTGCGACACTTGGGCGAGATAGCGAAAGTCGACAGCCGACAGCTGTCAAGAGAGATTTCCGAAGATGACGTTCTGATGTTAACATGTCTTTTTCTTCTAAGAATAAAGTGCATTGTTAAAGCACAATGTGGTACCTATACAATGTTTTCTGGACCTCCGAAATATCACAGAAAAATACAGCTCTAATAGAACACATCTGGGCACATCTACGAAAAGATTTGATAGTGAAGGGGTATCAAGACCAGCAAGAATGGCCTCAAAGTGACCTAATAGTGATTTTTTCTAGCTTAAGTGAAAATTTACAAATTGAATGTTCATTTAAGTGGAATTGGCAGCAGGAAACAGGTTACGTTTATTTTTATTTTATAGTGTTTGACTACGATGAACCAGACATATCAGATGTAGGTGGTATTAGTATCAATGAATGTAGACATTCCTTTAAATCAATAAATCATAATTTGTTGGTGATTTGAGTTAGAGGTAAGGGTTCGTTTTAGCGAAACCCGAAACGGGCGTTGAGATTGGTATCAATCGACGCGAATTGACGCCCTGAGTCGAACGAGACCACTCCCAGACTGAGGAAACGCTCCGGTGAAAAACTACAGCACTTTAAAGATTCCAAACCTAACCTCACTTAACCAAACTAGTTCAATTATTGAAGCTGAAATGGGTTCTAATCGACTCGGATTGAAGTCCTGAGACGAACTGGAGCATTAACAGCGCAAGAAAACGTTTTGGTGAAAGTCTACGCTGCTTTGAAATTCACAAATTCCAATAGCTTACCTAATATAAAGTAAGCAAATCGGTTGAGGTAAAAAGGTGTGTCTAGCGACTCAACCTGATATCTTGACTTAAATTGTACCAAATCTAGACTGTACAACCGTTTATTTTGATTCTCAATTGGAAATTAATCAAAATAAGTTCCTCTGGGTCCTACCCCCGCATGCTATGGAAAAAACCGAACAGGTGAGAATCCTACTTGGGAAACTTGTGTTGCTTAAACTATTCAAAATATGCAAAGACAGTGACGTCTGGGGGGGCTAGCCCCCCCAGGCCCCCCGTTATACGTTTCCACAAACCTAATTCAACATAAACTAACCTGGTTTTCGGTTATTCATATTTCCTCAATAGCTTTCACATTAAACATTTAAAAGTATCATAACTTTTTTATTTTCCATTTTAGGATGTTGCAACTGGTGGCGTTGTGTTGTACTCATCTAGTGCTTTCACACGATATATAGTTTGACCACATATTTCATGAAAAATCATCGAAATATCGAAGTAATTTTGAGGTTAGGTTTGAAATTTTAAAGGTGCGCAGATTTTCATCGGAGCGTTTCCTCAGCCTTGGAGAAGCCTAATTCGACTCAGGACATCAAGCAGAATCGATTAACACTTACTTGACGACCGACTAAACCGAATTTGACCTCGATAAGTTGACTGTTTGGCAGAAGTGAGGTTAGGTACTGAAACTTTTAAAGTGTTATAGAATTTTACCGGGGCGTTTCCTCAGTCTAGGAGTGATGTCGTTCGACTCAGGGCGTCAATCCGCGTCGATTGACACCAATCTCAACGCCCGTTTCGGGTTTCGCTAAAACGAACTCTAGCCCAAATGGGTTTTCTGTTGATCTCATGTTAAAACATTTTCTATGTCCAGCCAAAAAAAGTTTACAATTTTGTTAGAGAGAGTTGGCAATTTTACCACCATCCTAAATATTCCTCAAAACTTTGCAGTTCTTTAAAAATTGCACCTGACAGAAAATATGCCTTACATTAAAACTGTTGCAGAGGGTTTATTATTCTTGGAGAAGTACATTGTTTTACAAATTGATACAATATCAGCCTGTATAAATGTTCTTGTCATTACAAAAATTACAGGTAGAACATGAAGGACAAAATTATCTGATAGTTATATTAAATACATACAACTTATAATTGGTAGGCGTAACCCTTCCATCAGAGTATACAGCTCAAATTAGTCCTTATTCACAATATAGGTATTGTTAAAATTTTGATTTCAGGCCAATAGGTATAAAAGTAAGTTTTTAGGCAATTGCACAAAGCAGTTTTAATGAAAATTGCAAAAGAATACATTAATATACATATAGGTGAGTTTGTTTTAGACACATTTGTAATCAACCCCAAATTGATGAAATTCTTCTTGAATTAATGTTGTTGATGTAGCAAATATTTTTATTAATAATTACACTGAAACAGTTCAAGACAAAATACAGACTGAGAAAACGAAAAACAGGAAATCTAATGGAAATAAGAAATGTCCAACAGAAGGGAAAATCTCTAAATCTAAATACATGTACATTTTTGTACTGATACTACTGGCATTTTTCACCATTCTTTTTTTTTTTCAAAAAGTCTTTTTCTTAATTTATCAACCGAGATGAACTCTAATACATATAAAATGTAATAATTATTCTGAAACTATAAAACAATTTAAATTTTCCGCGGAATGCCCGCCGTTCGGCCCACGGTAATCGGCCCACTATTTGACAGCTAAGCGACGTTGCCACATCTAAGGCTCCGGCCTAGTGTAGAGTCGGCCATGATAAAGTGCATTGTTTTTGGATCTGAACTATTCAAGAGCTTAAAGTGATTGATTATATTGCGAAGTTGAACGTTCTCAGGTATTTCTGGTGGATTTTGGGAAGGGGATGCTCATCAACTGGCTTATTAGAAATCTGGTTGGCCCGACAGTCAAAACATCCAAATTTGTATTTATAAAGCAGCAGAGGCCCAATCTATTATTTAATTAACTTTGTCAGTCTGTAATGAACTTCATAAATTAGTAACGCCCAAACAACCGAAAAGGTGATTAAAACAAACTTGTAGGACCTCGGGCAAAGAGAGAGAGAGGTATATAAAGGCAGGGTATCAGCCGAAACTAATCAAAAGCCGTCAAGAAAAATGAAGTGCCTTACTACGTCTGTTAAACGAAATAGCTCAAGCCTTAAGATACGAAAGTCGTTCACTAAATACCTTAGAAATAAATATAGTTAAAAAAATGAAGTCAAGTTGATTGACTAAGTACTTCCCACACACTACTGTGATACGGTTTTATTATTTTCCCAATGCATGAAGCTATATATGAAAAACATCCAACACAAAAACTCTCGTAAATATAGTTTCTTGTATCTCTCTCTCCCTTAACCTGCAATTTTCAACTGATATGCTTATTATATGGCATGCAGATTTTCTGATGTCTAAAAACAGATTAATTTACCAGTATCAATATTTAAAGGGCATTGGAAAGTGTTCTGTAGATACAAAAAATGCTATTTTCACATATGTATTTTCTTGCTGTACCTCACCTGTCTTCTTTGTGACGTCAATTTAAACGATGGGTGCATACCTGTAAAAAAGAGAAAAAAGAAAAGACTTAATTTTTGACTCAAAGGTGAAACAATTTGTTCACAGTACCTTGATTTAGTGCATGAATAGGCAACGGATTGCTATTAAATGATATTTTATAAATGAATGCAGTATGTATTCCGATATTATTTCCTCAAAAGCGAAACTGACAAACTCGTTACACAGACCTCCGCCAATAAACTAATTGTAAGGTTTAAAATAGACCTGAAGTGCTTTAACCCTTGTTATGTTTAACAAATTTATAATTTTAAAATGAAAAAGATAAAAAATAGGCATTCTGGGTATGCAATAAAGAACTTTTTTTTCTCGAAAAACAAGATACAGAAAATCACTCGACAAAAAAGTGGTTATTTTAAAAAAAACCAAAAAAGTTAGAGGCGTATATTGTTTATCAATAATACTGTACAAGGTGCCCCTGAAGGCCCCTTGTCACTTCAACTCAAGAAAAGTAGAAAGTATTAGAGATTCCTGGAGTACCCAAAAACAGAGTTTGAACTGTTTTTATATTGTAATGTTTTTTTTTAATCCAGTTACACCACCACTAACACAATTTTTAAAAACAGTAGATTTTATTCATCTCCATCACACATTATAGAATTATCTACAACAATCATCATCAGCATCATCATAGTCACAATGTCTTAACAGACATAATATAGTAGTATAGTAAAATGCATCAAGACGGAGCTAGAGTATTGCCGACACGAATTTTATCAATAGCTTTGAGAACTGTTGCTCGCCATCGTTCGCGATCAGTTCACTGGAGCTCTTGATACTCATATCCAGCAACTGTTTCGTCGTATCCACCCAGCGTGTAGGGGAACGGCCACGGCGCCGCCCACTCGGGGCATGACCCTGAACTACAAGTTTCTCCATATTATCGCCTCCGTGAATATGTCCGAAGAATGTAAGCATTCTCGTCGACACAATGGAGTATCTTTGGATTACCGAGCTCATCCAGTATGGAAACATTAGTTCGATGGGCGGAATAAGGAACTCTCAGCATTCTCCTCCACGTCCACATTTCAAAAGCACCTATTTGAGCTCGATCTGCCTTTTTGACAGTCCAAGTTTCCGAGGTATACAAAAATACGGAGAACACAAGCGACATTTTGGTAGCTTTAGTGATGTTATGATCGCGCCATATTTTAGTAAGCTTTGTCATGGCCACACGTGCCTGTTGAATGCGCCGTTGAATCTCATTTTCACAACTACCCGAATTGTTGATCAAAGAACCGAGATACACAAAATTTTTAACTACTTCACAACGGCCTACTGACTTTATTTCTCGATGATTATCGTGCTCTCTATCTACGATCATAACCTTTGGCCTCTTTGGAGACTAGTATAGTGATAGAGTCAAGTTTATTCTATTGTAATATATGATATTCACAGAAAAATTCATCTTTATTGAGATTGAAAAACTCGACCGCACTATCAGATATTTTTCCCGTCCATTCACGCCTTTGTATAATGTCTAATTTTGGCGATAGCATCTTTTTGCGTGTGTTTTCCTTTGTATCCCTTTTAGGTTTTTACCTTTCAAGTAGACCGCCTTTTCTTGCCTGTCACAAAAAGAGGACCCATACAGCGACGAAATAACAGTGGAGAGGGTGAAATCTGAAAGTCACGTTGCGTCTTGACCCAGAAATATTAAAAAGCAAAAACTACCCCTTGCTGTTACAGGATGGATCAAGGAACAAGTTTTACATCGACAGTTTCTTCGAGAATTTATTTATGGATTAATACACACATAAAAAGAAATTCTCAAATCAAGAATTGTGATACTGTTGTAAATACATACTCACAACAAGAATATCGGTTCTCACTTTAAGAAAGAATATTTGATGAGAAGATTATAGAAAATTTGTATCAAGAATAATATATTTTTAATTTATATACTTATTTTAAAGAAAAATGCTCCAAAAGAAAATATAATTTTCTTTGCAACCAAGGCTATAATAATTTAATAACAAATATTTTATAATTTTATATCAAGATTATCATTTTTCGCAGCGGTGCCCAGTTTACTTCTATCAAGAATATAGACAGCTTGCAAATGAGTACCTTCATTTACAATATGATAATCTTGGTTTGAAAATGAACGCTGTTTTACAAGCACACCCTATGTTTGTATCAAGTAAATCATTTATTTGACGTCTACCAACGTCGGAGTGCGCAGGCGCGCAGCGTGTCACGGGTCAACTCTAACCTCTCCACCCTCTCTACTCAACAGCCTGTTGCCCGTCCGCGTCCGCGCCGCCATTATCGGTTTTCGGATTGTCGCATTCGCCGCCGTCTTTAGCACCGTAGCGTAATACCTGCGTCTTGAATCCTGCATAATAGCACATAATAGTATCTAGTCAAACTGTTAAAAAAATTCCCATTGCCACGTGATACCCGTGATACCACCGTCAACCATCAGTCATCGAACCTGCCGGTAGTGCTGGCCCACCGCCATTTGAGTTGCGTCCCAGTTCCCATCAGCTTCCTTATCACTGGATCTATCCAACCATGAATGAGCTATTAAGAAAATTGGGATGCGAAGACCTGACTCAGGTGTTCCTAGATAAGTACTAAGTATATTAAAAGTGATTTAAGAAATGTTGCAGAAATATTTCTCCAGAAACATTTCTACATGCACATAGAAGAGTTTGAATGCTCAAATTAATACTACTAGATTCCTCATCCAAGAATATCACAATTTTAGAATAAAGTTGAGCTACTTGCGTCAAGTTTATGAAATGCTCCGAGTTAAGATTACGAAATGCTTCAGTCAAGATTATGAAGTACTTCGGTCAAGATTACCATATGCTTGATTTAAGATTTTGGTATTCTTACTATCAAGAATTTTCCAGTTTTTCATTGAAGATATTTTCTCAATCTAACCCTTATATGGTCAAAGATATCGTATTCTCACTTTAAGATTAGCATAACTTTGCGCGTATAGGAAGTTATGGTATACTTGAATTAAAGCATCTGTGCTCCATCTAAGAAATTATTTTTATGTTTGTTCATTAATACAATCTTCTTCAAAGTCAAAGTGAGTGTGTTTTCATCACATCAAGTGAATAAAATTATGGATTTTGTGAGATATAAAGCCTATCCCACCAACTATAATAGACCCGTGGCTCTTCTCAGAGTCATGTCTAAGGTTATGGAGACTGTCATTAACATACAGCTGCTGAAATACCTGGACAATAATAACATCACAACATAAATGGTCGCCAGTATGGCTTCTACGGGTGACGGCCTTCACTCACTCGTTGCACTTGACATATTAAAAGCGTTCGATAGAGTGTGGCATGAGGAATTTCTGGTCAAGCTTGCTGCTTATGGGCTACCACCTGGCCTGCGCCAGTGGCTGAATAGCTTTTTCAACGACCGATCTCTGTTTGTTGTAATCGAAGGCTGTTCATCAGATGTATTTTTAATAAACGCCGGTGTTCCTCAGGGATCAGTCCTATCCCTACACTATTTACTAAATAACCTCCAATCCAATCTACAGTTTCGCAGACGATTGTACATTAATATCGTGCATGGAACCAGGCAAGCCACTATCATCCCAGGAGACGATACGTCGGCGACAGCAACATGAGTCACATATCAAAACAATTGTGGAATGGGGATTAGTAAATAAAGTACAGTTCAACGTAAAGAAAACTCAGGCAACAACATTTACATTTCTCACGTTGGCTGTGTCAAGGGTGGGGAGGGTTACCCAATAGTCGAGTCACCTTCCGTCAAGCTTTTGGGGATCAACATCAACAATAACATGTCCTGGCACGACCACGTCATCAGTATTGCTGAAACGGCATCCCAGTGCAACTTGAATAATCCCATAGCTCAGTCATCAAGGACTTATAATATGCTGCCAAGTACGTTAAAAAATCAAAATATGAGCTGCAACACATTTGTAAAAAGACTGAAAAAGCACATAAACATACGTCAGAATTAAAATATGTAAATATGTAGTAACTGTCACTACTGAATATGTAATAACTGTCACTGTTGTAAGTCTGTACAATGTTAGTTTTTAGGCGCAACGTGTATATTCTCGATACCAGTGTTTAAAACACAGTCTTAGAGAATTGTATGTTAAATAGTATTATAAAACTTTTGTTGTAATATAAAAAAATTTCAAAAAAAAAACTACTGCAGTACTGCTCCCATCTGTGGTGATGCGCTCCGAAGCACTTTCCAAAGCTTCTGGACACTATCCAGAAGAACACAACTAGACTAATCGATACGCCTAGCCTCACAAAGGACCTCCACAGTCTGGAAAATCGAAGAAGGGTGGCTGACCTGTCCCTGTTTTACAGATTTTATCACGGAAGATCTTCGAGTGAGCTCTCCCAGATAATAACTCCCAAGGCTGTCCGAACGAGGAACACTAGAGAGGATTTGCGAGCTCATCCTTATCAGTTCGAGGTCCCTACTCCCCGAACTAGTCTCCACCAGCATTCCTTCTTTTGGAGAACTTCGACGCTGTGGAATGAGCTGCCGGGGAATTTGTTTCCCGACGGCTACAACCTCCAGCGTTTCAAATCTAACGTGCACCGATACTTATCCTCACGCAGTAGGGATGGGCGGTTATTCAAAAATAACCGGTTATCGGTTAACCGGTTGTTTTTTTGACAAAAAATAACCTGAGGCGGTTAACCTGGACCAAATAACCGGTTACACCAATAACCGGTTGTTTTTTGTAACCATAGAATTGAGGTTAGGTTTAGTAGTGACCTACAGATGTCATACAGAATTTTCCTCCTGTGTGCCATACATACGTTTTCAAGGAGTGTGAAAAATACGTAAAATTTGTGAAACATTTCTTTGGAGTAAATGAGAGACAAAAAAAGACGCTTTTTGCTGCTTTCTTCTATTTAAAAATTGTTTTACACATTTTTGTCTATGTTTTTAGTACAGAATAGTAGAAAACAGATGTCACAGTAAAGGTAGAAAAACAGCTCTTTGACATTTTTAAATTTTATATTACAAACAAAATAAATATCAGCTATAATTCCCAGAAAATATGTCCTAAGGAAAGGTAGTTAATTCACATGTTGTGGTGTGAGTCGACTTCTGTTATCAGTGCAAACACTGTTCTACGAACGATTCTGGGACGGTTTTAAAAAGCCCACCACATAGAACCATAAAACGAAGCAAAACAATAGGCATAGGAAAGAACTAACGGTAAAATACAATTCCACATTTCACTGAAGCTACGAATCTAGTGGAGTTCAGAAAGTATAAAATATGAAAATAACCGATTTTCGGTTATTCGCGAATAGACCGGTTAACCGGTTTGACCGCCAGTGAAAAATAACCTGTTTATAACCGGTTATTATGCTATAACCGGTTATTTGAAGAACCGGTTATTTTTGCAATCCCTACTCGCAGCGCTTCTACAGCGCCATAGGCTATTAACCTTTGCGGGAGGCTGACCATAAAAGAAACCCGACTTGATGAAAAAAACATGTTTTTATTTTTTTATAACTGTTATACAAATTGTGAACCCCTGCAGGCATTTCTTTGGACCTATTCACTTTTTAAACAAATGTTATATAGGTCGGCTGTACTACTTATACCCTATTGTTGACCATCCTGTAGAAATTTTACTTTCAACCAGAAGCTGTTTTTAAATGGACGGGGTCGGAACAAAAAATCTGGCAAAACAAAAGCTAATCGATAGTGTTTAGGCTCAACATCGGATTCAGAATATAGAGCAAGCCTTCCAGTGACGTACTATGATCCTATAGCAGAACAATGAAATATTTATTTATTTAAACATTGTACAACTAACCGTCAAACATTCTGTTCATTATATTTTACGTATCGCTTTATTCACTTGTCATAAACTTAAACAGTGTGTTTAGTAATTTCGTATAATGCCACTTCTGTCAATGCCAGCGTTCAGTATCCAAACAAAAACAATTCCAATCTAAAAACCCGCAAGGGTTTGTAAAATATAAAATGAAAAAATGGAGTCAAGTTGATTGACTCAGTACTTCCCACACATTACTGTGATATCAGTTTATTATTTTCCCATAGCATGAAGCTTTAGTCTGAGATCCCCTTGCAACCAAATCATCGGCAGCCTTCCCTCCCCTAAAATTGTCTTATGCCGCTAAGTATTTCCTTCAGAGGTCAATGGACAGCCTAAAACATCTAAAAACGAAGTTTGAGTTGTTTTCATACTTTTAGTTTTTTGATTATTGCTATATACGCTGTCACTGACACGATATTTAACAAACATACGCGTTTTCCATCCTCACCACGGTAATAATACTGTGTCAAAATTTAATTAGAATCAATGTAATAGTGTCCACGTTACAAAATACAAAAAGATCTAAAGCAATAAATACTCGTATGTATGTATACAGATAATTCCAAGTCCCTTAGTTTCCGTAATACGCTAGGCAATGTTCGGATGGACCTAAAAAGTTGATTTATGTCGCTAGGTCTTCCTTCACAGCCCCTACCCTACACCCTATTATGAATACAAGAAATTTCTCAGTTTTTCAACCCCCCACCCCCTAACCACCCCAATTTCACCCCACCCAAAAAAAACGCAGAAAATGATCAGGAACCTCTAAAACGCTTAAAAACGAAGTTTGAGCTGTTTTTATATTTTTACTTTTTTTTATTATTTCTGCGCCGCCACTGGCACGATTTATAAAAACCATACGCGTTTTCCATCCTCGCCATGGTAGTAATACTGTGTCAAAATTTCATTAACATCAATTCAACAGTTTCCTTGTAACACAATATAGAAGGATCTAAAGCAATACTCTCGTATGTTTACACCAGAAAAAATTCTAAGTCCTTTGGTTTCTGTAATAGGCAAGGCAATGTTCGGATGGACCTAAAAAAGTTATTTATGTTGCTAGGTCTTCCTTCATGGGTCAGTGGGCAGTCTATTATGAAAGCAACAAATTTTTCAATTTTACAACCCCCCACCCCCCAACCACCCCAATTTCACCCCCACCAAAAAAAAAGTAAAAAATGATCAGGAACCTCTAAAACGCCTAAAAACGAAGTTTGAGGAATATTTAATTTTTTTTGTTTTTTGCTAATTACTCCGCCGCCCCTGCACCGATTTTCAAAATTATAAGAACATTACCTACTACGACCCCCCAGCATATCGCTGCCCAAATTTCATCACAATCCATGCAGCGGTTACTGAGATTACGAGGACACAAAAACGCGTACAGACAGACCGACAGACAGACAGACAGACAGACAGACCGACAGACAGACAGACCGACAGACAGACCGACGGAAATGAGTGACGTGGATTTTCGTTATGTAGACATCATGAAACGCCCAAAAAGTGTATTATCTCAAAATCGAAAATTTTCGCGATCACAATACTCCCCTCACCTATCGGTGTGGGAAGTAAAATGGAAAAATGATGGTTTTAGGTTAGAGCGGTAATAACAGACATCAGTAGATGTAAAATCTTCGAACTCCAACACTGTAAGACGCTTAAACAGTCTTTATTGATGATAAATCAGCGTAAGAAATCACAAAAGTACAAAAAAAACCAACAAACTATTTCTCAAATTTATGCTAAAAGTAATATACAGAAAAGTGTTTGGATACAGAAACTGACCAATCACAAATCTGAAGTTATTTCACGTTATCGGCTATTTGTGACATGCGCAGTTCTCCCGAAATAACAGAATCGGCTAATAACCGATAAAGTTGTACGTTGTCTACGGAAGATTACGGTACATATGATTACGGGCGGTATTGCCAGGTCTAAAACGCTATGCCGCAATGAGAACAAAACCGTGGTGATTTTGATAGCAACAATAGTTATTATTTGGTTTATCATGCTAGAAAAGAATAAGGTTTTCTTCCATCAGTTTTATTTCACAGACCTAAAGCACGATCCTCACTCATTCCAGGCTACTATACATAAAAGTGTATGCAAAAAGTCAAAATTGTAGCGTAACGTTAGAATCGTTTGATGACGTCAATAGCCGTTAACGTTTTACTACTGACGCTTTGGAAAGAACCGTGCAAAAGGCCTCAATTGATTGGCGTTTGTATAACATAAGTTCTATATACCATGGCCGACTCTACACTAGACCGGAGCCTTAGATGTGGCAACGTGGCTTAGCTGTCAAATAGTGGACCTATAGTTTCAGAATAATTATTACATTTTATATGTATTAAGAGTTCATCTCGGTTAATAAATTAAGAAAAATACTTTTTAGAACTACTACTACTAATACCACTTACATCTGATGTCTGGTTCATCGTAGTCAAACACTACAAAATAAAAATAAACGCAACCTGTTTCCTGCTGCCACTTCCACTTCCACTTAAATGAACACACAATTTACTTTGTAAATTTTCATTTGAGCTAGAAAAATTCACTATTAGGTCACTTTGAAGCCATTCTTGTTGGTCTTGATTCCCTTTCACTATCAAATCTTTTCGTAGGTATGCCCAAATGCATGCCCAGATGAGTTCTATTAACTGTCTTTGTCTGTGATATTTGGGAGGTCCAGAAAACATTGTAGGTACCACATTGTGCTTTAAAATAGGTCTTATCCTTTGAAATGTTTGTAAATTATTGTCTTTATTCTTATAAATATAACCAGCCCCTACGAGGAATACCTTTCACCCACTTCTGTTTATGTCCTTTATTGGAAGCACAATTGCTAGTGCAACCTGGTACTACACACTTTGCAGGCATCTTTTTATGTTTATAGTTTCGTTTGTGCAGGTAAATAATTAGAAACACACAAAAAATCACCTTCCAATCTTATTTTTTTACTCTGAAAGAATTACACTAGTGACAAAAGCTCGGCCGACTATTCAGTGTTGCCATATTTCAATGCTCCGGCCTAGTAAGTAGAGTCGGCCATGGTTGGAGTCGTAGTATCATGAGTTCTACCGGTCAACCTACCAAAAACAAAACGTAGTTGCCAGATCTACTTATTGAACCTCCTCAAAAAGTCCCGTGTAAACAAACTTCTCTCATAACCTAACCTATAACCTTTTCATAGGAACCGCCGTACTATGGTATTCTGGCTTTTCCATCGTTATAAAAAAAGGTTGTGCAAAGGCTGTATCCAGAAATAAATGGAATCTCCTCCACAAAATTAAAACTCCTTTCAACGCCATAAATTATAACATGGTAGTTCTGCTTCCCAGAAAAGCCGGTTCAAATTCTTACCTGCCGCCGTAAGGTGTTCTTTTATCTTTATTCCTGCGGTAAATTCTTTTGGCTCTTAAATATTGGAACCATTCAGATAAATTCAACACAATTGTATATCCAGGCAGGTAAAGAAAACGTTACTTTTCTACGCGAGAAATGATGTTTTCGGTTTTAGGCTTTTATATTCGGAGGTTTGAAAATTAGAGGACGTTTAGGTATCTAATCTGTGGTGAGAAACATAAATTTTATCTTTAGTGGACAGATATGATAATAGAGATGGTATCGACAGGAAGAACTAGTTTGTCGTTTGATCCAGTAATGATGATTTTCTTTTATATTTTTCTGGTTAGGTAGACACAGAAAATATCTTGTAAGATACTGTATGTGGTATGAGTGTATCATGTGTTAGTTGTCATGTATGGCGTAAAGTAAAAATCATAGGTTAGAGCCATGTTAACGCTCAGTTTCCGGCACAGAGTTAACATCTATAGAGGGAGCCTAATTTAACTATTGGCCAGCCAACATCTATAGCGCTATTGCCACTCTTCTTCGTCCGCTTCCAGTTTCTTCAAAAAAGGCTGTTTCAGCAGTTTGAACACAAAGTATTTAACTGGGTATTTAACTATACATTCCAATATTCTTGCAATGTCACTGATTTACGTGAAGATAATTTGTATTGATTTAATCAAATCTCAAAAATTGTAAATTTCATAGCAAAATGTCGCAATAACTTCTAATATGTCATAAATCTAGTAACCTACAATCGGCGTGCCTTCAAGCTGTCATGTGGCTGTCATTGTAGTTGTGGTTATTGCGTATGTCGATTTTTGTGGTTTTAGTTCATATTTGAGTGACTTTGTGACTATTTGTGGTGTGAATTAAATTATTTATGAACAATATTGTCATAATTGCATGATGAGACAACATAAAAAGTGCATAGTTTGCTGTAATAGCGACGAATCGGTGAACACTTCTTATCATAGGTGAGTATAGGTTTTGTTTTAGTTTTCAGTAGCGTAAAATATGGGGATAACTGGGAACAAAAGTAACTTCACTCCAGTTTGAGGAATAATAATGGTTGTTTAATGTATATTATGTGCATCTGTGTAGGTTTCCTTCGAATATAGTGATGAGAAACAAGTGGCTTGATGCATTACAGCTAAAAGCAGAAGACATAAATGACCATTCAGTAGTGTTAATAACATTTTAATATAAAGTCGTACGCCACTGGTAATGCCCTCAAGCTGTCAAAATTTCCGTTACATGTTGGCTGGTCAGCGAACTGTGCATTTTGTTGTTTACACTCCCTCTATAGATGTTAACTCTGTGGTTTCCGGAGTCTCGTGGTGACAGAGTCAGTCGAGACTTCGAAACGATTTTAGGTTATGGACTTATGGTCAATTTCAATCATGTTATTTGATACATATTTTTGTATTTTTGATGCAGTGTAATACGCAGCATTCATCGTTTCTTGTAATAATTATAATCATAGTTTAGAGTTTTGTGTAAGAAAAAGTATGAATTTGGGCAGATGTCAGAGCTGACACGAGTCCAGTGAAATTGAAGAAGAAGAAAAGTAGGTTAGAGTTGTGATGTGTAAACATCATCGAATCATCTGGAGATTTGGAGGCTGACGCTGATACATAAGCGTCCTGAAATCCACTAGATGTCATCTGATCGTCTTGAATTCTCTAGAAAAGATCAAGCTGAGGTACAAACATATAGGTGCGATGAGTTTCAGGGTAGTAGTTGTCAAGGAGTAGTCGAGTTTGTGATAAGGTTAAGGGATTTTGTGTTCAGTTGTGAAGCTAAAAGATCAAAAGTACGTCGAGTTTGGTTCCTAGGAGTGAAGAAGAAGAGCCCGTCGTGAGAATATCAAGAAAATAAAAAAATTTCAACGTATTTTTCTAGTATATCCTTATACTTGTACTTTGATGTCTTTTTTATAATTTTGCCAACTGTTATTTATCTGTAAATCTAGTAATTTTTGTAATTGCCATCACATTGGGTAGTTTGTATTCCTTCTGGGTTTTTTTCTCCGAGTCATGGTAATTTTCTATTACACTCTAGATTTCTATCCATTAGTTCACTGTTTTTCCTAGACCATTTAAAACAGAATGCGGTAGGACCACTGTTTAAGTGATTTTTGATAAATGTGACATACATCAATGTAAAAGTGGCAACCAAGCCGGTGCTAAAAAAGGGATCCAAAACTGATCCGACCATCTACCGACCTATAGCTCTGCTCTGTAATCAGTAAAGTGATGGAAAAATGCGTCAACCAAGAGCTCATGAAATACCTAGAACTCCATCACTTAATCAACGACAGACAATATGGATTCCGGCACCAAAGATCAACTGGAGATCTACTGGCTTACGTCACACATGTGTGGAGCAAACTCATCCAGTCATTTGGCGAGGCTCACGTCGTTGCTCTCGATATTTCAAAGGCATTCGGCCAACTGCGGCATGCAGCTCTCCTAAACAAGCTCCCCTCTTATGGGCTCCCTGTTAAGCTCTGCGTTTGGCTCGCAAGCTTCCTCTCAGGTCGGAAAATTTCTATCGTGGTAGACGGCTTTTCCTCTTCTTTCCATAGCATCAATGCTTTGGTTCCGTAGGGACCGGTATTGGCTCCAACATTGTTTCTGCTTCACATTAATGATCTACTCTCTAGCACTACAAACCCAACTCACAATTTTGCGGATGACAGTACGTTGCATGCAGGCATTATGAGCAATAGACCGATATCTGTGGTCGAGCTGGAACGCAGAAGACTGGCAGTGGCAGTTTCACTTTCAAAGGATCTCGATACCATTACCGCTTGGGGGCTTAAGAATATGGTTAAATTTAATGCCTCCAAGACCCAGTATTGTACGCTATCAAACAAGAAGTGCCCAAGCCAACACCGGGTTCTAATGAACAACCAGGCTCTGCCAAGAAGTCACTCATTCAAGCTGTTAGGAATCATCATTACAGAAAATCTGATCTGGCACGAACACGTTGCGTCAATTGCAACAGCCGCTGGTAAAAATTTTGGGTACCTATTTAGAGCCAGAAAGTACTTCTCACCATGTAACTTCTTCACACTATATAAAGCCCAGATAAGACTTGACCTGGAGTATTGCTCTCATGTCTGGGGAGCTGCTGCCCCTACTACCCTGTCTATACTTGATGCCGTCCAGGGAAGGGCAATTCGACTAATTGGCAACTCGGCCTTAACGCGCCACCTCCAGCCACTTTCTCACCGGCGTGTTGTTGGTGACCCCTCACTCTTCTACCGATATTCCAACGGAATCTGCTCCTCTATGCTATCCTCTGTCGTTTCGCCGCTCACCGCACCTATCAGACGCACCCGCACGAACGTTGCATCTCATCCTAAGGCGGTCGTTCTTCATACATCAAGAACCGAGCGGTACAACCGCACATTCATTCCCAGGGTGTCCAAGGCTTGGGATGGACTGTCAGGAGATGTATTTATTGGGCCTGCGGGTATTGGCCCA
Organism: Callosobruchus maculatus; assembly: GCA_951848785.1. NCBI lineage: Eukaryota > Metazoa > Arthropoda > Insecta > Coleoptera > Chrysomelidae > Callosobruchus > Callosobruchus maculatus. Next base: position 2,179,494 of record CATOUR010000004.1, on the reverse strand, counting down.
TTCAACTCCCGCGTTAACAAACTTCCCCAAACATAACCCGCGGTACTCTGGTATTTAGGCTCTGCGTATGCGGTCTAATCCATGATACTACGACTTGAGAAGGTATGCTCACGCGCATGATGTCTTCCGTCTCGCTTCCACCTGTGACGTCAGCGTGTGACAAACGGGGTTTGTTTACTCGTTTAGTTACAGGTTATAGCCGAACATTTTCAGTTTATTTTCTTGAGTTTACTCGTTTAACGGTAAAGTTTGATAAAACATTAATTATTTGCGATTTTGGATTTAACACATATTTGAACAATGGTTTATTGTGTGGTTGTGGGATGTAATAATAAAAAAGTAAAAACTATTCGTCATACTACCGCTACTTGGGATGGTTTGGAAAATTTGGCAGGTTTCATTGCATTTAAGTTGAAAAATAAGGAGAAACTGGGTTATATCCCAGATTACACAGATACTTCTCTCAGTTGGGTCAACAGATGAGTTCTTGGCAAAATGTAATGAGCTCGGCCATATATTTTCCAACTATAATGGAAATGCTTAGAAAATTGAAAAAAAAAACTATCTTGCGAATTTAAACAAATTATCAGAGAATGTATATGTGACTGATGAAGCAAAGATGAGCTTGTTTTCTAGATGCAAAATGTATTTCAGAATACTAATTCTTGATAGGGGAATTAGAGGGACCTCGAATATTAGAAAACTGAAATTCACTAACATTGTAAAATAGTATAAAGTAATAAGTATACAGGGTCCTGCGACGGTGTATCCAGCATTCCTAGCGCCTAACTGTAGTTAGGTATTGATTCGGTATATAGTTAGAGAAATTTTCCCACAAAAAGATGGTTTCACTAGGCACTCCAATCAACCTCTTATATGAGATTTCAGAAAAATACGTCCAGACCGCTCTGGCTCTGTTCTTTTCCCACAATATACATTTTTTTTTGAGTACATATCTATGTTACAAAAATTTGAATCTTCAAATTTTTGTATCTAAAATTCAGAACGCTCGGAACTACTGCAAACGGGTCAGGCGTCGATTAATATCAATCCTCTGTATAACTATTTGACCAATTTTTCATTCAGATACAGAGCAATATGTACCGTTTATATTATACTGTGCATGAGCTATTTTCATTTTGTATGAATATTAAATATCTAAGACAGATATAACAGGAAACGAAATAAAACTTTCAAAAATCAATGCTTTGGCGCCATGTGCTTTTGTACACTTTTGTCACACGGTGACGTCATGCGCAGACCGGTTCGAAATCTGTCCGCCAAGTGATCATATCTGTCAGTATCGTAGTATCATGGGTCTAATCAGTTATAAAAAAATGTACATTGGACCCTTCAATTTCTAACTGGCAGAAGCAGTTCAAGGTGAACCGCGGCCGTTCCGTGAATCTCCAGCCCTCAATAATTTGCCGTTTCGGCGTGATTATGCACATTAACGTCTACGTGGCTCTAACGAAGGCCGCTCCAATTTTCTCCTTCAAACGGATTATGCACGCGAGCGCCACCACAGCGCAGCGGTCTGAGGGTTTTTCATTGTTGGCATGTAAATCACCCCTCGAACTCTCGGCCGCGTACTGGCTTCACCACCCCCATTCATATTTATGAGCTGCGACTTTTCAACAAGGCCACCAAAGGCGACGGTGTCAATGAAGGTGTTGTTAGTCATTAGTTGATTGCGAAATTGTCAAGGATTTTTTAGTTTTTTACTTCCCACACCGATAAGTATTGTAATCGCGAAAATTTTCGATCACTAAGTAGTGTAGTGAGCAACTGGTCACTGTCAAAACCGATACCAAATTTAGAAATAGCCAAAGTGATCAAGACGTCTAGTGGTGGAATTTAGAACCCAATGTTGTATGTGTACCCATGGTAACCAGATTCTTTTAGCATGCATGTGTACCGACTCAGAGAGAATGAAATCAAAACACAGAAATGTTATGATACGGTTTTTTTATTATTTGTTTCTTAACATTTGTTTTGTATTTATTAATCATGAGTGCTGAGTGTCATGGTTTATTACTTGATTCTTGTATTTATCAAATCATGAGTGCTTTGTATTTCATATATTTTACTGGTGAAGTATTTATATAGATATGTTGAAATATACGATTCAAAATGTCTCAATAATAGTGATAAACTGGCTCTTATTATTGATATTGTATAATAAAGAAATGGTTATAAACATTCACAGTCTAAATGATAAATAATAATAATAATACATGGTGGGCTAGATCTCTGTTTAACGTCAGGGAGAGAAATATGGATAGAATCTGGAAAACTGTAAAATATCAACATATATAAATAAATATAACCAACCATATAAAGGAGTAAATAAAGGAGATAATTGGAATAGGTCCGACCTGGGTTGTTACCAGGCATCGGCCTTCCGTAAATAAATATCATATATAAATAAAGAGAAATCAGTAAGGATATAAATAGATACAGATAAATAAGACAGAGTTATCTCTGTTCACCATTAGCCTGCAATACCTAGAGTAGACGGAAATCAGAGACCCAACGCCATATAGTATCGTCTCAAAAGAAGGATGTATAGTATATACCTTGTGAAACACTCCAAAAATAGTAGCCAGACCACATTAGTTAATAATACAAGCTCAAAAGACAACATACCTGCAAATATTCGTGAAAAAGACTCAAAAACCCTTTTGTTGAAATTTTGGTCTCCCGCTTGTTACGTTTTTCAAAAAAAATCTCCTCTCGTAATTAATAAACAAACTATCAACAAAACCATAGCAACGATTACCACAACCTACTACTTTATTCAAGTGTTATTTACTGTATGAAAAGTCACTCATGATCTGACACATATCAAAATATCTGAACAATATAGGATAATCAAATAAATTACTTAACTGAACTTCATCAAATGACTACACTCGTACACTTATATTATAACAACAAATTTTAATCTTTTCCTTCTACCATCTGTCACTGCCGTCAATGTCAAGCTTTGGCAGCCTGACAGCTAAAGGTGCGTTCTAACGTATGACAGCCAGGAGCGCGTTCCGCATCACCACGGTAGAGAGTAGAACGATCTGATACTTCTGAACATCTTCTCTTTAATTATTTTCAATACTATACACAATCCCGAAAGTAAACTCGGTGAATCTTATGTAAACACCTATGTTAATAAAACGATCTAAAAGTAACAGTAACAACAATCGCTAACTGTTGACGTCAACTTTCTCAATATGATAACTTATAACTAGAACAAATACATTGGCCTAAACTATAACGCATGTTCCCCCAGATTAAACAAAAAAAAATTACGAGAGCTAAAATTTTCGAGTGTAAGATTTCTATACATTTTCCACTTTCAGTCGAATGGACTTCATTTTGGCCACTAATGAAGGACATTCGCTTTGAAAAAGGCAACGCAGTTTAATTTGAGTAAGGAACTGCTCGAAATTCAATTGGTTATCTGTTATCCGTGCTTTCTAATCTGTAAATATAAATACAAAATTTTTAGAAATATTTACCTAACTATAACAAAAAATCACAGCTTTACGTAGCTGAAGAACTAGCTGTAAGGATGGATTCAAAGAATTGGGCATAATGACACTACCATCTATCTTTATCTTTGAAATTCTATGTTATGCGAGGGCCAACTTACACAACTTCGTAAAGCTCAATGATCACTGCAGTTATTCTACACGCAACTCATTGGTCCTGCAGATTCCTACTCACAGGCTCTCATCAACAAAAAATAGCCCATATTTGACTGCTATTAGATGCTATAATAAATTGCCGGTCACTCTCAAGACCCTACCAATGAATCAATTTAAATATAGGCTAAAAAGACTACTTATACAGAAAACATACTATTCTTTGAATGAATATCTTTCTGACAGCCAACTAAACTAACACTACAATAACACCTTTTATAAAGAAAGCTCAATTCTGTATATATCTTTTGAAAGCATATCATGTGTCCTTCGATATTTTTTTTTCCTGTGTTTTTTTCGGTGGTTTTTTTATGTAATAACTAGTTATATTATTATTTTATGTGTCTTTCACCATGTATTTTGTCTTTTTTTCTGTTTTATTTATGTAATATTAATGAATTGTGTTTTCTGTGTAAATTGTTCGTAATCATTAATACATTTACATTTACATGTACTAATTATTTTTTATATTTATAAATTAATACTGACTTGTTCTATGTCATCAAATGATGATCAAAAGAATCAATAAAGTTATTATTATATTATTATTATTATATACACTTCTGTTTTTCCATGCCACTTCACTACACATTTTCTTCAGATAGAAATGTTGTACTTTGTACTCTATTTTTATTCATTGTTACATTTTGGTTTTCTACACGTATTACAGTTTACGATGTCTACATAACAAAAATTCACGTCACCCATTTCTGTCGGTCTGTCGGTCTGTCGGTCTGTCGGTCTGTCGGTCTGTCGGTTTGTCGGTTTGTCGGTCTGTTGGTCTGTCTGTCGGCCTGTCTGTCGGTCTGTCTGTCGGCCTGTCTGTCGGTCTTTCTGTCTATCTGTCTGTCTGTGCGCGTTTTTCTAACCTCGCAATCTCAGTAACCGCTGCATGGATTGTTATGAAATTTGGGTAGCGATATGCTGTGATGTCTTAGTAGGTAATATTCATATCATTTTGAAAATCGGTGTACGGGCAGCGGAGTAATTAGCAAAAAATAGAAAAATTTCAATACTCCTCAAAAATTTCGTTTTAAGCGATCCTGATCATTGTCTACTTTTTTTTGGGTGGGAGTAATATTGAGGTAGTTGGAGGGGGTGACGTGAAATTCAAAAGTTTATTGTATAGACAATTGCTTATACCAAGAACCTTAGAATTTTCTGATGCATACATAAGAGTATTGGTTCAGTTCGTTTTGTATTGTATAACGTGGAAAATATTGAATAGATTTCCATGAAATGTTGATGCACAGTATGTATTTTCAGTCATTGAGCATTGATGGTTGTCTGACGTTGAGAGTCTCGAAAACTCAGATTAAGCTTTGTTTTAGAAAACGTCCCGAAATCAGAATTAACTCTACTATAAAGTAATCGGTTACAAACTGGACTTTGACCCCCATGTAAGACTTAAGGAGGATACAATAATGGGAGGAAGAATGAATATATTATAGTAGTTTCTATAATTATACTGTGAGAAACAAACGATACCGCGCATTGAACCTTTTATAATACCGTCATTAAATTTGTTCTACGCAGTTTAACACAATGATAGCTATACAAACTTCATAGTCAGTTTAAGTAATCATAGCGTGCTTAATTGAACAGTAATAATTTGACATTATCTTACTTCCCATTCTATCAGAAATTGTGTTCAACATTTGAATATTGGTAATTTTGTTTACTGTTATAGGATATTATGAGCAAATAAACAAATAAACAAAAAAAAATGGCAAAGCATAAGTATTCATAACAGAAGCAAATCTATATTAAAAGCATATTCTCGGTTCACTATTTTCTAGTAACTTTTATGTTCTTTTTTGGATGACATTTATCAGTGAACTAACCTCGGTCAACAAATTTTCTTATGTTTTGAGCTAGAGAGTACCTACATGTATGACGTTTATCATGAAATCCAAAATATGTAGGGTATGCCTCCATCTTCTTCATAAGATCAAGATCTAGATGTAGATCTAGATCTAATCTAGATGTAACAACGTAATCAAGGGTAAAGTCCATATCTAACCACTAATTCCAGGTCTAGGAAAACCAACATGAAAGGACTTTGACAATTTTAGAACGCTATTCCTAATTTTGGGATGTTACATAACTATTTCCTATTCTTTCTCATAGAAAATTTATAACTACATCAAATGGTGTACTTAGATTGAATCTGCAACCACCTATTTTTTCAGACACGGCAAAATTCGGAATATACAGGGTGTCAATTAAGTATGTTAACAAACTTTAACCAAGAATATTACTCCGAAAAATAGAAAGAAAATGTCATATGTCATATGAACATGGATCTGGAAATGCTTCCTAAGGGAGCTACGCTCCTTCGCATGGGGCACCCTGAAGACGGTTTTCCCTCGATATTCTCGAAACCATTCATAACAAAATTACGAAATTAGGTACGATGGGTAAGCTATCGACGCTGAACCTGATTCTGGATTCAGAATTTCATAATTTTAATCAGAGGCGTATCATTCGGGAGGAGTTAAGGGTAAAAATAACCCCATTTTCTAAATGGTAATTTTTTGACATTTTGATTTTAGAACATGGTATTTCAGAGATTTCTACGTAAAAATGGTCTCCTGGTACATCTCGATAGGGCTAACCGTTTTCGAGAAAAATGCAAATTATTGAATCGATGCAGGCTATTGTAAATAAATAAATGTTCATCTAATTATAAGTGTGCTGTGAAAAACAATTGCAATAATTGATAAACAACTTGAGAACTGCCAGTTTATTCAGTTTAGAGTTATTACAAAACATTTAGGTATTATTTTTAAAGTAACATTATTTAATAAGGGAGCACACTTACTAAATAGATGAACATTTATTTATTTACAATAGCCTGCATCGATTCAATAATTTGCATTTTTCTCGAAAACGGTTAGCCCTATCGAGATGTACCAGGAGACCATTTTTACGTAGAAATCTCTGAAATACCATGTTCTAAAATCAAAATGTCAAAAAATTACCATTTAGAAAATGGGGTTATTTTTACCCTTAACTCCTCCCGAATGATACGCCTCTGATTAAAATTATGAAATTCTGAATCCAGAATCAGATTCAGCTTCAGAAGCTTACCCATCGTACCTAATTTCGTAATTTTGTTATGAATGGTTTCGAGAATATCGAGGGAAAACCGTCTTCAGGGTGCCCCATGCAAAGGGGCGTAGTTCCCTTAGGAAGCATTTCCGGACCCATGTTCATATGACATTTTCTTTCTATTTTTCGGAGTACTATTCGTGGTTAAAGTTTGTTAACATACTTAATTAACACCCTGTATATTACTATAAATAGTGATCAATTTCCTCAAAATAACACAAAAGTCCTTGCACGAATCTTTTACTTCCCACACCGATAGGTGAGGGGAGTATTGTGATCGCGAAAATTTTGGATTTTGAGATAATCCACTTTTTGGGCGTTTCATGATGTCTACATAACGAAAATCCACGTCACTCATTTCCGTCGGTCTGTCTGTCTGTCTGTCTGTCGCGTTTTTCTACCCTCGTAATCTCAGTAACTGCTGCATGGATTGTGATGAAATTTGGGTAGCGATATGCCGTGGGGTCCTAGTAGGTAATGCTGCAAAAATTTTGAAAAGCGGTGCATTGGCGGCGGAGTAATTAGCAAAAAACAAAAAAAAAATAGATATTCCTCAAACTTCGTTTTTAGGCGTTTCAGGAGTTCCTGATCATTTTCTATTTTTTTTTTGGGGTGGTTGGAGGGTGGGGGGTTGTAAAACTAAAAAATTTGTTGTATTCATAATGGGCTGTCCAATGACCTGTGAATGAAAGACCTAGGGGCATAATTCACCTTTTTAGGTCCATCCAAACATTGCCTCGCTTATAATAGAAACCAAGGGACTTAGAATTTGTGATGTATATGCAAGAGTATTGTTTTAGATCGTTGTATATTGCTTAACACGAAAATGACTGAATGGATTTTAATGAAATTTTGACACAGTATTACTACCGCGACGAGGATGGAAAGCGCGTATGTTGTGGAAAAATCGTGCCAGTGGCGGCGCAGCAATACTAAAAAAACCAAAAATATAAAAACAGCTCAAACTTTGTTTTTAGGCGTTTTAGGGGTTCCTGGTCATTTTCTACTTTTTTTTTGGGTAGGGGTGTATTTGGGGTAGTTGGGGGGTGGGGGGTTGTAAAGCTGAAAAATTTGCTCTATTCATAATAGTGTGTCCATTGACCTATGGAAAAAATACCTAGCGGCATATTCTTTTTTTGTCTAAGTTCATCTGAACATTGGCTTGCCTATTACAGAAACCATGGGACTTAGAATTTTGTGATGTTTACATATACGAGTGTTGCTTAATTTCGTTCTATGTATATTGGGTAAAGCGAAAATGATTGAATTGATTTCAATGAAATTTCGACACAGGAATTACTATCGCGGCGAGAATGGCAAACACGTCAGTTTCTGGAAAATCGTGTCAGTGGCGGCGCAACAATAATAAAAAACTAAAAATATAGAAACAGCTCATACTTCGTTTTTAGACGGTTTTTAGGCTCCTGAACGTTTCGCATCGCATGCAAAACAGTGGCGTCCTAGTTCCTAAGGAGGGAGACCCATGAAACTATTTACCAGAGTTTTTGTGTTGGGTGTTTCTTTGCGGGCAAATGGGCGATGATTTGGTTGCAAGGGGGGATTTCAGACTATAGCTTCATGCTATGGGAAAATAATAAACTGGTATCATCGTAATGTGTGGGAAGTACTGAGTCAATCATCTTGACTCCATTTTTTTTCATACAGGGGAATCTTTATTCTCCATTTAGGTGCAAATATAGGAAAATTCTTAGATATGCTGCCAATTTAACCTCAGATGCCCTACGCCTATGGAACGTTCATCCCCAAATACCGTTGCTATATCTATTCAACAGGCACATCATGTTATATCCACCCGCACTCTATACCCCCTGTCCCCCTGCACCTGCCCTCCCTCACCCCGGGGTAATAAAAAGAGCCCCCATACGCGATTCCTTACATCCAAACATGTCAGGCTTATCTTTCTACTTCTTTTGTTGCACTCCACCCGCATATCTTGGATCTCTTTTGTTTTTGTGATATTTCCGTTTTTTGGCAGAGTTTGTTTTTCAAACGCTGCAGGTACATGGGGCTTTTTGACTGTTATCTTAGATTCACTTTTTGACGCGCGGTTTATTAGCTTCGTCTGTCTGTGTATGTATGTGTAATGCAAAGGAGACAATAAATAGTTCATCTATAGTAGTACGCTTTGCCGTCCAGGAAAGTAAGCAAAATAAATAAAAAAAATAAATTTTGAAATGGTCTAAAAAGGAGAAAGTACAAATTTTCCTTTAAAATGTTTACTATCAACATTATACAAAATTTATATGATCATAGAAGCTTCTTTACGTTTACGTAAGTACCTATAAGTATTTAATTAAAATGAAATTTTAGCACAATTAAACCTATTAGATTAAGATAGTCAATTCAATAGGTACTAGTTCATTTACACAAGTAAATCACGCGACAATCTTTTGTGATCATATAGATTGTGTATAATGAGGCTATGAGTTGGTAGTTAACATTCTAAAAGAAAATTTTGTTTTCTTCTTTTTAGAGCATTTCAATAAAAGCTTCCTTATTTTTTTGATTTATTTTTTTACTTTTACTTCCCACACCAATATGTGAGGGGAGTATTGTGATCGCGAAAATTTTCGATTTTGAGATAATACGCTTCTTAGGCGTTTTATGATCTGTACATAACGAAAATCCACGTCACTCATTTCCGTCGGTCTGTCTGTCTATTGGTCTGTCTGTCTGTCTGTCGCGTTTTTCTACCCTCGTAATCTCAGTAACCGCTGCATGGATTGTAATAAAATTTGGGCAGCGTTATGCTGTGGAGTGGTAGTAGCTAAGGTTCCTATAATTTTGAAAATCGTTATACGGAGGGCGGAGTAATTAGCAAAAAACGAAAAATTTCAAATATGCCTCAAACTTCGTTTTTAGGCGTTTTAGGGGTTTCTGATCATTTTCTACGTTTTTTTTGGGTGGGGGTGAATTTGGGGTGGTTGGAGGGTGGAGGGTTGTAAAACTGAAAAATTTGTTGTACTCATAATGGGTTGTCCATTGATCTTTGAATGAAAAACCTAGCAGCATAATACACTTTTTACGTACATCCGAACATTGCCTTGCTTATTATAAAAACCAAGGGACTTAGAATCTGTGATGTATACATACGACTATTGTTTTAGATCGTTCCATATTGCGTAACGCGAAAATTATTGATTTTAATGAAATTTTGACACAGTATTCCTATCGCAGCGAGGTTGGAAAACGCGTATGTTTTGGAAAAATAGTGTCAATGTGGCGGCGCAACAATAATAAAAAAGCTAAAAATATGAAAACAGCTCAAACTTTGTTTTTAGACGTTTTACGGGTTCCCGATCATTTTCAATTTTTTTTTGGGTGGGGTGAAATCGGGGCGGTTGGGGGGTCGGGGGTAGTAAAACTGAAAAATTTGTTGTATTCATAATAGTCCGTCTATTGACCTGTAGAAGAAATACCTAGTGGCATATTACACTTTTTTAGGTCCATCCGAACATTGGCTTGCCTATTACAGAAACCAATTTTGTGACATATACGTACGAGTTTTGCTTTATTTCGTTCTATGTATATTGCGTAAAGGGAAAATTATTGAATTGATGTTAAGTTAATAAAATTTTGACACAGAATTTATTACCGCTGCCAGAATGGAAAACGATTTTGTTTTTGAAAAACCGTGTCAGTGGCGGCGCAGCAATAATCAAAAAACAAAAAACATAAAATCAGCTCAAACTTCGTCTTTAGACGGGTTGGAGGCTCTTGATCGTTTCGTATCGTCCAGTTCAAGCATGCAGAAAAAAACTGTTGCGCCCTAGTTCCTAAGGAGGGAGAAGCAAGAAACTATTTACGAGGTTTTTTTGTGTTGGATGTTGTTTTTGCGGGCGGATGGGCGATAATTTAGTTGCAAGGGGATTTTAGACTATAGCTTCATGCAATGGGAAATAATAAAATGGTATTATCATTATGTGTGGGAAGTACTGAGGCAATCAATAGAATGCCGGAGGCGCTGGTTCGAATCCAGCCGGTACCCTTCATTTTCTCGATTTTTCTGTGAACCAAATGATTTGACTTAGCTTGCTTTGTTAAAAATCTAGAATACCTGAAGTTAAATATACCCCATTACCAGTGCTCCACAGACTAGAAGTCTGGACGTGTGTAGACGTGTACAACGAACGACGTCATACTGATAGACTGCGCTTTGTATACCAAATGTTTGTAAGCGTTTCTGGCGTTGCGACGGCAGGGGGGAACGTCAGCTGTATTTATGAGCGTACTCCTAGTCAGTGTCGTAGACATCTAATTTTTACAATGGCAGAAGTCTACAAATAAACATTCAAACGATATGAAATAATAGATGTGTTAAGTAATTGTCAGACTGTTGTTCATTTGGAGCAGCTAAAAAACGTAGAATTATTGAATATATACACACATACACATAATAAAATTTTATTTATCCGTTTCTCCTTTCCCTTTCACACCACTTGCTTGTGTGCTCAAATAAGAATATAACTGCTGCATGAGCTTCTCCCATTCAAAGTGATATTTTTGAAAAATAAGATATGAATAAAACTTTTCTCATTGATACTAGTTCATTGATCATAAAATATGTTAATTCTAAAGTCTGCAAAGAAAATGTATCTATATTCAGCTAATTACCACGTATTATTGTAATAAGTATTCAATTGTTAGCATTGCATTGGCAAAAAAATGCCTAAATGGATACGCAAATTTTGTCACAGTGAAATCAAAACACTATCTGGCAATGATTTGTATCAATGATACGCAAAATTGTCTTTTAATTAACTATGTAGTTACTCTGACAGGGTCTGTAGAAAATGACAAATTTTTTGTCTTATGTCTTATTTACACCAGTACATAATCTGGTGTTAGTAACATTCTTACGTAAATTAAGTAGGTACACAAAAAATCACTTGAGAGCATTGAACCCGAATCTATAGCAAATTTATAATAACCAACTTAAATCTAGTCAGCCTCAACCCTAAAACCCGTCAATCAATAAATAATATTTACAACTTCTTTTCTGTATAGGATTGGAAACCACATTGAAACCCCTTTTCGCGAGATATGTCAATGGCAAAGTAATATGAAATACTTTCACACTTAGTTCATAATACTGGAAAAGAAACAGGAATGTCCCCAAGTCAAAATTGTGTATAGCACTTTGCAATAAATATTAAGTTTTAATTGTATCAGGAAAACAGTACTTATGGTGGCCATATGTGATTGCAGAATCGTACTTGCTAGAAGCTAGATCTCATTTCCCTACTAATACCGGAATTAGCAAGACATCACCTTTTCGTAAATCTTCCAATAATTCCTCAATATAGCGTTTGTGTCGGTTCTTCTTAGGCTGGGTCTAACCCAAAAAAAAAATCGCTTTTTTTTGTAAATAATAAGAAAACCCAATTCGCAATTTTGAGCAGGCCACGTTTTCTATCGGCGGCCTCGAAGTTGACTAATTGTTGCCTACAAATATGTGGACAGCATTTGCCAATCTGTTTTTGTTTTCGAAAACTTGAAGCTTTGTTGTGTTGCTGTTTTGTTGGCTGGATGTGGACCACTATCGACTGACTGGCTTAGCACTGATACAGATATCTCGTTTTTTTTTGAAACCGCCCCCGAACGAAAATCCTGTGTACGCGCCTGAGTAGACACGTGGTCGGCACTTGACGTAGACAGTCCCGACGTTGCCAGTTGTGCATTACGGCATGCAGCAATGTTTGTAAAATACAAAAATGGGGTTAATTCTTGACAGAATTGCAATATTACACGTGTTTTACAAAAGAATATTTTCAGAGCACTTTTTCTGTTACAGATAAGCAAGCCATAGTCATAATTTCTTACAGCATATTGACGATACTGTTCCATACGTTTTTCTGAATATTAATTCCAAATTATTGTCAAGTTGGCATCGCTGCGGAGGACCACTGAAAATATTCCCAATGTTTGGAATGCCCATAAACAATTTGCCTTGGATGCGTAGTCTATCGTTGTGTACAACTGTCCAAGCCTTTTGTAAGGATGACTCATTACATTTTTTAAAATTCGCAGTATACTTAAGAGTACTTTATGAAACCTTTTTACATAATTTATACCTCATTACATGTTAATTATGAGTTCTTTTTGCGGGAGCCCTCCAGGCATCCCAGAGGATGAAAAGCAACATAATCTACAAGGGCCTTCAGAGTTCAGAATACGTCGTACTTCGTGCCGCATGCTGACTGTTGAGTCGGGCCTCAGCCTTCAATAACGAATTCAGAAATTAGTAACGCCCAGACAGTGCCAGATGTAATTAAAGCAAAGCTATTTGCTGTCTCCTAAAGTTCATCAGACACGAGAGCAGGGGCGGATTGACAGTGTTTCCTGATTTGAATACTGGTTGGTTATTAAAATTGTGGGTGGATATACAGGGTTGGGAAAAAGTATGGAACCAAGCAAATAACTTTGGAACGGAAAGAGTGATATTGCTGAAAATTTGCAGGCAAGTGTAGTGACGTCTAATGTATCCGAAGACATTATGTCAGCTATTAATGTACTTCCGGTTTAACCGGAAGTACCGTCAACTTTTTTAATTTAAATGGGACACCCTGTATATGTTTGCAGATTTTAATTCATCTTTTTTCCGAATACGTCCATAGTGGGTTTGGCATTAGTTTCTGTAAAAACGGGAAAGATAAAGCTTCTTTATCATTTCAGGTATTTAAAATGCCCGTCATACAAAGCCGGTTTTGGCGATCGCGTGAGAACTCACAAAGAAGTGTGTTAACTTTTAATGATTTACGTCCCGACAGGGGTCCTATAACACGTTTGACGGTGACTAAAAAAAAAATACAAAAAAAAAATTACCTCAAACGGGAAGACCGCAGACCGCCACGGACGAATTTGTGAAACAAATTTTTTAAGAAACAAATACTAAACCCACTATGGACGTATTCGGAAAAAAAAGATGAATTAAAATCTGCAAAAATATACAGGGTGTCCCATTTAAATTAAAAAAGTTGACGGTACTTCCGGTTAAACCGGAAGTACATTAATAGCTAACATAATGTCTTCGGATGCATTAGACGTCACTACACTTGCCTGCAAATTTTCAGCAATATCACTCTTTCCGTTCCAAAGTTATTTCCTTGGTTCCATACTTTATCCCAACCCTGTATATGTGAATTAAACAATAAATCGTTGGACTGTGCTGATACCGATACTCAATGCCAGATAACGATTTTAGATTTTTAGGGTGGACTTGAAGATTTGAGTGTCTGAAAATTTTAGTTTTTCGTTATCCGAAGCTAAAACTCAAAATAACGGTCGGATTTGTAGTTAGCACCTTCTAACTATACACGACCCGAGTTTTATTCTTGATAGGAAGCTAGATAACGATTTTAGATTTTTAGGGTGAACTTGAAGATCTGTCTGAAAATTTTTGTTTTTCGTTACCTGAAGCTGAAACTCAAAACAACAGTCGGATTTGTGGTTAGCACCTTCTAACTATACACGACCCGAGTTTTCTTCTTGATAGGAAGCCAGAGAACGATTTTAGATTTTTAGGGTGAACTTGAAGATCTGAAGATCTGAAAATTTTTGTTTTTCGTTACCTGAAGCTGAAACTCAAAACAACAGTCGGATTTGTGGTTAGCACCTTCTAACTATACACGACCCGAGTTTTTTTCTTGATAGGAAGCCAGATAACGATTTTAGATTTTTAGGGTGAACTTGAAGATCTGAAAATTTTTGTTTTTCGTTACCTGAAGCTGAAACTCAAAACAACAGTCGGATTTGTAGTTAGCACCTTCTAACTATACACGACCCGAGTTTTTTTCTTGATAGGAAGCCAGATAACGATTTTAGATTTTTAGGGTGAACTTGAAGATCTGAAAATTTTTGTTTTTCGTTACCTGAAGCTGAAACTCAAAACAACAGTCGGATTTGTGGTTAGCACCTTCTAACTATACACGACCCGAGTTTTTTTCTTGATAGGAAGCCAGATAACGATTTTAGATTTTTAGGGTGAACTTGAAGATCTGAAGATCTGAAAATTTTTGTTTTTCGTTACCTGAAGCTGAAACTCAAAACAACAGTCGGATTTGTGGTTAGCACCTTCTAACTATACACGACCCGAGTTTTCTTCTTGATAGGAAGCCAGAGAACGATTTTAGATTTTTAGGGTGAACTTGAAGATCTGAAGATCTGAAAATTTTTGTTTTTCGTTACCTGAAGCTGAAACTCAAAACAACAGTCGGATTTGTGGTTAGCACCTTCTAACTATACACGACCCGAGTTTTTTTCTTGATAGGAAGCCAGAGAACGATTTTAGATTTTTAGGGTGAACTTGAAGATCTGAAGATCTGAAAATTTTTGTTTTTCGTTACCTGAAGCTGAAACTCAAAACAACAGTCGGATTTGTAGTTAGCACCTTCTAGCTATACACGACCCGAGTTTTCTTCTTGATAGGAAGCCAGAGAACGATTTTAGATTTTTAGGGTGAACTTGAAGATCTGAAGATCTGAAAATTTTTGTTTTTCGTTACCTGAAGCTGAAACTCAAAACAACAGTCGGATTTGTGGTTAGCACCTTCTAACTATACACGACCCGAGTTTTCTTCTTGATAGGAAGCCAGAGAACGATTTTAGATTTTTAGGGTGAACTTGAAGATCTGAAGATCTGAAAATTTTTGATATTTGTTACCTGATGCTGAAACTCAAAACAACGGCCAAATTTATAATTAGCGCCCTCAAACTATAGATCACTCGATTTTTCGACCAGATAGGAAGCCAGATAACGATTTTAGGTTTTTAGGGTAAACTTGAAGATCTGAGGGTCTGAAAATTTTTTATTTTCGAAGCTGAAGCTGAAACTTAAAACAACGATCAGATGTCTAGTAAGCGCCCTCAAACTAAGCATGACACAGGTTTTCATCCTAATAAGAAGCCAGATAACGATTTTAGATTTTTAGGGTGATCTCGAAGATCTGAGGGTTTGACATTTTTAGATGTTCGATACCTGAAGCTGAAACTGAAAGCAACGATCGGATTTGCAATAAGCACCTTCAAACTACACACGACACGAGGTTTCTTCTTGATAGGATGTCAGATGACGATTTTAGATTTTTAGGGTAAACTTGAAGATCTGAGGGTCTGAAAACTTCTGATTTTCGTTACCTGAAGCTGAAACTCAAAACAACGATCGGCTTTGTAATAAGCACCTTCAAACTATACACGACACGAGCTTTCTGCTTGATAGGAAACCAGATAACGATTTTAGATTTTTAGGGTCAACTTGAAGATCTGAGGGTCTGAAAACTTCTGATTTTCGTTACCTGAAGCTGAAACTCAAGATAACGATCAGATTTGTAATAAGCACCTTCAAACTATACACGACACGAGTTTTCTTCTTGATAGGAAGCCAGATAACGATTTTAGATTTTTAGGGTAAACTTGAAGATCTGTGGGTCTGAAAACTTCTGATTTTCGTTACCTGAAGCTGAAACTCAAAACAACGATCGGATTTGTAATAAGCACCTTCTAACTATACACGACACGAGTTTTCTTCTTGATAGGAAACCAGATAACGATTTTAGATTTTTAGGGTAAACTTGAAGATCTGAAGGTCTGAAAATTTTTGATGTTCGTTATCTGAAGCTGAAACTCAAAACAACGTTCAGATGTCTAGTAAGCGCCCTCAAACTAAGCATGACACAGGTTTTCATCATGATAAGAAGCCAGATAACGATTTTAGATTTTTAGGGTGAACTTGAAGTTCTGAGGGTTTGACACTTTTATATGCTCGTTACCTGAAGCTGAAACTCAAAGCAACGGTCGAAATTGAAATTAGCGCCCTCAAAGTATACCTAACACGAGTTTTCATCCTGATAGGAAGCCAGATAACGAATGTAGATTTTTAGGGTGAACTTGAAGATCTGAGGTTCTGAAAACTTATGATTTTTGTTACCTGAAGCTGGAAACTCAAAACAACGATCGGATTTGTAATAAGCACCTTCAAACTATACATGACACGAGTTTTTTTCTTGGTAGGAAGCCAGATAACGATTGTAGATTTTTAGGGTAAATTTGAAGATCTGAAGGTTTGACATTTTTTGATGTTCGTTACCTGAAGCTGAAACTCATAACACAACCGAGGATACAATATGGCTTATAAAAAAAAACATAAGTTCTTACTTTATTCATTCATTTGTAACTGTTATACAGATTATGAGCCCTTGTAGGCACTTTTTTGAAACATCACTTTGCTAACAAATTTACTGTTATACAGGGTGTTAATTAAGTATGTTAACAAACTTTAACCACGATTAGTACTCCGGAAAATAGAAAGAAAATGTCATATGAACATGGGTCCGGAAACGCTTCCTAAGGGAGCTACGCCCCTTTGCATGGGGCACCCTGAAGACGGTTTTCCCTCGATATTCTCGAAACCATTCATAACAAAAGTACGAAATTAGGTACGATAGGTAAACTTTTGACGCTGAATCTGATTCTGAATTCAGAATTTCATAATTTTAATCAGAGGCGTATCATACGGGACGAGTTAAGAGTAAAAATAACCCCATTTTCTAAATGGTAATTTTTTGACATTTTGCTTTTAGAATATGGTACATCAGAGATTTCTACGTAAAAATGGTCTCTTGGTACATCTCGATAGGGCTAACCGTTTTCGAGAAAAATGCAAATTATTGAATCGATGCAGGCTATTGTACATAAATAAATAATGTTCATCTATTTAGTAAGTGTGCTTGTGTGTGTGTGTGTGTGTGTGTGTTATTTACAATAGGGGTTATTTTTACCCTTAACTCCTCCCGTATGATACGCCTCTGATTAAAATTATGAAATTCTAAATTCAGAATCAGATCCAGCGTCAAAAGTTTACCCATCGTACCTAATTTCGTAATTTTGTTATGAATGGTTTCGAGAATATCGAGGGAAAACCGTCTTCAGGGTGCCCCATGCAAAGGAGCGTAGCTCCCTTAGGAAGCATTTCCGGACCCATGTTCATATGACATTTTCTTTCTATTTTTCGGAGTATTATTCGTGGTTAAAGTTTGTTAGCATGCTTAATTAACACCCTGTATAGATGGACTATACTACATACACCCTTTTTCCTACGCCCTTGTTCAGCTTCCGCAGTTCGATAAAACGAAGTAGACAACTCGCGACTGGCTGCACACCTTTTAGCCGCCGCCTTGGGTGCCGGTAATAGTAACAGTAATCTTGTGCTGACCAAGCTGATTATAAATCAAGGCCTGGCGTCGCTTTGGCCAAACCTGAGATGGAATCCCTTCCCTTAGTTTATCGTCCGCAGTCCCAGAACGCACGCTTTTGTACGATTAACCCCCGCTAGATTTATTGAGGTCCCCGTCTACTGATTCTCGAAACAAGATATCTTCGGGAAGGGTTTGCTGTGTATTGCAAAACACCTAAGGTCGGGGTTATGTCTCTACGATTAGGGAAATTGTTGTTTCCAGCGTCAAGTGGATATACTTAGTATTACTGAGTGTAATGGAATCAAGAGAAAGTCATGTCACTTTGAGACCGTTGTTTTGAGTTTCAGCTTCAGTTAAGGAGAGTCAAAAATTTTCGGACCCCTCAGATCTTCAAGTTTACCCTAAACATCAAAAATCGTTATCTGGATTCGTATCAAGAAGAAAGCTCGGATCGTGTATAGTTAGAAGGTGCTAATTACAAGTCCGACCGTTGTTTTGAGTTTCAGCTTCAGGTAACGAAAATCAAAAATTGTCAGATCCTCAGATCTTCAAGTTTACCCTAAAAATCTAAAATCGTTATCTGGCTTCCTATCAAGAAGAAAACTCGGGTCGTCTATAGTTGCAGAGTGCTAATTACAAATCCGACCGTTGTTTTGAGTTTCAGCTTCAGGTAACGAAAATCAAAAATTTTCAGACCTTCAGATCTTCAAGATTACCCTAAAAATCTAAAATCGCTATCTGGCTTCCTATCAAGAAGAAAACTTGGGTCGTGTATAGTTAGAAAGTGCTAATTACAAATCCGAACGTTGTTTTGAGTTTCAGCTTCAGGTAACGAAAATCAAATATTTTCAGACTCTCAGATCTTCAAGTTTATCCTAAAAATCTAAAATCGTTATCTGGCTTCCTATCAAGAAGAAAACTCGGGTCGTGTATAGTTGGAAGGTCCTTATTACAAATCCGACCGTTGTTTTGAGTTTCAGCCTCAGGTAACGAAAATCAAATATTTTCAGACTCTCAGATCTTCAAGTTTACCCTAAAAATCTAAAATCGTTATCTGGCTTCCTATCAAGAAGAAAACTCGGGTCGTGTATAGTTGGAAGGTCCTTATTACAAATCCGACCGTTGTTTTGAGTTTCAGCCTCAGGTAACGAAAATCAAATATTTTCAGACTCTCAGATCTTCAAGTTTACCCTAAAAATCTAAAATCGTTATCTGGCTTCCTATCAAGAAGAAAACTCGGGTCGTGTATAGTTGGAAGGTCCTTATTACAAATCCGACCGTTGTTTTGAGTTTCAGCTTCAGGTAACGAAAATCAAATATTTTCAGACTCTCAGATCTTCAAGTTTACCCTAAAAATCTAAAATCATTACCTGGCTTCCTATCAAGAAGAAAACTCGGGTCGTGTATAGTTGGAAGGTCCTTATTACAAATCCGACCGTTGTTTTGAGTTTCAGCCTCAGGTAACGAAAATCAAATATTTTCAGACTCTCAGATCTTCAAGTTTACCCTAAAAATCTAAAATCGTTATCTGGCTTCCTATCAAGAAGAAAACTCGGGTCGTGTATAGTTGGAAGGTCCTTATTACAAATCCGACCGTTGTTTTGAGTTTCAGCTTCAGGTAACGAAAATCAAATATTTTCAGACTCTCAGATCTTCAGGTTTACCCTAAAAATCTAAAATCGTTATCTGGCTTCCTATCAAGAAGAAAACTCGGGTCGTGTATAGTTGGAAGGTCCTTATTACAAATCCGACCGTTGTTTTGAGTTTCAGCCTCAGGTAACGAAAATCAAATATTTTCAGACTCTCAGATCTTCAAGTTTACCCTAAAAATCTAAAATCGTTATCTGGCTTCCTATCAAGAAGAAAACTCGGGTCGTGTATAGTTGGAAGGTCCTTATTACAAATCCGACCGTTGTTTTGAGTTTCAGCTTCAGGTAACGAAAATCAAATATTTTCAGACTCTCAGATCTTCAAGTTTACCCTAAAAATCTAAAATCATTACCTGGCTTCCTATCAAGAAGAAAACTCGGGTCGTGTATAGTTGGAAGGTCCTTATTACAAATCCGACCGTTGTTTTGAGTTTCAGCTTCAGGTAACGAAAATCAAATATTTTCAGACTCTCAGATCTTCAAGTTTACCCTAAAAATCTAAAATCGTTATCCGGCTTCCTATCAAGAAGAAAACTTGGGTCGTGTATAGTTGGAAGGTGCTTATTACTAATCCGAGCGTTGCTTTGAGTTTCAGCTTTAGGTAACGAAAATCAAAAATTTTCAGACCCTCGGATCTTCAAGTTTACCCTAAAAATCTAAAATGGTTATCCGGCTTCCTATCAAGAAGAAAACTTGGGTCGTGTATAGTTGGAAGGTGCTTATTACTAATCCGAGCGTTGCTTTGGGTTTCAGCTTTAGGTAACGAAAATCAAAAATTTTCAGACCCTCGGATCTTCAAGTTTACCCTAAAAATCTAAAATCGTTATCCGGCTTCCTATCCAGAAGAAAACTTGGGTCGTGTATAGTTGGAAGGTGCTTATTACTAATCCGAGCGTTGCTTTGGGTTTCAGCTTTAGGTAACGAAAATCAAAAATTTTCAGACCCTCGGATCTTAAAGTTTACCCTAAAAATCTAAAATCGTTATCTGGCTTCCTATCAAGAAGAAAACTTGGGTCGTGTATAGTTGGAAGGTGCTTATTACTAATCCGAGCGTTGCTTTGGGTTTCAGCTTTAGGTAACGAAAATCAAAAATTTTCAGACCCTCGGATCTTCAAGTTTACCCTAAAAATCTAAAATCGTTATCCGGCTTCCTATCCAGAAGAAAACTTGGGTCGTGTATAGTTGGAAGGTGCTTATTACTAATCCGAGCGTTGCTTTGGGTTTCAGCTTTAGGTAACGAAAATCAAAAATTTTCAGACCCTCGGATCTTAAAGTTTACCCTAAAAATCTAAAATCGTTATCTGGCTTCCTATCAAGAAGAAAACTCGGGTCGTGTATAGTTGGAAGGTCCTTATTACAAATCCGACCGTTGTTTTGAGTTTCAGCTTCAGGTAACGAAAATCAAATATTTTCAGACTCTCAGATCTTCAAGTTTATCCTAAAACTCTAAAATCGTTATCTGGCTTCCTATCAAGAAGAAAACTCGGGTCGTGTATAGTTGGAAGGTCCTTATTACAAATCCGACCGTTGTTTTGAGTTTCAGCTTCAGGTAACGAAAATCAAATATTTTCAGACTCTCAGATCTTCAAGTTTACCCTAAAAATCTAAAATCGTTATCTGGCTTCCTATCAAGAAGAAAACTCGGGTCGTGTATAGTTGGAAGGTCCTTATTACAAATCCGACCGTTGTTTTGAGTTTCAGCTTCAGGTAACGAAAATCAAATATTTTCAGACTCTCAGATCTTCAAGTTTACCCTAAAAATCTAAAATCGTTATCTGGCTTCCTATCAATAAGAAAACTTAGGTCGTGTATAGTTGGAAGGTGCTTATTACTAATCCGAGCGTTGCTTTGAGTTTCAGCTTTAGGTAACGAAAATCAAAAATTTTCGGACCTTAAGATCTTCAAGTTTACCCTAAAAACCTAAAATCGTTATCTGGCTTCCTATCAAGAAGAAAACTCGGGTCGTATATAGTTGGAAGGTGCTAATTACAAATCCGACCGCTGTTTTGAGTTTCTGCTTCAGGTAACGAAAATCAAAAATTTTCAGACCCTCAGATTTTCAAGTTTACCCTTAAAATCTAAAATCGTTATTTGGCTTCCTACCAAGTAGGAAACTTGGGTCGTGTATAGTTGGAAGGTGCTTATTACTAATCCGAGCGTTGCTTTGAGTTTCAGCTTTAGGTAACGAAAATCAAATATTTTCAGACTCTCAGATCTTCAAGTTTACCCTAAAAATCTAAAATCGTTATCTGGCTTCCTATCAAGAAGAAAACTCGGGTCGGTTATAGTTGGAAGGTCCTTATTACAAATCCGACCGTTGTTTTGAGTTTCAGCTTCAGGTAACGAAAATCAAATATTTTCAGACTCTCAGATCTTCAAGTTTACCCTAAAAATCTAAAATCGTTATCTGGCTTCCTATCAAGAAGAAAACTCGGGTCGTGTATAGTTGGAAGGTCCTTATTACAAATCCGACCGTTGTTTTGAGTTTCAGCTTCAGGTAACGAAAATCAAATATTTTCAGACTCTCAGATCTTCAAGTTTACCCTAAAAATCTAAAATCGTTATCTGGCTTCCTATCAAGAAGAAAACTCGGGTCGTGTATAGTTGGAAGGTCCGTATTACAAATCCGACCGTTGTTTTGAGTTTCAGTTTCAGGTAACGAAAATCAAATATTTTCAGACTCTCAGATCTTCAAGTTTATCCTAAAACTCTAAAATCGTTATCTGGCTTCCTATCAAGAAGAAAACTCGGGTCGTGTATAGTTGGAAGGTCCTTATTACAAATCCGACCGTTGTTTTGAGTTTCAGCTTCAGGTAACGAAAATCAAATATTTTCAGACTCTCAGATCTTCAAGTTTACCCTAAAAATCTAAAATCGTTATCTGGCTTCCTATCAAGAAGAAAACTCGGGTCGTGTATAGTTGGAAGGTCCTTATTACAAATCCGACCGTTGTTTTGAGTTTCAGCTTCAGGTAACGAAAATCAAATATTTTCAGACTCTCAGATCTTCAAGTTTACCCTAAAAATCTAAAATCGTTATCTGGCTTCCTATCAATAAGAAAACTTAGGTCGTGTATAGTTGGAAGGTGCTTATTACTAATCCGAGCGTTGCTTTGAGTTTCAGCTTTAGGTAACGAAAATCAAAAATTTTCGGACCTTAAGATCTTCAAGTTTACCCTAAAAACCTAAAATCGTTATCTGGCTTCCTATCAAGAAGAAAACTCGGGTCGTATATAGTTGGAAGGTGCTAATTACAAATCCGACCGCTGTTTTGAGTTTCTGCTTCAGGTAACGAAAATCAAAAATTTTCAGACCCTCAGATTTTCAAGTTTACCCTTAAAATCTAAAATCGTTATTTGGCTTCCTACCAAGTAGGAAACTTGGGTCGTGTATAGTTGGAAGGTGCTTATTACTAATCCGAGCGTTGCTTTGAGTTTCAGCTTTAGGTAACGAAAATCAAATATTTTCAGACTCTCAGATCTTCAAGTTTACCCTAAAAATCTAAAATCGTTATCTGGCTTCCTATCAAGAAGAAAACTCGGGTCGTGTATAGTTGGAAGGTCCTTATTACAAATCCGACCGTTGTTTTGAGTTTCAGCTTCAGGTAACGAAAATCAAATATTTTCAGACTCTCAGATCTTCAAGTTTACCCTAAAAATCTAAAATCGTTATCTGGCTTCCTATCAAGAAGAAAACTCGGGTCGTGTATAGTTGGAAGGTCCTTATTACAAATCCGACCGTTGTTTTGAGTTTCAGCTTCAGGTAACGAAAATCAAATATTTTCAGACTCTCAGATCTTCAAGTTTACCCTAAAAATCTAAAATCGTTATCTGGCTTCCTATCAAGAAGAAAACTCGGGTCGTGTATAGTTGGAAGGTCCGTATTACAAATCCGACCGTTGTTTTGAGTTTCAGTTTCAGGTAACGAAAATCAAATATTTTCAGACTCTCAGATCTTCAAGTTTACCCTAAAAATCTAAAATCGTTACCTGGCTTCCTATCAAGAAGAAAACTCGGGTCGTGTATAGTTGGAAGGTCCTTATTACAAATCCGACCGTTGTTTTGAGTTTCAGCTTCAGGTAACGAAAATCAAATATTTTCAGACTCTCAGATCTTCAAGTTTACCCTAAAAATCTAAAATCGTTATCTGGCTTCCTATCAAGAAGAAAACTCGGGTCGTGTATAGTTGGAAGGTCCGTATTACAAATCCGACCGTTGTTTTGAGTTTCAGTTTCAGGTAACGAAAATCAAATATTTTCAGACTCTCAGATCTTCAAGTTTACCCTAAAAATCTAAAATCGTTACCTGGCTTCCTATCGAGAAGAAAACTCGGGTCGTGTATAGTTGGAAGGTCCTTATTACAAATCCGACCGTTGTTTTGAGTTTCAGCTTCAGGTAACGAAAATCAAATATTTTCAGACTCTCAGATCTTCAAGTTTACCCTAAAAATCTAAAATCGTTATCTGGCTTCCTATCAATAAGAAAACTTAGGTCGTGTATAGTTGAAAGGTGCTTATTACTAATCCGAGCGTTGCTTTGAGTTTCAGCTTTAGGTAACGAAAATCAAAAATTTTCGGACCTTAAGATCTTCAAGTTTACCCTAAAAACCTAAAATCGTTATCTGGCTTCCTATCAAGAAGAAAACTCGGGTCGTATATAGTTGGAAGGTGCTAATTACAAATCCGACCGCTGTTTTGAGTTTCTGCTTCAGGTAACGAAAATCAAAAATTTTCAGACCCTCAGATTTTCAAGTTTACCCTTAAAATCTAAAATCGTTATTTGGCTTCCTACCAAGTAGGAAACTTGTGTTGTGTATGGTTAGTACAATTATCTGGCCAAAGGTTCTGAAGCTACGGGATATCGGTAAGAGGGGTATAGTTGTAAAAAAACATGGCCGATTTCATTCATAAAATAGGCGTGCGGATTTAACGTGAACCCTTCAGGGCTATGAAGTGTCTTTCTTTCTGTATAAATGTTCATTTTTAAATAAGATAATAACAATAACAACGACGAAAAACAGTGTACCTAACAAGCTGACAAGACAATAAAATAAATTCGACAAAACAGATATTCAAATATTTTGGGACAATCTGTAGAAAGATTATAAACACGACATACAAAACGCCACTGGTATTTCGATGTTTCCAGACAGCGAGAGAAACAGGTACATAAAGTTGGTGGAAGGGCGGCCAATAGCAAGATTTAATCTCCATGGCAACGGCATGATAGCAGATCCTCAACCTGTTTCCCTGACAAGACTTTGGATGACAGGATTCGTGAGTTGTTGCCGATTCACCTGAAGTTGGTGATATCTTCAGAAAATATGTACATTTTATAACAGGCAGATTAAGAAATATCGGTTATTAAATAAAAATACATTAACAACTATATTAAAGTAGCTATAAAAATATCTTAAATTGCTGTTACCGTTAATTTTGCTTTTTTTTATAAAAAAACTAGGCAACATCGAACATTTTTGTCCGCATTCCTTTTGTAGCTTCAGATCCGCTGGTCAGATAATAAACCTCAGAATAAACAGATTTATTGGATATATCAGACTGTCACTGTCACTACTAAAAAAATACCCCTGTCTTCCTTCCACGCACTATTGACTCACCCTGTATATTAAGATGCGCTATTTCGGTACAGCCAGCCTATAGGGCTATAGGGTTGCACCGGAAGCTTAGACGAAACGATTGCTCACCACATGTGTGCATCGTCCCCGTAAGATATATCGAGTCGTCTCCGTCACAGCATCCTATTAAAAATGGAAAAAAGCGGAACAAATGAACGTCACTGCTGGTGTTACCACCGCCTACTTTGCCTCCCATGACGTTACTAATACGGTGTGAACGAACAGCTGTCGCGGTTTGAGAAATATGAAACAATATCAATGAAGTTTTAGTTCAGTACGATTAGTTATACGGCGGTTTTAGAGGTATCGAAAGAAGTTTAAAAAGAAAGTTTTAGAATTTTTTTTGTACATTCCTTTTTTATTTAGTGTACGGCTTACATCACAGCACATATATGTATATTCACAAACAGTTTTTATATATAATCAATTGTCTCCTGTGTCATCATCATGGTCACAATGTCTTAAAAGGCATGTTGTGAACTCGTAAAATGCATTAAGTCGGAGCTAGAGTATTGCCGACACGAATATTATCAATAGTTTTGAGAACTGTAGCTCGCCATCGTTCGCGATTTACTGTCAGTTTAGTGGCGCTCTTGATACTCATATCCAGCTATTTTTTGTCGTATCCACCCAGCGTGTAGAGGGACGGCCACGGCGCCGCCCACTCGGGACATGACCCTGAACTAGAAGTTTCTCCATATTATCGCTTCTGTGTATATGTCCGAAAAATGTAAGCATTCTCGTCAACACAATGGAGGAGAGTCTCTTTGGATTACCGAGGTCATCCAGTATGGAAACTTTAGTTCGATGGGCGGTATAAGGAACTCTCAGCATTCTCCTCCACGTCCACATTTCAAAACCATCTATGCGAGCTCGATCTGCCTTTTTAACAGTTCAAGTTTCCGAGGCATACAAAAATATGGAGGACACAAGAGACTGAACCAGCGACATTTTTGTAGCTTTAGTGATGTTGCGGTCACGCCATATTTTAGTAAGCTTTGTCATGGCCACACGTGCCTGTTGAATGCGCCGTCGAATCTCATTTTCACAGCTACCCGAATTGTCGATCAAAGAACCGAGGTACACAAAACTTTAAATTACTTTACAACGGCCTACTGACTTTATTTGTCGATGATTATCATGCTCTCTATCTTCGATCATAACCTTGGTATTATTGTAGTTAATACCAAGACCATACGCTGCACCATGTTGTTCTAAGATGTTTAATAGAGCTACTAGTTCTTCTTGAGAAGCAACCATGAGGGTTGTATCGTCAGCAAATCTTAAGTTGGATATTTTGCTTCCGCCAATAGTTATATCGCCATTCCAGTTGTCTAATACCTGTCTCATCACAAATTCGGAGTAAATGTTAAATAACATCGGAGATAATACACATCCCTGACCAACTCCTTTTCCGATGGCATCAATTCTTCCACGAGCCGAATTAGACTCGTAGAGTTGCTGTATGAGAAACACTAGGTGATAAGGAACTCCCATAGAGATGAGGATTTCCCACAGTTTAGGCAACTTTACGTTATCAAACGCCTTGGAATAGTCCACAAAGCAGATAAAAACTGGAAAATAATGCACTCTGGCTTTTTCAATAATTTGTCTTAAATTTAAGATCTGTTCTTCTGTGTAGCCATTAGGAAATCTTCTAAATTGCCTGTATATGCTCTTATTGGACAGTCTTGCACTATGTGGCTGATGGTCTGCCTATCGGCTCCACAATCGCACGCGGCTGAAGGAAGTTTGCCCCACCTGTGTAAGGAGTCGGCGCATGTTCCACAGTTGGGGTTAAGAGATATCCAAGTTCTGCGAGGGAGAACGAATCCATGCACGGCATGACGTGACACATTGGAGCCACTTCCCGTCCCCATTTCTCTGTCCATCGCTTATTTATGTCAAAGTTGGTTTGGTGGAGCACATGAGCAGTCTTCAATGGAGGGTGTCTCGATCGCAGTCTATTTCGCTGAATGTCCGGAACATCATCATGAACTTGCAATTTTTTTTTATAACTGAGCAGACCGCGCAGGCAGAGCCTAAATACCAGAGTACCGCGGCTGCTGTGAAAGGGTTATGTTAGGGGAAGTTTGTTAATGCGATATTTGAATGGGCCAATACCCGCAGGCCCAATAAATACATCTTCTGGCAGTCCATTCCAAGCCTTGGACACCCTGGGAATAAATGTGCGGTTGTACCGCTCAGTTCTTGATGTATGCAGAACGACCGTCTTAGGATGAGATGCAGCGGTCGCACGGGTACATCTGATAGGAGCAGTGAGCGGCGGAACGATAGAGGATATCTCAGAGGAGCAGATTCCGTTGGAATATCGGTAGAAGAGTGAGAGGTCACCAACAACACGCCGGTGAAAAAGTAACTGAAGGTGGCGCGTTAAGGCCGGATCGTCAATTAGTCGAATTGTCCTTCTCTGGACGGTATCTAGTATGGACAGGGTAGTAGGGGCAGCAGCTCCCCAGACATGAGAGCAATACTCCAAGCAAGGTCTTATCTGGGCTTTATATAGCGTAAGGAGGTTACATGGTGAGAAATACTTTCTGGCTCTAAATAGGTACCCAAGCTTTTTACCAGCAGCTGTTGCAATTGACGCGACGTGTTCGTGCCAGATCAGATTTTCTGTAATGTTGACTCCTAACAGCTTGGATGAGTGACTCCTTGGCAGAGCGTGGTTGTTCATTAGAACCTGGTGTTGGCTTTGGCACTTCTTGTTTGATAGCGTACAATACTGGGTCTTGGAGGCATTAAATTTAACCGTATTCTTAAGCCCCCAAGCGGCAATGGTATCGAGATCCTTTGAAAGTGAAGCTGCCACTGCCAGTCTTCTGCGTTTCAGCTCGACTACAGAGATCGGTCTATTGCTCATGATGCCTGCATGCAGCGTACTGTCATCCGCAAAACTGTGGATTGGGTTTGTAGTGCTAGAGAGTAGATCATTAATATGAAGCAGAAACAATGTCGGAGCCTACACCGATCCCTGCGGAACCCCGGCATTGATGCTATGGAAAGAAGAGGAAAAGCCGTCTACCACGACAGAGATTATCCGACCTGAGAGGAAGTCTGCGAGCCAACCGCAGAGCTTAAGAGGGAGCCCATAAGACGGGGTTGCTCATACCAGGGCATGTTCTCGGCGCAGGTTGGAAGGAGCTATGTTGCTAAGAAATTCAAATTTTTGGCATTCTAAATTTTCATGTTTTTCGAAAATTTTACTTGTCGTTGAGGAATTAAAAAATGAGAAAAGGTCCTAATTCTCCTGGCCTATGAATAAAATACTGAGAATGAGAAGATAGTTATTCAGCCGACTTTATACGGGTTTCGGTTATGGTTTAGTGTCTGTGAAATCTATTATTCTCTTCGCACGATGGCACGTATAGTTTTTTTAAGTAGTCGTTATGACGACTCCTGGCTCCTGCAGATGATTAATCATTCAGCTTCATTAAGAGTGTCAACATATTTTAGATCAAGTAGTTTAGAAGTGTCGGAGCGAATTGCAATCATAATTTTTAAAACACTTGAAGGCTACAGATGCGGTCAAAACGTTGGTAAAGGTGTATATTTCGAAAAAATTGGTTTTACTTCACTTGCCTTGGTTAGAGAAGTGCTGTGATTGCGATTTTGAGATAATACGCTTTTTGGGCGTTTTATGTTGTCTGCATAACGAAAATCCACGTCACTCATTTCTGTCGGTCTGTCTGTCTGTTGGCGCTCTTCTAGCCTCGTAATCTCAGTAACCGCTGTGGTTGTGTAAAACTGAAAAATTTGTTCTATTCATAATAGACTGTCCACTAACCTGTGAAAGAAAGACCTAGCGTCATAATACACTTTTTTAGGTCCATCCGAACATTACTTTGCCTATTGCAGAAACCAAGCGACTTAGAATTTCCTGATATATACATGCGAGAATTGCTTCTGGTCGTTCTGTATTGTGTAAAGAGAAAACCATTGGATCGATTTTAATGAAATTTTTACACAGTATTATTACTGTGGCGAGGATGGAAAACGTTTCAGGTTTTTAGAAATCGTGTCAGTAGCGGCGCAACAATAAGAAAAAAATAAAAGTATAAAAACAGCTCTAACTTCCTTTTTAGGCGTTCAAAAATTTTCTGTATTCATAATACAACACACTTTTTTTTGGTGGGGCGAGCGATGATTTGGCTGCAAGGGCATCTAGACTAGAGCTTCATGCTATGGGAAAATAATAAACTGATAACACCGTGATGTGTGGGAAATACTGAGTCAATCAACTTGACTTCATTTTTATTTTGAATATGATTACCGAATATCCTAAGTATCTAGATGCTATATAATGCCCGAAAAACCTGTTGCTTGAAATTTGTAGATGTTTCAAAAGATCTGTTTCGGACTTCTATTGTCTATATAATTTTTAGATTACAACGTTTCGATTGATGTGGTATCTTCAATCCAAAAAGACCTCTCACGGATGTAGAATAATAATCATTGTATAGACAACGAAATTTCAAATGTATACATATATATATATATATATATTGAAACCCTTGTGCACTAACGGGCTCTCATACTTAAAAATTATAAATCTCTTTTATCCCTGCCTATTGGCGTATAACGTGATAATTGTATAGCTTAAAAACAAAACCTCTATCTAAAGAGCGCACCAACAGTTCAGTATTCACATACAGCGAAAGCCGCCATGCAATAAAGTGCCCTCAAAAAGACCCATTGTTGGTGAAAAGTCGACGAGGTCATTTCGAGCGTGGCATTGAATGTTTTCCGCTTCTCAGGGCAGGAATTGGGTTTTCCGGATACTTGCTCCTTGCTCCTTTTCTGTTCGCGGACTGTATAGAGCCACAGCCACATTTTGTGAGTCTTCAGTGCTCCTATGACGTGCCTGATCTGTACAAGGTGTCTCCTCCAAAACGTATAAGATAGGTAACTTAAAAGAATACACTACAAAAATGAGATTGCATAATTGACAATGTTGACGTCTAGAGTTGCACTCACTACCAAAAAAGTAGAGTAAAGTTTAACGTACAGAATCTTCTCTACTCATAGCAACCTCAACATTTGTGTCTTTTTCGGTCCAAGAAACTCTGAGTATGCGTCCATATTCCCACAAGCCTCAGGTCTTTTCAGATAAAATTTGTTCCCTGTCCACGACTCCATCCCATAGAGAAGAATTGAGAAGACTTAACATCTGGACAATCTGATCTTAATTTCGATATTCAAATCTCTAGAGCATGTTGGTGAATGCAGCTCTAGTTTGACCTATTCTAGATCTTATTTCTCGAGTGTATCCTTCAGTCTCGTTCAAAATGGTATCCAGGTATTTGTATTTTCTCACTCTCTTCACTATCTCATTGTGAACTTATAATCTTGTCTGGATATTTGCTTTACTGATGATCATAAATTTTATTCATCATTCTTTACAGGTTCGCGGTACTTTGGGCTATTACCAAGGTATCATCATAGTCATAATGTCTTAACAGACATGTTGTAAACTCGTTTTGAGAACTGTAGCTCGCCATCGTTCGCGATTTACTGTCAGTTCAGTGGCGCTCTTGATACTCATATCCAGTAACTGTTTCGTCGTATCCACCCAGCATGTAGGGGAATAAGGAACTCTCAGCATTCTCCTCCACTTCCACATTTCAAAAGCATCTACGCGAGCTCTATCTGCCCTTTTAACAGTCCAAGTTTCCGAGGCATACAAAAATATGGAGAACACAAGAGACTGAACCAGCGACATTTTAGTAGCTTTAGTGATGTTATGCACGCATAAAAATAATTTCTTAGATGGAGCACAGATGCTTTAATTTAAGTATACCATAACTTCCTATACGCGCAAAGTTATGCTAATCTTAAAGTGAGAATACGATATCTTTGACCATATAAGGGTCAGATTGAGGAAATATCTTCAATGCAAAACTGGGAAATTCTTGATAGTAAGAATACCAAAATCTTAAATCAAGCATATGGTAAACTTGACCGAAGTATTTCATAATCTTGACTGAAGCATTTCATAATCTTAGCTGGGAGCATTTCATAAACTTGACGCAAGTAGCTCAACTTTATTCTAAAATTTTGATATTCTTGGATGAGGAATCTAGTAATATTAATTTGAGCATTCAAACTCTTCTATGAGCATGTAGAAATTTTTCTGGAGAAATAGTTCTGCAAAATTTCTTAAATCACTTTTAATATACTTAGTACTTATCTAGGAACACCTGAGTCAGGTCTTCGCATCCCAATTTTTTTTAATAGCTCATTCATATAATAAATCCAGTGATAAGGAAGCTGATGGGAACTGGGTCGCGACTCAAATGGCGGTGGACCAGCACTACCGGCAGATTCGTTGACTGATGGTTGACGGTGGTATCACGGTTATCACATGGCAATGGCAATTTATTTAACAGGTTGACTAGATACTATTATGTGCTACTATGCAGGATCCAGGATGCAGGTATTACGCTACTGTGCTAAAGACGGCGGCGAATGCGACAATCCGAAAACCGATAATGGCGGGGCGGACGCGGACGGGCAACAGGCTGTTGAGTTAAGAGGGTGGACACTGTGGACAGGTTAGAGTTGACCCGTGACACGCTGCGCGCCTGCGCACTCCGACGTTGGTAAACGTCAAATAAATGATTTACTTGATACAAATATAGGGTGTGCTTGTAAAATAGCGTTCATTTTCAAACCAAGATTGTCATATTGTAAATGAAGGTTCGCATTTGCAAGCTGTCTATATTCTTGATAGTAAAGTAAACTGGACACTGCTGGAAAAATGATAATCTTGATATAAAATTATGAAATATTTGTTATTGAATTATTATAGCCTTGGTTGCAAAGAAAATTATATTTTCTTTCGGACCATATTTCTTTAAAATAAGTATTTAAATCAAAAATATATTATTCTTGATACAAATTTTCTATAATTTTCTCATGAAATATTCTTTCTTAGAGTGAGAACCGATATTCTTGTTGTGAGTATGTATTTACAAGAATATCACAATACTTGACATGAGAATTTCTTTGTGTGGGTACGCCGTATTTTAGTAAGGTTTGTCATGGCCAACACGTGTCTATATCATCAGATATAGCCTCTTGCATAATTTTTCCTGTAAAAACAACTACTTGATTATAATATGAACTGCTTAATCATTTTGTTAACAGCGCGTTTCTCAGTCCTTATAGCTGTTTGTGAAGAGAAAGAAGACTGTTGTTTTTGTCGAACTCATCAAAACTGAAAAAGGATTAATTTCATATACCAACAACTCTCGTCCTATTTGTTTCACTGCGTAATCCATCGATATCTTCTCTTCAAGTGCCTCCGGCATAAGCTGAGTAGCTGAATAATACAGAGATAAACACGTTGCTGAAACTTAGTAGATAGTTCTTGGATCATCCAGTGTACCGTACCGTACCGTATACCCGACCTACTAATATACAAGTTGGATGCTAGTTTGGCGGAAGAGACCATCGGAGCGTATAGATAGAGTAGTTACCGGCGGAATATCGAAGGCGAGCCATTATTTGATTATTGTACGGTTTCGCCATGGGCTGGTCCCCACATCCGACGCGTGACGTCACGTTCTACTATGTATACACGCCTTGACTGGCGGCAAACTGGAATCATCTATACAGGTAAGACGTTAGGTTGAATGCGGTGGGATTTGTGTCACGGGCAACTACCCAGACAGCACAATATATTCCGGGAATATTCTTATTTCATTCAAAATAGATTAAGAATATTCAGAACATTAACAGAATGTTCTATGGATGTTTTTTTTGGTTTCATTCCCATGAGGATGCACGAGGAATATTACGTCATGATTATTCCCTGAACGTGTCGATCAAAATATTCTGATAATATTCATAAATTAATATTATCTAAAGAATAATCTATGAATATGCCTTTTGGTATGATTCTTAATGTAGGCGTGGCACCGTTACAGGTTGGTTTAGGCTTGAGAACTTTGAGGTTAGCTTCATTCGTCACGGTGGCGGTGGTCGGTGGTGCCTGTTTATGCTTGTGCATTTTTCTCCTGTGATAATTGGATAGTTATCTGTGTTCTGGAACGTGATTTTCACTTGTTATTTAGTTTACAACTTCATCTAGGAGCGACTAGGGTGACTGTAACTGTTTTGTCTCTGTAAATTATCGACTTTGTAGCACCATGTGATGGTTGCAACTCTCTTGCTCAGAGTCTAACTTCTATGTGCTAGTCTTACTTGTCGTAGGTACCCTAATTAATATATAATAACAACCATTAACAACACATTTGATAATTATATTTGTGACTATGAATTTTCAGTGTTTATTCTACTAAAATTGATTAAAATACAACTACAACATTTTGGTGAAAATCTAGCATTGCAGTTAATGAAGTGTATTTGAATGTACATCGTATGCTTTAAAATAAAACGGGTTTTTTTTATTTTGCAGGATAATACAGGAGGACGATTCCGTGCAATGAATTTTTTTATAATGTGTACATTAAACTTATGCAATTATAAATACAGGCTCCGTGTTCTGTTTTTTCATCAATCCCTATAATTCGTGTGTGCCTAAATCAATGCTGCCCAAAACACTGTATGAAAGTTGGATACTAGGTTATATATTATGTGTACTACTCGCGCTAAGTAGGTACCTAGGCAGACAACAAGACTTACAAATAAATGAAATGAAGTGATAAAAGGTATTATTTTCTTTCAACACATATTCTTCAAACATATACCAGGAATCTTCCTACAATATTTGATACATCTTAATAAGAATCGTAGAATATTCTGAGGGTATAACCTATGTATGTGTCTTCAAAGATATACCAGGAATCTTCCTACAATATTCCATATATCTTAATAATAATCGTAGAATATTCTGAGGGCATAACCTAAGCACATTTTTTGGATTCCCATTTTCACATTCTTGGAATGTTCTTCACATAATCTATATATTAATGGTCTTCTCATGGAATGATACAATGTTCCAAAATGGTGATTAGAATATATTGTGCTGTCTGGGTATGAGGGCAGTCGATGTTATATTGTTGCTTCCAAAGGGAAATGGTACTGGCAGAAATAAAGCTCCTGAGGAAGACAGAAATTAAGTCAGCATAGCACACGTCAAAAGATTATCAGATGCAGTCAAAAAAATAGCGCAAGAATATACAATTCAAACACGATTCTCAAGAAGCACCACTCTCTGAAGTCTATTAATAAAAACAAACCCAAGAATGAACACCAAGAAACTAAAAACTGTATCTACGAAGTGCCAGATAACGATTTTAGTGTTTAGGGTAAACTTGAAGGTCTGAAGGTCTGAACATTTTTGAGTTTCATTACCTGGAACTGAAATTCAAAACAACGTTCGGATTTGTAATTAGAACCTTTGAACTACACACAACTCGAGTTTTCTTCTTTATAGGAAGCCAGATAACGATTTTAGACTCTTAGGGTAAACTTGAAGATCTGAGGGTCTGAAAAATTTTGAGTTTCATTACCTGAAGCTGCAATTCAAGACAACGGTCGGATTTGTAATTAGCACCTTCTAACTATACACGACCCAAGTTTTTTTCTTGATAGGAAGCCAGATATCGATTTTAGACTCTTAGGGTGAACTTGAAGATCCGAGGGTCTGAAAATTTTTGATTTTCGTTACCTGAAGCTGAAACTCAAAACAGCGGTCAGATTTGTAATTGGCACCCTCTAGCCAAACACAACACGGGTTTTCTTCTTGATAGGAATCCAGACAACGATTTGAGATTTTTAGGGTAAACTTGAAGATCTGAAGGTCTGAAAATGTTTGATATTCGTTACCTGAAGCTGAAACTCAAAACAGCGGTCGGACTTGTAATTAGCACCTTCTAACCATACACAACACGAGTTTCCTTCTTGATAGTAAGTCAGATAACAATTTTAGATTTTTAGGCTAAACTTGAAGATCTGAGTGTATGAAAATTTTTATTTTTGTTACCTGAAGATGAAACTCAAAACAGCGGTCGGATTTGTAATTAGCACCATCTAACCATATAAAGCATGAGTTTCCTTCTTGATAGTAAGCCAGATAACAATTTTAGATTTTTAGGGTAAACTTGAAGATCTGAGGGTATGAAAATTATTTATTTTTGTTACCTGAAGCTGGAACTCAAAACAGCGGTCGGACTTATAATTAGCACCTTCTAACTATACACGACCTGAGTTTTCTTCTTGATAGGAAGCCAGATAATGATTTTAGATTTTTAGGGTAAACTTGAAGATCTGAGGGTATGAAAATTTTTTATTTTTGTTACCTGAAGCTGAAACTCAAAACAACGGTCGGATTTGTAATTAGCACCTTCTAACCATACAAAACACAAGTTTTCCACTTGGTAGGAAGCCAGATAACGATTTTAGATTCTAAGGGTAAACTTGAAAATCTGAGGGTCTGAACATTTTTGATTTTCGTTACCTGAAGCTGAAACTCAAAACAGCGGTCGGATTTGTAATTAGAACCTTCTAACCATACACAACACGAGTTTGCTTCTTGATAGGAAGCCAGATAGCGATTTTAGATTTTTAGGGTAAACTTGAAGATCTGAAGGTCTGAAAATTTTGGATATTCGTTACCTGAAGCTGAAATTCAAAACAGCGGCCGGATTTGAAATTTGCACCTTCTAACCATACACAACACAAGTTTTCTACCTGATAGGAAGCCAGATAACGATTTTAGATTTTAAGGGCAAACTTGAAAATCTGAGGGTCTGAAAATTTTTGATTTACGTTACCTGAAGCTGAAACTCAAAACAGCGGTCGGATTTGTAATTAGAACCTTCTAACCATACACAACACGAGTTGGCTTCTTGATAGGAAGCCAGATAGCGATTTTAGATTTTTAGGGTAAACTTGAAGATCTGAGGGTCTGAAAATTTTTGATTTTCGTTACCTGAAGCTGAAACTCAAAACAGCGGTCGGATTTATAATTAGCACCTTCTAACTGTACACGACCTGAGTTTTCTTCTTGATAGGAAGCCAGATAATGATTTTAGATTTTTAGGGTAAACTTGAAGATCTGAAGGTCTGCAAATTTTTGATATTCGTTACCTGAAGCTGAAATTCAAAACAGCGGCCGGATTTGTAATTAGCACCTTCTGACCATACACAACACGAATTTCCTTCTTGATAGTAGGCCAGATAACGATTTTAGATTTTTAGGGTAAATTTGAAGATCTGAGGGTATGAAAATTTTTGATTTTCGTTACCTGAAGCTGAAACTCAAAACAACGGCCAGATTTGTAGTTAGCACCTTCTAACTATACACGACCCGTGTTTCCTTCTTGACAGTAAGCCAGATAACGATTTTAGATTTTTAGGGTGAATTTGAAGATCTTTGGGTCTGAACATTTTTTATCTTCTTTACCTGAAGCTGAAACTCAAAACAAAGGTCGGATTTGTAGTTAGCACCTTCTAACTATACACGACCCGAAGCCAGATAATGATTTTAGATTTTTTGTTGTTTACATTCCCTATAGAGATGTTAATTCTGTGGTCTAGACAGGCACGCAACGCAATTCCTTCTTTTTCCAAAGACTGGTCGATTTTGTCCACTAGGTTGTGCAAGGCAAGATCCGTTGATTTACCTGCCGTACATGCGTACTGGTGGGGATTCAACGATATTAACCGTAATGGTCCTCCCTAATGTGTCTATCCACAACTCTTTCTAGAGTTTTCAAGAAGGACGTATCCACTCTGACAAGTAACAGCGACAAGTCTGCCAGTTGAATGTTCAGAAGGACAGTTCATGAATGAACAGAAAGCTCTATGTCTCCGATCGTCGTGCTCAGCAAAGTAGTCGGACATCCAGACTTTCGATAGGAGGTCTTGAAGCCACGTGGAACCTGTGTCTCTTAGAGGAGTGAAAAATCGATATGATCTTGTCTCTTAGAACAATGTGCAATTACTTGGGGCACTCTCCGAATTAACCTAAATGGAAAATCGACCAGCGTTCCTGCAGACGTGCTATTCGCGAAATGAAATTAAAAAGATATAATGGGAAAACAGCCAACAACAAGCTCTTTGATCTCGAATAATAAAATAACTTGAGGGAATTAGTTTCGAGAGCCATATTAATTATTCAAGTCAACGACAGAGTCGTCTGTCTTTATGATCATCTAAGAAAAACGTTATTCTCTTCGTCTAAGGAAAAACGAGTCGATTAATGATTTGTGCTTGAAGAATGCAGGTTTTTTTTCAAGAAAAAGAATAATGTTGAACTATGGTCCAGAAAACTACCAATTACAACAGCTTTTTGCAGCAACTTGAGTCTGACGGTTTTAACCGTGCAGTTAAATGGACAAAAGTTTGGGTGACCCAAACACCAGAAGAAGTCAACAGTAACCTAACTGTTGGTCAAGAACCCCCTGGTTTTGCGTTCCACCGAAAAGAATGGTCGACCCCTCAGAGTAACAGCTGAACATAGAGGTAGTAAACAACTAATCCTAATAGGCCAACATCTTTTCTTACGTTGTCATATTGACAACCAGATACGGCAATCATAATTGTTTACTATCGTCTTAATTATATAGTATCCAGAAATATTCCATTCTACGTTAAAAAAGACGGTATTTTGATGGTTCAGGAACGATTACAGCAAAATCAATAGATATGTTGACCTCTACTTCGTGACTGCATATTTCTTCATCATACACGCAAATTCTGAAGTCTTACACAAATTTTGAGGAGCTGGCAACGCCGATATAATTTTCATGCGACTTATTTACGGTAGAACCCCGACTGTCAAACGTTTGTTTTGTTTGTGCGTCTTTTGGATACACTAAGGACCGTAGAGAAAAGTTTGTAGAGCACCAAATTCTCACTCTTCCCTCAGTCTATATATATGAGTCAGTTAAATATGCAAAGCAATATCTCACTGATGATGCGAAGGTCAAAACTTGTAACAGTTATAATACTAGAAATGCAGATCAAATACATGTGCCATTTATGAGACTTTCAAAAAGCCGAAAGAGAATTAGGTATTCAGCACCTCAGTATTTTAATCACCTGCCAGTGCAAATAAAAACAATGAGCTTCCATAATTTCAAGAGAACTGTTAAGAAGTTTCTTACAGAAAAAGCTTTTTATTCGCATGACGAGTTCATGGATTTTAAATTTTGATGTATTATAATTCACTGTTGCTACATATGATGTATGCTTGTATGTTTGTTTGTCTATTGTTAAGGTATGTTTGTCTTTTATACTGAATGCACACCACGAGGCATTTTTTTTTATACTGACATGTGTAAGTACAATTTATGTACGTTAACACCAATAAATTATTATTATTATTATTATTTTATGCTTGGCCAGTAAAATCGAATTCGCTATTTGTTGGTAACTGTAGTGAAGCTTTACGGACTTGCTGTGCTATATTCGAGTATAGTTTAACAGTTTTTAGAGATGGGACAGTGCAGAGCAGTGTTTGTAACATGGGTTGCATTGGAAGAATTTTCAGGTTAGTTGGCAATGTTTGGAGGCTGAAGTGTCAAAAGATGATGGCTTTGAGCACGCCATGCTGAAGTGATTTGTTTACTACCTCTAAGTTCAGTTGTTACTCTGAGCTAAAAACTCTTAAAACTAATGATATTGAACTAGTAAATCAAGAACCAGCAATCGTATAATTCTGTTCAACAACATAATTGATGTTTCTACCCGTATATACCTGCATTAATCTCTGCAGGAGAAGAAGTTTGAGAACAAAAAAAGGCATAAAAATAATTCAAAGCTCGAGTCGGCGCCCGTAGTAAGTCGATTTGTAGCGCAAAGCTTTTAAGATAAAATTCCCCCGGGAGCAAAATAAACTTTTCCCAAGTCGCGCGAAATAAGCACTCCCAACAACAAAGATTTATCCTTGTGTATCACTGGCACTGGCTGGCCTTATCCTGGTCGTTTTTTTTGCTGCAAAAAAATGCCTTGTGTCACAGACGCGTTATCGGGCAAATTAATGCCGCAGTCAGCTACACGACCAGAATGGACTAATTTATTACATAGACAAATTGTCAGGCTTGCAAACAACATAAGTCTGCTGCTCAGGAGCAGTCGATTCGTTTGAAATGTGCGATGAGGACATGTATGCTATCGATATACTTAGAAGTTGAAACTGTCAACATTAGCTTAAATAAATATATATAGGTATTCGATATTGTATAGGATCATAACTTGTTAAGAAGTTTTCTATCGGAAAGCACAAAATTGTTCTACCTATATTGTGAAATCATCCAGGTATTGTTATGTCAGGGTGAGAAAATTTTATAATTCAAAAATGCTATTATCCAAGAGTGTAGTTAATTCAACTACTGAATGTCTGCGATATGAAAACAGATAACAATCTCGAAATACGTCGCGAGTTGACCCTTCGTACTGAACTAGTACAAAGGAGTGGATACTTTGCGAGTTGACCCCTAGTATCTTAGTGAGTTGGCTTCACAGTTATCATGGTAATTCTCCGTCCTAGTGATTTGAGCCCTTGGAGAGGTATTTCGCGAGTTAACCCTTAATACCAAAGACCCATGAGCTGCTCGAGTCTTGTTATATTCTTTTGTATAGTTACACGGTATATTATTTCATCTATTCTTTTGGAGAGGTATTTCGCGAGTTGACCCTTAAAATACCCGTGACCCAAGATATGTTTGATTTATGTTCTGTGTGATTTGTATGACTGCACAAGTTCTATGTTATTCTGTATATTATCTGTATATTATTTTATCTACCTATTTGGTGTTTAAAGAGTTATTAGGTGTGTATCTATTAATGTTCATTTGTTTAGATTATAAAAATTGCTAACCTGTAGGTTATGTGAATCGCACCAATACAAAATAAAATCATGATCTTCAACTAAATCTATGATAACATTGATAACCTAATTTTCAAATTTATTCTTCTTCGCTGAATTGGTTACCCAGGTATCTTTTTATTTAATTTCCAGACGTGTGATCTCGATGCGCTTTTCCTGATACAGGCCCAACCATTTATTGATGCAAGCAGACAGAAAGAATTCTGCCGGTGCGCCATCTAGTACCCGAAGGTAACAACAAACCAAGGAAATCTCTACTTGGCAGTAGTAGACTTCTTGGTGGGACGCCAAGGTGCATCCGCTTAACCACTAGAGAGCGCGGGTTCTATACGCGCTGCGTATGAAAGCCGATATACGAGGGCTGCTCTATACCTCCGTCAATCCACTAGTACGCAGACAGCTGTTTCACGCTTATTAGCGATCATCAGTGCGCCAAGAAGTCTACTACTGCCAAGTAGAGATTTCATTGGTTTGCTGTTACCTTCGGGTACTAGATGGCGCACCGGC
Source organism: Callosobruchus maculatus (assembly GCA_951848785.1). Classification (NCBI taxonomy): domain Eukaryota; kingdom Metazoa; phylum Arthropoda; class Insecta; order Coleoptera; family Chrysomelidae; genus Callosobruchus; species Callosobruchus maculatus. Next base: position 2,138,851 of record CATOUR010000004.1, on the reverse strand, counting down.
AGAATTCTTTCTGTCTGCTTGCACATCTTTCACATGTTTATTAAACATGGAAAAATTGATGCTCTCTATTTCCGTCAATCGACCTATGGCGCACTGATGATCGCTAATAAGCGTGAAACAGCTGTCTGCGTACTGGTGGATTGACGGAGGTATAGAGCAGCCCTCGCATTTATTGATGTTAAATTAGGTAGTTCTAGTAAGTTATTGTTTAAATATTTCATTGTGATCTTACTTAGTTTATGTTGCTGATTTATTTATTGATTGAATTACGACCTTATTAAATGTTTTTAAGACACGCCCAGAATGGTCATTCATCTTTTTATCCCCTACATAAATAGCTATCGATATACTTAGAAGTTGAAACTGCTAACATTAGCTCAAAAAATATAGGTATTCAATATTACTACTTGTTAAGAAATTTTCTATAACAAAGCACAAAATTGTACTACCTGTATATTTATGATGGAATCCGACATAGCTAGAAATATAAAAATATATCAGTTACGCTAACAATTGATACGTATTCAAGTCTATCATCATTATAGTCACAATGTCTTAACAGACATGTTGTGAACTCGTAAAATATACTTATTTTACGAGTTTCTCTTGGGATACCTTTAAGATCTTTAATGCAGTAGTTTCCCATTTGCTTTCTGCATCCTCATGCCGTTGACCAGATGATGTATCTACTGGTTCATCCGCCTTTAGGGGCAATTTCTCACCCCAAGGACAAGAAGGTGTCCTGACTCTTGTCAACTCGTTCACCCAAAGCTGTTGGTTGAGAAGAGGTTACTGCTTATACCGACAGTAGTTCGGTTCCTTTTAGTCGCCTTTTACGGCACGCAGGATATACGATGGGAGATATTCTAAACCGCCCCCACACGGGGATTCAAGTCTCTAGCTGTACTTATATCCCATAAAGAGGAGCACGATGTTTTCTTAACACTTTGAAGAATAAAGCACTGGATTTCAATATCGTTATTTCTAGACACCGAGTTTAAACGAAGATAAGTCTTAAAACCCGTCGTTTATGTCTCCCAACAAAAGCCTCACGATTCCACAATACAATGGATGCGTTTTTACAAGCGCATACGAATTGCAGTTAGACACGAGGAGGACACCTTCGCTCTATCAATCCGTTTGCACACAAGAGGCTTTTAAGATAAAGCCCAGCGGGGGTTGCAATAAACCCTTCCAGCCGAGTCGTGCCAACAACTAGCTGTTCTATCAGTGTCGCCATCTGACCAAGAAAAAATTCAGTCCGCGTCAAGTGTCCGGTTATCGTCGCAGATTAATGTTCAAACACGATGCGAAAAACAATGCTATCCAGCCAGGAAGACCTATTTATAACGGGAAGCTATAATAGTACGGGCAATGTGGTGCGAGAGTTTCAAAATACATCATCATCATAGTCACAATGTCTTAACAGACACTTTGTGACCTCTTAAAATGCATTAAGTAGGAGCTAGAGTATTGCCAACGCGAATATTATCAATAGTTTTGAGAACTGTAGCTCGCCATCGTTCACGATTTACTGTCAGTTTAATGGCGCTCTTCATACTCATATCCAGCAACTGTTTCGTCGTATCCACCCAGCGTGTAGGGGGACGGCCACGGCGCCGCCCACTCGGGGCATGACCCTGAACTACAAGTTTCTCCATATCATCGCCTGTGTATATGTCCGAAGAATGTAAACATTCTCGTCGACACAGAGGGAGGATAGTCTCTTTGGATTACCGAGCTCATCCAGTATGGAAACATTAGTTCGATGGGCGGTATAAGGAACTCTCAGCATTCTCCTCCATGTCCACATTTCAAAAGCATCTATGAGAGCTCGATCTGCCTTTTTAACAGTCCAAGTTTCCGAGGCATACAAAAATATGGAGAACACAAGAGACTGTACCAGCGACATTTTTGTAGCTTTAGTGATGTTATGGTCACGCCATATTTTAGTAAGCTTTGTCATGGCCACACGTGCCTGTTGAATGCGCCGTCGAATCTCATTTTCACAGCTACCCGAATTGCCGATCAAAGAACCGAGGTATACAAAACTTTGAACTACTTCACAACGGCCTATTGACTTTATTTCTCGATGATTATCATGCTCTCTATCTAGGATCATAACCTTGATCTTATTGTAGTTAATACCAAGACCATACGCTACACTATGTTGTTCTAAGATGTTTAATAGAGCTACTAGTTCTTCCTGAGAAGCTGCAATAAGGGTTGTATCGTCAGCAAATTTTAAGTTGGATATTTTGCTTCCGCCAATAGTTACACCGCCATTCCAGTTGTCTAATACCTGTCTCATCACAAATTCAGAGTAAATGTTAAACAACATCGGAGATAATACACATCCCTGACGAACTCCTTTTCCTCTATATCGAACAACAAAGTCCATCAATGTTTGAGATATACAAGTCAGAACTATTGAACCTGGCTAACGTTTTTTGACCTAGGGGTAATCATAGAGCAAAAAGGACAAGAGAAACAAGAAATACAGACAAGGATCATCAAAGGAAACCAGAAGTATGGAGCCCTGAAAAATCTTATTAAGTCCAAATATGTATCCAGAAAGACCAAAGCGACGTATGCTTGTGAGACGTGGACTATGAACAAAAAGGAGGAAGAAAAAATTATAAGATGGGAAAGAAAAATGTTGAGAGCTATTTATGGAGGCGTAAGGACAAACGGGGGATGGAGGAGAAGAACAAACCAGGAACTGGAAGACATGTATGAGAACCCCAATATTATAGCAGTCATCAAAGCGCAGAGAATAAAGTGGCTGGGACATGTGGAGAGGATGAATGGGACGAGAATGGCAAAACTAGTTCTCAACCGGAGACCAATAGGAAAAAAACGGAAGGGTAGGCCAAGGGAGAGGTGGCTGAAGAAGGAAGAAGATGATTTAAAGAAAATTAATGTTAAACACTGGAAAGAGAAGACAGCAGACAGAAATAGGTGGCGTGGAATAGTCCAGGATATACTTAGAAATAGGTGGTGAAAGTGTCCAAAGACAATTCTAAGTTATATAAATTTTAGCGGTATAAGATCAGACTGTACTCATTTCTGCCCTAGGCCTCCATGGCCTGTTGTGCAAACTAATAATAATAACGTTTTTTGAAAAATTTATAGAAATCGAATTGTAAATGACAAGGTAATGGGATAACGAAGCTTATGAAGCAGCTGCTGGACTAAAGTGACTGTACTATATGGGAAAAATAATACCTTCCAGGCAGACAGGGTAAATTTATAACCAGCTGTAGGTTTAGGAAATTGCTGGACACGTTGAACAAGCGCTGGTTGTATGCGAAACCGGTTTTAACTTGCGTGTTTTCGGGATATAAGATGGGCTTACATGGATTCAAGCAACTCTGCGAAACTGATCATCCATCTGACTGACTGACTGACCTAAAAACAAGCATCGGGTGCTGGCCTGAAGAGAATATCGTAACGAGGAATCACCCTGTAGTTAAATAAAGAGATCTGGAGATCATAGGCACTTGGGGGACTCAAGAATGGGGAGTTTTTTGGACCACTCAGAACTTTGACAGACCGGGCTAGAAAAGTGTGCGAACCAGAGGAACTCGACACCGAACTGGCACACCTAAAGAACGCTCTTAAGGCAAATGGCTATACAGAGAAAGAAATAACAAGAACAATGAGAAGAAATAGGGCAAAACAAGAACCTGAACCGATAGCAAGAGCTTTTCTACCATATGTGCCTGGAATAACAGACAAAATAGGAGAAATGTTACGAAAGGAAAACGTCAAGACCATCTACAAGCCCACAAGAAAGATACAGGAATATTTGAGAACGGTGAAGGATAAAAGAGACCCACTCACAACACCGGGGGTTTATTGCATACCATGCACTAGTGAGAGTGTATACATAGGAACAACGAAGCGATCTATAAACACAAGAATTGCAGAACATAAGGCTAGCTGTCGACTAGGCCATACGGACAAATCAGCGGTAGCCGAACATCGATTAAGGAGGGAAGTCACAGGATCAAGTTTGAAGAAACTCAGGTTCTTGCCGCAACGTCTTCATACCATGCCAGACTTCACAGAGAAGCCATCGAAATACAAAAACATCATAATAATTTCAATAGGAAAGAAGAAACCCAGAAAGTCAACCGGACATGGGTACCCATCCTAAAGGACCTGAAGACACTACCACATCGCGAAGGGGCGGGGCTACCAACGCTACCTGGTTGGGCCACGTCACCATTAGCAGGTATAAATACAGGTGCAGATCCACCAGCCGTCAGTACTTTGGAAGTATCTGGCTGACTGACTGACCTAAAAACAAACATCGGGTGCTAGCCTGAAGAGAATATCGTAACGAGAAATCACCCTGTAGTTAAATAAAGAGATCTGGAGATCATGAGCACTTGGGGGACTCAAGAATAGGGAGTTTTTGGACCACTCAGACGACAACTGACGTATTTTCAATAAACTCCGGCGCAACATGCCCCACAGATCAACGTAGATACCAAAACAATAATTGTCGAGTGGGGATTAGTAAATGAAGTACAGTTTAACGTACAGAAAACTCAGGTAACAACACTCACAAAGGCTTACCAACTGTGAAAAGGGAGGGTCACCCAATAGTCGAGTTACCTTCCATCAAGGTTTTGGGGTTCAACATCAACAATAACATGTCCTGGCACGACCACGTCGTCAGTATTGCTAAAACGACATCTCAGAAGTTTGGAGTTTTGTTCCGCTGTAGGAAGCTGTATACACCAGAGCAACAACTGCTGCTCTACAAGGCACAGATCCGACCATCGTTGGAGTATTGATCCCAGGTGTGGGGATGCGCTCCGAAGTACTCTCTAAAGCAGTGGTTCCTAACCTTTTCAGTATTGTTACCCCTATGATCTATGAGGAAGACTGATTTTACCCCCCTTTAAAATGTTATCAAAACAAACATTACCAGCACATATAACCATCTTTATTTATCATAATTTGCACAACAGCCTTAAAATTTTAACTAAATTTTATATTTAAACAATAGATTAATAATACCTAGTTACACTGACTAATAGTGAAACTAATTTTAACATAAAAAAAATAGGAAATGTGGCTTAATGTGAAGGTTGGGATTGTTTTCCATTCACAAGTTTTTTAATGTTAGGTTTATTTTCACTTAAAGCGCATCTCAAGTCATGTTCCACATTGAGACGATTTCTGACCTTTGTTTTGAGTGTTACTAATGTAGAAAAACCACTCTCACATCTATAGGTGGTGGCAAATGGTATTAACATTTTTAAAGCTCTGTTGGCTAAAACAGGATATTCGGGGCCTCTTTGAGCCAAAATGTGCTGTGATTATAATCCTGAAATTCTACTTTCAAAGTACGGTTCTCGCGTAGACAAGAAATTGCACTTTTGCCTTCACATTTTCATCTCGAATAATGTCATCATCAATGGTAAACGGTCTTAATATCCAAGAGTTGGACTGACGTTTATCCAAGTCCGGAAAATACTGCTTTATTGAATCTATTACAATAAGTAAATGTTGAATCACTGAACTTTTAAACGTGATTTCGCAGTGCTGTGTAACTTTTTTCTGTATTTCTTTATTTTACGATCCTAATTATTAGGTTCCTGTTACCCCCGTAAAATAGCTGATTTACCGCCGCGGGGGTAATTACCCCCAGGTTAGGAACCACTGCTCTAAAGCTTTTGGACACTACCCAGAAGAGAGCAATTAGTCTAATCGATACGCCTAACCTAATAAAGGACCTCCACAGCCTGTAACATAGAAGAAGGGTGGCTGACCTGTTCCTGTTTTACAGATTCTATCACGGAAAATGTTCGAGTGAGCTCTCCCAGATAATAACACCAAAGGCCGTCCAAACGAGGAACAATAGAGAGGCTTTGCGAGCTCACCCTTACTAGGTCTAAGTCCCTACTCCCCGAACCAGTCTCCTCCAGCATTCTTTCTTTGGGAGAACTTCGACACTGAGGAATGAGATGTCGGGGAATTTGTTTCCCGATGGCTACAACCTGCAGCGTTTCAAATCTAACGGGCACAGACAGTCATCCTCTCATAGCGCTTTCACCGCGCCATAGACTTCCAGTCTTTTCGGGAGGCTGACCTTAAAAGAAACTCAAAATAACGTCGAAAATAACAAAAATCCTCGTTAACACTATTTCACGATAGAGCTAACTACTACTACACAAGAATTAGTTTTGGACAAGTAAAAATATCAGCATGATTCGTTAGTCCAAAGGAGCCGGTTACAAACACACATACATACAAACATACAAGTGAAACTAATAAAGGCGTGTTAAAAAGATCATACTTTTTTATGGGATCTTTTAAGAAGTACTAGTTCATATAATTGTAGTTCTGGTTTTTGGGTAATCCAACCATACTCGTCGCACTCCAATCATGAACTAGAAATCTAATCGTGAGAATCTTGAAGTCTTGAAAACCTTCAAAATTTGGAAAATAATAAAATATTAGGAGGATTTAGAGAATCTCAACAATTTCCAAAATTCTCAATATTTTCCAAGAATTAACTTTGACGGTTACATCTTTAAGTCTTCACTTGACGGAAATAAAGACCTCATTCTCTTGTCCAGAATGAAAAACAGAAGCAAGGAAGCACACAAACCAAAGATGTACTTGAGTTCATATAACCTGTAGTTTAGATTTTTGGGTAATCCAACCATACTGAAAAAGAACTAGTAGCTCTATTAAACATTTTAGAACAACACAGTGCAGCATATGGTCTTGGTATTAACTACAGCAAGACCAAGGTTATGATCGTAGATAGAGAGCACGATAATCATCGAGAAATGAAGTCAGTAGGCCGTTGTTAAGTAGTTCAAAGTTTTGTGTACCTCGGTTCTTTGATTGACAATTCGGGTAGTTGTGAAAATGAGATTCGACAGCGCATTCAACAGGCACGTGTGGCCATGACAAAGTTTACTAAAATATGGCGTGACTACAACATCACTAAAGCTACCAAAATGTCGCTGGTTCAGTCTCTTGTGTTCTCCATATTATTGTACGCCTCGGAAACTGGGACTGTTAAAAAGGCAGATCGAGCTCGCATAGATGCTTTTGAAATGTGGACGTGGAGGAGAATGCTGAGAGTCCCTTATACCGCCCATCGAACTAACGTTTCCATACTGGATGAGCTCGGTAATCCAAAGAGACTATCCTCCATTGTGTCGACGAGAATGCTTACATTCTTCGGATATATTCACAGAAGCGATAATACGGAGAAACTTGTAGTTCAGGGTCACGCCCCGAGTGGGCGGCGCCGTGGCCGTTCCCCTACACGCTGGGTGGATATGACGAAACAGTTGCTGGATGTGAGTATCAAGAGCACCACTGAACTGACAGTAAATCGCGAACAATGGCGAGCTACAGTTCTCAAAACAATTGATAATTTTCGTGTCGGCAATACTCTAGCTCCGACTTAATGCATTTTACGAGTTCACAACATGTCTGTTAAGAGAGTGTGACTATGATGATGAACCATATTGAGTCACAATCCAGTGATTAACTAAAAATGCAATCTAGAAAAATTTGGAGTCATGGAAATAGTAAATTTTGTAATTTTAGGAGGATTTAAAAAACACTAAAAACCTCAAAATTTAAAAAATTCTCAAGGTCTTCAAGAATTAATTTTCACATTTGCATTCCTAAATGCTCACTTGACGTACATAAAAGCCCCACTCTCTTACCATCATTTATATCCAGGATGAAAAGCAGAAGCCAGAAAGCATTTTGAGCAAAGCAACCGAAGAAAATATTAGCGCAACCGGGAAAAACGGGATGTAGGAACGTAGACTTAATGAAAAATAGATGAGAATTTTCCCAGTTCAATGGGAAATTCTCGTTTGTTACATGTCTGTTTCATTTATAAGTCTCGCATGGCTTGTGATTTACTGAATTTTTAGAAGAGCGCTTTAGTCTGCATGATGTTACAGTAGCGTATTTGCAGGGGTGTTTATACAAGAGATATTTTTATCGCAGTAATAATAATAGCAATACTAACATGAATGAATAAGGACCAGAGGCTATCCAGCACAGAATGTGACTGGTGCATAGGCCACACGATGGGCCCTTTTGCGCCTCTATCCGCGCTAGTTCCTAAGAACTGCCCTTTTGGCAAAGGCAAGTACATTCTTGGGTCCTATCCATTTTATCTCTATTGGTTCCAAGGTTCTTGAGCCCAGCATAGTCTGCCTGTGATAACCTAGGGCTTCACAGCGACACAAGATGTGTGCCGAGGATTCTTCCTCTTCACCACACCACCTGCACGTTGGGTCGTTGACCACCCTCATCACGAACAGGTGACGCCTGAAGGTGTTGTGACCCGTAGTAGGCCTACTAGCAATCTCAAGTTACTCCTATCCAGAGAGAGACAAAATCGTCCTTTTCTCTCTGCAGGCCCCGCTAATCGTTCCCGAGCTTGACGGAGATAACCAGAGATGTTCCATCAAGTTTGCAGATAGTCCTAAGGCTGGTTCCGGGCCCACAAAACTGTTGCCGGATCCCATCCTAGACAGATGATCCACCATGTCGTTACCCTTTACTCCAGCGTGCCCAGGTACCCACATCAGTGATACCTTGTGTTTAGCTGAGATGTCGTCAAGAGCCCTCCTGCACTGCAGGACCAGTCCCGACGTTATTTTCCAAGCACTCAGTGCTTTGATCGCTGCCTGATTGTCAGAGCAGATAGTAATCCGCCTCCTAGACCCGTCAATTTCCCGAATACGATTTACACAAGCAAGTATCGCATAGACCTCAGCCTGGAATACTGTGGTGTGCCCCCCAAGAGGGAGTGAAAGTCTTGTATGGGGTCCGTAGACTCCAGAGCCCGAGCCCTCTCTAGCGAGTGAACCGTCTGTGTACCAGACCTGTCCTCCTCCTTCGATGAGCTGTCTTTCCCTAGACTCCCACTCTTCCCTTGACGGAAACACCACCGTAAATTTGCGATTGAAGCGATGCGTAGGAGAAACTATATCGCTCCTCACCAACAAAATAGGACAATCCTCATGCAACTCTGCTAGAATCGTCGAATGTCCTTTGCCTGGATTCATAAAGGTCCAGCTAAACTGACTCCAGAGACGGAACCCAGTTTTTCTAGCTTCCCCTTGAATTACAAGATCCAAAAGAGGAAGTGATCAATACTAACATACTCACATACTCCTAATCAATTTGATTTTATTATACATATTGTAACATACTGTATATTATGGTATTGGTCTATGTGTATTAGTTGTGATGCATGATGCAAAGTCAAAGTGTTAGGTTAGATCTTGACGTGTAAACGTCATCGAGTCATCTAGAGTTTTCGGGAATGACAGACGGGCATTCTAGAATGTCATCTGAATGTCTCGATTTCTCTAGATGGTTCGATGAAGGGCATACTCAGAGTAACAACTGAACATAGAGGTAGTAAACAACTAATTCAAATAGGCCGACATATTTTCTTACGTTGTCATATTGACCACCAGATACGGCAATCATAATTGTTTACTATCGTCTTAATTGTATAGTATTCAGAAATATTCCATTCTACGTTAAAAAAGACGGTATTTTGATGGTTCAGGAATGATTACAGAAAAATCAATAGATATGTTGACCTCGACTCCATATTTCTTCATCATAAACGCAAATTCTGAAGTCTTACGTAAATTTTGAGGAGCTGGCAAGGCCGATATAATTTTCATGCGACTTTTATTTACAATAGAACCTTGACTGTCAAACGTTTGTTTTGTTTGCGCGTCTTTTATGCTTGGTCAGTAAAATCGAATTCGCTATTTGTTGGTAACTGTAGTGAAGCTTTACGGACTTGCTGTGCTATATTCGAGTGTAGTTTAACAGTTTTTCGAGATGGAACTCAAAAAGTGCAGTGTTTGTAACATGGGTTGCATTGGAAGAATTTTCAGGTTAGTTGGCGTTACACAGCATTGTTTACAATTTCAACTGTAACTGCGCGGTTACAGCTGATCAATGCTTGGAGGCTGAAGTGTCAAAGATGATGGCTTTGAGCACGCCATGCTGAAGTGGTTTTTTTACAACCTCTATGTTCACTTGTTACTCTGAGAGGGTATATAAGGCGCCACGAGTAGCGTGGCAGTAGCAGTTTGGTAGTTGAGTAGTTGAATTGAGTTGTAGCTGAGATAAGGTTAAGAGATATTGTATTGAGTTGTGAAGTAAAAGGGGTGATACACGTACGAACTTTATGTACGCGGTTTTTAAGTTCGCGAACTTACTCGGCTCGACGCGGTGACACACTTGAAGCTGAAATCACTCATTTTGATAATTTTCCTGAATAAACAAAACTTTCAACAAACGCAAAACACAACAAGCGTTGCGCATCGATGGCCTGCCAAAACAAAGTGGTGGCCCGCAGCTCGCAGTACGAGCTGAGACCAGCTACGAGCAACATTTCAAACCAGTTGGCTCGCCGGCGGTTTGCTCGACGGTTTTAAAGTACGCGTACTTACGGTGACACACAGGCGAAAAAGGTTGTCGAGCCATAAGTACGCGTACTTGCTCGTACGTGTATCACCCCTTTAAAACAGAGGCCGTCGTGACAATATGTATACTGATATATACAGAGCGTTTATTAAGTATCTTAACAAACCTTAACCACGAATAGTATTCCGAAAAATAGAAAGAAAATGTCATATGAACATGGATCCGGAAATGCTTCCTAAGGGAGCTACGCCCCTTTGCATGGGGCACCCTGAAGACGGTTTTCCCTCGATATTCTTGAAACCATTCATAACAAAATTACGAAATTGGGTACGATGGGTAAACTTTTGACGCTGAATCTGATTCTGGATTCAGAATTTCATAATTTTAATCAGAGGCGTATCATACGGGAGGAGTTAAGAGTAAAAATAACCCCATTTTCTAAATGATAATTTATTTGACATTTTGATTTCAGAATATAGTATTTCAGAGATGTCTACGTAAAAATGGTCTCTTGGTACATCTCGATAGGGCTAACCGTTTTCGAGAAAAATGCATTTATTTATTTACAATAGCCTGCATCGATTTAATAATTTGCATTTTTCTCGAAAACGATTAACCCTATCGAGATGTACCAAGAGCCCATTTTTACGTAGAAATCTCTGAAATACCATATTCTAATATCCAAATGTCAAAAAATTACCATTTAGAAAATGGGGTTATTTTTACCCTTAACTCCTCCCGTATGATACGCCTCTGATTAAAGTTATGAAATTCTGAATTCAGAATCAGATTCACCGTCAAAAGTTTACCCATCGTACCTAATTTCGTAATTCTGTTATCAACGGTTTCGAGAATATCGAGGGAAAACCGTCTTCAGGGTGCCCCATGCAAAGGAGCGTAGCTCCCTTAGGAAGCATTTCCGGACCCATGTTCATATGACATTTTCTTTCTATTTTCCGGAGTACTATTCGTGGTTAAGGTTTGTTAACATACTTAATTAACACCCTGTATATCCTTGTATACAAAGTGGCATTTCCATAAGGCACATAGGATACGGCTAGATAACCATTATCACGACTCACTTCTGGATCACTTATCCCCCCCCCTCAAATGTCAAAGTTCTCCGGATATTCCGATACTTTGAAGAGGGGTCCATAAAAGATGAACGAAGAGGGGTGAGAAAAGCCATTAGGGCGTTTAACAGATACACTTATCTTCCCTTGTTTCAAGTACTACACTTGTCGGAATTGGACTGGCATTAAGAGATATCAATGTAACGTTTTAGGACTGTACCCTATTGTCTGAAGCTGATATGAGGTGTATAAAGTGGTTGAGCACTCAAGCGTTAACATCTGACGTACACTTTGGTATGTACAGGAGTACAGGATAAATCTAGAATAGTACTATACTGCATTCACTGAAGAAAAGGAGTAAAAAATTATTTCAAACCCATATTTTGGGGCTTTACTCGGATAAATCGAACTTAATTTTTCTGTTTATAATAACATCAATGCTCTCAGTATGCAGTTTTGTAGACGGTGCGCATATATCCCTTGACCATACAGTAAAAATTTACATATATTGTGCATGGTTACTCCGTTTGTTCGGTGGTCAAGGTTATAACAGGTCTCGTTATGTATATACAGGGTGAGTTTTTAGTACGGGATCGGTCGATAACTCCAATATTGCAGAAGATAGTGAAAAGAGTTGTATACATATCAGAGTTGTAGCCACGGATATGCTCCTTGCTCAGAAAATATTCTGATTTATACAAGGTGATCCATAGCTACGTGGTGATGCAAACTTGCATTTTTTTAAATAAGACATCATATATTATTCCATATTTAGATTTAGATTCTACTAATAATTTTTGTTCCTAAAATATAAGGTATTGTAACATTGTACAGGGCATTCCAAAAGTTATGACCATTTCTATATCCAAATTGCTGCCAAATGAACGTACTGTATATTGGAAATTAATGAATCAAACATTATTTTTGTTTACATGGAAAGATAAAAAATATACTCTAGTTTCAACAGAGGCTGTAAAAAAGTCAAAAACGCATAACTATATACAGGGTGAGGTAGAACGCAAAAACTAGATGTAGAATGCAAAATCCAGATTTTTTCTTTTTTTTTAAATGTAACCCCCAATATTTTATTATACCAAAGAATTGCTTTTAATATGCTCTTTCGTCTTTGTATAGCACTTGTTGTACCCACGTCCATCAGTTTCCGAGACATTTCGATTTTTCGGTGAATTTAAAATATAGCTTCTATTTGTGTACCGAAATTTTTTTTTTGAGGAAGTACTATCAGATTTGTTTTTTATTTAACGAACAACTAAATTATAAGGTCATGAAGACAAAACCCTAAATCATCGAGATAAAGTCAAGTATGCTGAGGAAACAATTATTTTATAGGCGTGATCCATAATAATTATCAAGCAGACTTATCAGGTAGGCTTTGAAAACTTTGAAAAATTCGCAGTTTTCATAACCTGCTCGAAAAACCAGCGTTAAATTTTTCCATTGAGGGTATTTAGGAGAATCTTTGAGAAATAGCCTACTTGTCTCTAGAATATATCAGCTATGAACAGCAATATCCAGAACGGAGGCAGCCTAAAACTAATGCGTTTGAAAGACTGAAGAATCGTTTCATTTGGACTGTGTCGTTTGATATTTCATAGCCTATCTGATACATCTGCTTGATAATTATGCATGACGTCTATAAAATTGTTTCCTCAGCACACTTGACCTATATTATATCGTTAATTCAGTGTTTTGACTTGATTAAGTATTATTATGGCCTTATATTAAAGTTGTTTGTTAAGCAAAAACAAAATTTGATAGTGTTTTCTCAAAATAAATAAATTTTAGTAAACTAATAAGAGGTATATTTAAAATTTGTAGAAAAATCGAAATATCTCAGACACTAATTATCGCAGCCATAACAAGTGCTATACAAAGATGAAAGAGCATATTAAAAGCAATTCTTTGGTATAATAAAATATTGGGGGTTACATTTAAAAAAAGAGAGAAAATCTAGATTTTGCATTTCACTCGCCTAAATGCAAAACCCGACAAGTCACAAATTTTTCAAAATAGAGTTTTATATACCATTTTGTGCATTATTTGAAGCGCTACCATTTTCTATATTTTTCGCTTACAAAACCCGACATTAGACATGAGATATATGGTTAAGAAAACTAGACTTAGGTGCAAACACCGACAAGTCCAAGCGGTGTTTTATTTCAAATACCGACATGTCTACAGGAGCCAATACGGACAACGGGAGCAAGTCACATGTCGATCGCACGAGGTATTCTGACCGTTGTGCGTTTTTGTTTTATCCAGTCGCTGAAAATACGTTGTGGTGAATTCATGTGTTTTTCAGTTTACTGAGAGAATGAGATTAATTTTTGCTGTATTGATAAATTATTGGTAAAAATAACCATGTTTTTTGAAAAATGCTTTGGATGCGGATTTTGGAGAGCCTACTCCAACAGAAGCTAGGTCCACATTAATGCAGAGGATCGAAGCTAATTGTGAAAATGCATTTGCTAGTTCTGAAGAATTCTGTTTGTCAGAAAATTTAGATTTTGACATTTAAACCTTGTAACCCTTGAAATGTATCCTTTCTAATATCTAGCTTTATGTTTATAGTTCCTGTAGTTGAGCACAGAGTTTGATTAGATTCCTTTATATTCAGTAAAATAATCCAAATTGATAAGTGTTTCACTTATTTTGATCCGATTGAACAAAAATAGCAGTCAAAACACGCCATGTCATAGTTCCTAACATGCAAAACCCGACGTGTCCATATTTGAAAGTCAGATTTTAGAAAAACTATATGGCCTAGATTTTGCGGCGTTAGGACTTAACATCCTAAAACATCGTATATTATAATACTCTCGATTTCGTATTATTTTTGCTCATAATAAGACTTTGATCTGTTTTTCTTGATTTCTGTAAAATTTTTTACCATGGACTTGTCGGGTTTTGCATTTAGACGACTGATTTTACATCATCTGTATACGAATATGCGTCACGGGCTTTTTTATAGCCGATTTTAAAACTAGAGTATATTTTTTATTCATCCGTGTAAAAAAAAAGATTTCTGATTCATCGCTTTTTGATATACAGTACGTTCATTTGGCCGCGATTTGAATATAAAAAATGGTCATCACTGTTGAAATACCCTGTATAATGTAACAATACCCTATATTGTAGGAACGGAAATCAATATTAGAATTTGAATGTGGCATAATATATAGGGTGTCTCATTTAAAATGCATGTTTGCACCACCACATAGTTATGGATCGCCCTGTATAAATCAAAATATTTTCTGAGCAAGGAGCATATCCTGGGCTACAACTTTCATATATAACTTTTTTCGCTATCTTCTGCAGTAGTGGAGTTATCACCCTGTATATCTACGTATAGCCGCATATTTACCCGTACACCAGAGGTAAGCTACTGTAATCCTGAAAAATCGTAGAATTATATGCAGGAACATCTGAGAAACTTCTCGGGAACTTTGGCCCGAATCTCATCATAAGTGCATTTCAGCCAAGAGTGCACCGTTCCGAAAAATGGATTACAAATTTCATCTTTCCCTCTAACTTAACTTTTATTACTTCTAGACTCTCTCGTGCCTGCGTATTTATCATAACAATAGAAAGTCGATTGTGACAGTCAGAAGTTAGTTCGGAAAGTAATTTTTCAATTGGCAACTTCAGGAATTCCGGCCCGCTAGCGAGGACTCCGATAACTAGATTTTTAGGGTCGCTTCCCGACGTTTTATCTCTTCTATCGTTTACCGCAAAGTGTGATTGGTTGGAGTCATTGAAATGTCCGGGAACATCAAACGTTGGGTAATTGCAAGTTAGAAGCAATCCAGCCAATGTTTGTTATAGCTGTCCCAATAAGCTCAATTTTATTAGTTTTTTTGCGTTTGACATTTATTTTCATTTATTTGATCTGCACCCTGTTACCCGATACTTTAAACTGTCAGCCCATGGCCGACTCTACTCACTAGGCCGGAGCATTGAAATATGGCAACACTGATTCGGGGACCGAGCTTTTATTTGTTGTTAAGTCATTAGTGTAATCTTCCAAAGCAAAAAAGAAGATTGGAAGGTGATTTTTAATGTGTTTCTAATTATTTACCTGCACAAACGAAACTATAAAGATAAAAAGATGCCTGCAAAGTGTGTAGTACCAGGTTGCACTAGCAATTGTGCTTCCAATAAAGGACACACCAACCATAACATTCCAGAGTAAACAAGAAGAGTGGAAGGTGATTTTTAATGTGCTTCTAATTATTTAACTGCACAAATGAAACTATAAAGATAAACAGATGCCTGCAAAGTGTGTAGTACCAGGTTGCACTAGCAATTGTCCTTCCAATAAAGGACATAAGCAGAAGTGGGTGAACGGTGTTCCTCGTATGGGCTGGTTATATTTATAAGAATAAAGACAATACTTTACAAACATTTCAAAGGATAAGACCTATTTTAAAGCACAATGTGGTACCTACAACGTTTTCTGGACCTCCAAAATATCACAGAAAAATACAGTTAATAGAACTCATCTGGGCATGCATCTGGGCATACCTACGAAAAGATTTGATAGTGAAAGGGAATCAAGACCAGCAAGAATGGCTTCACAGTGACCTAATAGTGAATTTTTCTAGCTCAAATGACAATTTACAAAGTAAATTGAGTGGAAGTGGAAGTGGAAACAGGATGCGTTTATTTTTATTTTGTAGTGTTTGACTGCGATGAATTAGACATCAGATGTAAGTGGTATTAGTAGTAGTAGTAGTTCTAAAAAGTATTTTTCTTAATTTATTAACCGAGATGAACTCTAATACATATAAAATATAATAATTATTCTGAAACTATAGGCCCACTATTTGACAGCTAAGCCACGTTGCCACATCTAAGGCTCCGGCCTAGTGTAGAGTCGGCTATGGTCAGCCGTGTCAACAGCGAACAGCTGTTCGGCTATTGATAACAAAAAATACCCCAGAAGTACTTTTTTTTTCTCCAATTATTCGTTGTACGGTTTAACCAATAAATAGCCCACTTGTGATGCAAGCTACTCATTGAGTCGTCCTTATTGCTAAATATAGGAGTATTTTGACAATCTCTAACAATATACAAATCAATAAAATAATCTATTTCTTTTAGCCAACCAGTTTTGCAGCAGATTTCTGGATATTGAGGCAATTTCTTGTTTAAAAAATAGCCATTACTTTTTGGCAATGAGATATTCAGTAAGAGTATTACTAATACGGTCCTGATCGCAGGATGGCCAATCAACACCACTAGTAAAAAATTAAATTTGAGATACACTTCTTCGTCAGCTGATACCTATCAAATAGACCTCAAGCCAGTTTAAATATTGATTAACATATTGTAACATATTGTAGATATGTTAATCAATGGTATCAGGTAACAGAGTATACATCCATGAGCCATTCCTAAACTGCTTTTGAACAGAGTTTCTTCAAGTTTGATTCTATGTTTCTCGTATTCTACTACTGCTGATTCGTCTGAATAACCTAAAAAAGGGATATTTGCTTCGGAAATTTGTACCATCTCTAGTCAGGGTCGCCACAAGGGGGGGGGGCAACTGGGTACTGGTGCCCCGGGCCTGGGCCCTGTAGGAGCCCGGTCCGGGCCTGAATCTTAGTGAACGCTGTGGCGCGGGCGGCTGTACTCTGTGGCCTGATAGGCCTACCGGTCCGGGCCTCAGCATTGAGCACCGATTAGCCTCCAAGCTCGATTTTTCTAATGTTATTGCTACATTTTCACTTAAAAAGGCACGAAAGTTTTAAGTTCCTGGTATTTTTAAAATGAAAATACAGTAGTTTTTTTATTCAGTTAATAAAACTGTATTAGAGTTATGTGTATTTTTTAAAGTTGACAACTCTTATAGTTACAAGTAATGTTATTAACAGTGTATGTTATGTTATTCAACAAAACGAAGTTCATATTTTACTCATTCATTTGTTTTGTTAATAATCCAATTTTTTTCTGAGTAACTTTATTACAAATAACTATAATAAATTGTGAATAAACTATAATGATGCAACTTAATTTTTGTAGCAATTATTTTTTGTTCTGGTTTTTCACTTAATAGACATTCTATATTCAAGTGCTGTTTCGATCAAACCCTTTAGCCATGTTGTACACAGAGACTCTCTTTTCCAATCAGTCTACAAAATTTGAACATAACTAATTGAATGTGTTGATTATAAAATTTAGTCAACCATTATTTTTTGTCAGCTACTCTTAAGAAGTGAGTGATTACGAATTTCTCTGAATACGACTTCTATTTGCAATTCGTACTATTCCAAGACGACAAAATTACAAAATCCCATAACTAATAACTACTTAACGTACGTGAATACTAGTGTTTCCAATTTTCAGTTACAGTTTCTTATATTTATTTGAGAAAATGAAGGATGAAAAACATAGTTCAGTAAAAATTTAAGACATTTCAATCACTGAAACTTGAAAGCAAGTACAAATGACGTTTTGTGTGGAGAGAGGAAATCAATAGCTTTTCAACATGGTATTGGCAAGCTATCTCGTTGCCAGTTCGAAGGTCACTGCCTCATCACTTGAGACGGCTATGGTATTGGGGGCCCGTGGCCAGAATCTGGTCCTGGGCCCGACCTTGCGATGTGGCGGCCCTGTCTCTAGTACACATAATATGTAACACTTTTTGTTCATTCAGACGCTATTTACCTATATGGCACCGCTAAAAATCTCTAGACGTGTAAAAACAAAGCATGGTTTTTTGTCCATCCAAAAACAATATGTGTTGCAAATGTTGGTTGAGTAAAAGAGATGAATTGGTTGTGTAAAGATGCCCCCTAGAAGACAACAGCCCCAGTTTACGAAGTTAAGCCCCTTTGAACTGTGTCGGGTTGTAGACCAAAGAGAACGTGGTGCTTCTTTCAAAGCAATTGCTGTAACCATGTGGCGTAGCGTGGCTACAATTGTAGCCGCATGGCACGCATGGATCGCAGAAGGACGAATGCAGAGCTGTTAGAGGTTCTGGAGCACGTAGAAGAACTACAGACCGACAAGAACGTCATCTACGACTACTGGCACTTCGAGACAGAATGCGATCCACTCGAGCTGTTGCTGACGCTTGGTATGCAGCTATAGGAAGGCCCATTCGGATCCACACGGTGTACCACAAATTGAGTCAAGTGGGCTTAGGATCATATCGTCCGCATCTAGTTCTTCCACTCACTGCAAGTCATCGTCGCCAACGGTTATATTGGTGCCAAGAACACCGACAATGGCATGTTGAGTGGCATCAGACGGCCTTCTCCGACGAGTCCAGGATTTGTCTGGGGGCACATGATGGACGCCAACGCGTAAGACGACGACGGGGTGAACGACGTGATCTCCAGTTTGCTGTTGAGCGCCATGTACACCGCCCTATTGGTTTGATGGTTTGGAGTGACATCCATTGCATTCAACAGCAAGTCACCTTTACTTGTGATTCGTGGTACAATGACTGCGCAATGTTATGTGAATGAGGTGTAAGAACCAATTGCCGTTCCATATGTTCGAGGCCTCGAAGGGGGTTTCTTCCAGCAAGATAATGTACGTCCTCATATTGCAAGGGTATTGATGAGGTTCCTACAGGAAGCTGAGGTCAGGGTACTCCCCTGGCATCCACGATCACCCGATTTTTCGCCAATTGACATAGTATGGGATTGGATGGCCCGGTACATAGGCGATTTACCCAATCCCCCGACCACGCTGGACGAACTGGAACATGCTGTAAGGGCAGCTTGGGAGGCTATACCTCCAGAGTTTATCAACAACCAGATTACGAGCATGCCGCGTAGGCTAGAGGAGTGCATTCGTCAACATGGAGGGCCCTCCCATTATTGATCTGTTGTATTGTTTTATAAACTATTCATGGCAAATGGGTTCGTTTATAATTGTATTTTTGTCAGTGTTCAAATTTTACTCGCGAGTAGTGAACTATTACATACAAATTCATTAACCCAACGCTACAGTTAATGCAAAAAATAAAACGGTTGCTATATACCAGAAGCTCGGTCATATAAGAGTTTCTACGATAATAACGAAAAGCAAGAGAAGGATATCCGTCTTGTTAATTCAAGTTTTTCTTCCACCCATCTCGTTGTTCGTTCGGTATTCCCGCCGAACGAATCCCGAAAGTGCTCATTTGTTTCCTCCGGGAGTATAGCGCGGATCATTCCGGTAAGTGGCCGGCTCTCTGCCCGGAAAAAAATTAGCCGCTCTGCCTACAGCTAGAGGACCTTCCTTCCGATTATGTGCAAAGTTTTTCTTTCGTGTTATTATTTTCGTGCTGCTTAGGCTTGCCACACGTTGGCGGTTTTTTCTATCACCATTGTCAGCCTTATTTCCAATTTTTTTTTTTTGGAATGTTGTATTGTAGTAAGGTCTATGGTTGTTGAGTAAATTTGACCATGTCGTTTCTAGAAATCTGGACGATTTCTCTGTTACAGCTTTTCGCTTTACGCACTGTCACTCTCAGTGTATTGCAGTAAGCTCTGGTTGTCATCAAGTAGCCTGACTCAATGCACTTTCAGGTGAACGAATTCCAAAACTTTTTCTTATATGCAGTCAGTCTCTTATGGTAGGCGCTGATTGTCGTCAAGTAATTTGACTCAGCAGCATTTTCGAGTGAATGAGTCCCAAAATATTTTCTGTCACAGCTTTTGGCTTTATTAAATGTCAGGTATGGAGTATTGTTTCTGTCGTCAAGTAGTCTCAATCGGTAGTATCAACTAATTTTCAGGTAAACGAATTCGTTTACAATCTCTTTTAGGGATGTTGTATTGTTGTAAGGTTTAGTGTTGTTGAGTAGTTTGACTATGTAGCTTCTAGGAATCTGGACGATTTTTCTGTTACAGCTTTTGGCTTTACGTACTGTTACTTTCAGTGCATTGGAGTAAGCTCTGGTTGTCGTCAAGTAATATGACTCAGTAGTATCAATGCATTTTGAGGTGGGCGAATTCCAAAACATTTGCTTATACACGGTCGCTGTCTATTATAGTTAGCTGCTCTGATTATCGTCAAGTAGTCTGACTCGGTAGTTTCCATGTATATTCGAGTGAACGAATCCCAAAAGTTTGCTGTTGCAGATTTTGGATTTACGCACTGTCACTCTCAGTGTATTGCAGTAAGCTTTGGTTGTCGTCAAGTAGCCGGATTCAGTAGTATCAATGCATTTTGAGGTGAACGAATTACAAAACTTTTTCTTATATGCAGTCACTGTCTAGTATAATATAGTAAGCTCTGATTATCGTCAAGTGGTCTGACTTGGTAGTTTCCACGCATTTTCGAGTGAACGAATCCCAAAAGTTTTCTGTTGCAGCGTTTGGATTAACGCAATGTCACTTTCTGTGTGTTGTAGAAAGCTCTGATTGTCGTCAAGTAGTATGACTCCGTAGTATCAGTGCATTTTCAGGTGAGCGAATTCCAAAACTTTTTCTTGTATGCAGTCACTGTCTATTATAGTTAGTTCTGATTATCGTCAAGTAGTCTGACTCAGCCTCTGCCACATCTACGAGTGAACGAATCCCAAAAGATTTCGGTTACAGTATCTAGCTTTACGCATAGCCGCTGTCAGGAATGGAGTATTTTAATAAACTTTGATTGTCGTCAAGTAGTCTGACTTAATAGTATCGATGCATTTTCGGGTGAACGAATCCTAAAACTTCTTCTTTTTACTTTATACGCAGTCACTGTCAAGCATGATCTATTATAGAAAACTGCGATTGTCGTCTAGTAGTCTGACTCGGTAGCTTTCACGTATTTTCGAGTGAATTAGTCCTTTTCCATTACAGCTTTAGGCTTTCTTCACTGTCGGCAATGGAGTATTTTGATAAACTCTTATTGTCGTCAAGTAGTCTGTGTCGGTAGCAACCATGCATTTTCATGTGTTTAAATCCCAATACTTTTC
This sequence comes from Callosobruchus maculatus, assembly GCA_951848785.1. NCBI lineage: Eukaryota > Metazoa > Arthropoda > Insecta > Coleoptera > Chrysomelidae > Callosobruchus > Callosobruchus maculatus. Next base: position 2,117,395 of record CATOUR010000004.1, on the reverse strand, counting down.
TTTTTATTTTATACAGTCACTACCAACGACGGGCTATTTCAGTAAACTCTGATTATTGTCAAGTAGTCTGACTCGCAATTTCGAGTGAACGAATCCCAAAAGAGTTTTTGACCTCATGCGCAGTCACTGTCAAGGACCTTGTACTGTAATGAGCTCTAATTGTCGTCAAGTAGTCTGACTCGGTAGTTTTCATACAGTGCAAGCGAAACAATCCCAAATGTTTTTCTGTTATAGCTTTTGACTTTGTGCACAGTTATTTTCAGAGACGATAGGTACATTTAAACAAGCTATGTTTGTCGTCAAGTAGTTTGACTTAGTAGTTTTCCTGCATTCCGAATGTTTATACGTACTACAAGTTTTGGCTGCATGCACAGTCTCTCTCTGGGTAGTTTCAGTCTCAAGTCTCAACTATTTTGATTCAATACTTTTTGTTATTTTTCGAAAAATATACGTGAATTACTGAGACAAGCGACTTGACGGACCTATTCTGTTCATTACATACACTTTAGGTTATACTATTTATATGCATGTAGGTTCGAAATATAAAAAATCATAACTTTGACATTGTCAGAAACGGCTTGAATTTTGTTTAGTCTCATTAAAATTTTCAGATAAATATGCCTGGTAGTGTATGGTTGACATTATTATTTTACGACAAAACTTTGCCTTTTGGGATTATGCAAGATAGGTACTTTGGCAAGTATTCCAATTCGGCTCGATACTAATTGATTTAGGAAAAAAGTGTGTCTCCAGAACGAGCTTTATGATGGATCCAAAAGCTGTTCAGGTTTTACACCGTAAACACAGAGGAAGAAAGTTTTCGGATTAACTCGGCTTACTTTACGATCACGGCTGTTTTTAATCCAATTTTACGAGACTAGCGACTAACTTCTTTAAAATGTCTGCCGCGTAAATAAGGTCTTGGATAGAACAAGGAAATCTTGTTAAGCAGTTTGTACGGGGGAACGAAATAGTTGCGACTTCACTTTAAAAAATGTAGTCAAGTTGATTGACTCAGTACTTCTCACACATTCCAATGATACTAGTGATATTATTTTCCCTTACAACCAAATCATCGCTCGCCCGACCGCAAAAAAGTGTTTTATTCTACTAGGTACTTATCTCGCAGGTCAATGGACAATCTATAATGAATTTGTTGAGTCTTACAACCCCCCACCCCCGAATCACCCCAACTTCACCCCCACCCAAAAAAAGTAGAAAATGATCAAGAACCCTTAAAACGCCTAAAAACGAAGTTTGATCTGTTTTCATATTTTTGGTTTTCTTTAATATTGCTGCGCCGTCACTGAGACGATTTCAAAAAATCCGACGCATTTTCCATCCTCGCCAAAGTAGTAATACTGTGCCGAAATTGGTTCCTGTAATAGACAAGGCAATGTTCAGATGGACCTAAAAAAGTTAATTATACCGCTAGGTATTTCTCTCTCAGGTCAGTGGACACCCTATTATGAAATTTTTCAGCTTTACAACCCCCCCCACCCCCCAAATCACCCCATTTTCACCCCCACCCAAAAAAAGTAGAAAATGATCAGGAACCCCTAAAAGTTTGAGGAATATTTGAAATTTTTCGTTTTTTGCTAATTACTCCGCCGCCCATGCACCGACTTTCAAAGATGTAGCAACATTACCTACTACGACCCCACACCATATCGCTACCCAAATTTCATCAAATCTTATGCAGCGGTTACTGAGATTAGGAGGCTAGAAAAAGGCCAACAGACAGACAGATCGACAGACAGACCGACGGAAATAAGTGACGTAGATTTTCGTTATGTAGGCATCATAACACGCTCAAAAAGTGTAATATCTCAAAATCGAAAATTTTCGCGATCACAATACTCCCCTCACCTATCGGTGTGGGAAGTAAATCAGACGCAAACTATAGCAGTAGTTGTAATGATACCAGTACTAAAACTTGTAAGACAATATTGAATAATTTAAAATTTTTGAAAACTTTCAGGCAGTATTTTCCTTCGTTACTGACATTTGGGGCCTTCTCGGCCTCTCAGCATCTTCCAGAGTGACATTTTTCCTTTGGAGTTCTCCATCTCACCGAAATATCGTTGTTACATGCGGATAAGTCTAATCTAGTACACAAGCATTGGTATATGTTTGAACCACGCACGAAATTATAGCACAAAACTGCCCTTAGCTCATTTCATGTCCACAAAATACGTTTTCTAGTTTTACACCCGTATGCACCGTAAGTCAATTGCGCGATTAGTTACGTAAACCTGGATTAAATTACTTGTTTACTATGCATTGCAAACCGACAATTTTGACACGTCACTTTCAAAACAATCTTGCGAATACAACCGTGTCATATCTCCAATCTGGATTAGTTAATCTCTTGACGGTGCATGGCTAGATGCCAAAGATTAGCAAAACGCGATTAGGGAACTAGGATTAGAATCGCCAAACGGTGCATACGGGTGTTAGTAAACAAACCTTAACACCTAATAACCTTACCTTACCTTAAGACCTTACAACATTGACAAAGAAGTCTCACGTCGACTTACCAACTGTGGAAATGTAGGGTCACCTAATAGTCACCTTCCGTTAAGCTTTTGCTGAAACGACATCCCAGGAGCTTGGAGTTTTGTTCCGCTGTAGGAAGCTGTAGACACCAGAGCAACTACTGCTGCTCTACAAGGCACAGATCCGACCATCGTTGGGGTATTGCTCCGATGTGTGGGGATGCGCTCCGAAGCGCTCTCTAAAGCTTCTGGATACTAACCTGGAACTCTCAGCTCAAAAGAGTTAAAAGAAGAGCCGAGGTGGCATTAGTGCTATCGAGGCGCCCGCATAGTAAGACATGTCTAAGTCCAGCCATGGTGGTAAGACCCATGATTACATATGCGTCTTTGGTCTAGTGGCCAAAGATAAAACAGCGAGCTACTATAGCAGAACTAAGCAAGGTGCAAAGACTTGCTTGTCTTTCCATAACAGGTGCAATGAAAAGCGCACCCACTGCAGTCTTACAGACCATCCTGGACCTCCCTCCGTTGCAAATTGTAATAATGGGCGAGGCGAGAACGGGCTACTCTAGACTACAAATTCCACCAAGAGGAATTTACAAGGATCTTGGACACAACCAAATCGCAGAATATGTGGGGCATACCATAATAAATGCTAGAAAGGACCACATAACTCCGAAATATATCTTTAACAAGAAATTTGAAACCATAATAAGAGATCGAGAACTCTATGAAGTGAACAACCTGCATCGGGAGATGGTCTAATACACCGACGGATCAAAGACCGAGTAAGGCACAGGAGCGGGAATCTTTGGAAGAGGAACTAGACAGAGCATTCCGCTAGGAAAATACGCTTCGTTATTTCAGTCAGAGGTGTACGCCACCCTGCACTGTGCAAGGATAAATAATGAGCGATCCTACAGAAACAAGAGGATCGCAATACTTACAGACAGGCTACACTTGGGGCACTATTAGGGCCCAAAGTTACGTCTGCTCTAGTCTGGGAATATCTACAAGGACTGGGAAGGCTGGCAGAACACAACAAAGTAACTTTGAAGTGGGTGCCAGGACACACAGGCATAATAAGGGACAATGAAAGGGCGGACGAGCTAGCAAGACTAGGCTCGTCTGCTCTATACATTGGAGCAGAACCCCCCCTGGGGGTGCCTAAAAGCACAATCAGACACCAGGTCGGAGAATGGATGAAACATCAGCACAACGAGCAGTGGAACTTGTTGCCAGGTGTGTTCATGGAAAAACATTCATTAGCGCTCCATGCAAGAAAACAGTTGAAACACTGCTCTCTTTGAGTAGGAATTAGCTCCGAATAACGACGGGTCTCCTCACAGGACATTGTGGCCTGAAGGAACACCTGAATAAAATGGGACTCTACAATGGAGACCTCAACTGCAGACTGTGTGGAAGAGGAACTGAGTCAGCCCTACATGTGCTCTGTGAGTGCGAAGCGCTAGATCACAAGAGAAGACAGCTCTTTGGGAAGACCAAGCTAAAACCAATGGAGTACAGCTCAGCACCAAGACCAGTAGGAAAACTGCATAAACTTATGCAGGGATCTAGATTGCTGGAGTGGATACTGTAAATGAGAGGAGTAATAATACAATAGGCCTTAAGGCTTAAGTATTGACGGGGACAGTTAGGTCAGACGGCTCCTGGAAAAAAATCCAGAAGAGAGCAATTAGCCTAATCGATACGCCTAACCTCACAAAGGACCTCCAGATTCTGGAACATCGAAGAAGGGTGGCTGACCTGGCCTTGTTTTACAGATTCTATCATGGAAGATGTTAGAGTGAGCTCTCCCAGACGATAATATTGAAGGCCGTCCGAACGAGGAACGTTAGAGAGGCTCTGCGAGCTCATCCTTACCAGGTCGAGGTCCCTACTCTCCGACCAGTCACCTAAAGCATTCCTTTTTATGGAGACGCTGTGGAATGCATTATTATTACTTTCATGCCAGGTATAGATGCGTTCAAACATGTCTCGCTGTTTTTTGCGGTTCCAGTTCCGGTTCCGATATGGAATTACTTCCGCTGTTCCATGCACGTCAACCGACAAAATTGCGGTCAACTTTTAATGACATTTTTCAATTTTGTCGGACGACACTCGCTCTAATTTTGGCCTTTATCCTCGAAATTGAACCCGAATTTTTTTCGATGCAAACGTCAAGTGGTTCGCGCGTCCGACAATGTAAACGTTGTCAGCCGAAAATACGGATGACAGCTGCGTATAATCTAGTTTCGGATGCGTTTGTCATGCTCTACTATAGTCCAAGAGCCCGTCAGGACTAGACCTTCGTAATTTTATAAAGGCTGAAAAACTATCTGACGAGCGGATCGGAAGCTGCAACAGAAATGTGGACGAAAATGTTCGATGTTGCCAAGTTTATTTATAAAAAAAGCAAAATTAACGGTAACAGCAATTTAAGATATTTTTATAGCTACTTTAATATAGCTGTTAATGTATTTTTATTTAATAATTGATATTTTTATATAATTGTTAATTGTGAGGGGTTGGTGGCCAGTTTGTGGCCGGTGCGGTGGTGATATAGTTTGTCAGGGTGTGGGTTATGTTGTGTTGTAGAGAGGGGGTTTCAAAAACAACAGTGATTTGTTTAAGTAAACAAATCAGTAATTAAGAAAAATCAACCAAAAGTGGCTCAAAATAGTTCCACTTACCACCTATCTCCGAGGGTATGCATACCTTCGGGTTACAGATCAACTTCTAGTTATTTGAAAAGTATAAAAAGGGGGAGTTGTTCTATGGTCTATATCTACGATGGGATACGTCCTTCGATAGTCCTTCAGCAGTCCTTTGGTAGTTACGTTGAGGTACTCAGCGGTCTCAGAATATCCCAAACAGGTTCAAACAGCAGTGTTGACGAAATTGGTAGGTACCAAAAATGGCTAAAACTTAGCTCTAAGTGAGATTAGGGTAAGGTTAATATACCCCAACCCTTAACGTAGACGAAGTTTTTGTGAGAGCTATTAGGTGCAATTAAAAGGTGACGATAAAAGGTGGTCCTGGGAAGAAGGCCTGAAACAAAAGGAACACACAGTGAGCAAGGGTTCCCAAGATGGAGGAGCAAGCTAACATACTTGTGATCGAGGGCGGCCTAATGTGAATATACCACAGGCGGTATACGTTTTATGATGCTATTACCAAACTCAAAATCCTCAATATGAGTGAGTCGCAAACTCATGAATTTGGTGGTCTCTTCTTTCGGTACAAATCCGTCACAACGACGTATTCCCTTCAAGGGTAGCAACCGGAAAGAAACAAGACTAGCAGCTATCCGGGAAAGGAACCTTGCAAGTGACCGTGTTCTAGAAAAATGACAGTACCGGTTCATGAAGAGCTGGTTCGAGATGAAATTTGATGGCGGCGTACCTGACAGAACAGCTGATGAAAACTGAGGTTAAGAAACCTAAAACAAAACAATCGAACTCTCGATGCTGGGATGGTCAGGAGGACCTAAGCAACGTTGACAAGGATTGGTAAGTACGACTGTTGTATTTTCTTGCATGAGATGAAGTAATATATATTCATTTCAGCCTCAAGATTTATTTACCATGGTGCTGAGAGAGATCTCTGAACCCTAGATCTAAATCAACTAGCAGCGGCTAATTCTAAGGTTTATCTATAAGTGAAATGTAAATAGAGCCGTTGTAAGTAACAAAATGGCAATAAATTGCAGTTAATCTGTCTGTTATAAAATGTACATATTTTCTGAAGATATCATCAACTTCAGGTGAATCGGCAACAACTCACGAATCCTGTCATCCAACGTCTTGTCAGGGAACCTTATTGGTTGAGGATCTGCTACCATGCCGTTGCCATGGAGATTAAATCATGCTATTGGCCGTCCTGCCACCAACTTTATGTTCCTGTCTCTCTCTCTCTGTCTGGAAATATCGAAATACCAGTGGCGTTTTGTATGTCGTGTTTATAATCCTTCTACAGATTGTCCCAAACTATTTGATATGTTTTGTCAAGTTTATTTTCTTGTCAGCTTGTTAGGTACACTGTTTTTCGTCGTTATTATTATTATTATCTTATTTAAAAATAGACATTAATACAAAAGGAAAGACGCTTCATAGCCCTGAAGTATTCACGTAAAATCCGCACGCCCATGGCTATTTTATGAATGAAATCGGCCATGTTTTTTTACAACTATACCTCTCTTACCGATACCCCGTAGCTTCAGAACCGTTGCAGGTAAAACGATCCCACTTCTGATTATCTATTTAGCGTATGATTACAGTACACATGAAAAAAGTCACAAAAAAGTGAAACAGTTAATACAAGCACAAAATCTAATAAAAAAAAATTGGGATCCAAACAATAACTAGGCTATAAGTCAATATCGAGCCTGGAAATCCGTTCTACGGTTGGTGACTTGGCTTTGTTATTATTATTATTATTATTATTATTTATTTTGTAATGTAATACAAAATAGCGCCACTTCGAAGGCCATGACTTGTGTGAGGTATAGGCGAATAGCTATATATTATACTACAATTTGCTAGGTATATACACTCAATACTCAATTTGTCCAATATATCACCTTATCTGCAGCTAGTTTGGTTAACCTTACTTTCTGTTTTCTGTTATTTCATTCGCCCTTCTTCGTAAACCATAGACATGGACCACAACTGAAGCTGCAGCAGTATAGGAGGCTATAATTTTCCATATTTACCAATATGTGAACGTTTTGTACTTAAAATTTTGACGTGATGTGACAAACGTTATGACATTGAGACATTTATACTTTTTGCTCTAAAAGTACTTTTAGCCGAAACAGAAGATCATCTACAGAGAAAAGTCTACATCCTACAAAAAATACTCCAGGCCAGGTCTTATCTGGGTTTTATATAACGTGAGGAGGTTACATTGTGAGAAGTACTTTCTGGCTCTAAACAGGTACCAAAAATGTTTACCAGCAGTTGTCACAATTGACGCAACGTGTTCGTGATAGATCAGATTTTCTGTAATGTTAACTCCTAACAGCTTGAGTGAGTGAGCCCGGTTGTTCATTAGAACCTGATGTTGGCTTGGGTACTTATTGTTTGATAGCGTACAATACTGGGTCTTGGAAGCATTAAACTACCATATCTTTGAGCCCCCAAGCGGTGATGGTATCAAGATCCTTTGAAAGCGAAGCTGCCACTGCCAGTCTTCTGCATTCCAGCTCGACACAGAGATTGGACTATTGCTCATGATGCCCATTGTCATCCGCAAAACTGTGGATTGGATTCGTAGTGCTAGAGAATAGATCGTTAATGTGAAGCAGAAACAATGTCGGAGCCAATACCGATCCCCGGGGAACCCCAGCATTGATGGTATGGAAAGAAGAGGAAAAGCCGTCTACCACGACAGAGATTTTCCGACCTGAGAAGAAGTCTGCGAGCCAACCGCAAAGCTTAACAGGGAGCCCATAAGACGGGAGCTTGTTTAGGAGAGCTGCATGCCGCAATTGATCGAATGCCTTCGAAATATCGACAGCAACGACGTGAGCCTCGCCAAATGTCTGAATGAGTTTACCCAACACATGTGTGGCATAAGTCAGGAGATCTCCAGTTGATCTTTGGAGTCGGAATCCATATTGCCTGTCGTTGATTAGGTGATGGAGCTCTAGGTATTTCATGAACTCTTGGTTGACGCATTTCTTCATCACTTTACTGATTACAGAGAGCAGAGCTTTAGGTCTGTAGTTGGTCGGATCAGTTTCTGATCTCTTTTTTGGCATAGGCTGGATGCCAGCTGTTTTCCAGTCTTTCGGGAAAGTTCCGGAAACGTAAGACATCCGAAAGAGGTGGGTAAATATGGGAGCGAGCTCCGGTGCGCACTTCTTCACAACAATGGAGAGAGATCTCGGACGGCCTAGAAAAAGATGGGAATCGTAACAGGCAAAGTGCCTAAAACCTGAAGTTAAGAAGAAGAAGACCTTTTTTCTTTATCAACAATAAGGGTTGAGTGGAAGATCACTATTTAAGTGAAGAGTTGAGGTTTTTACAGTACGATATAGTTTAGGTATATATTTTTCTGTCTGTAAATCTAGAATTTATTGGGAAAATAAAGATTGTTACGATTGCCTGTGAGTATAGCCAAAGTTTACGGAATACATATAAGTTGGATCACTCTCCGTCGGCACCTTGAAGACCTCACATCAAACTTGCTAACGCCTGGGTTTTACGTATATACGAGGGTCATTGAAAGACTAGATATTGACAGCCGATTTAGACATACAAATACAAACATAACATTTATTTTGCTAATACACTAATGAATCTCAAATGATTTCACATATTGTAGCTATTTCGTACATAAGTAAAAATTGGTTCAAAGGTGCTGTAGTATTTTTACCTTAATGTTTTGTTTATTTGGCTTATTTTTGAGACTACAGCTTAAAAAATTTTAGGTATAGTATATACGAACTCATATGTACAATTTTAAAAGATAATTAAGTGGAAATGCTTTACATGGATGTAAATAAATTGTTTTTGACATTTGGCTTTTCAGTGTCATTCTAATTGCTACTGTAGAAACTAATAGTGTTTTCCACTGAGCAGCACTCACTGCGCTCCTGACAAGTGCAATTCTATCATCTGCTCTGACAAAGTGCATATGGGTGGGGATCAGTGCAATTCCTGAGTGGAACGTACCCAAGCAGAACAGTGCATTTATAATGACAGCCGACCTTTGTTTTTTCTAAGGTTAATAGAGCTGTTTATTTAAGTTAGAAGGGTATAAAATGTCTGAGGATTATGAAAATTATGATGGCAAATGTGGTCTTCCGGGGGAAGAATTGAGAGTCCCTGAATTCTTCTATTAACTTGTAGCATGTAGTCCTTTCCACAGGAAAATCACTTTTAAACTAAAAATGATTTTATTGTTTTAATTTTTTTTATTAGAAAAAAGTGTATACCTCTTTATCGCTGAATTTGTGTACTACAGTTTCCACTAATTTCATAACTTTCAACATTTTTCGCTTTTCCTTCAATAACATTGCAATTTCTTCTTCATCATCACTACTTTCATCGCTTTCTAGCAATTCATTTAAAATTAGAAAATCTGAAATTTTTGATGCCATAATCGCCATATTTGCACTGGCACTACAGCACGAGATCCTGAGGCTCGTGCGAAAAAGTTGCCCTGAGTGCGCACTACACTCAGAGAATGCGGGTAGTGGAACATACTAAAACTCAAGCAGTGCAGTAGAACTTTACCAGTGGAACATAACTATTGCACTCAGTTCAACGCAGTGCGGGTGAGTGCAGCCCAGTGGAAAACACTATAAATTTTTAAAGGTATCAATAAAAATATTTCCGAGCTCTAAAATATAATTGAGGATGTCCCTGGGTGGTATGGTAAGACCACCGAATGAATATTTTGTCTCACTATACGCTTTTAGCATTTAAGTACCTGTAGATCTTGGATTAATCACTTTATACCCCAAGTGTGCTAGGTTGTTGGAATTGTTTTATCGGGAAGAACTCAGAAAGGCACAAATGTACAGGGAGTCCCATTAATAATTTTAATCGAATGTCACGTGAACAAAAACAAATATCTCATTGAGTAGTACAATGACAAAAAAAGACACAACATCTGCTCTCATTTACATCCCCAAAATTATAATTCTCTACTACTGCCCAGTTCCGACATATTGCTTGTCTTAATCGTCGTGAAACACCCTGTATTTATATCCTTTACATTTCAAGGTTTACCACAAAATAAGGATAGATCTGATTGTCATTTTCGATCCGTTAATAAATTTAGTTGATAAAATCAAACTTCTAAAAATATTATCCATTTCCTGCAAACAAATCCGAGATAACAAAATCCGATATTTTTGAGACACTGTATACACTCCGCGTTAAACACGTTCAACCTCTACTTTGCGCCGCCCCGTATCTCCCGGCTGACGTCGGTACACTGCTACCGGTGTACCGGGGAGACGGAGCAAGGGGCGGGCCGTTTTGATATTTTTGCGGAGTGATCCAACTTATATGTATTCCGTAAACTTTGGTATAGCGATCCGTTTGTTTTTGTGCACCCCTGCTAAAAATACCTACAAAATCCATTCTGCTTATAAATATTTCCGCACCTACCGTCGAGCCAATAGAGTAGCTAAGCGGAACCGCTTAAAAAATGAAGCCATCCAGAATTTTATGTCAGGCCGTTTTAATTCCGGCCGACATTTTGTAATTTAAATCAATAAAAGTGATGTTCGCCGTGAAATTACCGAGCTGGAAATTTTTTGTGCGGTGTGTTTTATTTGAGGAAATTAAAATACGAGAGAAATGGAATTTTCACTTTGAGGGATGTTTACCCGGTCTGTCAGTTGGCCAGTCAGCATTTCAACTCAACTTGCTAAGTTATTCTGTATTCAGGCGCTTCCTCTCATGCCATTTCAATAGTTTTTTAAAAGCTTTTATTTAACTTGCAATGTATGTACGCTTGTTCGGGGTGGAATCTTGCAACTCAATTTTGAAGCAGATATCTTCAACCGATTGAGCTGAAATTTTGTATACACGTTTAGTTTGGATGACAATGCACGATAAGCTGTAAGACGTCGTTCTAAACCCTATAGTGGAATAGTTATTTAATGCATTGACACAATATGGGTATCCATATTGATATGAGAACGCCCAGTAGACGTTAAGGGGAATGACAATCTAATAAGAGGAATGTCATCACTGACAATAGACCCACTAATGTCATTTTTAGTCAAACGATGAATTTTGTTGTCAGAGTTTGGGGAAAATATACTATTCAAAGCCGGCAAGTTGTTTTATCACTGCATGAACCTGACGACCTGAGAGAAGAGAGTTTTTGCATTTGGCGCTTAACTAGAGGCTTGCGGTGTGAGCAAGAATCTGGCAGCAGTCACAGGAGATTCTGGATCGAATTGTACGAGTTCCTTTATACAACCTACGCAGTGGTCATCACCAGGTTGTATCGACGACGGTGACGACATCGACATGAGGTTAGGGGGTAGCTAACGAACCGCTGCTGGTGCACCGAGCAACCCCGAAGGGTATAGACCAGACAGCCGGTGTGTATGCCTGTGACGCGACGTAAGTGGTAAAGAAGATCCGCGGCGAGGATTTTCCAATAATAAGTTGTAAAGTAACATTTGGGGTGCTAGACTGACTTTGAGAAAGTAATAGGGATAAACTCGTGTCGTTAGTGGACTCTTATCACCAACACAGTTTTAAGGTTATGTTTAGAGTAGGTCTATATTTTTAGTTTAGTTTAAGGTTTTGAGGTTGATGTCTAATAAAAGGAAATCCATGAAAATGAGTGGATATCAAGACAGCGCAAATTATAAGTTAGAAACTGTCGTTCAAATGATGGCAAATAATATGTATTTCTAGATATTACACGATGATGTGTTTTGTTGTAAGAGTTTGGGGAAAATATACTATTCAAAGTCGGTGAGTCGTTTTATCACTGCGTGAACCTTGTTTACGACCTGAGAGAAGAAAGTCTTTGCACTGTGAAAGGGCTTGTTGAGAGTGACTCGAAAAATAATGTGACGTCATTCTAAATCAACTATGGCGGACCATCCAAGTTGGCAAAACAGTTATTCTTAATGCACTTCTGCAATATGGGTATTAAATAAAAGGGCTTGCCGAGAATAAATAAAAATTTTGTTTGATATAAATGCAAGTTAATAACTAAAAAGTAAAAAATAAATTAAAACAAAAAAACTTTTTAAAAAAAAGGTTTTATTAAAAGGTTCTAAAAAAAAAAAGAAAATAAAATGTTCCTTTAGAATGTTAACTATCAACTTATAGCCTCACTATACACAATTTATATGATCATAAAAGCTTGTCGCGCGATTTATAAAACTAGTACCTATTCAATTGACTAACTTGGTCTGCTAAGTTTAATTGTGTCAAAATTTCAGTTTAACTGAATTCTTATAGGTATCTACGTAAACCTTGAGCAAGCTTTTATGATCATATAAATTGTGTATAATGAGGCTATAAGTTGATAGTTAGCATTCTAAAGGAACATTTTATTTTATTTTTTTTAGAACCTTTTAATAAAAGCTTTTTTTTAAAAAGTTTTTTTGTTTTAATTTGTTTGATAGCCAAGCTTCAAACTGGTACGCGATAATGAAGGAAACGGTAGCTTTCTTTTGTTATGCAATCTGAATTATATTTGATCCAATATACAGGGTGTTTTATAAGTTGGGACTTTTTTTCATACAGTGGATAGTACTCGCCAAAATGAGCGGTTTTTCCCAGTAACATATAAATGAAATATTTAGAGAAAACAAGAGACTGACCATTAAAGAAATCCGTCCCTGGGCAATGGCCCAATCACAACAAACAAGAGAGCGCTAGCGACGCCGATGCCGGTGAGAAAACACTAAAACAGGCAGTTTGTCATACGTCGCGTTGCTGTGGCATAGTGTACGAGAGTGCTTGACTTGCTACATCTGACGTTCGGACTTTAAAAACAACAACAATGGCGCACGCTTATAACAATAATGAACTGGTGGACATGATTTTAATGTACGGCGATTGTGGTCAAAATACCGCTGCGGCTTCGCGAGTGTATGCCGATCGTTTTCCTAACCGTACTCACCCTGCACCTCGTCGATTTGTCTCACTCGTGCAAAGAGCTAGAGACACAGGATGTCTGAATCCACATCATAGTGGACACGCTGGAAGACCTAGACAACCTCGTATGGTCCAAATTGAAAAAGACATCGTAAATCGTACTTTTACCTGTAAGACGCTTGCGACAGGACCGCACTTACAACTTCGTGGCAACCAAATAGTGAGTACTTGCTTGACATTTTTTTTTACTATTTTGCTGCTGGTTCACCGTGCATTAGCTTTGCCGTTTCAAGGGCCGTTGCTTCTAAAGAGGAAAGTCCCAACTTTTATAACACCCTGTATACAACTATACTATACGGATCACTAAGAAAGGAGCAGCGTTGCCAGGTCGAATTTTAAAAAATCAGTAGGTTATAGATAGAAAAGCAGTAGATTTTGCAAAAAACAGATTTTTTTTGTAAATAAACAGTGTACCATCGAACCACAAAAAAACGTAATTGCTCGAGTAAAACATAATCCTAATAAAACTACAAAAACTTTACAGCACGGACACTCTTAATATGACTTACCTAATAAAACTAAAAAAATGGAGTCAAGTTGATTGACTCAGTACTTCCCACACATTACTGTGATATCAGTTTATTATTTTCCCATAGCATGAAGCTTTAGTCTGAGATCCCCTTGCAACCAAATCATCGGCAGCCTTCCCTCCCCTAAAATTGTCTTATGCCGCTAAGTATTTCCTTCAGAGGTCAATGGACAGCCTAAAACATCTAAAAACGAAGTTTGAGTTGTTTTCATACTTTTAGTTTTTTGATTATTGCTATATACGCTGCCACTGACACGATATTTAACAAACACACGCGTTTTCCATCCTCACCACGGTAATAATACTGTGTCAAAATTTAATTAGAATCAATGTAATAGTGTCCACGTTACAAAATACAAAAAGATCTAAAGCAATAAATACTGGTATGTATGTATACAGAAAATTCTAAGTCCCTTAGTTTCCGTAATACGCTAGGCAATGTTCGGATGGACCTAAAAAGTTGATTTATGTCGCTAGGTCTTCCTTCACAGCCCCTACCCTACACCCTATTATGAATACAAGAAATTTCTCAGTTTTTCAACCCCCCACCCCCTAACCACCCCAATTTCACCCCACCCAAAAAAAACGCAGAAAATGATCAGGAACTTCTAAAACGCTTAAAAACGAAGTTTGAGCTGTTTTTATATTTTTACTTTTTTTTATTATTTCTGCGCCGCCACTGGCACGATTTATAAAAACCATACGCGTTTTCCATCCTCGCCACGGTAGTAATACTGTGTCAAAATTTCATTAACATCAATTCAACAGTTTCCTTGTAACACAATATAGAAGGATCTAAAGCAATACTCTCGTATGTTTACACCAGAAAAAGTCCTTTGGTTTCTGTAATAGGCAAGGCAATGTTCGGATGGACCTAAAAAAGTTATTTATGTTGCTAGGTCTTCCTTCATGGGTCAGTGGGCAGTCTATTATGAAAGCAACAAATTTTTCAATTTTACAACCCCCCACCCCCCAACCACCCCAATTTCACCCCCACCCAAAAAAAAATAAAAAATGATCAGGAACCTCTAAAACGCCTAAAAACGAAGTTTGAGGAATATTTAATTTTTTTTGTTTTTTGCTAATTACTCCGCCGCCCCTGCACCGATTTTCAAAATTATAAGAACATTACCTACTACGACCCCCCAGCATATCGCTGCCCAAATTTCATCACAATCCATGCAGCGGTTACTGAGATTACGAGGACAGAAAAACGCGTACAGACAGACCGACAGACAGAGACCGACAGACCGACAGACAGACAGACCGACAGACAGACAGACCGACGGAAATGAGTGACGTGGATTTTCGTTATGTAGACATCATGAAACGCCCAAAAAGTGTCTTATCTCAAAATCGAAAATTTTCGCGATCACAATACTCCCCTCACCTATCGGTGTGGGAAGTAAAACAATAAACAACAATACACGCCTGCATTGATCTAGATCGGAATCTACAAGTCTGCATTTCTTTGGTACATGGTACATATTATATTGTTATGTAGTTTAATACAATTATTTAAATACACATCAAAGCAACTTTGGCTTCTCGTTTTCATTTTGTATGCAAAATGCCACATCACATACACTTGACGTGGATAGACGATAGCGTCTATGCATTTGTTTTTTGCAGATCAGCATCTGAGAAAATTCTTTCCACGTTTGCGGATGAATGTGGCAAAACTTGCGTCTTCAACATAAATTCGGAAATATGAAAAGCATGGGACTATCATCTCCAGAAAAGACGTGTGTTTTACTTTTATCCAAAACTCAGTCACACTTTCGCTTGATTCCGCGTGAGGTCACTATTTCGTAGAAGTCGCTATTCATTATCGAGCTATTGAAGTTGATTAGGATTGACTGAATTTGGAAAATGTTTGGCAAGTGGCACCACTGAAGGATACTACTGCATCCAAAGCTACTGATGAGTGGCGTACACACGGCGGGGTTGTCAGGGTTTAAACCCCCCATGGGCTTGGAATATTAGCTAAAACTATATGTATACCTATCCAAGCTTCCTATTCTCAATGATTTGACGTTCTTAAATATCCATTGTGCTATTCAAGTTGCTCCAGAAATAGTTTTAGAACAGTCTTCTAATCAATGAATGAATTTATAACATTATTACATTGTGCATTACTGTAATCCCCCCCTACAGATTAAGCTGTGTTACGCCACTGGCTTAACCAATGATACTTTTTTCACAACATCGCTTTGGAAATCAAACCTGTTATACCTTATACATTTTCTTGAAATATAAAAACAGTAGTGCTCATTATTTCTTGAAAACCGAAAAAAAAATCAGTAGATTCCGCCGTAAAAACAGTATTCAGTAGACAAAGACCCAAAAGCAGTAGATCCACTGAAAAATCGGTAGACCTGGCAACGCTGGAAAGGAGATGCATCGTTGCCATATCACTCAATATGATGGCGCGGATACATCCACTGGCCAATCGAACAAAAAAAAAAAAACAAAAACAAGAGGGAGCGTGAAAGGTTTTTAAATTGGTCATCAATTCATGCCGTGTAATAATGTATCAAAAGCAAGATAAACACGCATGTCCACTTCGCAGTTACAAGAGGTGTCCATAAATACAAATTATGACACCCGCATGGTCATGTCATAATTCACAACGCGTCTCCCTTTGTGCTGTTGTGTTTTTAGCATCGGCGTTCCAGATTTTATCGGGCTACCATGCGTATCACCCATTAATATGTATGAACTGGAACACCCGTCATTTACACGCGGCTACATCGTATTAGATATCAATACTTCCGTATTGGCCTCGACAAATGTTTTAATGGGTATTTGTTCAGTGTTAATGGGTTATCTAAACCGAAACGTTAATGTCTGAGCATTTTCAGAATTAGCATAATTTATTCATTAGGATTGTGTAAGAGGAATGCCTTCGTCCCTTTAGAGCAGAACTATTATTATTAGTTTGTACAACAGGCCACGAAGGCCTTGGACAGAAATGAGTACAGTCTGATCTTATACTACTAAAATTTATATAACTTAGAATTGTCTTTGGATACTTTCACCACATATTTCTCAGTATATCCTGCACTATTCCACGCCACCTATTTCTGTCTGCCGTCTTCAGTGTTTAACATTAATTTTCTTTAAATCATCTTCTGCCTT
Source organism: Callosobruchus maculatus (assembly GCA_951848785.1). Taxonomy (NCBI): domain Eukaryota; kingdom Metazoa; phylum Arthropoda; class Insecta; order Coleoptera; family Chrysomelidae; genus Callosobruchus; species Callosobruchus maculatus. The sequence continues at coordinate 2,100,575 of CATOUR010000004.1, read as the reverse complement.
CTTCAGCCATCTCTCCCTTGGTCTACCCTTCCTTTTTTTCCCTATTGGTCTCCGGTTGAGAACTAGTTTTGCCATTCTCGTCCCATTCATCCTCTCCACATGTCCCAGCCACCTTATTCTCTGCGCTTTGATGACTGCTATAACACTGAGAGCAGAAATGTCGAAATTGTCTTATTTTGCGATTTAAACGCCTAGGTATACATTAAAGCTCACCGAATTTACTGCAGAAATATACCAAGTCCACATTGAAGGGGGGATCATTAATTCGCAAAATTCAAACTAGTCTATCTTTTCTGTGTTGGAGTTGGACTAGTTCTGACGTGCCGTTTTGGAGATAGTATATATTGATAATAGACTTACACTAGTTCTGCTTTCGCATATTTGGAGTCAGTAAAATACATCGGAGGACATAGATTTGTTCTGATTTGTAGTATGTGAGTTAGTATACCACCAGTGGCGATGTACTTGTCCTAATATACAATGTGTTCCACCATGATGTCGACAAACTTTGAGGTATGAAAATACAATTAAAGTTATCGAGAAAAAATGCGAAAAAAAGGGGTCAACCATTTAATTAATTTTTTATTACATTTTCAATTTCTGTATCACGACTCCATGGGTTCGCGCAGTTGTAGCGCCATAGCGTGATTATTTATCGACCGATTTACGACATTTTGGACTCATTTTATAGCAAAATGACTGGGCATATCAACTAAAGCAAAAAAAGATAATACCTGATAATTTCTAAGGCTAAAAAAATTCGCCAAACTGAAAAAAAAATTTTTTGTAATGCACTTATTTGGGTTACTCACAAATAATTTGTATTAGTGCCTATTTATTAAGATAGTTTAATGTTTCAGATCAGAAGCTATTTCACTTCGGCGACTTACAAAATACTGACGGCTGGTGGAGCTGCACCTGTATTTATACCTGCTAATGGTGTCGTGGCCCAACCAGGTAGCGTTGGTAGCCCCGCCCCTTCGCGATATGGTATTGTCTTCAAGTCCTTTAGGATAGGTACCCATGTCCGGTTAACTTTCTGTGTTTCTTCTTTCCTATTGAAATTATTATGACGTTTTTGTATTTCGATGGCTTCTCTGTGAAGTCTGGCATGGTACGAAGACGTTGCGGCAAGAACCTGAGTTTCTTCAAACTTGATCCTGTGACTTCCCTCCTTAATCGCATTTTCGGCTGCCGCTGATTTGTCCGTATGGCCTAGTCGACAGCTAGCCTCATGTTCTGCAATTCTTGTGTTTATAGATCGCTTCGTTGTTCCTATGTATACACTTCCACATGTGCATGGTATGCGATAAACCCCCGGTGTTGTGAGTGGGTCTCCTTTATCCTTCACCGTTCTCAAATATTCCCGTATCTTTCTTGTGGGCTCGTAGATGGTCTTGACGTTTTCCTTTCGTAACATTTTTCCTATTCTGTCTGTTATTCCAGGCACATAGGGTAGAAAAGCTTTTGCTATCGGTTTAGGTTCTGGTTTAGCCCTATTTCTTCTCATTGTTCTTGTTATTTGCTTTTCTGTGTAACCATTTACCTTAAGAGCATTCTTTAGATGTTCCAGTTCGGTATCGAGTTCTTCTGGTTCGCACACTTTTCTAGCCCGTTCTGTCAAAGTGCTAATAATTCCGTCCTTGTCTCCTAATGTAACGCCTTTTCTTGTTAGAAGAACATCAAGGAAGGCGATTTTTTTGTCTTTTTCTACCTCCTTGGTGAACTTGTTTTCATGCACGCTATTCAGGTGTTTTAGAAATTCTTCTAGCTCTTCTCTTCCGTGATTCAAAATGACAAACATATTGTCCACGTATCTGAGCCATATCTTGGGCTTGTATTGAGCGCTCTTCAAGGCTGCCTGTTCGACCTTCTCCATTACAAAGTTCGCTACTACCGGGCTTAGAGGGCTTCCCATGGCTACACCTTCAATTTGTTCGTACATGTTGGCGTCCCAGACGAAGTAGGTTGTCGTTAACACGTGCTTGAAAAGGTTTGTAATGTCTTCCGGAAATATGTTCTTGATGTGGTCGATTGCATCGTTTAATGGCACCTTTGTGAATAATGACACCACGTCGAAGATGACCAGCATGTCGGATTCTTTCAGCTGTATGTCTTTAATTTTCGTAATGAAATGGCCTGAGTCCTTGATGTACGAGTCGGTTTTTCCGACGTATGGCTGCAATAATGTAGTTAAGTGTTTTGCTAATTCGTAAGTAGGCGAACCTATTGCGCTTACGATCGGGCGAAGTGGAACGTTGGGCTTGTGGATTTTTGGTAACCCATAAAGCCTAGGAGTCAGTGCTTCACTTTTCGTAGTAGCCTTCTAAGCCCGGTAGTAGCGAACTTTGTAATGGAGAAAAGGTCGAACAGGTAGCCTTGAAAAGCGCTCAATACAAGCCCTAAAGGGTCCTTAGGCGAGAAGAACTTGTGACCCTGTTTAATCCTATCCCACATCCCTCCTATTTAGGGTTCTGTATGGTTGTCCTCTATAGGTTACTCACTATTCGATAGGTATTAATGAATGAAGACGGTTCTAATAGTTGCAGGAATATTTTTGCGTGTGCGTAGATGTATTTAAATTTAGTATTAATAAAAAAAAACGCACAGCCTGTTGTCTGTGTAGGGTAGGTGAATTTTCGCCTTGAAGCATTTCATTAACAGGAAAAACAAAATATAGACATATTGTTTCTGGCTAGTGGGACTAGCTCCTAGTGCCAGTAACCAAACAAAAAAAAAGCCCAAGATATGGCTCAGCTACGTGGACGATACGTTTGTCATTTGGAATCACGGAAGAGAAAAGCTCGAAGAATTTCTAGAACACCTGAACAGCGTGCATGAAAACATCAAGTTCGCCATGGAGGTAGGAGAAAACAAAAATCTCGCCTTCCTTGATGTTCTTCTAACAAGAAAAGGAGTTAGATTAGGGCACAACGTATATAGAAAGCCAACTCATACTGACCGGTACTTACATAAAGAATCAAACCACCACCCATCACAGAAATACGAAATTATCAGAACTTTGACAGAACGGGCTAGAAAAGTGTGCGAACCAGAAGAACTCGACACCGAACTGGAACATCTAAAGAATGCTCTTAAGGCAAATGGTTACACAGAAAAAGAAATAACAAGAACAATGAGAAGAAATAGGGCAAAACCAGAACCTAAACCGATAGCAAAAGCTTTTCTACCCTATGTGCCTGGAATAACAGACAGAATAGGAAAAATGTTACGAAAGGAAAACGTCAAGACCATATTCAAGCCCACAAGGAAGATACAGGAATATTTGAGAACGGTGAAGGATAAAAGAGACCCACTCACAACACCGGGGGTATATCGTATACCATGCACATGTGGGAGTGTATACATAGGAACAACGAAGCGATCTATACACACAAGAATTGCAGAACATAAGGCTAGCTGTCGACTAGGCCATACGGACAAATCAGCGGTAGTCGAACATGCGATTAAGGACGGAAGTCACAGGATCAAGTTTGAAGAAACTCAGGTTCTTGCCGCAACGTCTTCATACCATGCCAGACTTCAAAGAGAAGCCATCGAAATACAAAAACATCATAATAATTTCAATAGGAAAGAAGAAACATAGAAAGTCAACCGAACATGGATACCCATCCTAAAGGACCTGAAGACACTACCATATCGCGAAGGGGCGGGGCTACCAACGCTACCTGGTTGGGCCACGTCACCATTAGCAGGTATAAATACAGGTGCAGATTTACCAGCCGTCGGTAAAGTCGGCTATTGTACTTCGGAAGTCGCCGAAGTAAAATAGCTTCTGAAGATGCCATCCACTCGTGGTGGCGAGACGTCAAGCTTTAACGCTAAACGACGCCGGCCTAAAAACCCAAGAACCACAAATTTATTGATAATAGGTTGTCCATTGACTGTGAAGGAAAGACCTAGCGGCATAAGACAAATGGGGGGGGGGGGTACTGGCGATGATTTGGTTGCAAGGGTGCAAGAGGATCTGAGACTAAAGCTTCATGCTATGAGAAAATAATAAACTGGTATCACGATAAATAAACGAATAAAGTTGAAAACGTCATTTCCGGACACTCAGTATATTCGACATCTATACAAACAACTAGAACAGGTAACACGGAGATACCCGTCGGATTAACCCGAACCCCTCAAGAGGCTCCACTCCCGCCCGGGGGAACAGAGTGCAGTGCAAACTGCAGGATGCAATAACAGCCTCTCAACCTGCAAACTTGCGGATAAGAAGAGCTGCTGTTCGGCCGTTAAGTTAGGAATGCCATCAAACTTTCCGCCGTCGCATGAATAATCTCCATAATAATTAGGTGACAGAGTTGCTGCCGCCAGGTACCGAACAGTGATCAAGTCCCCTTCAACTGCGCGCAAAATCAACACTTGTCTATTTCCATTGCGCTCCGTCAAAGTTTCTGCAAATATCGCGACACTGTTCGCTCGCGATGGGCATAAAGCGGCCCACAGACCTTAGAGGAAAGACTGCACATGATGCTTGCATGCAGCGTACTGTCATCTGCAAAACCATGGATTGGGTTTGTAGTGCTAGAGAGTAGATCATTAATGTGAAGCAGAAACAATGTAGGAGCCAATACCGATCCCTGCGGAACCTCAGCAGAGTCTCGAGAGTTCTCTCATCCTGTCAGATGCATTGTTTGTAAGTCTGCAACAGGTGAGAGCGCAAGGAGTATCATCATCATAGTCACAATGTCTTAACAGACATGTTGTGAACTCGTAAAATGCATTAAGTCGGAGCTAGAGTATTGCCGACACGAATATTATCAATAGTTTTGAGCACTGTAGCTCGCCATCGTTCTCGATTTGTTGTCAGTTTAGTGGCGCTCTTGACACTCATATCCAGCAACTGTTCCGTCGTATCCACCCAGCGTGTAGGGGGACGGCCACGGCGCCGCCCACTCGGGGCATGACCCTGAACTACAAGTTTCTCCATATTATCGCTTCTGTGTATGTGTCCGAAGAATGTAAGTATTCTCGTCGACACAATGGAGGATAGTCTCTTTGGATTACCGACCTCATCCAGTATGGAGACGTTAGCTCGATGGGCGGTATAAGGAACTCTCAGCATTCTCCTCCATGTCCACATTTCAAAAGCGTCTATGCGAGCTCGATCTGCCTTTTTAACAGTGCAAGTTTCCGAGGCATACAAAAATATGGAGAACACAAGAGACTGAACCAGCGACATTTTTGTAGCTTTAGTGATGTTATGGTCACGCCATATTTTAGTAAGCTTTGTCATGGCCACACGTGCATGTTGAATGCGCCGTCGAATCTCATTTTCACAGCTATCCGAATTATTGATCAAAGAACCGAGGTATATAAAACTTTGAACTACTTCACAACGGCCTATTGACTTTATTTCTCAATAATTATCATGCTCTCTATCTACGATCATAACCTTGGTCTTATTGTAGTTAATACCAAGCCCATACTCTGCACTACGTTGTTCTAAGATGTTTAATAGAGCTACTAGTTCTTCCTGAGAAGCTGCAATAAGGGTTGTATCATCAGCAAATCTTAAGTTGGATATTTTGCTTCCGCCAATAGTTACACCGCCATTCCAGTTGTCTAATACCTGTCTCATCACAAATTCAGAGTAAATGTTAAACAACATCGGAGATGAGAATTAGACTCGTAGAGTTGCTGTATGAGAAACACTAGGTGATAAGAAACTCCCATAGAGATGAGGATTTCCCACAGTTTAGGCCACTTTACGTTATCAAACGCCTTAGAATAGTCCACAAAGTAGATAAAAACCGGAAAACAATGCTCTCTGGCTTTTTCAATAATTTGTCTTAAGTTTAAGATCTGTTCACGCGTACCGCGTCCTTTCACGAAACCTGCCTGCGCCTGAGAAATTTGCCAGCCAATAAAACCCTCCAAACGGGATTGTAAAATATACCTACAGTAGAACCTTACTTGCATGAGAGATTAACGAAAGTAGGCGATAATTGTCTGGATTTGTTGGAGATCCCTTTTTATGAAGTGGAACAAAAAGGAGTATATGTATGGGTTAACCAGTGCCTAGTGAAATAGTGCTGTTTTGCTGCCATGCTGGAATTTGTCGTAATGAAACGGCGGACTCGCTTGCTAGACAAGAGCCCAGCAATAATTTTCTGGGTCCTGAGACAGCTATGGGGCTGGCAGCAACTACCATTAGAGGGAAAATAGAATGTGGTTCCAAAATCAACATCTAGTGAGGTGGAGAGGAATCTTTGGGCATCAACATCAACTTAGAGAACTTATTTCAGGACCTCTGACCAAGGTTCTGTCTCTTACTGGACAGAACCCGGCTCAGGTTACTTGTGGGTCTGCTAACTGGCCATAACACCAAAAGCGACCTCACCTGTACATGTTGTGGCGAGGAGAAAGAGTCCTTGGGATCTAGGACGTTCTGGTCACTACAAAGCCTCTCTCGTTTTTTCATTCATTTCACTGTAGTGGCAAACCATTGTCCTTAAAGCATGACCCAAAACATTCAGATGAATCTCTCAAAAGTTCTTGCTCCTGAATTTTGCAATTTGTCTACTACGTTGTCCTCAATTTTACCATTTCTTTTAATGTGATGTTCACAATTATACTATTATTCTTAAGTGACTCCATGATAAACTTTTTTATAACCCCACAAATGCTTCTCAACCGAAATTGTCCAGAAAGAGAAACATTTAGCCCTGTCGTGCTTAAAAGGCGTATCATCCCCGAAAGCAAGAATACATTTAGGTGGTTAAAGTACGGAGAGAGAAACGATGGGAGTTTTTAAAATGGTCTTTCACCGTCTACGCTTTGCTTAATAAATAATTCCCACCTCACTCGCTCGTCTTGAGAGAGATTGATTCGGTCTGCTTCATCCGGTAGCCAATAGCTACAGGGAGTTTCAGATTGAAGTTAGGCCTTAGACTATACATCGGTTTGTTAGTATCGATCTGTTCAAAATTAGACAATTGCTTTAACATCTACAATGTATTCGCAAGTGAAATAGAAGTAGGAGTAGTAGTAGTAGTAGTAGTAGTAGTGATGGGGAGGCGAAGCCAGGCAAGTAGGCCACCTTTGGCCCTTTTTGCCAACCCCACTGAACCAATCACTGAAAACACTAAAATTCTACACCCTAGAAAGCTCCTTGTCGGACCTACCAGACCTCCTGACGAAAGTCAGTATGTCCGACCATTTCGCTGAATATAGTGGCTCCTCCCCAAACGCCGTCGTGCCGAATATCTGAACCCTAAGGTTGCGATAAACTGCACATCTGCTCAGGAAGTGGAACGCTGTCTCGTCCTCCTTCCAGCATCTGGAGCAAATGGGGTCCCCTACCACTCTCACGAGTGACAAATGTCTATTCAGCCGGCAATGGTCAGTGAGAACCCCCACCAGAAGGTTGAGCGTCTATCTGCCTTTATCCAAAAGCCATAGCGTTCGGCCCCTATCAGGGCCTGCTATGAATCTTTTGCCTTGCCTGCAGTCGTCTCTCTCTAACCAGGCTTTCGCCAGTTCCTTGTAGGCCCAGTTGTCCAGGGCCACGTTGACCTGGCGTCTGCTAATTCCCAGCATAGGTTCTGGGCCGATGCAGGGGCTGCTGGCCCCTAACCTAGCTAATCGGTCCGCTCTCTCGTTACCCGGTATACCAATATGTCCGGGGACCCACAGCAGTGAATTAGAAACACTGAGAAAAAAGGGTTGCGTTTGATGAAATGCGGTAGGACTAAATACAATAATAAACGAACTCATTTGTCATAATTAGTTTTTAAAAAAATTCAATAAATAAGTGATATTGATAAATGAACTCCTCTAGCCTACGCGACGTGCTTGTAATCTGGTTGTTTATAAACTCTAGAGGTACAACCTCCCAAGCTGTCCTCAAAGCATGTTACAGTTCATCCAGCGTGGTCGGAGAATTGAGTAAATCGCCTATGTATCGACCCATTCATTCCCATACTTTTTGAATTGGCAATAAATCGGGTGATCGTTGAGGCTAGGGGAGTACCCTGACCTTAGCTTCGTGTAGGAAGCTCATCGATACTCTTGAAATATGAGGACGTGCATTATCTTGCTGGAAGAAACCCTCTTCTAACACCTTATTCACATTATAAATAAAAACAAGTTTTTCAATGAAAATTCATGCTCTGTTGTGACCAGACAATTTGAAGATCTGCACGTTGCTTTCGCTGAATACAATATGGGTAAGAAATCGCCCGATATACTGGGACCTAGAATCTACAATAAATTGCCAAAAAATATCAAAGATTGTTTAAATATCAACAAGTTTAGGATCAAGCTGAAAGACTTCCTTCTTTCTCAGTGTTACTACGCTGTCTCTGAGTTTGTATGTTTATGTTTATTTTATATACTTGTTGTTTCATATACCTATTTTCTCTGTGTTTTGTATTTTGTATTTTTGTATCTTTTTATGACGAATCCTATACATTCGTTTGAATGTCTAAAGGGCAATAAAGAATTTAAATTTGAATAACTTGGTACAGTCATTGTGAAACGAATCACAAGTAAAGGTGACTTGCTGTTGAATGCAATGGCACTCCAAACCATCAAACCAATAGGACCTCCGTCATGTGCCCCCAGACAAAATCTGAATTCATCTGAGAAGGCTGTCTGATGCCACTTAGCATGCCGTAGTTGTAGATGACGATATTGCCAGTCTGTCGTTCTTCTAAGTGCTCCAGAAAATCTAGCTCGCTGCATTCGCCCTTCTGCGATCCATACGCACCATGCTGCTACAACTGTAGTCCGCTACCCCCCATGGTTACAGCAATTGCTCTGAAAGAAACACCACTTTCTCGTTGGCCTACAATCCGACCCCGTTCAAAGGGGCTTAACTGCGTAAACTGGGGCTGTCGTCTACTAGGGGGCATCTTTACATACCCAATTCATCCCTTTACAGAACCCATTGGTCTTTCCCACTCATCGTTTTTGAATCGACAAAAGGCCATGCTTTGTTTTTACACATCACGAGTTTTTTAGAGGTGCCATGTAGGTAAATAGCGTCTGAATGAACAAAAAGTGCTACAAGTGTGTTAGATATGGTACTGCCTGTGTATAAAATTTCAATGCAATACGTGTTTGGATTTCACTGGCGAGTAGTATAGATAAAAATCTGAAGAGATTGCTATTTATTGTGAGTATCGATCGATAATTCAAACTACCACTTTTCACGACGTGTCGACTTATTGTAGTTATCATCATCAGGTGTGATTATATGAGATGTCGGTTACTTTTCTGTATATTTTTTATGAATCAGCCTCTACGGGTTGAGAGAGCTATATTAAAATATGTTACGTTAGGTTCTGTTAAAATATGTTTTTCCACGAATAAATACGTCTTAGTATTTTGTTGGTCAAGAAATTTCAAGTTTTCTTGTTCTCTTAACAAGAAATATTGCCAAAGGCTAAATACCTTTTTGAACGACCGATCTCTGTTTGTTGTAGTCGATGGCTGTTCATCAGACGTTTTTTCAATAAACGCCGGTGTTCCTCAGGGATCTGTCCTATCCCCTACACTGTTGCTGTACATCAACGAACTAACTGGAAATAACATCCAATCCAATCTACAGCTTCGCAGATGACATTACATTAATATCGTGCATGGAACCAGGCAAGTTCACCCCGGGAGACGGTACGTTGGCGACAGCAAGCATATCTCACAGATCAACGAAGATATCAAAGCAATAATTGTCGAATGGGGATTAGTAAATAAAGTACAGTTCATCGTACAAAAAACTCAGGCAACAACACTGACAAGGAAGTCTCACGTTGGCTTACCAACTGTGGAAATGGAGGGTCACCCAATAGTCGAGTCAGCTTCCGTCAGCCTTTTGGGGATCAACATCAACAATAACATGTCCTTGCACGACCTTGTTGTCAGTATTGGTGAAACGGCATCCCAGAAACTTGGGATTTTGTTTCGCTGTAGGAGTGTGTATATGTTACGCTCAATACCCTAATTCGGTCAATGCCCGAAACAAAGACGCAGAACTAGTTTTGAGCAAGGAATACTTCCCAAACCCGAAATATTAATTTTATATGGCTATTGAGCATTAGCAAATAGGCAGAACTAGGTATGCGCGTCTTGAAATGCACAGAGCTAGTTTTGCGTAACTTGAAATACACATGACTAGTTCTGTATACTTTCTGAATGACCATCACAAATTCTGCTTCTATTTAATCAGCGTCAGCGACGGACTCAAATAAATATAAAGTTGGAAATATATTTTAATGAATAGGTACCAACAATTAATAAATTAAATAAAAATTCTAATTCTTAGGAAAGAGGAATCTGCGTTTATTTGAATACCGGTATCAACAGCCTAGTATTGCTCAAACACAGTGTAAAATAGATAGACTTGAGGTCCAGACATACCTTTATACTGGCCAGAACTAGTTCTGTGCATTTTAAGTTGCGCAAAACTAGTTCTCTGCATTGCAAGATGCGCAAAACTAGTTCGGCGTATTTTTTTCGGGAATTGCACGAATTCGGCTATTGAGCTTAACATATATACCAGAGCAACTACTGCTGCTCTACAAGGCACAGATCCGAGCATCGTTGGAGTACTGCTCTCATGTGTGGGGATGCGTTCCGAAGCACTCTCTAAAGCTTCTGGACACTACCCAGAAGCGAGGAATTAGACTAATCGATACGCCTATCCTCACAACGGACCTCCACAGCCTCGAACATCGAAGAAGGGTGGCTGACCTATCCCTGTTTTACAGATTCTATCACGGAAGATGTTGGAATGAGCTCTCCTAGACTATAACACCAAAGGCCGTCCCAACGAGGAACACTAGAGAAGCGCTGCGAGCTCATCCTTACCAGGTCGAGGTCCTTACTCCAAAAACCAGTCTCCTCCAGCATTCCTTCTTTTGGAGAACTTCGACGCTGTGGAATGAGCTACCGAAAAATTAGGATTTCAGTCTTTGCAGGAGACTGACCATAAAAGGAAATTTCTTGACCTGCCTTGAAATCTAAAATTACTTCTTGTGTTGATCTTGTCATGAAGTCAAGACAAGATCATTACAAAATCTTGAAATTTGCTTTTATGTGTCAGTTATTCAGATATCCCTCTTTCAGCGGATATGGTGTTATAAAAAAATGCAAAACCAGACGAATACTTCCAACGGATTTTTGCTAGAGAATGTGATGTAAGCCTTGTCTGTATGATGCAACTGCATAATGCATTAGCTGGTTCTAATCAGGGAAATGGACCAAGCAACCCGAAATAGCTGGATTTGAAAGGCATGCACAGAATATGCAAGGAACTGCGGTATTGGGATTCGTACTCTCATGCGTATTCATGCCAAAAATTTTTCATAGCAGAGTGAAATGTAGCATGTCGATTGGAAATCGAGATTTAGCTTTGACTCCAGTAACACTAAAGTAGAACCGAATGATATCAGAAATTGAGGGGGTTTTTGAGATCTTAAAATGGGACTGTCTAATCTATCAATAAATTGATTGAGCACAGAAAAAAAACTGTTGCGTTTCCAATTAATTGTTAGTATTTGGATGTTTTTCCATCACTTTAAATATATTTACAGTTGTTTCAAATCCATGTCATTGAAAGAATTCAATCCTTATATTCGAAGTAATCACAGGTACACAGTATTGACATATAATGCAATCAAAATATCCTTTTTTTTCGAAATTCACCGTATGCAAAGCACACACAATGTATAAAAATTATTATTGCAACAGCAGTTCGTGATAATTCATCTGATAAAAATTAATTTTGTTTCAATGGCCCTTGTCGTTCGCTGAACTATAGTTAGTATTCGGCGGGACTGATGTCCCGATTCAATGAAGGTAAGAATAAAGAATAGGGGGATGATCTCAGTGCTACTATCCCCGCGAACTCGTCAACATAGACGAAGTTGTTCCGTTGTGTTGTTTCGGTGTTGTGTCATCTCGTGATTTTGGGTATTGCATCAGCAGTTGTGTGATTTAAATGTGTCCAGTTATATATTAAATGGAGGACCTACTGAGAAACTGGGACTTCGAAGAGCTAACACCCACATTTGAATGTAGGTGTTTAGATTAGTCCCAAAGTTATATTTCAGGTAATAATGCAACAACTGGTGCAGGCTTATGTCTAATTCTTATATCATGCTCCTTATAACTTCACACAAAATAACACCATTAAACATCCAAACGAATCAATCAGCTGTCCTCGCAGTAAAATCTGTTGGTCCAAGGAAAAGAAAGTAGTTTAGAACTAATTACCAAATACAGATTCGATTCAACGACAGGCTGCGATTGAATCATTCATTGGAATCCAATGACATCTTGTAGTTGAATCGACAATACGATATAATTCTCTACCAATTATATGTACACTTTCCATTGGAGAAAACATCGCTGTATTTGAGGAATGCTGAGTGTAACGTCCCACTGAATCCAAGCGTAAGTCTTTGACAAAACAACAGATTTTTCTGTGTGAAGTGGAAAGGCATACTAGAAACTGATATTCAGAAAACTCAGTTTTTACTTCAATAAGTAAAACGGAATTTTTATTATGGCTAGCCTCCGCAAAGGCTGAATATCTATGACGCTGTAGAAGCGCTGCGAGAGGATAAGTGTCGATGCACGTTAGATTTTAAACGCTGTAGATTGTAGCCGTTGTGAAACAAATTCCTCGGCAGCTCATTCCACAGCGTTGAAGTTCTCCAAGAGAAGGAATGCTGGAGGAGACTGGTTCATGGAGTACGGACCTCAACCTAGTAAAGATGATGAGCTCGTAGAGACCCATGACGCGGTCTCAGTCTCGCGGAACACGCCGAACAGGAGACATCAGCTTCTGAGGATGCCGACCATCGTGTCGACGCCGGTCGAACAGCCCAAGAACCATCAGTTCATCGGATCATGGCCGTGAAGGTCTTACACAATACAGTAGGTGTTTATGCCATCCGGGCCAGGAGCTACGGAACTATTTGAGCCTCGTAAGGCTAAAGCTTACTACTACAAAACCCTGTGACTGAAAAGAAAAAGAAAAAGACTGGAAGCAATACAGTTAAGGCCTCAGACTAACAACTGAACATAGAGTAAGTAAACAAACCACTTCAGCATGGTGTGGTCAAAGCCATCATCTTAAGTAAATAAACAGATTTTTGACATTTCAGCCTCCAAACATTGATCAGCGACCCATATTACAAACACTGCACTTTTTGAGTCCCATCTCGAAAGACTATTAAACTACACTCTAATATAGCTCAGCAAGTTCGTAAAGCTTCACTACAGTTACCAACAAATAGCGAATTCGATTTTACTGACCAAGCATAAAAGACGCACAAACAAAGCAAACGTTTGACAGTCGAGATTCTACCGTAAATAAGTCGCACGAAAATTATATCGGCGTTGCCAGCTCCTCAAAATTTATGTAAGACTTCAGGATTTCCGTTTATGATGAGGAAATATGCAGTAACGCAGTGGAGGTCAACATATCTATTGATTTTGCTGTGATCGTCTTTTTTAACGTAGAATGGAATATTTATGGATACTATACAATTAAGACGATATTAAGTAATTATGATTGCCGAATCTGGTGGTCAATATGACAACGTAAGAAAAGACGTCGGCCTATTAGAATCAGTTGTTTACTACCTTGCACATCAATTTTTGTACCACTTCATAAAAAGGGATCTCCAACAAATCCAGACAATTACCGCCTACTTTCGTTAATCTCTCATGCAAATAAGGTTCTACTATATATTTTACAATCTCATTTGGAGGGTTTTTATTAGCACGCGTGAATAGATCTTAAACTTAAGACAAATTATTAAAAAAGCCAGAGAGCATTATTTTCTAGTTTTTATCTCCTTTGTGGACTATCCTAAGGCGTTCGATAACGTAAAGTAGCCTAAACTGTGGGAAATCCTTATCTTCATGGGAGTTCCTTATCACCTAGTGATTCTCATACAGCAACTCTACGAGTCTAATTCGGCTCGTGTAAGAATTGATGGTCACCTGTCTGGTCAAACTGCAACCAGAAAAGGAGTTCGTCAGGGATGTGTATTATCTCCGATGTTATTTAACATTTACTCTGAATTTCTGATGAGACAGGTATTGGACAACTGGAATGGCGGTATAACTATTGGCGGAAGCAAAATATCCAACTTAAGATTTGCTGACGATACAACCCTTATTTCTGCTTCTCAGGAAGGACTAGCAGCTCTACTAAACATCTTAGAACAACACAGTGCAGCGTATGGTCTTGGTATTAACTACAACAAGACCAACGTTGTGATTGTCGATAGAGAGCATGACAATCATCGAGCAATAAAGTCAGTAGGCCGTTGTGAAGCAGTTAAAACCTTTGTGTACCTCGGTTCTTAGATTGACAATTCGGATAGCTGTGAAAATGAGATTCAACGGCACATTCAACAGGCACGTATGGTCATGACAATGCTTACTAAAATATGGCGTGACCATAACATCACTAAAGCTACCAAAATGTCGCTGGTTCAGTCTCGTGTGTTCTCCATTTTTGTATGCGTCGGAAACTTGGACTGTTAAAAAGGCAGATCGAGCTCGCATAGATGCTTTTGAAATGTGAATGTGGAGAAGAATGCTGAGAGTTCCTTATACCGCCCACCGAACTAACGTTTCCATACTGGATGAGCTCGGTAGTCCAAAGAGACTATCCCCCATTATGTCGACGAGAATGCTTACATTCTTCGGACATATACAGAGAAGCGATAATATGGAGAAACCTGTAGTTCAGGGTCATGCTCCGAGTGGGCGGCGCCGTGGCCGTCCCCCTACACGCTGGGTGGATACAACGAAACAGTTGCTGGATATGAGTATCAAGATCGCCACTGAACTGACAGTAAATCGAGAACGATGGCGAGCTACAGTTCTCAAAACTATTGATAATATTCGTGTCGGCAATATTCTATCTCCGACCTGATGCATTTTACGAGTCCACAACATGTCTGTTAAGATATTGTGACTATGACGACTTCTATGTTCAGTTGTTGCTCTGAAGTTAAGACTGAAGGGGTGAGTAACCGGCTACAGATGTAAATTAACTACAGCTCTTCATTCTCCTCGCTACCATGGCGGAAAACTCGCTAGATAAACAAGGATTTTAAGCAAGATTCATCGCCGGCGATTGTACGACGTCAGCTGATAAATACCAACCAGCAAAGATTACCCTTGCGAGCCTTTTTCTCTTATTTTTCATCACGACGCATCCTCCAAATGAAAAGCTAACATTTAATAATTTCGCTCTGATTTCGAGTTTATCTTTAATTAGCAAATTTACTTAATGCTGATTAATACAAGGCTGCAATGTGAGGAGGCTGGAAGTTGTATTTATGAGAAATCGTAGCAAAAGTGGAAACAAAATAGGTTGTAGATTTATTCTTGACCGTTGCCAACTGTAAATAGTAAATTAAAGTTGAAAAAGATGGCGCCCAGTCTCTTGACTCAGTACTTCCAACATTATATACAGGGTGTCCAGTTAGTGTGTAATTCTTCGATATCTCGCAAAGTATACCCGATAGAAGAAAATGTCAACTACAAAGGTTATTTGGTTACTAAATACGCATATTCTAAAAATATTTTAAAATATACAGGGTGTTGCGGGAAAGTAGAATAGTGATCAACTTGATTTTTTTATATGGAACTATAACTTTTCCTTAAATTTTTCTAGTTTTTATCATTGATCTCTATTCAACTCTAAAATATTTTTGGGATCGGTTGCGACGTTGCCAAGTTATAATTTAATTTCTATTAATCTCCGGATTTGCAAGGTCGCAAGTAATACGTCCAAATTGATATATTCCTTTAAGTTTTCTCAATAATATTATAAAGTAAGTTACTTGAATATTAAGTCGATATCAGTTTTGATGTTATTAGCAATTTGTATTTACAGGGTGTTTTTGGCAGAATTTTAAATTACGGCAACTTCAAGGTCATTTTACTTTGTTTTTTTAAATGTTACACCCTGTATGTTTTATTTTAAATCAAAATATCTACTAATACCCTATCTCGCCTTGTAATTTTTTTAGCGTTTGCGACGTTGCCAGGTTATACATTATTTTTCCAAATTTTTAACAAGTATCCCTGATTTTAATTTATTTTAAATAGTTTTAATCCTCTACTTATTTTTATTGCAATGAATTGCGCATGTCGAACTTAGTAAGATCTCAAAATTTCAAAATTTTGTTTCTAATAATTTTCTGAGATACGGCGACACCGCTTTTTCAGTAAATGGTACCGGAACGCTTAAATATTTCCAAAACCGCCACAGCTGGAGAGGTGAAATTCAATACTGGGGGGTTTTTGAATATACCGAATTCAAAAACGCTAACAGCAGTGTTGTCAGATTTAGTTATAGTTCCATATAAAAAATTTAAGTTGGTCACTATCCTACTTTCCCGCAACACCCTGTATATTTCAAAATATTTTTTGAATATGCGTCTTAAGTAACCAAATAACTTTTGTATTTGATATTTTCTTCTATCAGGTACACTTTGCGAGATATCGAAGAATTACCCACTAACTGGACGCCCTGTATATGTGCTAACGAAAAACTTGGAGTTTCTCTATCTCTACACCGTCTCATCAAAATGTATAAATAAACGAGTCTTTAGTTAAACCTGAGCCACCACGTTGAGTTGACTCACATTCTTTTTCAAGAAATTGAATCAAAACTTAAACAAGTAATTGTGTAGTACAGTTCAGCCTAAGCCACCGAATTGATTTCATCCAAATTCTTGTTCAAGAAATTGGACCAAAATTTGAACAAGAAGTTGTGTAGTCTAAGTTCAGCCTCAGCCACCACGTTGAGTTTATTCAAATCCTTGTTCAATAAATTGAACCAAAACGTGCGCACGAAATTATGTAGTCTAAAGCAGCCGTTAGACTACACAACTTCTTGTTCAAGTTTTGGTTCAATTTCTTGAACAAGAATTTAAATGAACTCAATACGATGGCTGAGTCTTCAAGACTGCTTTAGACTACACAATTTCTTGTTCAAGTTTTGGTTCATTTTCTTGAACAAGAATTTAGATGACTGCGGCTAAGCCGCCTTGTTGAGTTCATTTAAATTCTTGTTCAAGAAATTGAACCAAAACTTGAACAAGGAATTCTGTAATCTAAGGCAGCTTTAGGTCAGCCTCAGCCACCGTAATGAGTTCATTTGAATTCTTGTTCAAGAAATTGAAACAAAACTTGAACAAGAAGTTGTGTAGTATAAGACAGTCTTTGGTTCAGGCTCAGCCTCCAAGTTTAGTACATTCAAATTCTTGTTCAAGAAATTGAACCAAAACTTGAACAAGGAATTGTGTAATCTAAGGCAGCTTTACTTCAGCCTCAGCCACCGTAAAATGGGTTCATTTGAATCCTTGTTCAAGAAATTGAAACAAAACTTGAACAAGAAGTTGTGTACTACAAGACAGTCTTTGGTTCAGGTTCAGCCTCCGTGTTTAGCTTATTCAAATTCTTGTTCAGAAATTGGACCAAAACATGAACAAGAAATTGTGTAATCTAAGGCAGCTTTAGTTCAGCCTCAGCCACCGTGAAATGGGTTCATTTGAATCCTTGTTCAAGAAATTGAAACAAAACTTAAACAAGAAGTTGTGTAGTATAAGACAGTCTTTGGTTCAGGCTCAGCCTCCGTGTTTAGCTCATTCAAATTCTTGTTCAGAAATTGGACCAAAACATGAACAAGGAATTGTGTAATCTAAGGCAGCTTTAGCTCAGCCTCAGCCACCGTAATGAGTTCATTTGAATCCTTGTTCAAGAAATTGAAACAAAACTTGAACAAGAAGTTGTGTACTACAAGACAGTCTTTGGTTCAGGCTCAGCCTCCGTGTTTAGCTCATTCAAATTCTTGTTCAGAAATTGGACCAAAACATGAACAAGAAATTGTGTAATTTAAGGCAGCTTTAGTTCAGCCTCAGCCACCGTGAAATGGGTTCATTTGAATCCTTGTTCAAGAAATTGAAACAAAACTTGAACAAGAAGTTGTGTAGTATAAGACAGTCTTTGGTTCAGGCTCAGCCTTCGTGTTTAGCTCATTCAAATTCTTGTTCAGAAATTGGACCAAAACATGAACAAGGAATTGTGTAATCTAAGGCAGCTTTAGCTCAGCCTCAGCCACCGTAATGAGTTCATTTGAATCCTTGTTCAAGAAATTGAAACAAAACTTGAACAAGAAGTTGTGTACTACAAGACAGTCTTTCGTTCAGGCTCAGCCTCCGTGTTTAGCACATTCAAATTCCTGTTCAAGAAATTGGGCCAAAACTTGTGGACGAAATTGTGTAGTCTAAAGCAGTCTTTAGTTCAGCCTCAACCTCCGTGTTGAGTTCATTTAAATCCTTGATCAAGAAATTGATACAAAACTTGAACTAGAAGCTGTGTAGTCTAAAGCAGTCTTTAGTTCAGATTGAGCCACCACGTTAAGTTCATTCAAATTATTGTTAGAGTAGTTGAACCAGAAGATGTCGTACAAGAAATTGTCCAATGCATTATAACCTTAAGGATCGAAACGGTTCTTTTGTGATTCCAAACTAGGGTATAACACACAACTTTCTGATCCCCGGGCTTATGTGCAAAGTCGAAGTTTCCCTCTCAATTTCGCCATGCGATATATAATAAGCCGAAGTAACAAAGTTTGCCATAATGAGACCCGTCGATGTGTGAGCGAATATTACATATTAGCGACCCGTCTGTTTATGCGTACACGCCGACCGAGCGTAATCCTCAAAGCGGAGTCATTCTGCCATTTATGATACGCCATTGTTTAGGAATATTTCCGCCGTTATTAGATTACATCGCGTCCCGCTAGGTTTAATAAACTCAACATGGTGGCTGAGACCGAACTTAAGGCTGCTTCAGACTACACAATTTCTTGCACAAGTTTTGGATCGATTTATTGGACAGGAATTTCAATCGGCTGAACACGGTGGCTGAGGGTGAACCTGGTCTGGACTGCTTTGGACCACACAATTTATTGTACAAGTTCTGGTTCAATCTATTGAACAAGAAACTGAATGAACTCAAGAAGGTGGCTGAGGCTAAACTAAAGCTGCCTTAGATTGCACAATTTCTTGTAAAAGCCTTGGTTCAGTTTATTGAACAAGAATTCAAATGAGCTGAGCACGGTGGCTGAGGCTGAACTTGATCTGGACAGCAGTCCAGATCACACAACTTATTGTGCAAGTTTTGGTTCAATTTATTGAACAAGAATTCAAATGAACTCAACGTGGTGGCGGAGGCTGAAATATAGATTGCTCCAGAGTACACAATTTCTTGTACAAGTCTTGGTTCAATTTATTGAACAAGAATTCAAATGAACTCAACGTGGTGGCGGAGGCTGAAATATAGATTGCTCCAGAGTACACAATTTCTTGTACAAGTCTTGGTTCAATTTATTGAACAAGAATTTGAATGAACTCAACGTGGTGGCTGACGTTGAATCAAAGACTGCTTCAGAGTACACAATTTCTTGTACAAGTTTTGGATCAATTTATTGAACAAGAATTTCAATGAGCACAACACGGTGGCTGAGACTGAACTTGGTCTGAACAGTTTCAGACCACATAATTTATTGTACAAGTACTGGTTCAATTTATTGAACAAGAATTTGAATGAACTCAACATAGTGGCTGCGGCTGAACTGAAGGCTGTTTTAAACTACACAATTTCTTGCACAAGTTTTGGATCAATTTATTGAAGAAGAATTTCAATCAGCTCAACACGGAGACTGAGACTGAACTTGATCTGGACAGCTTTAGACCACATATTTTATTGTACAAGTACTGGTTCAATTTATTGAACAAGGATTCAAATGAACTCAACATAGTGGCTGCGGCTGAACTGAAGGCTGTTTTAAACTACACAGTTTCTTGCACAAGTTTGACATCAATTTATTGAACAAGAATTTCAATGAGTTCAACACGGTGGCTGGAACTGAACTTGGTCTGGACCGCATTAGATCACACAAATTAATTGTACAAGTTCTGGTTCAATTTATTGAACAAGAATTCAAATGAACTCAACGTGGTGGCTGAGGTTGAAATAAGAATTGCTTCAAACGACACGATTTCTTGCACAAATTTTGGATAAATTTATTGAACAAGACTTTTAATGAGCTCAATACGGTGGCTGAGGTTGAACTTGATTTGGACTGCTTAAGACCACACAATTTATTGTGCAAGTTTTGGTTCAATTTCTTGAACAAGAATTCAAATGAACTCAACTTGATGGCTGAGGCTGAAATAAGAACTGCTTCAGACGACACGATTTCTTGTACAAATTTTTGGTTGCAAGAATTTGAATGAACTGAACACGGCCACTGAGGCTGTACTAAAGACTGCTTTAGACTACACGATTTCTTGTGCAAGTTTTGGTTCAATTTCTTGAACAAGAATTCAAATGAACTGAACTTGGTGGCTGAGGCTGAAATAAGAGCTGCTTCAGACGACACGATTTCTTGTACAAATTTTTGGTTGCAAGAATTTGAATGAACTGAACACGGCCAGTGAGGCTGTACTAAATACTGCTGTAAACTACACGATTTCTTGTGCACGTTTTGGTTCAATTTCTTCAACAAGACTTTGAATGAATTCAAAGTGGTGGCTGAGGCTGAATTAAAGATTGTCTTAGATTAGTCAATTTCTTGTACAAGTTTTGGTTCAATTTGATAGACAAGAATATGAATGAACTCAACATCGCGGTTGAGGCTTAAATAAAGACCGGTTTAGACTGCACAATTTCTTGTTCAAGTTCTGGTTCAATTTCTTGAACAAGAATTTCAATGAATTCAACGTGGTGGCTCAGACTGAACTAAAGACTGCCTTATACTACACAATTTCTTGTTCAACTTTTGTTTCAATGCATTGAACAAGAATTTTAATGAACTCAACGTGGTGGCTCAGACTGAACTAAAGACTGCCTTATACTATACAATTTCTTGTTCAACTTTTGTTTCAATGCATTGAACAAGAATTTTAATGAACTCAACGTGGTGGCTCAGACTGAACTAAAGACTGCCTTATACTATACAATTTCTTGTTCAACTTTTGTTTCAATGCATTGAACAAGAATTTTAATGAACTCAACGTGGTGGCTCAGACTGAACTAAAGGCTGCCTTATACTACACAATTTCTTGTACAAATTTTTGGTTCAATTTCTTGTACAAAAAATCACAAAAATGCAATCTCAAAAAACAATAGTAAAACGATTCCCAATTACTGAAAATATAGATCAAAACTGGCGATACTGGTAAGAATAAGCTACAAAAACCATATATCAAAGGATCTGAGAAAATACACGTATTAACATCCTATGTATCGCTTCTCGCGTATATAGCTCCATCATATGGATATACGTATCAAAGGGGGACGTTAATAAAGATAGCAATAAATATGGAGGAATCATGCCAAATGCCTTTATATATTACGCTCCCACTTATACGAATTCATATAGGCAATAAAAACGGGAACGAAGAGAAATGTGGATGTCTGTATCGTATATATCACGTCATGGCTTTAATTTCGAAGTAGCTTGCTAGCATGAACTTACGCGGCTTTGCTTTAAAGACAGAGCCTAAATATAAGAGTACCGCGACTGCTATGGCGAGGTTAGAGTCGAGGAAGCTTGTGAAGTGAAGTCTGAACACCTGATATTTGCATTAAATTTTTTTTTTGCTAGTATAATGACTCTGGTCAGAGACCAACAGGCCAGATCATTTTGCCCCATCCTTGTATAAGGAAGGGAAATTTTAAACTGTATTAAATATAGGACAGTGGAACACAAATTATAGCTATGGAACAGTAGTTAGTATTTCATTTTATGTTTTCTTGTACTTTTTCTTTTTTTTATGTTTTTTTATTTTGTTTTTCTTTAGCTATTATTAATTTTTTTTAATTTTACATCTTTTCATGCCTCTTAGTATACTACAATTGTTGAGTCGAGACATTTTATATACAATTTTTTCTTATTTAATTTTCTATCTAAATTATAAGTTTTAGTTTTACAGTACAATAATTATAAACTAGTTCATATATTTGCTGGTTTTCGCAACCCAGAATTAAAGTTATACTAGTTGGAAGCACAAGATGAGTAGAGAGATTGAAATACATTTGAGTGGTTTCTTCTGTTGTATTTAGACACTCCAGAAGACAATGTTCTAATGTGCCGACCTCACCGCATCTGCAGAACGAATCTCCCCTCAATCCTATTCTTTATTTATATTGTGGGACCAAGGTGTGACCACTTCTGAGACGACATATTGTTCTAATATAACTTCTTCTTATTTCCTTCTCAAACCAAGTAGTTGTTCTAATGTATGGTTGTACCGATTTGTAAAAGTTTCCTTTAGGACAACTTGTATAGTATTCTTGCCACTCTCTTCTCTGTTTTTTCCTAATAAGGGCATTTATGTGTGAGCTAGGGATTTTGAAATTTGCTATAAACTCTCCATCAATTGGAGCTTTTTTTGCTAATCGATCTGCAGTTTGATTCTCAATTATATTTGAATGTCCTCTGATCCATATAACTTTTATCTGCTCATTTAAGTCCTGGCATTTTTTAATGAGATCGATGATATCAGTTAGCAGATAATTAATATTTGGTGATGGACTTAGTTTTTCTAGTTTTTGTGCAGCACTTTTGCAATCTGTGAATATGACAAATTTGTTATTTGTTGTATAACTCAGACGCATTAAAAATTTGTGTACGGTTTAGCAGTACTCTTTATAGTACACATCTAACACTTGTAGTTCATTGAGACGCTATTTACATAGATGGCACCTCCAAAAAGCTCTAAACGTGTAAAAATAAAGCATGGCTTTTTTCGATTCAGAAACGATTATATCTGTTGCAAATATGGCAAAAGACTAGTTGTTTGTGTAAAGATGCCCCCTAGAAGACGACAGCCCCAGTTTACGCAGTTGAGCCCCTTTGAACGGGGTCGGATTGTAGGCCAACGAGAACGTGGTGCTTCTTTCAGAGCAATTGCTGTAACCATGGGGCGTAGCGTGGCTACAGTTGTAGCAGCATGGCGCGCATGGATCGCAGAAGGGCGAATGCAGCGAGCTAGAGGTTCTGGAGCACGTAGAAGAACTACAGACCGGCAAGATCGTCATCTACGACTACTGGCCTTGCGAGACAGAATGCGATCCACTCGAGCTGTTGCTGACCGTATGCAGCTAGAGGGAATCCGCATCTACACATTTTCCAGCTGTAGTTTCTAAAGCGTCAAGTGATAATTCAAAAGGGTCAAGTTAATTTTTCAACTCGTCAATTGAGCCTTTGAACTAAGAAAAATGTACTTTTTTTGTGATAAATGGAAAGATCATATATAAGTTTTATAACAAAACTGTTTTTATTTTCTTTTTTTTTTGCAATAATCCAAAAGTTGTATCAAAATAAAATTGGGTTTTTGAAGCGAGTACCGGAAACACGCCGACGGCTCCCGAACCCATGTGACGTCAGCATGGCGGTAAGGATGCTCGTTTGACCAACGACGTCCTACTCCGATACTAGATTCTAGATTCCCAGCCAATCGCGTAAATACGTACTGCTAAACTGCTACAACTAGTGTATATTTGTTGCAACACAGTCGATCAATGAAGTTTGCAGCTCGATACAAAGTCTACGATCGAAATAAATATGTTGTTGAATGTTTGAAGTTGAAGTCAGATTACAGATTCCAGTAAGTAAGTACCTAATCAAATATGTTTCGTTGACAAGATCTCCTCAATCGAAGGATGGCCCAGTGGTTAGAGAGTCCGATAGTGTATCTCAGGGTCTTTGGGGTCTTTGGATCGAAACCCAGGCCTTCCAACTTTTTTTAAATTTTTTATCAAAAATTTTATTGATGTGTTTTTTGCACTTGTTACGCACATTTTTTCTACGATCAACATAAATATGTGTTTGAATCAAATTTTGTTAGACATAGTACTTGCACTGCACAGTGCAAAAATTAAGTACAGGAGGCGGTGGACAATTCAAAAAATCAGTGGAAATGAGGTTTGTCCGTCGATATCAGCCGCCATTAATTTTTTTTAAATGTAATAGTTGGTTAATAAAACAAAATCCCTTCATCCGCTCAATTCATTCATTTTTAAGTTTTTTAATGTAGAGAAAGTAACTCAAACTCGTAATCACATTCTGCTTATCACTTGGTATTATTATTTATTTAACTTTGGGCAGTGAAGCTTAACAATATTAAATTTTCATAAAAATTTCACAAGCACTGTGCAGTGCAAGTACTATGTCTAACAAAATTTGATTCAAACACATATTTATGTTGATCGTAGAAAAAGTGTGCGTAACAAGTGCAATAAGCACATCAATAAATTTTTTGTAAAAAAAAATAAAAAAAAAAGTTGGAGGGCCTGGGTTTCGATCCAAAGACCGCAAAGACCCTGAGATCCACTATCGGACTCTCTAACCACTGGGCCATCCTTCTATTGAGGAGATCTTTTCAATGAAACATAGTTGATTAGGTATTCACTGGAATCTGATCGTAGACTTCATCTCGAGCTGCAAACTTCATTCATCGACTGTGTTGCAACAAATATACACTAGTTACCAGTTCAGCAGTACGTATTTTCGCGATTGGCTGGGAATCTAGAATCTAGTATCGGAGTAGGACGTCGTTGGTCAAAGGAGCATCCTGACCGCCATGGTGACGTCACACGGGTTCGGAAGCCATCGGCGTGTTTTCGGTACTCGATTCAAAAACCCATTTTTATTTTGATACAACTTTTGAATTATTGCAAAAAAAAAAAGAAAACAAAAACAGTTTTGTTATAAAACTTATGTATGATCTTTCCATTTATGACAAACATTTTTTTATTCAAAACCTCAATTGTAAATTCAAACTGATACGTATAAATTACACCTGTCATAATAAGTTGTGATTTGAACAAATAAAACAATATATATAACAATGCATGTGGTGTGGGGGGGGAGTCCAGGGCTCGTGACCGGAAGGCCCCAGGTTCGATTTTCGTTAGAGGCTGGTTTTTTCAATAAAAGCGAGAACCCTCACCTGAGCCTTCACTGTTGCCTTCCTAGAGTGGCGCCTGGGAACAGTAACAAAGCCTACACAGAACACCAGGCTAATGACCAAAGCAGTCGATGCCGTCAAAAAAAAAAAAAAAAGAAAAAGAAAAAAACAACATATGTATATACGATGTACAAAATGACGTAGTATAGATTATTTAAATATCCTTACATAAATAAATGTGATTTTTCTCTAGTTTGACTTCAGTGCATTAAATAACTCAGTTCTACATCCTCGCCAGGCTATTCGTCGCCGGATCCTTTTGAGCGGTTTCAGAATAAATCTCTGCTGAATCTAGCCAGTATGCACCATTCGATTCGTTGCCAGTGCCCCGACTGGCGACTGGTAAAACTTCCAGATAGAGACGAATATAAATTCGATGATATCCGGAAATCCGGTCTGTCGAAATCTCTACGCTTTGCGACTGTACATTAGGTAATTGCGGATAAATTTACGACATTGCAGGTCCACACTGCGTCTTCTTCTTTGTATGAGCTCAAAATTTATTTCAAGGCAGCTAATCAGTAGATCTAGTTCATTTCGAGAGTCTCACTCCTATGAATCGGCTTTGCAATTCGAAATACAGTAGAACTCCAATTATCCGAATTAATGGGGACCGGGATCCATTCGGATAATCAAATATTCGGATAATCGGAGTTTTTTTTTTAAATTGCCATTGGAGAGAAAAAAAGTTACGTTTTGATATTGCACTATTTTTTTATTGAATTAAATGAAAGAAACATGATATTTTCACATGTTTTAAATATAAATAAATTGTACTTATGTACAAGTTTAGAAATAAAAATCATTGTTTTTTAAACATCTCCGTCAATGTAAGCTGTTTTGTGGTCTTCAACCGTTTTCGGGCAGCCAGGTCACGCATTCGCTTGACGGTGAGCAGTTGCAAGTAGTCACACTCGGGCTGACGCTCCATCCACTTCAAAGCAGTCTCGAGGCCGGCAAATGCTTCACTAGCTGATGGTCCAGCGTCTACTTCAACATCAGCGGAAAGTTCTTCTTCCACTTCCACTTCAACATCTTCTCTCACACTTGCAACAATTTCATCGTCATTGAGAATTTGAAAACCAGGGTCAGACGTGTCACAAACCATCCACTCTCCTACATCTTCAGCACTTATTTCTGTACAACCAGGAATTTTTACAATCAGTTTTCTTATTTCCTCTAGTGACAACGCATCTTCATCATCATCATCCTCTCCATTTTCTTGTTTCTCATTTTCTTCAGATTCTTTTTTTTGTTCTTCTCAGACGGTAGGCCTTTCAGTTTATTCCACGCACGTCTTAGCGTCACTGCCGTAACCAAACTCCAAGCTTCCGCTACCATGTAACAGCAGTCCTTTAAATTTATTTTGCTATGATTTGTCAAAACCAATTCTTCATCTTCAGCACCTTCGATCAGCAGTTTTCTCAGCAGTTGCCTTCTGTAATGGCGCTTCATTGTTTCAATAACAGACTGGTCCATGGGTTGCAGCAAACTTGTAACATTGGGAGGCAAAAACGTCGTTTTAAACTGCCCATTCTCTCTTTCCAACAGTTCTGCTGTAGGATGAGCGGGTGCGTTATCAACAATTAAAAGCACCTTACTGCCTTCTTTTCCCACCGATTTTTGGTGCTTTTTCGCTTCAGGAATAAACACTTCATCATATCATTCGGTAAACAAAGCTGAAGTCATCCAGGCCTTGGGTTGACTTTTGTAAAGGAGTGGAAGTTTTTTTACGTTTTTAAATGCTCTTGGATTTCTTGATTTTCTTATCAAAAGAAGTGGTAGTTTATGATTTCCAGTGGAGTTGGCACAGTTAAGCACTGTAACACGTTCTTTACTGACCTTATGTCCAGGGGCACTAGATTCCCTTGTAGAAGCCAAAGTGGTTTTTGGTAATGCTTTCCAAACAAGGCCAGTTTCATCGGCATTATAAACAAACTCCGGATCATAGGATTCTGATGCAGTTTTAAATTTTTCAATAAAATTTTCAGCAGCTGCAGAGTCTGCTGAAAGCTTCTCACCAGCCAAATCTAACGCGCGTACACCATGCCTGAATTTAAAGTTCCTTAGCCAGCCGTTACTAGCCTTAAAAGATGAATAACCAAGCTTTTCTGCTAAGATTTTGGCTTTTTCACAAAGGATTGGACCTGAAATCGGATTTCCCATAGAACGCTGCTGCAAAAACCATTTAAACACGGCATCTTCCAAATTTTTGTTGGTTGCTATCTTCATTGTTTTCCTGGAGGAACTTCCATCTTCATTTTCAAGCACCGAAACATAGTTTAAAAGTGTTGACTTACTGTTTTTAATGTCACAAATTGTTGCTTGTCCAACACCATAAATCTCAGACAACTTCTTACCCGTTACACCTTTATCGAGTTGCTCTATAATTTTCAGTTTGTCTGCTAACGATAGCACAACACGTTTTCTTTTCGAAGCCATGGTAAAAAACAATACAGTATTGTACACGCACAAACAAAAGTAAGCCGTAGCGAAAGAGTAGCGTCCTCGAGCAATGACAGGCGCGCCGTGACTGCAATGCGCCGAAACTTGTCTTAACTTGCCGTTGTGCCTACACTGACTTCGCGGAGGGAAGGACAATAGTGAGCGAACGCGCAAACACTGGCTTCGCGGGGGGAAGAATAATAGCGCACTTAGAATTTTTTTGGACAATTTTTTTTCTGAAAGTGATTCGGATAATCGGCGATTCCGGATAGTCGGAGATCGGATAATTGGAGTTCTACTGTACCTGAATTGAAGCAAGCTCTGGATAAACCAGGTGGCAGATTTCTGTTTTATGGGTATTCAAATCTGTCAAATGAATCGATTAAAGTCATCACTCAACACGGTAGGTATACTCAGTCACTGTATCGAAATTCAAATTCGCGTTGAACCAAAACTTGAACAAGAAATTAATTGTGTAGTCAACCATTCGACATGCAAAAAGCCAATACCATGCCAAAATAAAAAAGAAGGTTATGTTACACCCCAATGGAAGCCGCTCCTTCTGGACTCTGGTCAAACAAATAGAGGGTAACTTCTCGAGGGGTAGCTTCCCACCGATCACATGTGCGGATGGAACAGTAGCAACTGCTTCCAAGGACAAGGCCGAAATATTTGCCAAGATATTCGCAGCAAACTCCACTGTAAAAGTCCCATCCAGTGCCCAGTTACCATCCATACCGAGAGTACCCCAAGCCATGAGCGAAATAACGTTCAGAACAAAAATAGTTCGGAAGGTGCTGCAGTCACTTGACATTAATAAGGCGAATGGGTCCGAGATGATCCCCTCCATTGTTGTCAAGAAGTGCGCACCGGAGCTCGCTCCCATATTTTGCCGCCTCTTTCGGTTGTCTTACGATTCCGGCATTTTCCCAAAAGACTGGAAAACAGCTTGCATCCAGCCGGTGCCAAAAAAGGGATCCAAAACTGATCCGACCCACTATAAACCTATAGCTCTGCTTTCTGTAATCAGTAAAGTGATAGAGAGATGCGTCAACCAAGAGCTCATTAAATACCTAGAGCTCCAACACTTAATCAACGACAGACAATATGGATTCCGACACCAAAGATCAACTGGAGCCTTCCTGGCTTACATCACATATGTGTGGAGCAAACTCACCCAGTCATTTGGCGAGGCTCACGTCGTTGCTCTCGATATTTCAAAGGCATTCGATCAACTGTGGCATGCAGCTCTCCTAAACAAGCTCCCGTCTTGTGGGCTCCCTGTTAAGCTCTGCGGTTGGCTTGCAGACTTTCTCTCAGATCAGAAAGTCTCTGTCGTGGTAGACGGCTTTTCCTCTTCTTTCCATAGCATCAATGCCGGGGTTCCGCAGGGATCGGTATTGGCTCCGGCATTGTTCTGCTTCATATCAATGATCTACTCTCTAGCACTACAAACCCAATCCACAGTTTTGCGGATGACAGTACGCTGCATGCAGGCATCACGAGCAATAGACCGATCTCTGTGGTCGAGCTGGAACGCAGAAGACTGGCAGAGGCAGCTTCACTTTCAAAGGATCTCGATACCATTACCGCTTGGGGGCTTAAGAATATGGTTAAATTTAATGCCTCCAAGACCCAGTATTGCACACTATCAAACAAGAAGTGTCCAAGCCAACACCAGGTTCTAATGAACAACTAGGCTCTGCCAAGGAGTCACTCATTCAAGCTGTTAGGAATCAACATTACAGCAAATCTGATCTGGCACGAACACCTCGCGTCAATTGCAACAGCTGCTGGTACAAAGCTTGGGTACCTATTTAGAGCCAGAAAGTATTTCTCACCATGTAACCTCCTCACGCTATATAAAGCCCAGATAAGACCTTGCCTGGAGTACAATTCGACTAATTGGCGATCCGGCCTTAACGCGCCACCTTCAGTCACTTTCTCACCGACGTGTTGTTGGTGACCGCTCACTCTTCTACCGATATTCCAACGGAATCTGCTCCTCTGAGCTATCCTCTATCGTTCCGCCGCTCACTGCTCCTATCAGACGTACCCGTGCGACCGCTGCATCTCATCCTAAGACGGTCGCTCTTCATACATCAAGAACTGAGTGGTACAACCGCACATTTATTCCCAGGGTGTCCAAGGCTTGGAATGGACTGCCAGAAGGTGTATTTATTGGGCCTGCGGGTATTGGGCCATTCAAATCTCGCGTTAACAAACTTCCCCTAACATAACCCTTTCACAGCAGCCGCGGTACTCTGGTATTTAGGCTCTGCCTGCGCGGTCTGCTCAGTTATAAAAAAAGGACAAATTGGAACAGTTTGATAGACTGATAGAATCTTGATTTCGTTATAGAATAATTGGGAGGTCATTGACCGAGTGACCTGAATGAGGAGCCACCACTGCCTTTTGACTAGGATTGCCATGAGTTACACCTAAATACATTTTTTATGTACAAAATTCATATCCTTTTTCAAAATCCTTCACAGCCAGTCAAAATAAACGCTTTGATATACCATTCTATTAAAAAAATGCACGTACGTTCCCCTCTTTTATCCGAAATGACGGTATTAATTTTTATAAAAGCTCAAATTGATGTTGACAGCTCTGCGCGAAAAAATCCCTTCGTAATTTCGGGGCAAATCGAGTTTTTTTAATTCTTAAAAGCACAGCCTATTCAAAGGGATTATAATTAGATCAAAAATGTTTCTCTTTTTCATTTAGGATTTGGTTTGGCTGAAAAAACTCGGTTTTTTACCCTGGTAGCACTCGCTAGTAGTTGGAACATTATAGATATAATTGAGTGAATTATACTCATTATGAGAAAGTAGAATAGTTTTGTTGGAGTTACAAAGTACACTGAGGTCCAAAAAAACTCATAAATACAGTATTGAACGTGTTTGGACTAGCCTTTACTTGTTTTGCAGCATCACAAGCACCCTATTAGGGTCGTTCAGTGAAATTCCAATAACCATATTTATGCGCATTTTCATGAAGTATTACTTACATATAACATACAAAAAAAATTTCAACTTAATTGAATGAGAATTGAAAAAGTTACGCGCCTTCAAAAATTAAAATATTTCATGCACTCAAAATTCATCGTTGTGACGTCACCGCGTCGGTCGGCGAGTCCAGACTGGCTGGCGGCTGTACAACGACAGCGGCAAGCATACGTTTGTAATACGTTCAACTATAACTTTAGTGCTTTGGTTGACGCTACCTTTTGTTTGATCGGGTGGTTATTTCTAACACATTCAAAAATCCAGATTCTTCCACAATCATTTTATCGGTAGTTCTGCCATCAAAACCGCTAGATATGTAGGAAATGGCCTCATCAGGAGTACAAGCTATAAGATATTTGAAAGTATTGCTTTTTTATATTCTGACATATCGCGAATGGGTTGGCTGAAAATTTCAGTCCAGGATATGATTAATTAAATATTGAAAAATTAATTTTTTGTAAACATTTCACTGGTTTGGTTAATAGACAAATCACATACCAATCGAAAGTATGAAGCCCATAGAATATGCAAAAGTTAGGTTGGCTACGTTTTTCCCGTCCCAACTGTAGAATAGGCAGGTATAAACAGGTACATCAATAATAGTAATTTGCACCGGTGTGGTTAATGCATGAAACTTATATCAAAATAAAGATAATTTCATTGCAAACACGTCGATATAGGGTTGTCTGCAAAAAATCAGTCTGGAATTCCGGTTGTCGATTTTTAAAGATCAAAATATAGCTTTTTAGTTTTTTGATGACTTTGAACTTTGCTTTTTTGGTTTTTATTTACGCAGCTGATAAAACAAACACAATTTTTGAGATAAGTATTATATATGTATCACTATCACTTTTTGATTTAAAAAATATGAATATATTTTAATATCACATGCAATATTATATACACACATATGCAAGTTATTAATTAATGGAAAAAATATTTATAACATTCATATATTTTGATTTTCTGAATGTTACACATTTCATATATCTTTTATTACTGAATAGCTTAATAACTTAATTTAATATTAATAAAGTATTAGTGCTCCAAAATATTGCACAGCTTTTACGAGTGTATCGCTATCCTTTTCAATTTCACGGACACATGACATGCGCACTCTCTTTCATTCAATGGCCGAGCTACACGCAGCTGCTATGCTGCGTCCTTTGTTAATACACGGGATAGTACGCTCGGACCTCTCTGGCGCACGTATTCACTGGCAGCAATATTTTGATCTTTAAAATTCGACAACCGAAATTCCAGACTGATTTTTTGCAGACAACCCTACATCGACGTGTTGGCAATAAAATTATCTTTATATTGATATGAGTTTCATGCATTAACCACACCGGTGCAAATTACTATTATTGATTTACCTGCCTACCCTATAGTTGGGACGGGAAAAACGTAGCCAACCTAACGTTTGCATATTCTATGGGCTTCATACTTTCGATTGGTATGTGATTTGTCTATTAACCAAACCAGTGAAATGTTTAACAAAATAATTTTTCAATATTTAATTAATCTTATCCTGGACTGAAATTTTTCAGCCAACCCACTCGCGATACGTTTTTTAACATATTCAATTTAATATAAAATACTTTTCATCCATTAACCAGTTCGGTGAAGGTCGTCTTATATTCGGATCTTAGACTATATATTTATGGTCTCAAATTTTGTTTTATTTTTGAATATTAGTACCTTATGATTTGGATATCCTGTACACTGAACTCACAAAGTTTTCTACCGATAACATAAAAATTGAACTGTCCACCGATAAATTTCAAGAAACTTAATTTCAAGTTACAGGTAGCCATGGAAAAGTGTAGGGTTATACACGAATCCCCAGCCTGCTAGCAATCTAGAGAGAAATTTAATTAATTAATTCTCTATTTATGGTCTCAAATTTTGTTTTATTTTTTTGAATATTAGTACCTTATGATGTGATGGTTACCCTGTACACTGAACTCACAAAGTTTTCTACCGATAACATAAAAATTGAACTGTCCACCGACAAATTTCAAGAAACTTAATTTCAAGTTACAGGTGGCCAAGGAAAAGTGTAGGGTTATACACGAATCCCCAGCCTGCTGGCAATCTGGAGAGAAATTTAATTCAGCGAATTTTTACAGCTTCGAGAAACTAATTAAGTTCTAGTCGCTGTCTAGCAGTTCATAGAGTAGTCTGGAAGTCATAAAACGAATGCAGTTCACAATCTTGCGTCAGGTTGTTTAATTTTTCTCGCGCATACAAAATTCCGTTCATACTCGCTGAGAATGTGCTTTTTAATTGAGTTAGATGTTTTACCGCTGTTTAACATGTCTACCCACCCCAGAAAACTTCTTTGAGATTACTTTTTAAAGTAATGTTTGCTACAAAAGAAGGTATACATAGTCTCAAGTTGAGTTTCTAACGCTGTTTGACAAAATCTAATTAATAAACATTTTGTTTTACATTTCAGTTCCATCAGGTACTATCAGCGTGCTTTGAGGCGGTAGCCTTAGGTATAATTGGGGTTCTGAATAAAAAAAAATGTGATAAATGGAAAGGCCATAATATATGAAAGTTGCATAACAAAACTACTTTTCTTTTTTTTTAGCAATAATTAAAAAGTTATATCAAAATAAAAATGGATTTTTGAATCCAGTAACGAAGACACGCCGACAGCTCCCGAACCCGTGTGACGTCAAATTATATTTTAGATTCCTAGCCAATCGTGGGAATAGTTACTTGTAACTAGTGTGTATTTGATGCAGCATGGACGATGAATAAAGGTTGCAGCTCGAGACGAAGTCTACGATCGAAATAAATATCTTTTCGAATGTTTCAAATTAGATTACAAATTTCATTAATAAGATACCTTATCAAATTTCTTTTGTTGCAGCAACAACCAATAAATATTTTCGATTTTCGAGGGAAAACCTCAAGATCTTATACATCCGAAATTCTTGATTTCCGTCAAGCGAGACTGAACCTCAATACTACGACTGGATTTGTAATCAGTGCTCAGAAATTATCCGAAACAGGAGGTTTCAGCTTAATATAAAGCCAAATAAAGATATTAGATTTTTGAGGGAAAACATCAAGATCTGATAGATCCGAAATTTTTGTTTTTCGTCAAATGAAATTGAAACCCAAAACTGCGACCGGATTTGTAATCAGCACTCTTGGATTACCCAAAACAGGAAATTTTAACTTAATATAAGGCCAAATAAAGATATTAGATTTTTGAGGGAAAACATCAAGATCTGATAGATCCGAAATTTTTGTTTTTCGTCAAATGAAATTGAAACCCAGAACTGCGACCGGATTTGTAATCAGCACTCTTGGATTTCCCAAAACAGGAAATTTTAGCGTAATATAAGGCCAAATAAAGATATTAGATTTTTGAGGGAAAACATCAAGATCTGATAGATCCGAAATTTTTGTTTTTCGTCAAATGAAATTGAAACTCAAAACTGCGACCGGATTTGTAATCAGCACTCTTGGATTACCCAAAACAGGAAGTTTTAGCTTAATATAAAGCCAAATAAAGATATTAGATTTTTGAGGGAAAACATCAGATCTGATAGATCCGAAATTTTTGTTTTTCGTCAAATGAAATTGAAATCCAAAACTGCGACCGGATTTGTAATCAGCACTCTTGGATTACTCAAAACAGGAAATTTTAGCGTAATATAAGGCCAAATAAAGATTTTAGGTTTTTGAGGGAAAACCTCAAGATCTAGTAGATCCGAAATTTTTTTTTCCTTAAATGAAACTGAAACCCAAAACTGCGACCGGATTTGTAATCAGCACTCTTGGATTTCCCAAAACAGGAAATTTTAGCTTAATATAAAGCCAAATAAAGATTTTCGATTTTTGAGGGAAAACATCAAGATCTGATAGGTCCAAAATTTTTGTTTTTCGTCAAATGAAATTGAAACCCAAAACTGCGACTGGATTTGTTATCAGCACTCTTGGGTTACCCAAAACAGGAAGTTTTAGCTTAATATAAGGCCAAATAAAGATTTTAGATTTTTGAGGGAAAACCTCAAGATCTGATAGATCCGAAATTTTTGTTTTTCGTCAAATGAACTTGAAACTCAAAACTGCGAGCGGATTTGTAATCAGCACTCTTGGATTACCCAAAACAGGAAATTTTAGCTTAATATAAAGCCAAATAAAGATTTTCGATTTTTGAGGGAAAACATCAAGATCTGGTAGGTCCAAAATTTTTGTTTTTCGTCAAATGAAATTGAAACCCAAAACTGCGACCGGATTTGTTATCAGCACTCTTGGATTACCCAAAACAGGAAGCTTTAGCTTAATATAAAGCCAAATAAAGATATTAGATTTTTGAGGGAAAACATCAGATCTGATAGATCCGAAATTTTTGTTTTTCGTCAAATGAAATTGAAATCCAAAACTGCGACCGGATTTGTAATCAGCACTCTTGGATTACTCAAAACAGGAAATTTTAGCTTAATATAAAGCCAAATAAAGATTTTCGATTTTTGAGGGAAAACATCAAGATCTGATAGGTCCAAAATTTTTGTTTTTCGTCAAATGAAATTGAAACCCAAAACTGCGACTGGATTTGTTATCAGCACTCTTGGGTTACCCAAAACAGGAAGTTTTAGCTTAATATAAGGCCAAATAAAGATTTTAGATTTTTGAGGGAAAACCTCAAGATCTGATAGATCCGAAATTTTTGTTTTTCGTCAAATGAACTTGAAACTCAAAACTGCGACCGGATTTGTAATCAGCACTCTTGGATTTCCCAAAACAGGAAATTTTAGCGTAATATAAGGCCAAATAAAGATATTAGATTTTTGAGGGAAAACATCAAGATCTGATAGATCCGAAATTTTTGTTTTTCGTCAAATGAAATTGAAACTCAAAACTGCGACCGGATTTGTAATCAGCACTCTTGGATTACCCAAAACAGGAAGTTTTAGCTTAATATAAAGCCAAATAAAGATATTAGATTTTTGAGGGAAAACATCAGATCTGATAGATCCGAAATTTTTGTTTTTCGTCAAATGAAATTGAAATCCAAAACTGCGACCGGATTTGTAATCAGCACTCTTGGATTACTCAAAACAGGAAATTTTAGCGTAATATAAGGCCAAATAAAGATTTTAGGTTTTTGAGGGAAAACCTCAAGATCTAGTAGATCCGAAATTTTTTTTTTCCTTAAATGAAACTGAAACCCAAAACTGCGACCGGATTTGTAATCAGCACTCTTGGATTTCCCAAAACAGGAAATTTTAGCTTAATATAAAGCCAAATAAAGATTTTCGATTTTTGAGGGAAAACATCAAGATCTGATAGGTCCAAAATTTTTGTTTTTCGTCAAATGAAATTGAAACCCAAAACTGCGACTGGATTTGTTATCAGCACTCTTGGGTTACCCAAAACAGGAAGTTTTAGCTTAATATAAGGCCAAATAAAGATTTTAGATTTTTGAGGGAAAACCTCAAGATCTGATAGATCCGAAATTTTTGTTTTTCGTCAAATGAACTTGAAACTCAAAACTGCGAGCGGATTTGTTATCAGCACTCTTGGATTACCCAAAACAGGAAATTTTAGCTTAATATAAAGCCAAATAAAGATTTTAGATTTTTGAGGGAAAACATCAAGATCTGATAGGTCCAAAATTTTTGTTTTTCGTCAAATGAACTTGAAACTCAAAACTGCGACCGGATTTGTAATCAGCACTCTTGGATTACCCAAAACAGGAAATTTTAGCTTAATATAAAGCCAAATAAAGATTTTAGATTTTTGAGGGAAAACCTCAAGATCTGATAGATCCGAAATTTTTGTTTTTCGTCAAATGAACTTGAAACTCAAAACTGCGACCGGATTTGTAATCAGCACTCTTGGATTACCCAAAACAGGAAATTTTAGCTTAATATAAAGCCAAATAAAGATTTTAGATTTTTGAGGGAAAACATCAAGATCTGATAGGTCCAAAATTTTTGTTTTTCGTCAAATGAAATTGAAACCCAAAACTGCGACCGGATTTGTTATCAGCACTCTTGGATTACCCACAACAGGAAGCTTTAGCTTAATATAAGGCCAAATAAAGATTTTAGATTTTTGAGGGAAAACCTCAAGATCTGATAGATCCGAAATTTTTGTTTTTCGTCAAATGAACTTGAAACTCAAAACTGCGACCGGATTTGTAATCAGCA
The DNA here is from genome assembly GCA_951848785.1 of Callosobruchus maculatus. NCBI lineage: Eukaryota > Metazoa > Arthropoda > Insecta > Coleoptera > Chrysomelidae > Callosobruchus > Callosobruchus maculatus. The sequence continues at coordinate 2,063,885 of CATOUR010000004.1, read as the reverse complement.
CTCTTGGATTACCCAAAACAGGAAGTTTTAGCTTAATATAAAGCCAAATAAAGATATTAGATTTTTGAGGGAAAACATCAAGATCTGATAGATCCGAAATTTTTGTTTTTCGTCAAATGAACTTGAAACTCAAAACTGCGAGCGGATTTGTAATCAGCACTCTTGGATTACCCAAAACAGGAAGTTTTAGCTTAATATAAAGCCAAATAAAGATATTAGATTTTTGAGGGAAAACATCAAGATCTGATAGATCCGAAATTTTTGTTTTTCGTCAAATGAACTTGAAACTCAAAACTGCGACCGGATTTGTAATCAGCACTCTTGGATTACCCAAAACAGGAAGTTTTAGCTTAATATAAAGCCAAATAAAGATATTAGATTTTTGAGGGAAAACATCAAGATCTGATAGATCCGAAATTTTTGTTTTTCGTCAAATGAACTTGAAACTCAAAACTGCGACCGGATTTGTAATCAGCACTCTTGGATTACCCAAAACAGGAAGTTTTAGCTTAATATAAAGCCAAATAAAGATATTAGATTTTTGAGGGAAAACATCAAGATCTGATAGATCCGAAATTTTTGTTTTTCGTCAAATGAACTTGAAACTCAAAACTGCGACCGGATTTGTAATCAGCACTCTTGGATTACCCAAAACAGGAAGTTTTAGCTTAATATAAAGCCAAATAAAGATTTTAGATTTTTGAGGGAAAACCTCAAGATCTGATAGATCCGAAATTTTTGTTTTTCGTCAAATGAACTTGAAACTCAAAACTGCGACCGGATTTGTAATCAGCACTCTTGGATTACCCAAAACAGGAAGTTTTAGCTTAATATAAAGCCAAATAAAGATATTAGATTTTTGAGGGAAAACATCAAGATCTGATAGATCCGAAATTTTTGTTTTTCGTCAAATGAACTTGAAACTCAAAACTGCGACCGGATTTGTAATCAGCACTCTTGGATTACCCAAAACAGGAAGTTTTAGCTTAATATAAAGCCAAATAAAGATTTTAGATTTTTGAGGGAAAACCTCAAGATCTGATAGATCCGAAATTTTTGTTTTTCGTCAAATGAACTTGAAACTCAAAACTGCGACCGGATTTGTAATCAGCACTCTTGGATTACCCAAAACAGGAAGTTTTAGCTTAATATAAAGCCAAATAAAGATTTTAGATTTTTGAGGGAAAACCTCAAGATCTGATAGATCCGAAATTTTTGTTTTTCGTCAAATGAACTTGAAACTCAAAACTGCGACCGGATTTGTAATCAGCACTCTTGGATTACCCAAAACAGGAAGTTTTAGCTTAATATAAAGCCAAATAAAGATATTAGATTTTTGAGGGAAAACATCAAGATCTGATAGATCCGAAATTTTTGTTTTTCGTCAAATGAACTTGAAACTCAAAACTGCGACCGGATTTGTAATCAGCACTCTTGGATTACCCAAAACAGGAAGTTTTAGCTTAATATAAAGCCAAATAAAGATTTTAGATTTTTGAGGGAAAACATCAAGATCTGATAGATCCGAAATTTTTGTTTTTCGTCAAATGAACTTGAAACTCAAAACTGCGACCGGATTTGTAATCAGCACTCTTGGATTACCCAAAACAGGAAGTTTTAGCTTAATATAAAGCCAAATAAAGATATTAGATTTTTGAGGGAAAACATCAAGATCTGATAGATCCGAAATTTTTGTTTTTCGTCAAATGAACTTGAAACTCAAAACTGCGACCGGATTTGTAATCAGCACTCTTGGATTACCCAAAACAGGAAGTTTTAGCTTAATATAAAGCCAAATAAAGATTTTAGATTTTTGAGGGAAAACCTCAAGATCTGATAGATCCGAAATTTTTGTTTTTCGTCAAATGAACTTGAAACTCAAAACTGCGAGCGGATTTGTAATCAGCACTCTTGGATTACCCAAAACAGGAAGTTTTAGCTTAATATAAAGCCAAATAAAGATTTTAGATTTTTGAGGGAAAACCTCAAGATCTGATAGATCCGAAATTTTTGTTTTTCGTCAAATGAACTTGAAACTCAAAACTGCGAGCGGATTTGTAATCAGCACTCTTGGATTACCCAAAACAGGAAGTTTTAGCTTAATATAAAGCCAAATAAAGATTTTAGATTTTTGAGGGAAAACCTCAAGATCTGATAGATCCGAAATTTTTGTTTTTCGTCAAATGAACTTGAAACTCAAAACTGCGAGCGGATTTGTAATCAGCACTCTTGGATTACCCAAAACAGGAAGTTTTAGCTTAATATAAAGCCAAATAAAGATTTTAGATTTTTGAGGGAAAACCTCAAGATCTGATAGATCCGAAATTTTTGTTTTTCGTCAAATGAACTTGAAACTCAAAACTGCGAGCGGATTTGTTATCAGCACTCTTGGATTACCCAAAACAGGAAGTTTTAGCTTAATATAAAGCCAAATAAAGATTTTAGATTTTTGAGGGAAAACCTCAAGATCTGATAGATCCGAAATTTTTGTTTTTCGTCAAATGAACTTGAAACTCAAGACTGCGAGCGGATTTGTAATCAGCACTCTTGGATTACCCAAAACAGGAAGTTTTAGCTTAATATAAAGCCAAATAAAGATTTTAGATTTTTGAGGGAAAACCTCAAGATCTGATAGATCCGAAATTTTTGTTTTTCGTCAAATGAACTTGAAACTCAAAACTGCGAGCGGATTTGTAATCAGCACTCTTGGATTACCCAAAACAGGAAGTTTTAGCTTAATATAAAGCCAAATAAAGATTTTAGATTTTTGAGGGAAAACCTCAAGATCTGATAGATCCGAAATTTTTGTTTTTCGTCAAATGAACTTGAAACTCAAAACTGCGAGCGGATTTGTAATCAGCACTCTTGGATTACCCAAAACAGGAAGTTTTAGCTTAATATAAAGCCAAATAAAGATTTTAGATTTTTGAGGGAAAACCTCAAGATCTGATAGATCCGAAATTTTTGTTTTTCGTCAAATGAACTTGAAACTCAAAACTGCGAACGGATTTGTTATCAGCACTCTTGGATTACCCAAAACAGGAAGTTTTAGCTTAATATAAAGCCAAATAAAGATTTTAGATTTTTGAGGGAAAACATCAAGATCTGATAGATCCGAAATTTTTGTTTTTCGTCAAATGAACTTGAAACTCAAAACTGCGAGCGGATTTGTAATCAGCACTCTTGGATTACCCAAAACAGGAAGTTTTAGCTTAATATAAAGCCAAATAAAGATTTTAGATTTTTGAGGGAAAACCTCAAGATCTGATAGATCCGAAATTTTTGTTTTTCGTCAAATGAACTTGAAACTCAAAACTGCGAGCGGATTTGTAATCAGCACTCTTGGATTACCCAAAACAGGAAGTTTTAGCTTAATATAAAGCCAAATAAAGATTTTAGATTTTTGAGGGAAAACCTCAAGATCTGATAGATCCGAAATTTTTGTTTTTCGTCAAATGAACTTGAAACTCAAAACTGCGAGCGGATTTGTTATCAGCACTCTTGGATTACCCAAAACAGGAAGTTTTAGCTTAATATAAAGCCAAATAAAGATTTTAGATTTTTGAGGGAAAACATCAAGATCTGATAGATCCGAAATTTTTGTTTTTCGTCAAATGAACTTGAAACTCAAAACTGCGAGCGGATTTGTAATCAGCACTCTTGGATTACCCAAAACAGGAAGTTTTAGCTTAATATAAAGCCAAATAAAGATTTTAGATTTTTGAGGGAAAACCTCAAGATCTGATAGATCCGAAATTTTTGTTTTTCGTCAAATGAACTTGAAACTCAAAACTGCGAGCGGATTTGTAATCAGCACTCTTGGATTACCCAAAACAGGAAGTTTTAGCTTAATATAAAGCCAAATAAAGATTTTAGATTTTTGAGGGAAAACCTCAAGATCTGATAGATCCGAAATTTTTGTTTTTCGTCAAATGAACTTGAAACTCAAAACTGCGAGCGGATTTGTAATCAGCACTCTTGGATTACCCAAAACAGGAAATTTTAGCGTAATATAAGGCCAAATAAAGATATTAGATTTTTGAGGGAAAACATCAAGATCTGATAGATCCGAAATTTTTGTTTTTCGTCAAATCAACTTGAAACTCAAAACTGCGAGCGGATTTGTAATCAGCACTCTTGGATTACCCAAAACAGGAAATTTTAGCGTAATATAAGGCCAAATAAAGATTTTAGATTTTTGAGGGAAAACATCAAGATCTGATAGGTCCAAAATTTTTGTTTTTCGTCAAATGAAATTGAAACCCGAAACTGCGAGCGGATTTGTAATCAGCACTCTTGGATTACCCAAAACAGGAAGTTTTAGCTTAATATAAAGCCAAATAAAGATTTTAGATTTTTGAGGGAAAACATCAAGATCTGATAGGTCCAAAATTTTTGTTTTTCGTCAAATGAAATTGAAACCCGAAACTGCGACCGGATTTGTAATCAGCACTCTTGGATTACCCAAAACAGGAAATTTTAGCGTAATATAAGGCCAAATAAAGATTTTAAATTTTTGAGGGAAAACATCAAGATCTGATAGGTCCAAAATTTTTGTTTTTCGTCAAATGAAATTGAAACCCGAAACTGCGACCGGATTTGTAATCAGCACTCTTGGATTACCCAAAACAGGAAATTTTAGCTTAATATAAAGCCAAATAAAGATTTTAGATTTTTGGGGGAAAACATCAAGATCTGATAGGTCCAAAATTTTTGTTTTTCGTCAAATGAAATTGAAACCCGAAACTGCGACCGGATTTGTAATCAGCACTCTTGGATTACCCAAAACAGGAAATTTTAGCGTAATATAAGGCCAAATAAAGATTTTAAATTTTTGAGGGAAAACATCAAGATCTGATAGGTCCAAAATTTTTGTTTTTCGTCAAATGAAATTGAAACTCAAAACTGCGACCGGATTTGTAATCAGCACTCTTGGATTACCCAAAACAGGAAGTTTTAGCTTAATATAAGGCCAAATAAAGATTTTAGATTTTTGAGGGAAAACCTCAAGATCTGATAGATCCGAAATTTTTGTTTTTCGTCAAATGAAATTGAAACTCAAAACTGCGACCGGATTTGTAATCAGCACTCTTGGATTACCCAAAACAGGAAGTTTTAGCTTAATATAAGGCCAAATAAAGATTTTCGATTTTTGAGGGATAACCTCAAGGTCTGATAGATCCGAAATTTTTGATTTTCGTCAAATGAATTTGAAACTCAAAACTGCGACCGGATTTGTAATCAGCACTCTTGGATTACCCAAAACAGGAAATTTTAGCGTAATATAAGGCCAAATAAAGATATTAGATTTCTGAGGGAAAACATCAAGATCTGATAGATCCGAAATTTTTGTTTTTCGTCAAATGAAATTGAAACTCAAAACTGCGACCGGATTTGTAATCAGCACTCTTGGATTACCCAAAACAGGAAGTTTTAGCTTAATATAAAGCCAAATAAAGATATTAGATTTTTGAGGGAAAACATCAAGATCTGATAGATCCGAAATTTTTGTTTTTTGTCAAATGAAATTGAAACTCAAACCTGCGACCGGATTTGTAATCAGCACTCTTGGATTACCCAAAACAGGAAGTTTTAGCTTAATATAAAGCCAAATAAAGATATTAGATTTTTGAGGGAAAACATCAAGATCTGATAGATCCGAAATTTTTGTTTTTCGTCAAATGAAATTGAAACTCAAAACTGCGACCGGATTTGTAATCAGCACTCTTGGATTACCCAAAACAGGAAGTTTTAGCTTAATATAAAGCCAAATAAAGATATTAGATTTTTGAGGGAAAACATCAAGATCTGATAGATCCGAAATTTTTGTTTTTCGTCAAATGAAATTGAAATCCAAAACTGCGACCGGATTTGTAATCAGCACTCTTGGATTACTCAAAACAGGAAATTTTAGCGTAATATAAGGCCAAATAAAGATTTTAGGTTTTTGAGGGAAAACCTTAAGATCTGATAGATCCGAAATTTTTGTTTTTCGTCAAATGAAATTGAAATCCAAAACTGCGACCGGATTTGTAATCAGCACTCTTGGATTTCCCAAAACAGGAAATTTTAGCTTAATATAAAGCCAAATAAAGATTTTCGATTTTTGAGGGAAAACATCAAGATCTGATAGGTCCAAAATTTTTGTTTTTCGTCAAATGAAATTGAAACTCAAAACTGCGACCGGATTTGTAATCAGCACTCTTGGATTACTCAAAACAGGAAATTTTAGCGTAATATAAGGCCAAATAAAGATTTTCGATTTTTGAGGGAAAACCTCAAGATCTGATAGATCCGAAATTTTTGTTTTTCGTCAAATGAAATTGAAATCCAAAACTGCGACCGGATTTGTAATCAGCACTCTTGGATTTCCCAAAACAGGAAATTTTAGCTTAATATAAAGCCAAATAAAGATTTTCGATTTTTGAGGGAAAACCTCAAGATCTGATAGATCCGAAATTTTTGTTTTTCGTCAAATGAAATTGAAACTCAAAACTGCGACCGGATTTGTAATCAGCACTCTTGGATTACTCAAAACAGGAAATTTTAGCGTAATATAAGGCCAAATAAAGATTTTAGGTTTTTGAGGGAAAACATCAAGATCTGATAGATCCGAAATTTTTGTTTTTCGTCAAATGAAATTGAAATCCAAAACTGCGACCGGATTTGTAATCAGCACTCTTGGATTTCCCAAAACAGGAAATTTTAGCTTAATATAAAGCCAAATAAAGATTTTCGATTTTTGAGGGAAAACCTCAAGATCTGATAGATCCGAAATTTTTGTTTTTCGTCAAATGAAATTGAAACTCAAAACTGCGACCGGATTTGTAATCAGCACTCTTGGATTACTCAAAACAGGAAATTTTAGCGTAATATAAGGCCAAATAAAGATTTTAGGTTTTTGAGGGAAAACCTCAAGATCTGATAGATCCGAAATTTTTGTTTTTCGTCAAATGAAATTGAAATCCAAAACTGCGACCGGATTTGTAATCAGCACTCTTGGATTTCCCAAAACAGGAAATTTTAGCTTAATATAAAGCCAAATAAAGATTTTCGATTTTTGAGGGAAAACCTCAAGATCTGATAGATCCGAAATTTTTGTTTTTCGTCAAATGAAATTGAAACTCAAAACTGCGACCGGATTTGTAATCAGCACTCTTGGATTACTCAAAACAGGAAATTTTAGCGTAATATAAGGCCAAATAAAGATTTTAGGTTTTTGAGGGAAAACATCAAGATCTGATAGATCCGAAATTTTTGTTTTTCGTCAAATGAAATTGAAACTCAAAACTGCGACCGGATTTGTAATCAGCACTCTTGGATTACCCAAAACAGGAAGTTTTAGCTTAATATAAAGCCAAATAAAGATATTAGATTTTTGAGGGAAAACATCAAGATCTGATAGATCCGAAATTTTTGTTTTTCGTCAAATGAAATTGAAATCCAAAACTGCGACCGGATTTGTAATCAGCACTCTTGGATTACTCAAAACAGGAAATTTTAGCGTAATATAAGGCCAAATAAAGATTTTAGGTTTTTGAGGGAAAACCTCAAGATCTGATAGATCCGAAATTTTTGTTTTTCGTCAAATGAAATTGAAATCCAAAACTGCGACCGGATTTGTAATCAGCACTCTTGGATTTCCCAAAACAGGAAATTTTAGCTTAATATAAAGCCAAATAAAGATTTTCGATTTTTGAGGGAAAACATCAAGATCTGATAGGTCCAAAATTTTTGTTTTTCGTCAAATGAAATTGAAACCCAAAACTGCGACTGGATTTGTTATCAGCACTCTTGGGTTACCCAAAACAGGAAGTTTTAGCTTAATATAAGGCCAAATAAAGATTTTAGATTTTTGAGGGAAAACCTCAAGATCTGATAGATCCGAAATTTTTGTTTTTCGTCAAATGAACTTGAAACTCAAAACTGCGACTGGATTTGTTATCAGCACTCTTGGGTTACCCAAAACAGGAAGCTTTAGCTTAATATAAGGCCAAATAAAGATTTTAGATTTTTGAGGGAAAACCTCAAGATCTGATAGGTCCAAAATTTTTGTTTTTCGTCAAATGAAATTGAAACTCAAAACTGCGACTGGATTTGTTATCAGCACTCTTGGGTTACCCAAAACAGGAAGTTTTAGCTTAATATAAGGCCAAATAAAGATTTTAGATTTTTGAGGGAAAACCTCAAGATCTGATAGATCCGAAATTTTTGTTTTTCGTCAAATGAACTTGAAACTCAAAACTGCGACTGGATTTGTTATCAGCACTCTTGGGTTACCCAAAACAGGAAGCTTTAGCTTAATATAAGGCCAAATAAAGATTTTAGATTTTTGAGGGAAAACCTCAAGATCTGATAGATCCGAAATTTTTGTTTTTCGTCAAATGAACTTGAAACTCAAAACTGCGAGCGGATTTGTAATCAGCACTCTTGGATTACCCAAAACAGGAAGTTTTAGCGTAATATAAGGCCAAATAAAGATTTTAGGTTTTTGAGGGAAAACCTCAAGATCTGATAGATCCGAAATTTTTGTTTTTCGTCAAATGAACTTGAAACTCAAAACTGCGAGCGGATTTGTAATCAGCACTCTTGGATTACCCAAAACAGGAAGTTTTAGCGTAATATAAGGCCAAATAAAGATTTTAGGTTTTTGAGGGAAAACCTCAAGATCTGATAGATCCGAAATTTTTGTTTTTCGTCAAATGAACTTGAAACTCAAAACTGCGAGCGGATTTGTAATCAGCACTCTTGGATTACCCAAAACAGGAAGTTTTAGCGTAATATAAGGCCAAATAAAGATTTTAGGTTTTTGAGGGAAAACCTCAAGATCTGATAGATCCGAAATTTTTGTTTTTCGTCAAATGAACTTGAAACTCAAAACTGCGAGCGGATTTGTAATCAGCACTCTTGGATTACCCAAAACAGGAAGTTTTAGCGTAATATAAGGCCAAATAAAGATTTTAGGTTTTTGAGGGAAAACCTCAAGATCTGATAGATCCGAAATTTTTGTTTTTCGTCAAATGAACTTGAAACTCAAAACTGCGAGCGGATTTGTAATCAGCACTCTTGGATTACTCAAAACAGGAAATTTTAGCGTAATATAAGGCCAAATAAAGATTTTAGGTTTTTGAGGGAAAACCTCAAGATCTGATAGATCCGAAATTTTTGTTTTTCGTCAAATGAACTTGAAACTCAAAACTGCGAGCGGATTTGTAATCAGCACTCTTGGATTACCCAAAACAGGAAGTTTTAGCGTAATATAAGGCCAAATAAAGATTTTAGGTTTTTGAGGGAAAACCTCAAGATCTGATAGATCCGAAATTTTTGTTTTTCGTCAAATGAACTTGAAACTCAAAACTGCGAGCGGATTTGTAATCAGCACTCTTGGATTACCCAAAACAGGAAGTTTTAGCTTAATATAAAGCCAAATAAAGATATTAGATTTTTGAGGGAAAACATCAAGATCTGATAGATCCGAAATTTTTGTTTTTCGTCAAATGAACTTGAAACTCAAAACTGCGAGCGGATTTGTAATCAGCACTCTTGGATTACTCAAAACAGGAAGCTTTAGCTTAATATAAGGCCAAATAAAGATTTTAGATTTTTGAGGGAAGACCTCAAGATCTGATAGATCCGAAATTTTTGTTTTTCGTCAAATGAACTTGAAACTCAAAACTGCGAGCGGATTTGTAATCAGCACTCTTGGATTACCCAAAACAGGAAGCTTTAGCTTAATATAAGGCCAAATAAAGATTTTAGATTTTTGAGGGAAAACATCAAGATCTGATAGATCCGAAATTTTTGTTTTTCGTCAAATGAACTTGAAACTCAAAACTGCGAGCGGATTTGTAATCAGCACTCTTGGATTACCCAAAACAGGAAGCTTTAGCTTAATATAAGGCCAAATAAAGATTTTAGATTTTTGAGGGAAAACCTCAAGATCTGATAGATCCGAAATTTTTGTTTTTCGTCAAATGAACTTGAAACTCAAAACTGCGAGCGGATTTGTAATCAGCACTCTTGGATTACTCAAAACAGGAAATTTTAGCGTAATATAAGGCCAAATAAAGATTTTAGGTTTTTGAGGGAAAACCTCAAGATCTGATAGATCCGAAATTTTTGTTTTTCGTCAAATGAACTTGAAACTCAAAACTGCGAGCGGATTTGTAATCAGCACTCTTGGATTACTCAAAACAGGAAATTTTAGCGTAATATAAGGCCAAATAAAGATTTTAGATTTTTGAGGGAAAACCTCAAGATCTGATAGATCCGAAATTTTTGTTTTTCGTCAAATGAACTTGAAACTCAAAACTGCGAGCGGATTTGTAATCAGCACTCTTGGATTACCCAAAACAGGAAGTTTTAGCGTAATATAAGGCCAAATAAAGATTTTAGGTTTTTGAGGGAAAACCTCAAGATCTGATAGATCCGAAATTTTTGTTTTTCGTCAAATGAACTTGAAACTCAAAACTGCGAGCGGATTTGTAATCAGCACTCTTGGATTACTCAAAACAGGAAATTTTAGCGTAATATAAGGCCAAATAAAGATTTTAGGTTTTTGAGGGAAAACCTCAAGATCTGATAGATCCGAAATTTTTGTTTTTCGTCAAATGAACTTGAAACTCAAAACTGCGAGCGGATTTGTAATCAGCACTCTTGGATTACCCAAAACAGGAAGTTTTAGCTTAATATAAAGCCAAATAAAGATATTAGATTTTTGAGGGAAAACATCAAGATCTGATAGATCCGAAATTTTTGTTTTTCGTCAAATGAAATTGAAATCCAAAACTGCGACCGGATTTGTAATCAGCACTCTTGGATTACTCAAAACAGGAAATTTTAGCGTAATATAAGGCCAAATAAAGATTTTAGGTTTTTGAGGGAAAACCTCAAGATCTGATAGATCCGAAATTTTTGTTTTTCGTCAAATGAACTTGAAACTCAAAACTGCGAGCGGATTTGTAATCAGCACTCTTGGATTACCCAAAACAGGAAGTTTTAGCTTAATATAAAGCCAAATAAAGATATTAGATTTTTGAGGGAAAACATCAAGATCTGATAGATCCGAAATTTTTGTTTTTCGTCAAATGAAATTGAAATCCAAAACTGCGACCGGATTTGTAATCAGCACTCTTGGATTACTCAAAACAGGAAATTTTAGCGTAATATAAGGCCAAATAAAGATTTTAGGTTTTTGAGGGAAAACCTCAAGATCTGATAGATCCGAAATTTTTGTTTTTCGTCAAATGAACTTGAAACTCAAAACTGCGAGCGGATTTGTAATCAGCACTCTTGGATTACCCAAAACAGGAAGTTTTAGCTTAATATAAAGCCAAATAAAGATATTAGATTTTTGAGGGAAAACATCAAGATCTGATAGATCCGAAATTTTTGTTTTTCGTCAAATGAAATTGAAATCCAAAACTGCGACCGGATTTGTAATCAGCACTCTTGGATTACTCAAAACAGGAAATTTTAGCGTAATATAAGGCCAAATAAAGATTTTAGGTTTTTGAGGGAAAACCTCAAGATCTGATAGATCCGAAATTTTTGTTTTTCGTCAAATGAAATTGAAATCCAAAACTGCGACCGGATTTGTAATCAGCACTCTTGGATTTCCCAAAACAGGAAATTTTAGCTTAATATAAAGCCAAATAAAGATTTTCGATTTTTGAGGGAAAACATCAAGATCTGATAGGTCCAAAATTTTTGTTTTTCGTCAAATGAAATTGAAATCCAAAACTGCGACCGGATTTGTAATCAGCACTCTTGGATTACTCAAAACAGGAAATTTTAGCGTAATATAAGGCCAAATAAAGATTTTAGGTTTTTGAGGGAAAACCTCAAGATCTGATAGATCCGAAATTTTTGTTTTTCGTCAAATGAAATTGAAAGCCAAAACTGCGACCGGATTTGTAATCAGCACTCTTGGATTACTCAAAACAGGAAATTTTAGCGTAATATAAGGCCAAATAAAGATTTTAGGTTTTTGAGGGAAAACCTCAAGATCTGATAGATCCGAAATTTTTGTTTTTCGTCAAATGAACTTGAAACTCAAAACTGCGAGCGGATTTGTAATCAGCACTCTTGGATTACTCAAAACAGGAAGTTTTAGCTTAATATAAAGCCAAATAAAGATATTAGATTTTTGAGGGAAAACATCAAGATCTGATAGATCCGAAATTTTTGTTTTTCGTCAAATGAAATTGAAATCCAAAACTGCGACCGGATTTGTAATCAGCACTCTTGGATTACTCAAAACAGGAAATTTTAGCGTAATATAAGGCCAAATAAAGATTTTAGGTTTTTGAGGGAAAACCTCAAGATCTGATAGATCCGAAATTTTTGTTTTTCGTCAAATGAAATTGAAATCCAAAACTGCGACCGGATTTGTAATCAGCACTCTTGGATTTCCCAAAACAGGAAATTTTAGCTTAATATAAAGCCAAATAAAGATTTTCGATTTTTGAGGGAAAACATCAAGATCTGATAGGTCCAAAATTTTTGTTTTTCGTCAAATGAAATTGAAACCCAAAACTGCGACCGGATTTGTTATCAGCACTCTTGGGTTACCCAAAACAGGAAGTTTTAGCTTAATATAAGGCCAAATAAAGATTTTAGATTTTTGAGGGAAAACCTCAAGATCTGATAGATCCGAAATTTTTGTTTTTCGTCAAATGAACTTGAAACTCAAAACTGCGACTGGATTTGTTATCAGCACTCTTGGGTTACCCAAAACAGGAAGCTTTAGCTTAATATAAGGCCAAATAAAGATTTTAGATTTTTGAGGGAAAACCTCAAGATCTGATAGATCCGAAATTTTTGTTTTTCGTCAAATGAACTTGAAACTCAAAACTGCGACCGGATTTGTAATCAGCACTCTTGGATTTCCCAAAACAGGAAATTTTAGCTTAATATAAAGCCAAATAAAGATTTTCGATTTTTGAGGGAAAACATCAAGATCTGATAGGTCCAAAATTTTTGTTTTTCGTCAAATGAAATTGAAACCCAAAACTGCGACTGGATTTGTTATCAGCACTCTTGGGTTACCCAAAACAGGAAGTTTTAGCTTAATATAAGGCCAAATAAAGATTTTAGATTTTTGAGGGAAAACCTCAAGATCTGATAGATCCGAAATTTTTGTTTTTCGTCAAATGAACTTGAAACTCAAAACTGCGACTGGATTTGTTATCAGCACTCTTGGGTTACCCAAAACAGGAAGTTTTAGCTTAATATAAAGCCAAATAAAGATTTTCGATTTTTGAGGGAAAACATCAAGATCTGATAGGTCCAAAATTTTTGTTTTTCGTCAAATGAAATTGAAACCCAAAACTGCGACTGGATTTGTTATCAGCACTCTTGGGTTACCCAAAACAGGAAATTTTAGCTTAATATAAAGCCAAATAAAGATTTTCGATTTTTGAGGGATAACCTCAAGGTCTGATAGATCCGAAATTTTTGATTTTCGTCAAATGAATTTGAAACTCAAAACTGCGACCGGATTTGTAATCAGCACTCTTGGATTACCCAAAACAGGAAATTTTAGCTTAATATAAAGCCAAATAAAGATTTTCGATTTTTGAGGGATAACCTCAAGGTCTGATAGATCCGAAATTTTTGATTTTCGTCAAATGAATTTGAAACTCAAAACTGCGACCGGATTTGTTATCAGCACTCTTGGATTACCCAAAACAGGAAGTTTTAGCTTAATATAAAGCCAAATAAAGATTTTAGATTTTTGAGGGAAAACATCAAGATCTGATAGGTCCAAAATTTTTGTTTTTCGTCAAATGAAATTGAAACCCAAAACTGCGACCGGATTTGTTATCAGCACTCTTGGATTACCCAAAACAGGAAGCTTTAGCTTAATATAAGGCCAAATAAAGATTTTAGATTTTTGAGGGAAAACATCAAGATCTGATAGATCCGAAATTTTTGTTTTTCGTCAAATGAACTTGAAACTCAAAACTGCGAGCGGATTTGTTATCAGCACTCTTGGATTACCCAAAACAGGAAATTTTAGCTTAATATAAAGCCAAATAAAGATTTTCGATTTTTGAGGGATAACCTCAAGGTCTGATAGATCCGAAATTTTTGATTTTCGTCAAATGAATTTGAAACTCAAAACTGCGACCGGATTTGTAATCAGCACTCTTGGATTACCCAAAACAGGAAATTTTAGCTTAATATAAAGCCAAATAAAGATTTTCGATTTTTGAGGGATAACCTCAAGGTCTGATAGATCCGAAATTTTTGATTTTCGTCAAATGAATTTGAAACTCAAAACTGCGACCGGATTTGTAATCAGCACTCTTGGATTACCCAAAACAGGAAATTTTAGCGTAATATAAGGCCAAATAAAGATATTAGATTTTTGAGGGAAAACATCAAGATCTGATAGATCCGAAATTTTTGTTTTTCGTCAAATGAACTTGAAACTCAAAACTGCGAGCGGATTTGTAATCAGCACTCTTGGATTACCCAAAACAGGAAATTTTAGCTTAATATAAAGCCAAATAAAGATTTTAGATTTTTGAGGGAAAACATCAAGATCTGATAGGTCAAAAATTTTTGTTTTTCGTCAAATGAAATTGAAACCCAAAACTGCGACCGGATTTGTTATCAGCACTCTTGGATTACCCAAAACAGGAAGCTTTAGCTTAATATAAGGCCAAATAAAGATTTTAGATTTTTGAGGGAAAACCTCAAGATCTGATAGATCCGAAATTTTTGTTTTTCGTCAAATGAACTTGAAACTCAAGACTGTGAGCGGATTTGTAATCAGCACTCTTGGATTACCCAAAACAGGAAATTTTAGCTTAATATAAAGCCAAATAAAGATTTTCGATTTTTGAGGGAAAACATCAAGATCTGATAGATCCGAAATTTTTGTTTTTCGTCAAATGAACTTGAAACTCAAAACTGCGACCGGATTTGTAATCAGCACTCTTGGATTACCCAAAACAGGAAATTTTAGCGTAATATAAGGCCAAATAAAGATATTAGATTTTTGAGGGAAAACCTCAAGATCTGATAGGTCCAAAATTTTTGTTTTTCGTCAAATGAAATTGAAACCCAAAACTGCGACCGGATTTGTTATCAGCACTCTTGGATTACCCAAAACAGGAAATTTTAGCTTAATATAAAGCCAAATAAAGATTTTCGATTTTTGAGGGATAACCTCAAGGTCTGATAGATCCGAAATTTTTGATTTTCGTCAAATGAATTTGAAACTCAAAACTGCGACCGGATTTGTAATCAGCACTCTTGGATTACCCAAAACAGGAAATTTTAGCGTAATATAAGGCCAAATAAAGATATTAGATTTTTGAGGGAAAACATCAAGATCTGATAGATCCGAAATTTTTGTTTTTCGTCAAATGAACTTGAAACTCAAAACTGCGAGCGGATTTGTAATCAGCACTCTTGGATTACCCAAAACAGGAAATTTTAGCTTAATATAAAGCCAAATAAAGATTTTAGATTTTTGAGGGAAAACATCAAGATCTGATAGGTCAAAAATTTTTGTTTTTCGTCAAATGAAATTGAAACCCAAAACTGCGACCGGATTTGTTATCAGCACTCTTGGATTACCCAAAACAGGAAGCTTTAGCTTAATATAAGGCCAAATAAAGATTTTAGATTTTTGAGGGAAAACCTCAAGATCTGATAGATCCGAAATTTTTGTTTTTCGTCAAATGAACTTGAAACTCAAGACTGTGAGCGGATTTGTAATCAGCACTCTTGGATTACCCAAAACAGGAAATTTTAGCTTAATATAAAGCCAAATAAAGATTTTCGATTTTTGAGGGAAAACATCAAGATCTGATAGATCCGAAATTTTTGTTTTTCGTCAAATGAAATTGAAATCCAAAACTGCGACCGGATTTGTAATCAGCACTCTTGGATTACTCAAAACAGGAAATTTTAGCGTAATATAAGGCCAAATAAAGATTTTAGGTTTTTGAGGGAAAACCTCAAGGTCTGGTAGATCCGAAATTTTTTTTTCCTTAAATGAAACTGAAACCCAAAACTGCGACCGGATTTGTAATCAGCACTCTTGGATTACCCAAAACTGGAAATTTTAGCTTAATATAAAGCCAAATAAAGATATTAGATTTTTTTGAGGGATAACCTCAAGGTCTGATAGATCCGAAATTTTTGATTTTCGTCAAATGAATTTGAAACTCAAAACTGCGACCGGATTTGTAATCAACACTTTAGGATTACCCAAAACAGGAAATTTTACCATAATAGAAAGCCAAATAAAGATTTTCGAATTTTGAGGAAAAACCTCAAGATCTGATAGATCCGAAATTTTTATTTTTCGTCAAATGAAATTGAAACTCAAAACTACGACCAGATTTGTAATCAGCACTGTCAAACTATCCAAAGCTTAATAAAAAGCCAAATAAAGATTTTCGATTTTTGAGGGAAAACCTCAAGGTCTGATAGATCCAAAATTTTTGGTTCTCGTCAACTGAGGCTGAAACTCAAAACTGCGACAAGATTTGTAATCAGCACTCTCGGATTATCCAAAACAGGAAATTTTAGCTTAATAGAAAGCTAAATAAAGATTTTCGATTTTTGAGGGAAAACCTCAAGACCTGATTGATACGAAATTTTTGATTTTCGTCAAATGAGACTGAAACTCAATACTACGACAGGCTTTGCAATCAGCACTCCCAAATTATCCAAAAAATATGGTTTCAGCTTCGTAGAAAGCCAAATAAATGTTTTCGATTTTTTAGGTAAGGCTCGAGATCTGAAAGGTTTTATTTTTGCCAGACGAGACTAAAACTCAAAACTAAGACAGGATTTGAAATCAGCACTCCCAAATTATCCCAGATAAACAGAGTTAATAGCTCAACAGGCAGAACCTGATCTACTTGCAAATAAGCAATCCATTATGGAGAGTGAGAAAATGGAACCACCATAGTCCGATCCGACTACATAAATAACTCTGTGATATAGAGTAGGGTTTCAATATGCAAAAAGTACTGGTAAGATCTCCAAGAAGAATAACTACCCCATTTTCATAGATTTATTTTCACCATCTTTTACAGTGCGTGGAATTTCCCCTTTTAAATAATATACGGTTGGAATACATTTGGATATACATACACCTATATATTCAGCCACGATGTGTAGTTATAGGGAAAGGATAATTTTTCGTTTTTACGATCCACTATTTTCAAGTTTGGAAGAAAAGGTACTCGTATTTTAAAGAAGAAATTCACAATATGTATAAGACCTCTGAGAAGTATATCGGAATATTTCTCAGCAGATCTACAGGGTGTTTCATAAGGTCGTTTTCCTAACCGTGCTCACCCTGCACCTCGTCGATTTGTATCGCTCGTGCAAAGAGCTAGAGACACAGGATGTCAAAATCCACATCGTGGTGGACACGCTGGAAGACAGATCCGGCAATCATAATTATTTATTTACTATCGTCTTAATTGTATAGTATCCAGAAATATTCCATTCTTCGTTAAAAGAGACGGTATTTTGATGGTTCAGGAATGATTACATCAAAATCAATAGATATGTTGACCTCTACTGCGTTACTGCATATTTCTTCATCATCAACGCAAATTCTGAAGTCTTACATAAATTTTGAAGAGCTGGCAACGCTGATATAATTTCATGCGACTTATTTACGGTAGAACCTCGACTGTCAAACGTTTGTTTTGTTTGTGCGTCTTTTATGCTTGGTCAGTAAAATCGAATTCGCTATTTGTTGGTGACCGTAGTGAAGCTTTACGGACTTACTGTGCTATATTCGAGTATAGTTTAACAATTTTTCGAGATGGGACTCAAAAAGTGCAGTGTTTGTAACATGGGTTGCATTGGAAGAATTTTCAGGTTAGTTGGCAATGTTTGGAGGCTGAAGTGTCAAAAGATGATGGCTTTGAGCACGCCATGCTGAAGTGCTTTGTTTACTACCTCTTTGTTCAGTTGTTACTCTGAGGGCCTCATACATGGAACAAATTAAACTCCTCAATTTGATCGAATATTATAATTTTATATTATATTTCACTAATTCTACTTTAATTTCTTCTTCGTTTCCAGCCAATCTGTATTTTGCGGGTAATTAGAATCCACGAACTTTTTCCGCATCGACAAGAAACCGAAAGTTTTCTTGAGCATTTTTCAATGCTCAGTTGAAGTTTACTAGGCGTTTGGTGCTTCTTAACTGCTTCGAATATTTTAACGAGTTTTGTGCAAAGTTTCTGCAAACTATTAAGAGCTCTAGTTCTTACTTACACAAACAAGGGCTGCCGCTACTGCTCGTCTCTCAAGCTTACCTAAAAACAAAAAGAAGAACAAGGTTTAGATATAGTTTTTCCGAAGTTGGTTGGACGTAACCTCAAGAACAGACACCTTCACAACAGTAAGTTGACCTGAAAAGTTGGCAGGTCAATATACAATGTGTTCCACCATCATGTCGACAAACTTTGAGGTATGAAAATATAATTAAAGTTATCGAGAAAAAATGCGAAAAAAAAGGGGTCAACCTTTTAATTAACTTCTTATTACATTTTCAATTTCTGTATCACGATTCCATGGGTTCGCGCAGTTGTAGCACCATAGCTTGATTATTTATCGACCGATTCAGGACATTTTGGACTCATTTTATAGGAGAATGACTGGGCATATCAACTCAAGCAAAAAAAGATAATACCTGTTAATTTCTAGAGCTAAAAAAATCACCAAACTGAAAAAAATTGTAATGCACTTATTTGTGTTACTTACAAATAATTTGAAAAAAAGCCGTATTAGTGCCGATTTATTAAGGCATTTTAATGTTTAGCAGGATGTTTCCTGTCTTACCACATGCAATTCGTGTATCTGGCACTACAATCTTCGACAGAATAGGCCATTTTGTATTATGACTTCTTTATCACAGCGCCATGTGTTCACGTTCACGTGTAACGCCATATCTTGATTATCTATCAAGCGATTCACGACTTTTTGCTCTCAATTTATAGAGAAATGACTGGATATATCAACTAAGGGAAAAAAGACAATATCCGACAATTTATAAGGGTAAAAAATTTACCAAACTGAAAAAAAATTTTTTTGTAATGCACCTGTTTTGGTTACTTGCAAATAATTTGAAAAAAAGCCGTATTAGTGCCTATTTATTGAGACAGGTTAATGTTTATCAGGATGTTTCCTGTCTAACGGCACGCAATTTTTTTATGTAGCACTAAAATCGTCGACAAAATAGGCTTTTTTATTACGACCAATTTAGAAATAAACAAGAATTTGGTATGCACATTGTCCTTATTATTTAGTATTTAAATTAATCAACAAAATTTTCAAAATGTCCGCCATTTTTATTTAGGCACGCTTGACTTTTGAAACTGACGCTCTGGGTTACTCGACGCTAAGTTATGCTCCAGTATGTTTTCTTTGATTTCCAAGTGATTCCGTATATATCTCATTTTAATTAGTTGCCTTTCAGTCATTTGGCTTAATACTAAATAAATAATACTAAAAATAAAAATAATGAAATTTGTTCATGTAAATTGCATTTAAGTAATAATCTGTACCGAAGTCCAATAAAGACAATGTACATACCAAATTCTCCTTTATTTCAAAATTAGTCGTAATAAAAAAGCCTATTTCGTCCATGATTTTAGTGCTACATAAACAAATTGCATGTCGTTAGACAGGAGATATCCTGATAAACATTAAACTGTGTTTATAAATAGGCACTCATATGGCTTTTTTCCAAATTATTTGCAAGAAACCGAAACAAGTGCAATACAATTTTTTTAAGTTTGGTGGATTTTTTTAGCCTTAGAAATTGTCGGATATTATTTTTTTAGCTTATTCCCCTATAAAATGGGTCCAAAAACTTGTGAATCGCTCGATAAATAATCAAGATATGGCGTTACAACTGCGCGAACCCATGGAGTCGTGATACAGAAGTCATAATACAAAAAGGCCTATTCTGTCGAAAATTTTTGTGCTACATACACGAATTGCATGTGGTTAGACAGGAAACATTCTGCTAAACATTAAACTGTCTTAATCAATAGGCACTAATGCGATTTTTTTTCAAATTATTTGCAAGTAACCAAAACAAGTGCATTACAAAAAAAAAAAATTTTTTTCGGTTTGGTGAATTTTTTAAGCCTTAGAAATTATCAAATTTTGTATTTTTTGCCTTAGTTGATATGCCCAGTCATTCTCCTATAAAATGAGTCCAAAATGTCGTGAATCGGTCGATAGATAATCAAGATATGGCGTTACAACTGCGTAACACATGGCGCTGTGATACAGAAGTCATAATACAAAAAGGCCTATTCTGTCGAAAATTTTAGTACTACATACACGATACACGAGTTACATGTGGTAAGACAGGAAACATCCTGGTAAACATTAAAATGTCTTAAAAAATAGGCACTAGTACGGCTTTTTTTCAAATTATTTGTAAGTAACCCAAATAAGTGCATTTCAAAAATTTTTTTTTCAGTTTGGTGATTTTTTTAGCCTTAGAAATTGTCAGGTATTCTCTTTTTTTGTTTTATTTGATATGCCCAGTCATTCTCCTATAAAATGAGTCCAAAATGTCGTGAATCGGTCGTTAAATAATCAAGCTATGGCGCTACAACTGCGCGAACCCATGGAATCGTGATACAGAAATTGAATATGTAACAAAAAATTAATTAAAAGGTTGACCCCTTTTTTTTCGCATTTTCTCTCGATAACATTAATTGTATTTTCATACCTCAAAGTTTGTCGACATGATGGTGGAACACATTGTATTTTTTTAAATTGGCTTATTGGCAAGAAGGGTCTACTGGAACCTCTATTTTTAGAGATTCTTTCTCAAGCAGCCAAGGAGAAATTTTAACGCTGTCATTTGTATATTCAAATATTCGTCAAAAGGCAAGACATAAAGTTTTTTCCAAGATACTATTCCTTGTAAAATGTCTACCCATCCTAGCCTAACTACCACTCTGTTGAAATATTCAAGTATTTCAAGCTGACAGTTGGCATGATTAGAAGAAATACGTATTCTTGTCTCGGCCAGAATAATTTTCTTGGCTTAGATAGGAAACCTTGTTATTATCATAATAATTATTATGTGGTATTTCTGTTGCTACTGTCTCTCTGGAGGAAATAGTAATGAGGCATTTTAATTATATTGCAGATAAGTGCTTATTAGTGGTGGACAGGTACTTCGTGCGTATGCTTGTTTGAA
Organism: Callosobruchus maculatus; assembly: GCA_951848785.1. Classification (NCBI taxonomy): domain Eukaryota; kingdom Metazoa; phylum Arthropoda; class Insecta; order Coleoptera; family Chrysomelidae; genus Callosobruchus; species Callosobruchus maculatus. Next base: position 2,042,665 of record CATOUR010000004.1, on the reverse strand, counting down.
AATAATTGGTTATTATTGAAAGTGAATGCAGTAGAAGGACGGGATGAGAAAATGCATGAAAATGACATTAGACGTTAATGGATATGTAAAGTCATTTTAAAAGGTATTTTAGCTATTCTAATGTATTAATAGAAAATATTATTATATCTGGTGATTCAAAAAATGTATTTTTAAGTACTGTTCAAATAAATTTCAAGGAGATCGACTTCTAATATTGGCGTTAATTATAGCAAAAACAGCGTCAAGTAGATAGGGTCGGTTTTTTATCAGAATTTTCGAGTTATGTCAAATATGTTTAACGCCATGAAAAGCTTCTGCCTATAATACCCAAGAACTAGCTCTCATTATAGGAAAAAAAACGTGTCAAGTAGATGAACTCTAGACTCATTTTGAGGTTAAATAACCAATTCTTAACGCCATGAAAAACTTTTGCTTATATAGACAGGACTGAGCGTTAATTATATGGAACAAAATTGTGTCAAGTAGATTGACTCCATTCTTGACCAGCATTTTCGGGTTACGTCAAATATTTTTAATGCCACGAAAAGCTTCTGCCTATACCCAAGAACTAGCTCTCATTATAGGAAAACATCGTGTCAAGTAGATGAACTCAGTATGTCAGACTCATTTTGAGGTATAATAAACAATTCTTAAAGCCATGAAAACTTTTGTCTGACTGAGCGTTAAAGATATAGGATAAAATTGTGTCAAGCAGATTGACTTCGAGCAGACAGAAAGAATTCTGCCGGTGCGCCATCTAGTACCCGAAGGTAACGGCAAACCAAGGAAATCTCTACTTAACAGCAGTAGACTTCTTGGTGGGACGACAAGGTGCATCCGCTTGGCCACTAGAGAGCGCGGGTTCCATACGCCGCTGCGTATGAAAGCCGATATACGAGGGCTGCTCTATACTATGGATTGACGGAGGTATAGAGCAGCCCTCGTAGATTGACTTCGTTCTTGACACACATTTTCGTGTTACCTAAAAATTCGTAACGCCATCAAAAGCTTTTGCCTATACCCAAGAACTAGCGTAAATTATACTATAGGACAAAATCGTGTCGAGTAGGTCGACTCAGTACGTCAGATTAACGACATGACAAACTTTTGCTTATATGCACAAGGCTGAGCGTTAATGATATAGATAGGACAAAATTGTGTCAAGTAGATGGATTCAGTACGTCAGACTCATTTTGAGGTTAAATAAACGATTCTTAACAACATGAAAAACTTTTCCTTCTGTGCACAAGACTGAGTGTTAATTATATAGGACAAAATTGTGTCAAGTAGATTGACTTCGTTCTTGACACGCATTTTCGTGTTATCTAAAAATTGTTAACGCCAAATAAACAATTCTTAACGACATGAAAAACTTTTCCTTCTGTGCACAAGACTGAGCGTTAATTATATAGGACAAAATTGTGTCAAGTAGATTGACTCTGTTCTTGACACGCATTTTCGTGTTACCTAAAAATTCTTAACGCCATCAAAAGCTTTTGCCTATACCCAAGAACTAGGGTTATTTATACCATAGGACAAAATCGTGTCGAGTAGGCCGACTCAGTACGTCAGATTCATTTTTAGGTTAAATGAGCAATTCTTAAAGACATGAAAAACTTTTGCTTATATGCACAATACTGAGCGTTAATTATATAGGGCAAAATTGTGTCAAGTAGATTGACTCTGTTCCTGACACGCATTTTCGTGTTACCTAAGAATTCTTAACGGCATCAAAAGCTTTTGCTTATACCCAAGAACTAGCGTTATTTAAACCATCGGACAAAATCGTGTCAAGTAGGTCGACTCAGTACGTCAGACTCATTTTGAGGACAACGCCATGAAAAAATTTTGCTTATATGCACAAGACTGAGCGTTAGTTATATAGGACAATATCGTGTCAAGTAGGTCGACTCAGTACGTCAGACTCATTTTGAGGTTAAATAAACAATTTTTAACGACATGAAAACTTCTGCTCATATGCACAAGACTGAGAGTTAATTATATAGGACAAAATTGTGTCAAGTAGATTGACTCCGTCCTTGACACGCATTTTCGTGTTGCCTATAAAATCTCAACGCCACGAAAAGCTTTTACCTATACCCAGGAATTAGCGTTGATTATAATTGTAGGACAAAATCGTGTCAAGTAGTTGGACTCAGTACATTACACGCATTTTTCAGTTACGTAAACAATTGGTAACATTATGAAAAGGTTTTATGTCCGAAAACTAGCGTTAGTTGTATGATAAAAAGCGCGTCACGTAGATTGACTCAGTACTACATAAAAACATTTTCTAGTGATGTAAAAAGTAATACTACGATCTCATTTTGTCTTCGCCTGACTACGAGCACTATTAATAGAAAAAAAGTGTCAAGTAGATTGATTCAGTACTTCGCACAGACATTTTCGCGTGATTTAAAAAAATGATACTACGAAAAAATTCTGCCACGTCCAAAAAAAAACGAATTATAAGAAAAACGTGTCAAGTTGGTTAACTCAGTACTTCGCACAGGTAATTTTGCGCGTCAATTATTATAAGAAAAAAAAACGCGTCAAGTAGATTGCCTTGGTACAGAAAAAGCTTCGATAATAATACTTCCTTGCTCCACTGGCGAGTGAAGTAACCGCAATCTTCCAGACAAACTGATAGGAGATAAATATGTACAACACGTGAAATATCCCCGCGAAACTTCTCGAAACTTCGAGGCAACTCCAGCTGGTTGTAAACTGACACGAAATTCAGTTAATAAACACTGGGGAGCCTTAACAAACAGTTAAAAATTATTTCCAGCTAGCGGCAGCTGCGGACTCGGGCACTTGAAAATTAATTCCTATGATGAATCGCGGAACAAGAGGTGTCTTGCTTTGAAACGAACCGCTTGAACTTTCAGAACTTAAACACGGAAGTTTCTTGTTTATTATTCAAATTATTTTTTACTCTTTGCTGTCCGTAGTTGCAGCAGGTTGTAACTTTGCAGGTTGCTACTTCATTAACTCCTTGATATGCGGTTCTTACGGGAAGTAAACTTCCCGTAAATCCTGTCAAGTCAAGTAGATGCACTATACAAGCATTTTGAAGTTAGGTGAAAAGCTCTCACCACCATGAGAACCTTTGCCTACCACGAAGATTGTGTGTTAATTATATGAAAGAATCGCGTAAAGTAGATCGACTCGGTACTTCAAACGCACGTTTTCCGAGTTCCTTAAGAAAGTAACTCTGCTCATTCTACGAGAATAAGTCTAAAGTGCGCGATAAGGTCTATGCGAAGTACTGAGTCAATCTACTTGCCACGTTTTTTATATAGTTAACTATAGCGCTTGGGCACAGACGAAGGCTTTCAATAATGTCAATAAATGTTTGACGAACCTAACTAGAAAATGCGCGTTAAATGCAGAGTCTATCTACTTGACGCTATTTGTTCCTCTAATAATTAGCGCTCTTTTGTAGTTTTTATTTTTTACATCACTAGAAAATGCCTCCTTCAAGGACTGGGCAATCTACTTGACACGATTTTTTCCTATAATTGATGCTAGTTCTCAAGCATAGGCAACAGTTTTTCATTAAGATAAAGAATATTCATGGAGAAAAGGGGTTAGGTACCAAGTCAATCTACTTGACGTTTCTTTCCTATAATAATTAACGCTCGATTTTGGTCATGACAAAGTAAAAAACTATTAGTTCGATGAAAATTTTCAAAATTTTGAAAATGCAGGTACCTTACAAAATCGATTAAAATTTTTAATTACTTCAATGCCGTATCAATTTTGAGAAATTAATTTCCTACTTCGATCCAGCAACATATCGTTCCCCAAGCGGAGAGCAGAGAGCAGAAGGCAGAAGGCAGAAGGCAGAAGGCAGAAGGCGGAAGGCAGAAGGCAGAAGGCAGAAGGCAGAAGGCAGAAGGCAGAAGGCAGAAGGCAGAAGGCAGAAGGCAGAAGGCAGAAGGCAGAAGGCAGAAGGAAGAATAGGCAGAATAGGCAGAATAGGCAGAATAGGCAGAATAGGCAGAATAGGCAGAATAGGCAGAATAGGCAGAATAGGCAGAATAGGCAGAATAGGCAGAATAGGCAGAATAGGCAGAATAGGCAGAATAGGCAGAATAGGCAGAATAGGCAGAATAGGCAGAATAGGCAGAATAGGCAGAATAGGCAGAATAGGCAGAATAGGCAGAATAGGCAGAATAGGCAGAATAGGCAGAATAGGCAGAATAGGCAGAATAGGCAGAATAGGCAGAATAGGCAGAATAGGCAGAATAGGCAGAATAGGCAGAATAGGCAGAATAGGCAGAATAGGCAGAATAGGCAGAATAGGCAGAATAGGCAGAATAGGCAGAATAGGCAGAATAGGCAGAATAGGCAGAATAGGCAGAATAGGCAGAATAGGCAGAATAGGCAGAATAGGCAGAATAGGCAGAATAGGCAGAATAGGCAGAATAGGCAGAATAGGCAGAATTCTGCGGAAATCACACAGAAAAATATGTCGTTCTGTCAAAGACTTACGCTTGGGTTCAATGGGACGACTCAGCATTCCTCAAATACAGCGATATTTTATCCAATGGGAATATTTTATCCAATGGGAAGTGTATAGTTGGTAACGAATTATATCGTATTGTCGATTCAACTACAAGATATCATTGGATTGCAATGAATGATTCAATCGCAGCCTGTCGTTGAATCGAATCTGTTTTTGGTAATTGATTCTAAACTACTTTCTTTTCCTTGGATCAACAGATTTTATTGCGAGGACAGCTGATTGATTCGTTTGGATGTTTAATTGTGTGATTTTGTATGAAATTATAAAGAGCATGATATAAGAATTAGACATAAGCCTGCACCAGTTGTTGCAATACCTTAAATACAACTGTCTGACTAATCTAAATACCTTCATTCAAATGGTCCTTCATTTAATACATAACTGGACACATTTAAATCACACAATTGCTGATGCAATACGCAAAACCACGGGATGACACAACAGGGCTAACACCGAAACAACACAACGGAACAACACCGTCCATGTTCACGGGTTCGCGGCGATAGTAACATTGAGATGATCCCCCTGTTCATTATTCTTACCTTCATTGAATCGCAATATCAGTCCCGTCGAATTCTGATTATAGGTCAGCGAACGACAAGGGTCATTGAAACAAAATTAATTTTTGTCAGATGAATTATCACGAACTGCTGTTGCAGTAATAATTTTTGTACATTGAATAGATTGTATATTTTGCTTAAATGAAACATAGGGTAAATTTCGAAAACAAAAGGATGTTTTGATTGCATTATATGTCAATACTGTTATTAGAAGGATTATACATATCGTCAGAAGGAATATAAAATTATTTTGAATTTATTGGCGTACCTGTGATTACTTCGAATATAAGGATTGAATTCATTCAATGACATGGATTTGAAACAACTGTGAATATATTTAAAGTGATGGAAAAACATCCAAATACTAAAAATTAATTGGAAACGCAACAGTATTTTTTTCTGTGTACTGACTTTATTTCTCGACGATTATCGTGCTCTCTATCTACGATCCTAACCTTGGTCTTGCTGTAGTTAATACCAAGACCATATGCTGCACTGTGTTGTTCTAAGATGTTTAATAAAGCTACTAGTTCTTCCAATTATATAGAACTAATCAAATCTTTTAAGTTTGAATATGTGTTATTTTTTCATTCGTCCTTGTATATGTGTGTCTCTTTTTCTGTGAGAGCCAGTGGGTCTGGTATGCCACGTGACCTGGTTATCTCCTCTCTAGCTGCGTAGCAAGGACAAAGTCAATTAAAAGCAGTTTTAGGGGCAATTCCGGGAAACTACCAGATATTATCCCCAGACTGCAAATTGCCGCTCGTTCTACTTCCACTACCCGGGTAACGGCTTATAATAAGCATATTTTTAGAATGCATACCATTAAAAAACCTTACACTCATTGCACGGCACTGCTAATAGTATCCTCCACGCACGTAACAGCTATACTTGGTCTTCTACATAGAATGTATAAAATGTCATGTGAGTTCACTACCTACAAAACGAAAAAATAATAGAATTTCAAATCTGCAGTACCACACATGTGTGGAGCAAGCTCATCCAGTCGTTTGGCGAGGCTCACGTCGTTGCTCTCGATATTTCAAAGGCATTCGGCCAACTCTCCTAAACAAGCTTCCGTCTTCATCATCATCATAGTCACAATGTCTTAACAGACATGTTGTGAACTCGTAAAATGCATTTACACATTTTACGAGTTTCTCTTGGGATATTTTAAGATCTTTAATGCAGTAGTTTCCCCATTTGCTTTCTGCATCCTCATGCCGTTGGCCAGATGGTATCTACTGGCTCATCCGCCTTTAGGGGCAATTTCTCGCCCCAAGGACAAGAAGGTGTCCTGACTCTTCTCAACTCGTCCACCCGAAGCTGTTGGTTGAGAAGAGGTAACTGCTTATACCGACAGTAGTTCGGTGTTCCTTTTAGTCGCCTTTTACGACACGCAGGATATACGATGGGAGATATTCTAACCCGCCCCCACACGGGCTGCTCGAACAAGATATTCCTAAAATAATTGTTTGCCTCGAACTGGTCTATTTTGGGCAAAAGATTCAAGAGACATTTTTTGTTTAGAATGGTATTTCAGACTATCAAAAATAAATTTTTTAATGGTAAACAAATAATAAGACAAGAAGTTGCATTGAAAATAAATTTTAGGGGTTGTGTTTTCCACCCCTCACAACCATGGTTTTAACCAAATAAATTACTGGGTAAGTGTGTTTTTGGTAGTAGAACATGTCAGGTTAATTTCAATATTGTAACTTTTTTAGTGCCTGCAAAAAATATTGTTGTCCTGTTGTCCAGATTGCTGTCACTTATTATTATTATTGTTATCTGACTTTCTAAGTTCCTCTCGCATAATTGTGGTAGCAACAAGTGTTGACGGGCTGTGCCAAGTCAACACCCGGACTATTATTGGTCGGAATTTAGGAAGGATCGCACTATATTACAAGTCTTCAGGATTACAGACTTTTGGTATACTTTGTGTAACTTTTCGTCCAAGCCCGACTGTTGAAGGTGCTGTGTAAACGTGTTTGGTGTAAGGCCTGAGACCGACATAATGAGGGGGACAATAGTGACTTTGTTTTGTTTCCAAAGTCGTTTTATTTCCATGGCAAGGTGCGTGTATTTAGATATCTTCCCAGCGTAAGTGTTTTGGATATTCACATCATTGGGAATGGTTATATCTATCAACTAGGTAATTTTGTCGGCCTTTGAATAGAAAACTATATCTGGTCTATTAGCTGGGATAGTCTTGCCTGTATGTATTTCAACGTCCCAGTATAGCTTGTATCGATCGTTTTCGAGTACTGATGTCGGAGTGTAATTATAATAGGGATTTGTGTTTTCTATTAGTTTATTTGTTGTGTCCATTGCTTGATGTATGGCCTTGGCCGCAGAGTTATGTCTGGTGTGTATTCGGTGCCGGCAAGGGTTTTGCATCCGGTTGTTATGTGATCTATTATTAATTCTTAGATCACCTAAGATATGGGAAGCAAAAGGGCTACTTGTCAGAGCCCGTTTACAACAGACTGTCCACACGCAAGGCTTATCATGACAAGCATCCCCAAACACATGTAGCTGCATGAATATCCAATATACAGGGTGTTTACCAGTACACTCCATGTTCAATAATTCAGTGCACAACGGAAGATGCATATGCAATGACATAATTTGCAAATGAATACAATCCCGTAGAGATCCGGTGACATAGAGGGACGCTCCTCGCTATATTGCCGGACAAGCGTTCGCTATTAGCAACAAATTAGTACAAGGTTAAAGAGGGTAGGAGCGTTGGAGTATGTGTTAATAGGACCCACTTAGAGTGAGCGGGGGAGCTATTCTAATTGCGAAACATTTCTGAATTGAGATAGGTTTTTGGATGAATTGTTTCTTTAATTTTTAAGTACTTGCGTAACATATGTTTATAGAGCACCTTCTGATAGAGAGCATACAAAACGCGTGAAGAAGGGATTGACTTTACTGAGGAGGAACGCTCCTACCCAAACAACGTTTTCCCGACCCTTCTCGATCGAAGACATTAATAATGCCATATCAGATGTTAGGCCTGGAAGGGCTCCTGGTTTCGACGGCGTCCTGCCGGAATTTCTCATTCACGCAGGTCAGCAAACAAGAGTGTGGCTATCTCTCTTCTTTACGAACCTCCTTAATACGAGAAACCTCCCGCGGGAATTCAAAAGAACGAAGGTCATATCAATATTAAAACCTGGTAAACCGAACGATCAACCCGCCAGCTACAGACCTATAGCCTTGCTCAGTTGTTCCTATAAATTAGTAGAAAGAGCCGTCTACAACCGATTGAGCGCGACTATCTTACACCGGGTCCCGATAACCCAGGCTGGTTTCAGACCGGGTCGCAGTTGTTGTGATCAAGTACTGTCCCTCACAACGCATATAGAGGCAGGCTACCAGCAAAACATGAAGACGGGAGTGGCGTTTGTTGACCTCACTGCCGCATACGATACGGTCTGGAGGGAGGGTCTCCTATATAAGTTGCTGCAGGTGATTCCCTGTCAGACCACTACAAGGCTCATAAACAACATGTTATGCGACAGAAAGTTCCAAGTAATCCTAAACGAGAAAGCAAGCAGGCAGCGCAAATTGAACAACGGACTTCCACAAGGCTCAGTACTGGCCCCTTTACTTTTCAATCTATATATATCTGACATGCCAGAAACAGTCAGTTACAAGTTTTGCTATGCGGACGACATAGCCATAGCTTTTTCCGATAAGAGCTTCAAGAACGTTGAGCATACTCTTTCTAACGACTTGTTAGCTCTAAACAACTACTTCAAGAAATGGAGACTAGTACCGAGCCCCAACAAAATCGAAGTTTCCTGCTTCCACCTGAATAACAAACTAGCTAAATATGAACTGCAGGTACTTTTTGCAGGCGAACCCCTGAAGCATAACCATTTCCCAAAATATCTTGGAGTAACGTTAGATCGCACCCTCTGCTATAAGAAACATCTCGCAAACACTGCAGGAAAACTCAGAACACGCAACAACATTATCCAAAAGCTGTGTGGAACGACGTGGGGTGCCACTGCTCCAACTCTACGAACCAGTGCACTAGCTCTTGTCTATTCGTGTGCTGAGTATTGTGCGCCTGTCTGGATTAACAGCCACCATACCAGACTAATTGACGTCCAACTGAATCACACTATGAGACTTATTACAGGCGCAGTTAAGACAACCCCAACTCAATGGCTGCCTGTACTCTCTGGAACAGCCCCACCGCAGCTTCGAAGGACTGAAGCCCTTCTACGGGAGTATAACAAGATTACGGCCAACAACAAACTGCCCATCCACCGAGCAATACCCCCGTTGCAGATAAATAGACTTAAATCCCGACAACCACCAATAAGGGATGCAGAAGGGCTTAAAACCAATAACCTCGACTCCTTAAACCAATGGCGCTCCCAGTGGGAAGGTTTTGCGGAACACCACTCGCGATGCGCATTTATGGGGGCAGCCTTACTTCCAGGATCAGATCTACCCCGGAAAGAGTGGGTAAAACTTAATAGAGTCCGAACAGGCCACGGCAGATGTGCCGACTCCCTTTACAAGTGGGGCTATGTGCAATCTCCCTTATGTGACTGTGGCGCGCCCCGCCAAACTATAAACCATATTACGAGCTGAATGTGAACTGCGTGCGTTTCAGGGATCGCGAGAAGAGTTCTCACAGCCACACCGTTGGCGCTGAAGTGGTTGAAAGAACTTGACATCAACCTGTAAATACCAAAGACTATGTATCTTAGTTTGTAGATGTATATATTTTATTTTAGTATAGGTTATAATAGTTTTTCTTTTAATCTATATTTACTGTTGTCATGTTTTTGAGCCATACGATAAATAAATAAATAAGAGCTTTGCTTCATGCCGTTTGAAAGCCGGAATGCTGTTGGAAAAATATTACGTATATATTACGTTTTCTGCCTTCTGCCTTCTGCCTTCTGCCTTCTGGATGTGAAACCTGGACTATGACAAAAGCAAACGAGGCTAAGCCCAGATGCTTTGAAAGAAAAGTGCTCAGAAAAACTGTTGGCCCGCGTTACCACCCCGACACCAACCAATACCGCATTAGAAATAACGCCGAGGTTAAAGCACTGTATGGCGAGGGAGACATCGTCCAGGAAATCAAGTTTCAACGCCTGAGATGGTTCGGACATGTCCACAGAATGAACAACGAAAGACTGGCGAAACTCGTATGGGAGGAGGTACCAGCTGGAAAGAGACCACCAGGACGCCCGCGAATACGCTGGAAGGATAATATCAGGGCGGACCTCTCAACAATGAATATACCACTCGATCACAACCTAATAGAAGACCGAAGGACATGGATGCAAGTTGTGCAGTCAGCCAAGACCCACCCGGGGTTGTAGAGCTTTGTGATGATGATGATGATGAGAAGCTTGACGGAAAGTGACTCGACTATTGGATGACCCTACATTTCCACAGTTGTTAAGCCAACGTGATGCTTCTTTGTCAGTGTTGTCGCCTGAGATTTCTGTATGCTAAATCGTACTCTATCTACTAATCCCCACTCGGCAATTGTATTGATATCTACGTTGATCTGTAAGGCAAGTTGCTGTCGCCGACGTACCGTCTCCTGGGATGATACTGGCTTGCCTGGTCCCATGCACGATACTAATGATACAAAGACACTTTATAAAAGTGCAGACAAAATACTGTCATTATACTCAGTTTTGGAAAGACCTCGCGACATGAGTGGATACACCAGTAATGACTCGTACAATTTGTCTTTGAGCGAGGATTGGGATGAGAAGGACTACACCAACGAGTTGTAAGTAGGTATGCAATCAAGTTGGCTGTTTTTTTTCAACAACTTGAAATCCCGTATAGTGCTATGCACATCATGTAGGGCGCATTCGTTTCGCCATTGAGTGGAAATTGAAAAAGTGCCTTTCGTTTCAGGCGAACGCGCCATGTAGAGGGTAAACACGTAAGGGGAAACGTAACGAAAGGAATATCTCAGCGCAAGTGAATGGCATCCAGAAATATACTCGCTGACAATAGAGATGGTACACCCACCAACGATAAATCTAGGTTAGGTTAGGTTGAAAGTAAATAGGGCAGCGCTGCCTCCTTCCACTGCGACTCAGTTGTGCCTATTGTGGCTCACACCTTTTTAGAGTTCACCGTACATTCCGCACCTCTTTACGAAGGCGATCAACGTGAAGGGTAAAGCGACAGTCTGCCGTTTGTTCAAGACCCAACTTTCGCATATGGTTCCTTAGACGATCATGTCCCCTCAGCAGACCAACCAGAATGCGGAGATCGTTCCTGTTACATTCCATGATCCTCGGGGGGGCCTGACTCGAGGGGTATCTTATGAACGCCTTCGAGTGCAGTAGCCCTAGTGTATCTCGCCAGTGCAGGAGTGCTTTCCTCTCTGCCTAGTCTGAGATGGTCTTTTTTAGCGGTGCTTTTTGCAATGCCCGCAAATGGTTCTCGTCCTATGAACACAGACTCAGTTCCTCCTCTTGCGAGCGCGTCGGCCAATACGTTGCCTTCCACTCCGTTGTGACCCGGAACCCAAATCAAGGTTACCCTGTTTCCCGTTCCGAGTTTGTTGAGGAGGTGCATGCAGTTCCATACCAGTCTTGAATCAACCCGACTGGAGCACAGTGCTTTCAGTGCAGCCTGGCTGTCTGAAAAGATTTTTATAGATCTGTTTATCAGAGGCCTTTTGATTAGTTCCCTGACTCGCAGCTCTATGGCAATCATTTCTGCTTGCGGTATACCTCCCAAGGTTTACTGAAATTTCAACTCTTGGATTGGTACCGACTACTCCAGCTCCTGCCCACAGTTCAGACTTGGAGCCATCAGTAAATAGCGCAAGATCAGAGGGTGATATAAAATCGTCCCTCCTCCATTCGTCCCTGCCTGCGAAAAGGACGTTATAGGATCGCTCTATGTGCACTTGGGGAACCATATAGTCCGAGACCATTCCGAGTATATGACGATAGGTAATTTCACCCATGATACCCGTTGTGTCTGGTCCTAGTTCCGTTTTGTCCCGTCTGCCAGTTGATAGCAGTTTGTAGGCGACGACTTTTGCAACTCTCTTCACCTCAATAAATCTAAGTAGACACCTTTATTTACAAAATCATTGAACATTGAAGCACTACCCGAATGCAATGCTGGAAAGCCAGATTTACTAGATACATGTGCAATGCTTCAAGTGTCATTTGCGTGATTTTAATTCTTGAGCAATGCCTATATATCCTCAAAAATGAAGAACTTGACGTGAAAATTAGAATGATGTAGTTACACCGGGGATTTATTTAAGACTTGGCAACGCCGCTAGACGGTATACCAGTTCCACTTACGTTAACGTCAATTTGTCATTCTAACTTGCTGGTATTGCTGATATCTCATTGATCCACGCATTTTGCCTTTTTTTTTGGGGGGGGGGGGGGGTTCTCTTGGTAATGATGCATTAGTGTTATGTATGTAAAATATATACCCGCCAACCTGATCCACTATTCTTCATTAGGTAGATAAAATAAAGTTCGATCAGATTGAAACATTACATCGTGAATTTGGTACAGTTAAAACTAAAATATTACAGTAAAATAAAACTAAATCAAAACTGTCGAGAATATTTAGAGAATGTATGGAAACGTTTCAAAAATGTACGCTCTCCATTTTTTCTTATTTTTCTTCTTCTGAATTTTCTTCCAATATCAATAAAATGTCACCCCGCCTTATCAAAAACAAGTTTCAAGGTGTATCATTTTTTAAGTCACTGAGTATACGTATATGCCGTCAGAGCTGGTATGGCGCCGCTTATGTTTACTTGATTTATGTTGATTTTCTTTTGTGTTCATGTTAGGGCTTATACAGTTTGTAAATTGAAAAATTTCATCCGCCGTTCCTATCCGAGATTTTTTCTGGGGGGGGGGGGGGTTGGTAGAATGTTGACAGTCTTTGCAACATTGTATACTTTTCACGTCAATTGGCGAGATGTAAAAAATATCCAAATAAAAAAGAATATTGTTCAATTTAAAGCAAAAAGCTCGCAGTTTTTTTCTTGATGAAGTCTATTAAATACGCTTACTAAACCAACAAATATGTCCATAGACAGAAAAACAAAGGAAAACGTAAAGTAGCGTACATATTGATACTTGAACCCAAAACAGTGGCCGGATTTGTAATTAGTGGCCTCAAACTATGCACGACATGAGTTTTCATTGTGATAGGAATCCAGATAAAGTAGAGCCCAGAGATATACCATTTGTGTACGTTTTGCGCTATATAAAAACTGCATACCATCTATTAGTACAGTTCATCATTTGGAATAGATACAGTTTTGATAATATTCAATGGTTACCATTATTTTACTTTCGTACTCGTAACCAATTCATGGAATGTGCTTTTAACCAATTTTCCAACAAAACTCAACCTTTTAGAATGGTGAAAATGAAACACTAAGTTGTATTTGAACGTAAATCTGACGGATGACGTTCACTATGTATATTTTGACTGAACTATGATAAGACCCTCACACTCTACAGGATTATTAGCGAATTCATCGATGAAGAGGACCGGACTTAGTCAAATTGTTTAGGCAGGTATTGCTACCGTTATTGATAGCAACGCCAATCTGCTTTTCTGTCTAAATCGGACGTTTTTGTCGGAAGTGTGACAGCTAGAGTATGTTTCGGCCTTGGGAAGATAATGGGATTTCACAGCGATGTGAATTACCCTGCAGCAGTGAAGCTACGTCGGCGGTTTGTCATTACGGTGGTGAAAGTAGTGACTATAATACGGACACTGATAATGAATTTGAACAGAGGGAGGTGGAGGTAGACCAATTAAAACCTCACAAAAGGTCACATCTTAGCGCAGATGCAAAACAAATAGTACTAAATGATAATGAACTAACGAAGGATCCGGAGAGTGAAAATAAGGGGAATATGATCAAAAATACGTCAATTCTAACACACGTTCCATATCCAACAGTATGTGAAATTTTGAGAAAGGGGCCACAAAAGAGGAAGCGTAGGTTTGATGCTGGTGTTTCAAAAGAACTAGATCCCACGATCACAAAATTATTGAGGAATATTGTGTACGAAAAGTACAAAATTAATGAACTACCCACAATCGAATCCGTTCAAAGACAATTGGCTAGAATGGGGTAACAGTATCCAAGGAGTACATTGCAGCGATGGATTAGGAAGATTGGGTTTAGGTACAGAACTGTGAACAAACGAATGGCTATAATGGAACGTGCAAGGATTGTGGGATGGCGGCACGATTACTTGCATAAGATAGAGCAATACCGGAACGAGGGGAGGTCAGTGTACTACCTCGACGAGACCTGGTATGATACCCAGGATACCGCTAAAAAGGGATGGACCGACGGTACAGAGAAGTGTTAGCTAAAAGGCGTTCCACCAAATAAAGGATCCCGTATAGTTATCTTACACTGCGGATCATCTGACGGCTAGGTCGAAAACGCACTCCACTCTTTTTATCTATGATGCACTCAAATTATGCGGAAAGAAAATTGAAGACTGCAATATAGACTACCACAAAAACATGGACTCGGGAATATTTGAGCAATGCTTATTCCCAATTTAAAGCCATTTAGCGTCATCGTAATGGACAACGCAAGCTATCACTCCAGACAAGGGTACAAAATTCCGAATTCAACGTTATCGAAGGCGGAAATACAAGATTTTCTCATAAAACAGGATTTGTACTCTGAAGAAACTTACAAAAAAAACTGAATTATTGGAAGTCCTGCACACTGAACAGTTTGAGAAACAATATGTCATAGAAAGCATAGCTAAAAAGTATGGTCATGATGTCTTAAGGTTGCCTCCCTATTTTTGCATTTTCAGTCCTATAGAATTAATTTGGGGACAACTAAAACAACGAATCGAACGTTAAAATTGAGTGTAGAAAGGAATAATTTACCATATGGTTTATACGGTTATATTGAAATGTCTCTACCATATATTTATTAACAGATAATAAAGTTTCAAACATCTTGTTCAACCAACTGATGTATGAGCACTTTATTGGATGGAATGAACATTTTCGTTGTTGCCCACTCCAACGAATTCGAATGCCCAGTCCGACCCCGTTCCCTTTCTCTGTCGGTACTTTTTGCGGAGATCTTCACTTTGTAAACAAATGGTATATCTCTGGGCTTTACTATAACGATTTTAGATTTTTAGGGGGAACTTGAAGATCTGAGGGTCTGAATTTCTCTTATGTTCTTGACCTAAGATTGCAACTCAAAACAATGGCCGGATTTGTAATCAGTGCCCTCCAACTATACATGACACGAGTTTTCGCCCTCATAGAAGGCCAAATAACGATTTTCAATTTTTCTGGTGAACTTGAAGATGTGAAGGTCTGAACATTTTTGATGTTCGTTACCTGAGGCTGAAACTCAAAACAATGACCGGATTTGTGATTAACACCCTCAAACTATACATAACACAAGTTTTCATTCTGATAGGAAGCCAGATAACGATTTTAGATTTTTAGGCTGAACTGTAAGATCTGAGGGTCTGACAATTTTTGATCTTCGTTACCTGAGGCTGAAACTCAAAACAACGACCGGATTTATAATGAGCACCCTCAAACTATACATGACACAAGTTTTCATTCTGATAGGAAGTCAGATAACGATTTAAGATTTTTAGCCTGAACTTGAAGATCTGAGGGCCTGACAATTTTTGAGGTTCGTTACTTGAGCCTGAAACTCAAAACAACGACCGAATTTGTAACAAGCCCCCCCAAACTATACATGACACAAGCTTTCATCCTGATAGGAAGCCAGATAACGATTTTAGATTTTTAGACTGAACTTGAAGATTTGAGGGTCTGACAGTTTTTGATGTTCGTTACCTGATGCTGAAACTCAAAACAACGACCGGATTTGTAATGAGCACCCTCAAGCTATTCATGACACAAGTTGTCATAGCGATAGGAAGCCAGATAACGATTTTAGATTTTTAGACTGAACTTGAAGATTTGAGGGTCTGACAATTTTTGATGTTCGTTACCTGAGGCTGAAACTCAAAACAACGACCGGATTTGTGATTAGCACCCTCAAGCTATACATGACACAAGTTTTCATTCTGATAGGAAGCCAGATAACGATTTTAGATTTTTAGGCTGAACTTGAAGGTCTGAGGGTTCGCTAATTCTTGATGTTCGTTACCTAAAGCTAGAGCTCTAAACAACGACCAGTACTCTCAAACTATAGATGACACAAGTTTTATACTAACAGGAAGCCAGATAACGATTTTAGACGTTCCAAGCAACCAAATCTAACTTAATCCACTAGAGTTTGACAGAGACACTGGTATGTCAAACAAGACCGTTTTGCTTGAAAATTTTTCAAACTATTTTTAATACTCATCACACCGCCACTGGTGAATAATATCTTCATCTAAATGTTTAAAATATCAGTTACAACGTCGGCCTGGTCCTTGATTTGATCTAAAATTGAGCTGTGCACAATAATAACATGGTATCCATGCACAAATAGCTTGTACTCAGTCCATGAGCTGTCGCACCACACTGAATTATGCATAAAATTGTGTCCCATAGTATAGCCCAGCACGGAAATTTGTAATTGAATATAATGACGGGAATTTTTCAAAGCTATGGGTGTATATGCTCTTAATAGACATAATTTGATGCAGATAACGTGTAATAACTATCGATTTTGCATTAGAAGCACTTTAAGCAGTCCATTATACAGATTTTTTTCAGTATAATATTTCCATTACCTTGTGTGACAACGTTTAGTGTACGCTAGGTCTTATACTGAAAGCTTTGTCGACAATAAAAGCTACATTTAATGTATATGATAATAGAAACAGGAAGGGCTACAAAACTTTTTTTTACAAAAAACAAGAGCACCCTGTACAAGCAAACATTGAAACAAGCTAAAAGATGCAGATACAAAACGAGGTCAAATTATGCATACAAAAATAAAAATCATATTTTTGCTAAAAATGTATTTTTTTTGAAAATATGATTTTCTAATAAATAAACAGAAATTTATAAGATTTTTTTTATAACTGAGCAGACCGCGCAGGCAGAGCCTAAATACCAGTGTACCGCGGCTGCTGTGAAAGGGTTATGTTTGTTAACGCGAGATTTGAATGGGCCAATACCCGCAGGCCCAATAAATACATCTTCTGGCAGTCCATTCCAAGCCTTGGACACCCTGGGAATAAATGTGCGGTTGTATCGCTCAGTTCTTGATGTATGAAGAATGACCGTCTTAGGATGAGATGCAGCGGTCGCACGGGTACATCTGATAGGAGCAGTGAGCGGCGGAACGATAGAGGATAGCTCAGAGGAGCAGATTCCGTTGGAATATCGGTAGAAGAGTGAGAGGTCACCAACAACACGCCGGTGAGAAAGTGACTGAAGGTGGCGCGTTAAGGCCGGATCGCCAATTAGTCAAATTGCCCTTCACTGGACGGCATCTAGTATAGACAGGGTAGTAGGGGCAGCAGCTCCCCAGACATGAGAGCAGTACTCCAGGCAAAGTCTTATCTGGGCTTTATTTAGCGTGAGGAGGTTACATGGTGAGAAATACTTTCTGGGTACCCAATCTTCTTACTAGCAGCTGTTGCAATTGACGCGACGTGTTCATGCCATATCAGATTTTCTGTAATGTTGACTCCTAACAGCTTGAATGAGTGACTCCTTGGCAGAGCCTGGTTGTTCATTAGAACCTGGTGTTGGCTTGGGCACTTCTTGTTTGATAGCGTACAGTACTGGGTCTTGGAGGCATTAAATTTAACCATTTTCTTAAGCCCCCAAGCGGTAATGGTATTGAGATCCTTTGAAAGTGAAGCTGCCACTGCCAGTCTTCTGCGTTCCAGCTCGACCACAGAGATCGGTCTACTGCTCATGATGTCTGCATGTAGCGTACTGTCATCCGCAAAACTGTGGATTGGGTTTGTAGTGCTAAAGAGTAGATCACTAATGTGAAGCAGAAACAACGTCGGAGCCAATAGCGATCCCTCCGGAACCCCGGCATTGATGCTGTGGAAACAAGAGGAAAAGCCGTCTACCACGACAGAGATTTTCCGACCTGAGAGGAAGTCTGCGAGCCAACCGCAAAGCTTAACAGGGAGCCCATAAGACGCGAGCTTGTTTAGGAGAGCTGCATACCACAGTTGATCGAATGCCTTTGAAATATCGAGAGCAACGACGTGAGCCTCGCCAAATGACTGGATGAGTTTGCTCCACACATGTGTGACGTAAGCCAGGAGATCTCTAGTTGATCTTTGGTGTCGGAATCCATATTGTCTGTTGTTGATTAAGTGATGGAGCTCTAGGTATTTAATGAGCTCTTGGTTGACGTATCTCTCCATCACTTTACTGATTACAGAAAGTAGAGCTATAGGTCTGTAGTTGGTCGGATCAGTTTTGGATCCCTTTTTTGGCACCGGCTGGACGCAAGCAGTTTTCCAGTCTTTTGGGAAAATGCCGGAATCGTAAGACATCCGAAGGAGGCGGGTAAATATGGGAGCGAGCTCCGGTGCGCACTTCTTCACAACAATGGAGGGGATCATGTCGGGCCCATTCGCCTTATTAATGTCAAGTGACTGCAGCACCTTCCGAACTATTTTTGTTCTGAACGTGATTTCGCTCATGGCTTGAGGTACTCTCGGTATGGATGGTAACTGGGCAGTAGATGGGGCTTTTACAGTGGAGTTTGCTGCAAATGTCTTGGCAAATATTTCGGCCTTGTCCTTGGCGGCAGTTGCTACTGCTCCATCCGCACATGTGATTTGTTTGACCAGAGTCCAGAAGGAGCGGCTGCCATTGGGGTGTAACATAATCTTCTTTTTTATTTTGGCATCGTATTGGCTTTTTGCATGTCGGATGGTTTCGTTGTATCTGTTCCTGGACTCAATATCAGCCTGTCTGTTTTCGACGGTGGGGTTGTGTAACTAAGTTCGGTGGGCCAAAACTTTTTGCAGACGAGATGTGCGTTTTGTTGATGATATAGGTACGAATAAGCAAGAGTACACGGTATTACTTCCCCTTGCCCCCCTCAAATGACGCCCATGCAACATGAGATACCCGCTTTATGTGAGATGTATTTTAACTGATGGATTTTTCTGTATACACTTTATCTGTTATTTGCATTGGAGATTTCGCGCTCCAGATCCCGATTTGCCAACAGTATATATCAAAATATAATAGTGCACAAAAAAAGCTGATTAAGTCCCAAATAAAAACCACGTACAGCATTTTGCCGATGAAAGTTGTATAGGATTTACAACAGCACAATGGAGAGCAAATCATTTCGCGTTTACTGAATTATTTATTCATAATTATAGCTTTTCATTTATCGCATTTGCTGTAGCGTGTTTTTGCTGCATCCTGTTGTATTGTCTTACAATTTGTGCACGAAAAATGAGTTATTGATATAGCTGAACAATTGTATTGGGTTACAGTGATATCTGGCCTCAAATACCTCTGTATTGTAATGTGCAGAGCACCGAAACATCCACAGAATGAACAACAAAAATGTTGCCCGTATACAGAGATCACACCGAATTTTTTTACAAACTTTATAAATATGTATGTTATATGGAATGGAGAAATCTCCAAAAGAATAAAATTTGGAAAATTCATTATTATCTGATAGTCTATTTCTTCACATGAAGAACGTCGAAAAAATCATCTGACTATTCCAAAAAAAAAACGGCGGAGTTATTCAATATTTATTTGCGTAAAGCGACCGCGGTGGTGAAGTGACGTATGACGTCACATGTCATGAATTGTTCGCGGCAGCCACAGTCTGGTCGGGACTCCGCTATGCGCTGCGCTGTGCAGTATGCGACATTTAGACTTGAGTGGAACGGCGAAGGTGTTTGTGGTAACGGGCAGACGCCAGTATATTTTTGAAGTGTGGAGGAAGGTTACGTTCGTGGTGATTCTAGTAATCTTCCTAAAGTGGATGACATGATTATGGACTTTTACTTCCCACACCGATAGGTGAGGGGAGTATTGTGATCGTAAAAATTTTCGATTTTGAGATAATACGCTTTTTGGGTGTTTTATGATGTCTACATAACGAAAATCAACACAACTCATTTCCGTCGGTCTGTCTGTACGCGTCTTTCTAGCCACGTAATCTCAGTAACCGCTGCATGGATTGTTATGAAATTTGGCAGCGATATGCTGTGGGGTAGTAGTAGGCAATGTTCTTATAAGTTTGAAAATCGGTGCATGGGCGGTGGAGTAATTAGCAAGAAACCAAAAATTTTAAATATTCCTCAAACTTTATTTTTAGGCGTTTTAGACGTTCCTGATCATTTTCTACTTTTTTGGATGGGGGTGATATTGGGGTGGTTGGGGGGTGGCAGGTTGTAAAGCTGAAAAGTTATTGTATTCATAACAGGCCGTCCACTAACCTATGAAGGAAAGGCCTAGCGTCATAATACACTTTTTTAGGTGCATCCGAACATTACCTTGGCTATTACGGATCGTCGACTTAGGCCCGGTTTTTCAAAGTGTAATTAAGTATAAATTAAAGTTAATCTTGAAATTAGCGCAAAATATGCGTTTTTCAATTGGCAGTTAATTCATAATTTGCTCGCAACTGGGGATTAATTACAAATTAAGCTAATCAGAGGTTTTAGTTATGATTACCAGGAATAATTATTAATTAAAATAGATTTGACAGTTACACATGTCAGAATTTACGATATTCTGATAACCTATAATCGCTGTTATCTTTCGATTTCAATATGGATTATGATATAAATGCCCATTCAAGTGATGAAGAACAAACTTAAGCTTGGTTTTTCGTTTTAAATTGTTATATTTTATTTTTATAACTTCTCCAATCTTTAAATTCATTTTCATTCACATTAAACTCCTGCTCAATTTTTCTCCAACACACGTCTTTTTCCTTCCACGTAGTGGTTCTGCTCTGTTTACATTCAATAGTCCTATATATAGTGAATTTATATTTATTCACTAATCTTACAAGGGCTTCTTCTTTACTTGTGAAGTTTGGTAACTTCTTTCGATGTACATTCTTACCTCTGCAATTGTATTTAAAACTTACACAGCTATATTATCTGAGGAATTATTGAAAGACAAGAATATATGACTCAGCAGTATCATGCTTACCTATTGTCAGAGTCCATGACCAAGTTATGTTTTCATCAAAATTTAGTTTGTTTTTCCGGAAGCGTAAATAAAAAAATAGCCGTAAAACTAAACGAGATTTCAAGTGAAATTAGCGCAATAGTATTTCCAAAAGTGACGTTATGATGACTAATTGTGACATATATCACCATTACAAAGGCTAAAATACCACCGAACAACAAAATTAGACAAATATCGCCCAACTTACAACACAGAATTTAATAGAATGGTGATCCCCAGTGTAG
The DNA here is from genome assembly GCA_951848785.1 of Callosobruchus maculatus. Taxonomy (NCBI): domain Eukaryota; kingdom Metazoa; phylum Arthropoda; class Insecta; order Coleoptera; family Chrysomelidae; genus Callosobruchus; species Callosobruchus maculatus. The sequence continues at coordinate 2,021,162 of CATOUR010000004.1, read as the reverse complement.
CCAACATTACATAATCAGAAATTAGCAAATTATCAATTTATGTGTACTATGAAAAACACTTCTGGAGTTCAATTGGTAATTAAGACGTAATTCGTAATTTCGTGATTCAAAATTAATTAATAGTTAATTACAGTTTGAAAAACCGGCCCTTAGAATTTTCTGATGTATACATGCGAGAGTATTGCTTCTGATCATTCTGTATGGTGTAACTAGGAAACTTTAGGATTGATTTCAATTAAATTTTCACACAGTATTACTAAAAACATAAAACTCAATTTATTGTATTCATAATAGGCTATCCATTGAAATATTTGTTTGGTGTTTTTGTGGTGGTTTTTCTCGGTCTGCTAGACATATTCTAATAATACGAGTACCAATAAACTGCAGTGTATCGTTTTGTCACCGTCGGCGTCGCCTACCCTACTGAAAAGAAGGAATAACAACATTAACAACATAAACGAGGAGGCCGGCGGCGGCGCGGTGGCTTGCGGGAGCAGCATCCTCGACAGGGCATACACAGGCTTGCGTTGTGTCGAGTGACGTGTGACGTCACAGCGGCTTCGTGCGGAGGATACGGCAATTCAAACTTTGAAGGACTATAACTTTTGTATTAATGGAGATAATTACAAAATTTTTTCGCCGTTGTTCTGTAACTCTTTAGGACTATCTGACTGACTATAGTTTGAAAAAATGGAAACTTCCTCACAAAGAGCCTAGTTGGACTTTATTTTCATCCTTACATCCGCACGTGGAGTTCTCAATTTAAATTCGTGGGAAAAAATCGGCGACCGACGGGACTCGAACCCGCGATCTTCAGATCTAAAATAAAAGAATTAACCCCAGCGCGGCTTTTTAACGGTCCCTAAGAATTATTTTTTATGGCAAAAATAATATGCTGCAGATTCAACCTAAGTATACCATTGCATTGGGATGAGTTTTCTCCAGTTTAAATGTCTCCTAATTACACTCGCAACTGAAATCCGAACACCTAGAAAAAAGGGATATTTGCATTGAAGATTTGTTCACAGCTTGGCAGTACCATCTCTAGTACACATGTAACACTTTTTGTTTATTCAGACGCTATTTACCTACATGGCACCTATAAATGGCTTTAGGCGTGTAAAAACAAAGCATGTCCTTTGTCGATTCAAAAACGATGATATCTGTTGCAAATGTGGCGAGAGACCAGCTGATTGTGTAAAAAGAGATGAATTGGTTGTGTAAAGATGCCCCCTTGAAGACGACAGCCCCAGTTTACGCAGTTAAGCCGCTTTGAACGGGGTCGGATTGTAGGCCAACGAGAACGTGGTGCTTCTTTCAGTGCAACTACTGTAACCATAGCGTGGCTACAGTCATAGCAGCATGATGCGCATGGATCGCAGAAGGGCGAATACAGCGAGCTAGAAGTTCTGGAGCACGTGGAAGAACTACAGACTGGCAAAATCATCATCTACGACTACTAGCTTTCGAGAGGGAATGCGATTCACTCCAGCTGTTGCTGACGCTTGGTGTACAGCTATAGGGAGGTCCATTCAAATCCGCACATTGTATCACAGATTGAGTGACATGGACCTAGGATCATATTGTCTGCATTTAGTGTTTCCACTCTCTACAAGTCATCGTCGCCAACGGTTAGATTCGTGCCAAGGACACCGACAATGGCATGCTGAGTGGCATCAGACGGCCTTCTCCGACGATTCCAGGTTTTGTCTGGGGGCACATGACGGACGCCAGCGTCTAAGACGACGACGGGGTGAACGATGTGATCTCCAGTTTGCTGTTGAGTGCCATATACACCGTCCTATTGATTTGATGGTTTGGGGTGCCATTCTATTCAACAGCAAGCCACCTATTCTCTTGACTCGTGGCACAATTACTGCGCAACGTTATGTGAATGAGGTGTTAGAACCAATTGCCGTTCCATATGTCCAAAGCCTTGAAGAGGGTTTCTTCCAGCAAGATAATGCACGTTCTCATATTGCAAGGGTATCGATGAGGTTCCTACAGGAAGCTGCAGTCAGAGTTCTTCCCCTGGCCTCCACGATCACCCGATTTATCCTCAATTGAAAAAGTATGGGATTGGATGGGTCGATACATAGGCGATTTACACAATCCTCCGACCACGCTGGACGAACTGGAACATGCTGTAAGGGCAGTTTGGGAGGCTGTGCCTCTAGAGTTCATCAACAACTAGATTACGAGCATGCCGCGTAGGCTAGAGTGCATTCGTCAACATGGAGGGCCCACCAACTATTCATCTGTTGATTTCTTTATAAACTACCAATGACAAATGAGTTCGTTTATTATTGTAATTAGTCCTACCGCATTTCATCAACCGCAACCCTTTTTTTCTCATTGTTTGGATTTTACTTGTGAGTCGTATACATTATTATCGGAGTCTAATAATACCACGTACTTATGAAGCGATTACATCCCCTCATATTTATATTAAATGACCAGGTTCCTGGAAGAAGACATTAATTATTCGAACCCTATTGATTAAGAAAATGTCATTCAAAGAGGCTTGAGGCTAGGGTGTCACTTATCCATTTTCCAATAAAGGTTACTTCGTACGTTGCGTGCCCTATATTTTATATGCCTTGATGACGTGTATAATATACAGGGTGTTTGTTCGTAGACTTCTTGAGATTAAGATGAAATGGATAAACTGACTAAGTAGTAGTAGTAGTAGTAGTAGTAGTGATGGGGAGGCGAAGCCAGGCAAGTAGGCCACGTTTGGCCCTTTTTGCCAACCCCACTGAACCAATCACTGAAAACACTAGAATCCTACACCCTAGAAAGCTCCTTGTCGAACCTACCAGACCTCCTGACAAAAGTCAGTATGTCCGACCATTTCGTTGAATATAGTGGCTCCTCCCCAAACTCCGTCGTGCCGAATATCTCAACCCTAAGGTTGCGATAAACTGCACATCTGCCCAGGAAGTGGAACGCTGTCTCGTCCTCCTCCCAGCATCTGGAGCAAATGGGGTCCCCTACCACTCTCATAAGTGACAAATGTCTATTCAGCCGGCAATGGCCAGTGAGAACCCCCACCAGAAGGTTGAGCGTCTATCTGCCCTTATTCAAAAGCCATAGCGTTCGGCCCTTATCAGGGCCTGCTATGAATCTTTTGGCTTGCCTGCAGTCGTATCTCTCTGACCAGGCTTTCGCCAGTTCCTTGTACGCCCAGTTGTCCAGGGCCACATTGACCTGGCGTCTGCTAATTCCCAGCATAGGTTCTGGGCCGATGCAGGGGCTGCTGGCCCCTATCCTAGCTAATCGGTCCGCTCTCTCGTTACCCGGTATACCAATATTTCCGGGGACCCACAGCAGGGTCACCTTATTATGGCTTGCTAACTTCTGAAGGGCGGCCGAGCATTTTTGAGCCAGAGCTGATCTGACTCTCGGAGCTGCCACCGCTTTCAGAGCTGATTGGCTGTCAGAGCATATATATATATGCTCTGTTCAGAGCACTGTTCGACTTCCGTCGAGTATGTCAATATCATATCGCAAACACTTCCGCCTGGAAGACAGTCGTGCAGGTATAAACTGACTAAACTAACACCATCATGGCGAATCCCGTGTTGCTGCACTTGATATATTTCGATATATCGAAAGCTTTCGACAGAGTATGGCATGACGGACTTCTGGTCAAGCTTGCTGCTTATGGACTACCACCTGGCCTGCGCCAGTGGCTGAATAGCTTTTTGAATGGCCGATCTCTGTTTGTTGTAGTCGAGGGCTGTTCATCAGACGTATTTTCAATAAACGCTGGTGTTCCTCAGGGATCTGTCCTAGCTGTTGGAAATAACATACAATCCAATCTACAGCTTCGCAGATGACGGTACATTAGTGTCGTGCATGGAACCAGGCAAGCCACTATGATCCCAGGAGACGGTACGTCGGCGACAGCAGCATGCCTCACAGATCAATGCTGATATCAAAACAATTGTCGAGTGGGGATTAGCAAATAAAGTACAGTTCAACGTACAAAAAGCTCAGGCAACAACACTTACAAAGAAGTCTCACGATGGCTTACCAACCGTGGAAATGGAGGGTCACCCCATAGTCGAATCACCTTCCGTCAAGCTTTTGGGAATCAACATCAACAATAACATGTCCTAGCACGACCACGTCGTCAGTATTGCTAAAAGCTTGGAGTTTTGTTCCGCTGTAGGAAGTTGTATACACCAGAGCAACTGCTGCTGCTCTACAAGGCACAGATCCGACCATCGCTGGAGTATTGCTCCCATGTGTGGGGATGCGCTCCGAAGCACTCTCTAAAGCTTCTGGACACCATCCAGAAAAGAGCGATTAGACTAATCGATACGCCAAACCTCACAAAGGACCTCCACAGCCTGGATCATCGAAGGAGGGTAGCTGACCTATCCCTGTTTTACAGATTCTATCACGGAAGATGTTCGAGTGAGCTCTCTCAGATAATAACATCACAGGCCGTCCGAACCAGGAAAACTAGAGAAGCTCTGCGAGCTCATCCTTACCAGGTCGAGGTCCTTACTCCCCGAACTAGTCTTCTCCAGCATTCCTTCTTTTGGAGAACTTCGACGCTGTGGAATCAGCTGCCGGTGAATTTGTTTCCTGACGGCAACAACCTGCAGCGTTTCAAATCTAACGTGAACCGATACCGACCATAAAAAAAACCGCAAATAGAAATCTGTTAGAATGCTATATTAGACGAAGACCCTCAGCAGGTATTCTTGGCACAGCTACAACAACGCCCTCTATAAAACCCCTTGCGAGGCGTGCAGTTTCATCTGAAGTAAGGTTAACGATGTCTTTCCTATTTCGTCTGCAACGCGAAATAAACCAATTAGCGCCGAATGGACCTAAATGTAACCCGGAAACGAAGATAAACATTTTACACCAGCGTTCATTGGCTGAATACCAAATGCAATTTAAACTTTCCCGCGCTGCAGATGGAGGAAAGTGGGCGAGTAACTAGGCCGCGGTATGTGTTGGGTAATGCTTGGAAATCACATGTCTGAGGAATAAGGGTGGTAATTTTTTAAACTTATCGTGTGGTTGTATCTCTGAATCATGCATCGTGCATATGTTGGATGATAAAATTTTTAGTTATTCTTGAGTATGTCCATACAGTTGGCCTAAGAAGTTATGATACTCATCGCACCATTTGCTTCATTACCAACAGCACATACCATAGCAAATGTATACTAAACGTGCATAGTGTTCATTCTAAATATATACACACTACATAAAAATTGGTTTTCCTAAAAATGAGCAAATATGGGTCATGCTAAATCTATATGTTTATGTATATTGACACTGACTCTGTAGTTTTTTAATTATATTAAATGAACGAAACAAGGTTTCTACTACTTTTGTTTACTAAAAACGTAGTCTTTCATGTCTTATTTGTTGTTGCGAAAAAACTTGCTATTCCAAGATTTCGGAGAATTATGCTTCCATCATCAGAGCTAGGAAGTGGTAGGTAAACATATTTTGTGAATAAAAAAAGGCCATTTACAATAAACTCAGGCGAGGTTATAGCTAAGAAATGTAAAATAATAGGAAAGCATCATCTGACTGATGAATCAACTTTAAAATAGACACAACCAACAAATTTTAAATCACAATAACAATAAAAACTGTTGACTATTGAAGCAAATTAAAATATATTAAATTGAGTTACTAAGAAATGCACTCAGTTATTCATTAACAGTAAGAGTGCAAAGTACTTTTTGATAGCATCATCATCATCATCATAGTTACAATGTCTTAACAGACATGCTGTGAACTGGTAAAATGCATTAAATCGGAGCTATAGTATTGCCGACACCAGCCGACACGAATATTATCAATAGTTTTGAGAACTGTAGCTCGCCATCGTTCGCGATATACTGTCAGTTCAGTCGCGCTCTTGATATCCAGCAACTGTTTCGTCGTATCCACTCAGCGTGTAGGGGAACGGCCACGGCGCCGCCCACTCGGGGCGTGACCCTGAACTACAAGTTTCTCCATATTATCACTTCTGTAAATATGTCCGATGAATGTAAGCATTCTCGTCGACACAATGGAAGATAGTCAGCATTCTCCACCACGTGCACATTTCAAATGCATCTATGCGAGCCCGATCTGCCTTTTTAACAGTCCAGGTTTCCGAGGCATACAAAAATATGGAGAACACAAGAGACTGAACCAGCGACATTTTGGTAGCTTTAGTGATGTTATGGTCACGCCATATTTTAGTAAGCTTTGTCATGGCCACACGTGCCTGTTGAATGCGCCGTCGAATCTCATTTCCACAGCTACCCGAATTGTCAATCAAAGAACCGAGTTACACAAAACTTTGCACTGCTTTTGCATGTGCAGAACTGATTTAAAGAGATATGTATTTCAAAACTTTCCTCATATACGAGGGTTGCTCTATATCGACTCTCATATGCAGTTGGCATAGAAGCGCGCCTATCTGGTTAGGTGAAGCGAATGCGCCAGTGCGTTCCCCCAAGAAGTTTGCTGCTTTTTAGCAGTGACTTTCTTTGGTTTGTCGTTACCTCCGGGTACCAGATGGCTCACAAGCAGATCTTTTCTACAGCCTACTTTCGTGATATACTTTGTACATGCCGTTACTCAGATGCAGGAGCTATTGTTTCTTCTAGGTTTCTTAAATAAATAAATAAATGAATAAATAAACGTCTTTATTGTATTAATGAAAAAAAAAACAATTAACACAATTTATCAAGTGGCGAGATTTAGCAACAGTGCTGCTCTTACACCTAACCCCTGACTAAATAGAAGTAATTCACCAGTGAGTAATTGTGGTGCCTAAACAGATCAGGTGAACAACAGATATAAACAAATATGATTATACAGAATTATTAAGGATAATGGCATTTTTGCACCAAAGTGCTTAACACACAAAATACATTAAAATAAACAACTACAGATAGAAAAGATTAAATACATAGTGGTAAAATATACACTAGCAAGAAGACTGCTGGTGGTGTAGTAGGAACAATTTGAGTTTTCTTTTGAATGCCACAATAGATGCGACTTCTTTCAAATGAAGAGATTGTAATGTATCACAGCATTAAATGAGAAGCATTTTCTGAACAAAGTACTATGACGAGGCATATGCAAAATGGATTTATTCCTGATGCTTACATTATGAGGAGCATGTCTAAATTGAGATTTTTCAAATAAGTATGATGGCCCATTGCCATGTAGAATTTTATGAATCAATAAAGGTGAATAAGTTTTTCATATTTAACCATTTCAGTTCTTGAATGGGTTTGGTTATGTGATCATATTTACGTAGTAAAGAAACGAATCTACAAGTATTTTGGATCATTTGAATTCTTCTAGAGCTGTATGCGTCAATGAAAGGGTAATATACTGTAAGACAATACAATATCCGAGAAAATACCAGACTTTCACATAACTGTTTTTTTTATATGTTTGCTTAGCACATCCTTGTTTGCATAGCCTACTCGTTCCTGATATACTTTGTACACGCTGTTACCCAGATGCAAGAGCCATTGTTCTTCCTAGGTTTCTTCGCGTCCACCTCTAACCGACGGCTTTTGTTGAAGATTACTGATCAGACGATTGCTTTTCCAGGATTGTGATGTATCTGAAATAACCTCGGCCGCCGAAGCACTCCACAGGGATTTAAAGTAAATAAAAATTCAAGGCGGCGGCGACTGCTCCCGTTTGACGGGCGGCTATAAAACTTAAAATTACGGTCCGAGCGGCAGTAAATCCGCCGCGCCGGCTCGAGTCGCGGCTCCGCGGCAGATTGACTCCAGATAAAATATCCCGGCCAGTCAAAGTTAAAATGGAAAATCGCAAACATTCTTATTCGAGTGCATTTTCCTTCGGAAGCGAGGAAATACAGTCGGGCGAGAAAGATAGGCGCTTTCCTCCTCCGCAGAGTCGGGAAAGTTTATAAAAGTCACCCAGGGTTGGACCATGGCCGTCTCTACTCACTAGGCCGGAGCATTGAAATATGGCAACGTTGGAGATCAGGCCGTGTTTTCATTTGTTGTTATGTCATGTGTATTCTTCCAGGTACAGAAAATATGGTTGGAAGGTGATTACTAATTTGTTTCTAATTATTTACCTGCACAAACGAAACTATAAAGATAACAAGATGTCCGCAAAGCGTGTAGTACCAGGTTGCAGCCCAGTAGAGGACTACCAAACCATGGCCCAACATAACCTTATTCCAGATTAAAAAGAACGTTGCAAGGTGATTTTGAATGGGTTTCTACTTATTTACCTGCACAAATGAAATTATAAAGATAAAAAGATGCCTGCAAAGCGTGTAGTACCAGGTTGCAGCCCAGGAGAGGCATGAGTAGAGGATTACCAAACCATGGCCCAACATAACCTTATTCCAGAATAAAAAGAACGTTGCAAGGTAATTTTGAATGGGTTTCTACTTATTTACCTGCACAAATGAAACTATAAAGATAAAAAGATGCCTGCAAAGTGTGTAGTACCAGGTTGCACTAGCAATTGTGCGTCCGATAAGGGACATAAACAGAAGTGGGTGAAAGGTATTCCTCGGAAGGGCTGGTTGTGTTTATAAGGATAAAGACAATAATTGACAAACATTTCAAAGGGTAAGACCTATTTTAAAGCACAATGTGGTACCTATAATGTTTTCTGGACCTCCCAAATACCACAGAAAAATACAGTTAATAGAACTCATCTGGGCATGGCCTGGGGCATACCTACGAAAGCATTTGATAGTGAAAGGGAAATCAAGACCAGCAAGAATGGCTTCACAGTGACCTAATAGTGAATTTTTCTAGCTCAAGTGATAATTTATAAAGTAAATTGAGTGTTCATTTAAGTGGAAATGGAAGTGGCGGCAGGAAACAAGTTGCGTTTATTTTTATTTTGTAGTGTCTGACTGTGACGAAACATACATCAGATGTAAGTGGTATTAGTAGTAGTAGTTCTAAAAAGTATTTTTCTTAATTTATTAACCGAGATGAACTCTAATACATATAAAATGTAATAATTATTCTAAACTATAGGGCCACTATTTGACAGCTAAGCCACGTTGCCACATGTAAGGCTCCGGCCTAGTGTAGAGTCGGCCAGGGTTGGACAGATATGGGCTGTGACTGATTTATCCCTTGGTTTCTAAAATCACATCAAATTGCATAAAACACCCTAGGTTCGACCGATATGGGTTGTGACAAGGAATGGGTGGAACAGGCTATTTTTTTATTTATGTTATTGGCTCTGATCTGAGATCAACTGGCCAGTTCTATTTTGGATGGACATCTATTTTTTCTTAATAATACGAACATTGTTTTATATTAGTTATAGTTGAAAGTTACAGTGTTACAGTTTTTGTGTGCAAAAGTTATATAATAGTTTGTATGCACAGTTGTTTTTACTAGCTAGTATAGAGATCATATTAGCAGGTAACGGAATATAGTTTGACATTCTAATATACAGTGTTGAACAGTACCAGTCTCTCCACATCTGCAGTGAGGGTCATCGTCTAGCCCTATTCTAGTTTTGTGTTGAGGGCTTAAGCAATGACCACACCTCAATCTGCAAAGTGTTCTCACAAGTGGTCTATTCGTTTCTCTCTTAAACCAGGGTTCTGTTCTTACGTTCTGCTGGATCTGTTTGTATATCGTTCCGGATGGATTGACTCCAGATAAAATATCCCGGCCAGTCAAAGTTAAAATGGAAAATCGCAAACATTCTTATTCGAGTGCATTTTCCTTTGGAAGCAAGGAAATACAGTCGGGCGAGAAAGATAGGCGCTTTCCTTCTCAGCAGAGTCGGATAACTTTCTGAAAGTCACCCAGGGTTGGACAGATATGGGTTGTGACTGATTTATCCCTTGATTTCTAAAATCGCATCAAATTGTATAAAACACCCTAGGTTCGACCGGTATGGGTTGTGACAAGGAATGGGTGGAACAGGCTATTTTTTATTTATAATAATAATAATAACGACCACACACGAGTCAAAGCTCAACTAACACAAGAGTTCAGAGACCGCCTCGTTAAGCTTCTAAAATCAAAATTGAATTCCAAAAATCTTACAAAAGCAATTAACACATTTGCGATACCGGTCCTCACATACTCCTTCGGCATCATCAAGTGGTCACACACTGATATAGAAAACATCCATATCCCCATACGGACAGAACTTACGAAACACCGAATGTCACATCCAAAAGCATGCAAAGAAAGGCTCACCATAGACAGGAAACAGGGAGGCAGAGGGATCATAGATATACAGTCACTCCGCGCAAGACAGATAAAAACACTCAGGCATTTCTTCCAAAGCAAACAAACAAATTTACATCGAGCAATAGCAAAAGCAGACAAAAGCAATACAGCACTCAACCTATCATCTCCAGACCTCGCCGCAGACACACACAATCCCATACAATCACAACAGGAAAAAATAAACACCTGGTCGCAGAAACCACTCCATGGCAAACATAGATACCGTATTACGCAAGATCAGATACATGAAAAACAGTCATATACCTGGCTGCAGGATGGCCAACTTTTTCCAGAAACTGAGGGATTTATGCTTGCTATCCAGGATCAAGTTATTGCGACGAGAAACTACAAGAAGTACGTAATTAAAGATCCATCCATAACCAACGATAATTGCAAAAAATGTCACCAACAGAAGGAAACAATAGACCACATAACCAGCGCATGCAAAACTCTTGCTGGAACTGAGTACACGGCTAGACATAACTCGGCAGCCAAAATCATACATCAAGCATTAGCCACAAAAAACAAACTAATCAACAACTCAGATCCATATTACAAGTATACACCAACGTCAGTACTCGATAAGTTCTACAAACTATACTGGGACGTTGAAATACACACAGATAAAACCATCAATGCAAACAGACCAGATATAGTATTTCAGACAAAGGCAGACAAATTTACCTACTTAATAGATATTGCTATTCCCAATGATGTGAATGTTCAAAACACCTACGCTGGGAAAATATCTAAATACACTGACCTTGTACTAGAAGTGAAGCGACTCTGGAAACAAGATAAAGTTATTATTGTCCCCCTCATTATGTCGGTCTCAGGCCTCACACCGAACACATTTACACAACATCTACAACAGTTGAGCCTGGACGAAGGGTTACATAAAATATTCCAAAAGTCTGTAATCCTTAAGACCTGTACGATCTTTCCTAAATTCCGATCAGTAATAGTTCAGGTGTTGACTTGGCCTAGCCCGTCAACATTTGTCGTCACCGCAGTTATGCGAGAGATGTTTGAAAAAACATGATAATAATAATAATATGTCTTTATTTCCAACCAACAAAAAAAGAAGAGTGAACAAAAAAAACAGTAAAGATTGGAAATTGCCGAAAATCAGAATGTTACAGCAAGGCTATAGCTTCTGTTATTAATCTTAAGCATATTATTGGCTCTGATCTGAGATCAACTAGCCGGTTCTATTTTGGATGGACATCTATTTTTTCTTAATAATACGAACATTGTTTTATATTAGTTATAGTTGAAAGTTACAGTGTTATTTTTAGTTTTTGTGTGCAAAAGTTATATAATAGTTTGTGTACACAGTTGTTTTCACTAGCTAGTATAGAGATCATATTAGCAGGTAACGCAATATAGTTTGACAATCTGTGATACAGGTCTGTTACCTCATTACTGATCAATTGGCATTCTAATATACAGTGTTGAGCAGTATCAATCTCTCCACATCTGCAGTGAGGGTCATCGTCTAGCCCTATTCTAGCTTTGTGTTGAGGGCTTAAGCAATGACCACACCTCAATCTGCAAAGTGTTCTCACAAGTGGTCTATTCGTTTCTCTCTTAAACCAGGGTTCTGTTCTTATGTTCTGCTGGATCTGTTTGTATATCGTTCCGGATGGATTGACTCCAGATAAAATATCCCGGCCAGTCAAAGTTAAAATGGAAAATCGCAAACATTCTTATTCGAGTGCATTTTCCTTCGGAAGCGAGGAAATACAGTCGGGCGAGAAAGATAGGCGCTTTCCTCCTCCGCAGAGTCGGGAAAGTTTCTGAAAGTCACCCAGGGTTGGACAGATATGGGTTGTGACTGATTTATTTCTCAATTTCTAAAATCACACCAAATTGTACGAAACACCCTCGGTTAGGTTAGGTTAGATTAAAGCCTCGTGGCCACTGACAAATAAAATTGCTAGAGTTGCTCTCACAAGTCACTTGTGTAGCGTGTGCACGACGTCATTAGAGAAATATTGCAGTAAAATTACTTGCACTTAAAGAACTTGTGACTTACTGAGAGCTTGTAGTGTACACGGTTACTCTCAGGAAATTAGTTTGCCACAAAAATTTCGAGCCTGTTTCAAAAGTTTTGCAGCAAGAGGGGTTGTAAATCAAATATGGAGAAGTTGAACTGGACGAGAGAAGACAAGTGTCTTTTAATTGAAAATTTTGAATTATATCCTGAATTATGCAATGTACATAATCCAGAATTTAAGGACAGAATCAAAAAGCAGAATGCATTACAAAAATTGGCCGACTTATTCAATACTTCTACAGCAGAAATTCAAAGGGAGCTACATAATTTGAGAACGCAAATTAACCTAGAATGGAGAAAAATTCAAAAAAAGAAAAGTGGACAAGGGACCAATGAAATATATAAGAGTACTTGGAAGTTCTTTGACTCATTAAAGTTTATAATTGACTCAAATATACAGAATACTACGAAAATAATCTGGTAAGTTGAAAGTCGATTTTTAGAAAAAAAGAATGTTGTATTTCTAGCAGTAATTGTAGCAATGGTCGGAAAGTAATTAGGCTAGGTCCGGTACAACACTATTCTTTATTGACTCTCGTTCTTACAACTCTCCGTAGGCAGGCAATCCGTCATACATACACATCCGCAAAAACTGTTTAAGCTCCATCGGATTTTCATTTCTCAATTCAGTAAGCAGCTTTTCGTGTATCCCTAGAGTAGTTCTACGTTGAATCCACTTTCTCACTCAACATTTTCTCCACTTTTTACTATCTTTCTCTTGTTTTCTTTTTTTTTTAATTAAATATGCCACAACTACCGCCGCAGCTGCAGATTTTGCGTACGACATCTTGTCATCTATAGTGTACACGAAATCAGAACAATTAAGCCCAAGTGAACTTGCGAGAGCAACTTCCTAGATCAAATTTGCGATCAATTAAAAGATAGTGTAGACAGACGAGCAAGTACTTGCTGCAAAAACTATCACAAGTTACTTGCAAGTGGACACGAGCCTAAAAGGTGAATGGGGTAACAATGCTTCCTTCCACTGCAACTCATTTGTGTCTATTGCGGCTCACACCTTTTTAGAGTTCACCGTACAGTCCACACCTCTTAGCGAAGGCAATTATCGTGAAGGGTGAAACTTCCTTGAAGTCATAAGGTTCCAGTTGGGCAAATCCAAATGACTGGTACCTAGCGCTCTTCAGTACTGGACATGAGCACAGAATATGCTCCGCTGTTTCGTCCTCCACGAAGCAGAAGCGACAGTCTGTTGTTTGTTCAAGACACAACTTCTGCATGTGGTTCCTCAGATGACCATGTCCCGTCAGCAGACTAACTACAATGCGGAGATCGTTCCTGTTCCATTCCACGATCCTCGGGGGGCCTGACTCGAGGGGTATCTTATCAACGTCTTCGAGAGCAGTGACCCTGGTGTATCTCGCCAGTGCAGGAATGCTTTCCTCTCTGCTTTTGGGGGCTACAAAGGTATTATATACGTATATATATATAGCGACATATACGGCAGAGCTACCATAAAAGTAACGCCATATAAATATTCAGAAACTTCTTTATTACTTTCCAACATGTATCGTATATCCATAGCCAAGCTTTGCATAATATTATACGCTGAAAAGTGTAGGTTTAATACAATAAGATGGTTAGTGTGGAATACAAAAAATTGATGAAATTGTATATAGCCCCAAAGCATTCATAAAGTGAAGTAAAGCAGATCTAGACGACAGTATATTAATATCGTGCATGGAACCAGGCAAGCCACTATCATCCCAGGAGACGGTACGTCGGCGACAGCAGCATGCCTCACAGATCAACGCAGATATGAAAACAATTGTCGAGTGGGGATTAGCAAATAGAGTAGAGTTTAACGTGCAGAAAACTCAGGCAACAACATTTACAAAGAAGTCTCACGTTGGCTTACCAACTATGGAAATGGTGGGTCACCCCATAGTCGAGTCACCTTCCGTCAAGCTTTTGGGGATCAACATCAGCAATAACATGTTCTGGCACGACCACGTCATCAGTATTGCTAGAACGGCATTCTCAGAAGCTTGGAGTTTTGTTCCGCTGTAGGAAGCTGTATACACCAGAACAACTACTGCTGCTCTACAAGGCACAGATCCGACCAAAAAGAAGAACCTAAGAATCCAAGTTACAAGAATCCAAGAATCCAGAAATTCAAGAGTCCAAGGATCAAAAGATCCAATATTTCAAGCATCTAAGAATCAAAGAATTTCCAGCAATCTAAAGGAATCCAAGAGATCAAAAATACAAACCTCCAAATCTGCAAAGAGAATTTAAGAACCGAAATTACAAGAATACAAGAATCCAAAAGTCCAAGAATCCAAAGGTCCAAAAATAAAAGTCCAAGAATTTAAGAATTCAAGTATTAAAGAATCCAAGAATCTATAGTTCCAAGAATCCAAGTAACTGAGAATTCAAAAAAGCACAAATTCAAAAATACTAACCTCCAAATCTCTAAAAAGAAGATTCTCCGTATCAAAATTACAAGAGTTCAATATATAAAAAGTCCAAGAATCCTAGCAAAAAATAATTCAAGAACATATATTTCTAAGAGTCCAGCAAATGAAGAAATCAAAAGTCAAAAATACAAACCTCAAAAAAGAAGTTTCTAGGACGCAAAATTACAAGAATTCTAGAATTCAAGAATACAAGGACCCAGAAATCAAAAATGCATAGAACTAAGTATCTAATAATCAAATCAGCGAAGAGTCTGTATTTCTTAGAATCCATTAAATGAAGAATTGAAGAATACAAGAATTCAAGATTACAAACCTCAAAATCTCAAAAAATAAGATTCTAAGAATCCAAATTACAGGAATTCAAGAATCCAAGGGTCCAGATCTGGAAGGATCCAATCATCTAAGAATCCAAGCATCAAAGTAGCATCGAGAATTCAACAAACTCAAAGAATTCAAAAATACAGACCTCAAAATCTCAAAAAATAAGACTCTAAGAATCCAAATTACAGGAATTCAAGAATCCAAGGGTTCAGATCTGGAAGGACCCAATCATCTAAGAATCCAAGCGTCAAAGTCGCACCGAGAATTCAACAAACTCAAAGAATTCAAAAATACAAACCTCAACATCTCAAAAAATAAGATTCTAAGAATCCAAATTACAAGAGTTCAAGAGTCTAAAAGTCCAAGGATCCAAGGATCGGAAATTTTGAAAATCCAAGCATCTAAGAATCCAAGAATCTATATTTTCAAGAATCCAATAAACGAAGAATTGAATACAAAAATCCAAGAACTTAAAAAATCCAAGAAGAATTGAATCTGCGGTGTCTGATACAGTTATTCTCAGACAGTGAGTATATATCCAATAACCTTTATGTCCCTAAAACAATTGAAAATAGGAAAACACCGAATTTTTGACAAAGCGCTAATGGTATGCATTGGAAAATCATCAACAAATCATGACACGCGTATAATATTCATTAATTATCAGTATTGTTACCTCATCGGCGATTGATGGCTTTTGTAATTATATTCATTATTCTATATAGAATTTAATATCACTTTAGCGTTTTCAATACCCGTTCGCGACACATTATGTGATGAAAAATGTTAAGCCATTAAAAAGGAATCATAATTGAATGTGACATTTGTGCGAGAGTTTGGCCTAAAAATATTTCAATTGAAAGTGCTTGCATTGGACAAATGTATGAGCAATTTCCTCAAATTAACCTGACCTACTAGTCTTTATCTTGATTGAGAACCAAAAATTTAGCTCAATTTTTCTTATTTTTTACAAGGGAGGCGGTGAACTAAAAGAAAAAACTACTTCGAGGGCTAATACCTCCAAGAATTCAGAAATTCAAACCTTCATATCTCCAATAAGGTGATTGCAAGGATTCAAATTACAAGACTTCAAGAATCCACAAATCCAAGTGTCCAAAGATTCAATAATCCAAGAATCTATGTTTCCAAGATTCCAACAAACGAAGAATTCAAGAACATGAACCTGCAAATTTCCAAAAAGAAGATTTTAAGAATCCAAATTATAAGAATCCAAAAAACTAAAAGTCCTAGGATTCAAAAATTAAACAAACCATTCATATAAGTATCTAAGCATTACAGAATCCAAGAATCCAACAAATGGAGAATTCCAGTATCCAGAAATTAAAGAATACGAATCTTTAAATCTCCAAAAAAAAAGGTTCTAAGGATCCACATTATAAGAATCCAAGAATCCTAGGATCCAAAAATAAAAAACCGTACATCTAACAATCTAAGAATTACAGAATCCAACAATCCAACAAACGAAGAATTCAAGGGACCGGAAATTAAAAAATACAACCCTTCAAATCTCCAAAAAAAAGGTTCTAAGAGTCCACATTATATAAATACGAAAATCAAAGAATCCTTGGATTCAAAAATTAAAAAAAAGCATCCAAGAATCTAAGCATTACAGAATCCAAGAATCCAACAAACGAAGAATTCATGAATCCAGAAATTAAAGAATATGAACCTCCAAATCTCTAACAGGACGATTCTAAGAATCCACATTATAAGAATCCTAAGTATCTAAGAATCTAAGCATTACAGAATCAACATCCAACAAACGAAGATTTCAGAATCAAAAAATCCAAGAATTCTAGAATTCAAAAATAAAAAAACTAAGCATCTAAGAATCTATGCATTACAGAATTCAATAATCTAACAAACTAAAAATTCAAGAGACCAGCAATTAAAGAATACAAACCCTCAATCCTCCAAAAGAATCCACATTATAAAAATCCAAAAATACAAGAATCCTAGGATTCAAAAATAAAAAACCAAACATTTAAGAATCTAGGCATTACATAAACCAAGAACCCAATAAACTAAGTTCAAGAATCCAGAAATTAAGGAATACCAACCTCCAAATCTCCGTAAAGAAGATTCTAAGGATCCACATTATGAGTCCAAAAATCCAAGAATCTTAGGATCCAAAAATAAAAAAAAACAAGCATTTAAGAATTTAAGCACTGCAGAATTCAAGAATCCAACAAACGAAGAATTCAAGAATCCAGAAATTAAAGAATACGAACCTCCAAATCTCTAAAAAGAGGATTCTAAGAATCCACATTATAAGAATCCAAAAATCCAAGTACCCTAAGATCCAAAAATAAAAAAACTAGGCATCTAAGAACCCAAGTATTACAGAATTCAATAATCTAACAAATTAAGAGCTCAACAGACCAGAAATTAAAGAATACAAACTTTCAAATCTCCAAAAGTTTCTAAGAGTCCACATTCTAAAAATCCAAAAATTCAAGAATCCTAGGATTCAAAAATAAAAAACCAAACATCTAGGAATCTAGGCATTACATAAACCAAGAACCTAACAAACTAAGAATTCAAGGATCCAGAAATTAAGGAATACCAACCTCCAAATCTCCGTAAAGAAGATTCTAAGGATCCACATTATATAGAGTCCAAAAATCCAAAAATCCTAGGATTCAAAAGTAAAAAAACCAAGCATCTAAGAATCTAAGCATTGCAGAATCCAAGAGTCCAACAAACGAAGTATTCAAGAACCCAGAAATTAAAGAATACGAACCTCCAAATCTCCAAAAAGAAGATTCTAAGGATTCACACTATATAGAGTCCAAAAATCCAAGAATCCTAGGATCCAAAAATGAAAAGCCAAGCATCTAAGCATCCAAGAATCTAACAAACGAAGAATTCAAGAATCCAGAAATTAAGGAATATGGACCTCCAAATCTCTAACAAGGAGATTCTAAGAATCCACATTATAAGAATCCAAAAATCCAAGAATCCTAAGATCCAAAAGTTAGAAAAGCAAAACATCTAAGAATCCAAGCATTACAGAATCAAGAATCCGACAGACGAAGAATTCAAGAATCCAGAGATTAAAGAATACGAACCTCCAAATCTCTAAAAAGGAGATTCTAAGAATCCACATTATAAGAATCCAAAAATCGAAGAATCCTAGTATCCAAAAGTCAGAAAAACCAAGCATCTAAGAATCTAAGCATTACAGAATCCAATAATTCAACAAACGAAGAATTCAAGAATACTGGAATTAAAGAATACGAACCTCCAAATCTCTAACAAGAGGCTTCTAAGAATCCACATTATAAGAATCCAAAAATCCAAGAATCCTAGAATCAAAAATAAAAAAAAACATACAGAATTAAGAAGCCAAGCATTACAGAATCCAAGAATGCAGAAAGTGTTACGAGTTCAAAATAATCGCAAATACCAATTTGCAATAGATAAAAACAAAACAAATTCATCTATTTATTGTATATTGACATCTAATTATACACATACGATACACAATTTTGACTACACTAATGACCGCGCCAGCTCCCTACCCAGCCCAGCATAAAATTCCGAAATGGGATTACCGTGGTCGGGCGTCTTGTGAAGGATTAAGGGGTCCTTTGTAGTGTCGGCACTCGGTAGGAGCACAAAAAATGTAGAAGAAGAAGAAGAAGCTTTATTTCAAAATAGGATTACCCTAATACAAAATAAAGTAGTGATACCTAAAAAATACAAATTGGTTATTCCAAAATAATAAAATTAACACTAAAAAATAATTAAATTAATGCTGATACTATATATACTACGCCAATATACAATGCCAATATTAGAAACCTTAATAATAGAGAGAAGTTAACTGTGAGTCTAAAGATTATCAGATGGCTCTTATGTACTTTAATAATTGTTGTTTAAATATTCTAAGCGACGAACTTTGTTTTATTGTAATTGGAAGATTATTGAATTCATTGAATCAATTAAAAAATAAAGAATTCATGCTACTTTTCTTGTTAGTTTTAGAAATATAAATAGTTTGTTTTCTAGTCTGATGTATATGTATATCACTATTATAGCTGAAGCATTGCAAATATGTTGGTGCCATACCTGACACTATTTTAAAAACAAATACCATGGTAAGATAATATAGTCTTTGTGATACAGATAACTAATTAAGGGTTGACAGCATCAATTGAATAGGTGTATATCGATTCGTCCTTAAGATAATTCTCATCCCACGATTTTGCATCTTTTGTAAATGTGACAGTTGATTTGAGTTAAAAAGGTATAGTACAGAAGAACAATAGTCAAAGTGGGGTTGTATAATGGACTGACATACTTTTAACCTCATCTCGGTAGACAGAAAATTAGAAATTCTTGTAAAAAAGAATAGCTTTTTAGACAACTCATATATCGTCTATACCAGTTATGGACTGACGCAGACATTATCAGTGAATGCCTTCATATCTGCATTAGCTGACTGACATATACATGTGCATTGAGGAGTTACAGTTAATCTCTGAGCAATTAGTGCAGCTGTGCTCTGACGAACAGCTGATAGTTTGCAGCTAATTATATCAGCGTTGCGGGTAAAGATGCGCTACGGCACTCGTGAGGGACTGCAAATTGCATCAGTCTCAGTTGGGGAATTTCCTTGTGATACTATTCAGGGTGCTTCATAAGTTGGGACTTTTTTTCACACAGCGAGTGGTACTCGCTAAAATGTTTTTTCCCAGTAACATATAAACGAAATATTTAGAATAAACAAGATACTGACCATTAAAGAAATCCTCAATTCTAAATCCGTCCCTGGGCAATGGCTCACCATGTCATAATATCGCAACGAACAAGGCAGCGCCAGCGGTGCCGATGCCGGTGAGAAAACACTAACACAGGCAGTTTGTCATACGTCGCGTTGCTGTGGCATAGTGTACAAGAGTGCTTGACTTGTTACATCTGACGATGATTGGTACTTTGCATGTGGTACCAATTCAAAGTTTATTCATTTCTTTGTTTTTACTTCCCACACCGATAGGTGAGGGGAGTATTGTGATCGCGAAAATTTTCGATTTCGAGATAATACGCTTTTTGGGCATGTTATGATATCTACATAACGAAAATCCACGTCACTCATTTCCGTCGGTCTGTCGGTCGGTCTGTCGGTCTGTCGGTCGGTCTGTCGGTCGGTCTGTCGGTCGGTCTGTCGGTCGGTCTGTCGGTCGGTCTGTCGGTCGGTCTGTCGGTCGGTCTGTCGGTCGGTCTGTCGGTCGGTCTGTCGGTCGGTCTGTCGGTCGGTCTGTCGGTCGGTCTGTCGGTCGGTCTGTCGGTCGGTCTGTCGGTCGGTCTGTCGGTCGGTCTGTCGGTCGGTCTGTCGGTCGGTCTGTCGGTCGGTCTGTCGGTCGGTCTGTCGGTCGGTCTGTCGGTCGGTCTGTCGGTCGGTCTGTCGGTCGGTCTGTCGGTCGGTCTGTCGGTCGGTCTGTCGGTCGGTCTGTCGGTCGGTCTGTCGGTCGGTCTGTCGGTCGGTCTGTCGGTCGGTCTGTCGGTCGGTCTGTCGGTCGGTCTGTCGGTCGGTCTGTCGGTCGGTCTGTCGGTCGGTCTGTCGGTCGGTTTGTCGGTCGGTCTGTCAGTCGGTCTGTGGGTCGGTCTGTCGGTCGGTCTGTCGGTCGGTTTGTCGGTAGGTCTGTCGGTCGGTCTGTCTGTCTGTCTGTTGGCGCTTTTCTAACGTCGTAATCTCAGTAACCGCTGCATGGATTGTGATGAAATTTGGGCAGCGCTATGCTGTGGGGTCGTAGTAGGTAATGTTCGTATAATTTTGAAAATCGGTGCATAGGCGGCGGAGTAATTCGCAAAAAACAAAAAAAATTAAATATTGCTGAAACTTCGTTTTTAGGCGTTTTAGGGGTCGCTGATCATTTTCTACTTTTTTTTTGGTGGGGGTGAAATTGGGGTGGTTGGGGGTTGGGAGGTTGTAAAATTGAAAAATTTGTTGTATTCATAATAGACTACCCACTGACCTATGAAGGAAGTCCTAGCGACATAAATAACTTTTTTAGGTCTATCCGAACATTGCCTTATGCCTATTACAGAAACTAAAGGACTTAATTTTTTCCGATGTATACAGGCTGTCCATTTAGTGTGTAATTCTTCGATATCTCGCAAGGCATAGCTGATAGAAGAAAATCTCAAATACAAAAGTTATTTCGTTACTTGAGATGCATATCCTAAAAATATTTTGAAATATACAGGGTGTTGCGGGAAAGTAGGATAGAGATCAACTTGATTTTTTTATATGGAACTATAACTTTTTCTCTAGTTCTTCTAGTGTCCATCATTGATCTCTATTCAACCCTAAAATATTTTTGGAATCGGTTGCGACGTTGCCAAGTAATAATTTATTTTCTATTAATTTCCGCATTTGCAAGGTCGCAAGTAATACGTTCAGATTGATATATTCCTTTAACTTTTCTCAATAATATTACACAGCGAGTTACTTGAATATTAAGGGGATATTATTCTGGAAGCTACCAGCAATTTGTATCTACAGGGTGTTTTTGGCAGAATTTTAAATTCCGGCAACTTAAAGGTCGTTTTACTTTGTTTTTTTAAATGTAACACCCTGTCTTTTTTATTTTAAATCGAAATATCTACAAATACTCTATCTCGCCTTGTAATATTTTTTTTCGCGTTTTCGACGTTGCCAAGTCATAAATTATTTTCCCAAATTTTTAAACAAGTATCCCCGATTTTAATTTATTTTAAATAGAATCCTCTACTTATTTTTATTGCAATGGATTGCGCATGTCGAATTTAGTAAGACCTTACAATTTCAAAATTTTGTTTGTATTAATTAATGAGATACGGCAACACCGCTTTTTCAGTAAACTGTACCGGAACGCTTAAATTTTTCCAAAACTGCCACAGCTGAAGAGGTGAAATTTAATACAAAAGTTTGTATTATTGATAATACGCTGTTCATTGACCTGTGCAGGAAAGAGCTAGCGGCATATGACAATAATTTGGGGGGGGGGGGGGGTACTGGCGATGATTTTGTTGCAAGGGGATCTCAGACTAAATCTTTATGCTATGGGAAAATAATAAACTGGTATCACCGTAATGTGTGGGAAGTACTGAGTCAATCAACTTGACTCCATTTTTGTTTATCCATTTTTTGATTCTACCTAGTTTCTTAAGCAATAAAGCAAAAAAAATCGATCAATATAACAGCTAAAATTTGAGACAGAAAACTAAATTACTTGAACATCATCAAAATATATCAGATCTGCGTGCCCTTTTAGCTGGACTATAAGTTCAAAGACAAGTTCACTGGGACCATAATGTTCAAATGCAGCTTTTGAAACCCCTATCTAAGCTTGCAAATGCCCAGAGCCTTCGACTCTAAACTCGGTTAACGTTTCTATTGTACGAAGTTATAGCTGCAGAGTCAGCTACGTGGAAATACGTTGTCTCATGAGAGTTAACTGGTATATCGGCGATTTGAGTTAGTTCAAGAGGCAGTTACACTAAGCAGCTCCTTAAGGGGCCTGGATACACACATTTATACATACGTATTTGCCATGTAAAACGACTCACAATTTCCCTCATAACTCATCACTATTTTCAAACTACATATATAATTTTTCAGAAGGCGATAGTTAAGACCTTAATGAATGACAACTATCTTCGATTTTCTCAAAAAAGTTTTTCAATGTGCAAAAAACTCGCAATGCAAAATCGTACATTCTATAAATGCCTGTAATTTAACAGCCAAACACGATATCAAAAAAAGGCTAATTAGTTGCACAAGCACAAGCTTTCTTCTTTAATTTGCTCTTTGAGTCATTACTGTAAGTTTAAAGGTAACGTCAGGAGCTTGGAAATGCGAAATTCATTTTTATGGTGACCTTTGGACCTTACCTTTGGACCTTACCTTTGGACCTTTTGACCTTACCTTTGGATTTTTGGACTTATCTCCTCTCATCTTAGACACAGACACTAGAGAAAAGGAACAGGCGGCCACGCCTCCTCGCTAACACGGGAATACGTTTTTTTTTTGGATTCTCAATTTCGCGCGCTATACCCTAGACCCTTAATGCAATTCCAGGTGCGTTTTTCTGGATTATTTGCTATAGTAAACACGATGTCAGTTGGAACACGGCGATGTGACGGCGATGTACGAGGTAGTATCAATTCACCGGTATTTGCGGTGCTATTCCACTGGTGAAAATGCTCGAATTAGCAGCATATATCCCTGGTATACATTCAAAAGCTGCCGTCAAAGCACCCCTGCCGAATTGTATTCAGCAGGTAGTTGGGACTGTCCAGCCAAGCGGTCGAGCCAGTCTTACCAGTGCCGTTCACGGATACGGATTGTAAGGCTCTGCTTCCGCAACTTTGCGAATTCGCCATTTCTTATATTTTGGAAATACGTAATCATGGCCGTTTGGAGACCCTGGGAGAATGCACGTGATAGTGTGGCAGATGTGGATGCGGATCCTATTCGGGAAGACTTTTTTCACAAGGATTTAGAAGAACAGACACAAAAAGTAATATTAAATATTTACGATTGTCTAAAAAATGAAAATCATGATGCCTCAAATGTGTTCACACGATGCAGGGGTGGTGGAGGGACCGAACAGGGGCGAGAGTCGTCCATCGTCCGTCTTTTGACATAAATGCAGTATCCTAAACGAATTACTTTTATTTCAGCGTTTGACAAAAAAATCCTGAAATCTAAAAAAACTTGAGCGATGCCGTCTGCGTCGTCTGTAGAGAACATAGTGCTGTTCGGGATTTTAGGTCGTTGTTTGTTAAAATTTCTTCTTAACGCTTCACAAGCACGGGTGACTAGGATCTTCAGATATCTGACGAGTCTATTTGTTGCACTCTTGAGTTGTAAGTCAGTTCTCGTGATGAAGACAGCGATCTCTGAAGATCCCAGTCACTCGTGTTTGCAAATCGTTAGGATTTTTTATAAGGCACTATAATAATCGATTTTATTTGAGGAAAACGTAATAATTCGTTCACATCCTTTGTATATTTTATACTTATTATATACTGTAGAAGGTCCCTGTGTGAACCTTCTTCATTAAATACTCAAATAAGAAATATTAGTTCATTTCATATTCACCTTCCATTTGATCATAAAATTATTTCAATTACGGCGCGCCGCCTATGGATCCTTCGGCCCTTACAAAGGAAATGCCGCAAAAGCTTTTTTATGCTGTTTCAAGTGACTTCGTATATACTTTACAAGAAAAGCTCTGGAACGTCTGGCGATTCGTCAAGTCAAGTACTTACTTCCCACACCGATAGGCGAGGGAAGTATTGTGATCGCGAACATTTTAGATTTTGAGATAATACGTTTTTTGATGTCTACACAACGAAAATCCACTTCACTCATTTCCGTCGGTCTGTCTGTCGACCTGTACGCGTTTTTCTAGCCTCGTAATCTCAGTAACCGCTGCATGGATTGTGATGAAATTTGGGCAACTATATGCTATAGTGTCATATTAGGTAATAATAATAATTGGTGCCAGTATGCCTTTATAGCTTAAATACAATCTTGTTGCCTATATTTACCACATTTACAACAAGTTTGTGATACCAATGGATAACTAAGAAGATGGGCATCTGTTTCCCGTAAAGTGCACGGTTAATTATTTTGTGAAGATAAATCCCTTTTTTCTGTAACATTTTTGAAGTCACTTTTCAAAACTTGCTGATTTTCACACTACCTCGCGAAAAGATCACTTTCTTTTACTCGATAATGACGTGATAGCATATTGTCTCCTTAGTCCTTACTAATACCGAAAATTCCAAAATCCGACAATAAAATTTTGTTTTATTAGGGTTTTCGTTTGGAGGTCTGCATTTTAATGAAAATCTCTAAAAATCAATTTATCTCTGAAACAGTTTTTTTTTATAACTGAGCAGGCGCAGGCAGAGCCTAAATACAAGAGTACCGCGGCTGCCGTGAAAGGGTTATGTTAGGGGAAGTTTGTTAACGCGAGATTTGAGTGGGCCAATACCCGCAGGCCCAATAAATACATCTTCTGGCAGTCCATTCCAAGCCTTGGACACCCTGGGAATGAATGTGCGGTTGTACCGCTCAGTTCTTGATGTATGAAGAACGACCGTCTTAGGATGAGATGGAGCGGTCGCACGGGTA
The DNA here is from genome assembly GCA_951848785.1 of Callosobruchus maculatus. Taxonomy (NCBI): domain Eukaryota; kingdom Metazoa; phylum Arthropoda; class Insecta; order Coleoptera; family Chrysomelidae; genus Callosobruchus; species Callosobruchus maculatus. Next base: position 1,995,941 of record CATOUR010000004.1, on the reverse strand, counting down.
CATCTGATAGGAGCAGTGAGCGGCGGAACGATAGAGAATAGCTCAGAGGAGCAGATTCCGTTGGAATATCGGTAAAAGAGTGAGAGGTCACCAACAACACGCCGGTGAGAAAGTGACTGAAGGTGGCGCGTTGAGGCCGGATCGCCAATTAGTCGAATTGCCCTTCTCTGGACGGCATCTAGTATAGACAGGGTAGTAGGGGCAGCAGCTCCCCAGACATGAGAGCAATACTCCAGGCCAGGTCTTATCTGGGCTTTATATAGCGTGAGGAGGTTACATGGTGAGAAATACTTTCTGGCTCTAAATAGGCACCCAAGCTTTTTACCAGCAGCTGTTGCAATTGGCGCGATGTGTTCGTGCCAGATCAAATTTTCTGTAATGTTGACTCCTAGCAGCTTGAATGAGTGACTCCTTGGCAGAGCCTGGTTGTTCATTAGAACCTGATGTTGGCTTGGGCACTTCTTGTTTGATAGCGTACAATACTGGGTCTTGGAGGCATTAAATTTAACCATATTTTTAAGCCCTCAAGCGTTCCAGCTCGATCACAGAGATCGGTCTATTGCTTATGATGCCTGCATGCAGCGTACTGTCATCCGCAAAACTATATATATATATAGTCATATAAGTCAAGAAGAGTTATAAAAAACTAATAACAGCGTTTTTGGCGGAATATATACTCCTCAAATTCACTTTTAGCTGAAAGCGGCTCCGAGAAAGCCAGTAAACTGCCGCAAGCAGCAAATCCTCCAGAGCACACACTAAAACTTTCATTTACGAGCAGTTATAAAGTGTATATACACATGCAACATGCGCCGGCTCCTAATCTCGCTGAAATACGCCAAAACTGTGCACACGTATAAAGTAAATGATAAGACGTTATTAGGAAAATGTGTTGCACGAGTATAATAGAAACACTACTGGGCCAAGACGCAGCAGTTTGCATCTCTTGCAAGTGTAATACCGGCGAATGCGTCAGATTAAATATGCCTTAAGCAACGGTGCTCTGGCGTACTGGGTGGTTCAAACTTGTGAAGATGTATCGGAGAATAAAGAAACTGGTAGGTTAGGTTAGGTTGAAAGTGAGTGGGGCAGAGCTGCCTCCTTCCACTGCGACTCAATTGTGTCTATTGTGGCTCACACCTTTTTAGAGTTCACCGTACAGTCCGCACCTCTTTACGAAGGCGATCAACGTGAAGGGTGAAACTTCCTTGAAGTCATGAGGTTCCAGTTCGGCAAATCCGAATGTCTGGAACCTAGCATTATCCAGTACTGGACAGGAGTAAAGAATATGCTCCGCAGTTTCATTCTCCATGTAGCAGAAGCGACAGTCTGAAGTTTGTTCAAGACCCAACTTCCGCATATGGTACCTTAGACGACCATGTCCCGTCAGCAGACCAACCAGAAAGCGGAGATCATTCCTGTTACATTCCATGATCCTCGGGGGGAGGGGGGCTGACCCGAGGGGTATCTTATGAACGCCTTCGAGTGCAGTAGCCCTGGTGTATCTCGCCAGTTCAGGAGTGCTTTCCTCACTGCCCAGTCCGAGATGGTCTTTTTAGCGGAGCTTTTTGCAATGCTCGCGAATGGTTCTGGTCCTATGAACACAGATTCAGTTCTTCCTTTTGCTAGCGCGTCGGCCAACACATTGCCTTCCACTCCGCTGTGACCCGGAACCCAAATCAAGGATACCCTGTTTCCCGTTCCGAGTTTGTTGAGGAGGTGCATGCAGTTCCATACCAGGCTTGAGTCAACCCGACTGGAGCACAGTGCTTTCAATGCAGCCTGGCTGTTTGAAAATATTTTTATAGATCTGTTTGTCAGGGGCCTTTTGATTAGTTCCCTGACTCCCAGCTCTATGGCAATTATTTCTGCTTGGAAGACTGTGGTATACCTTCCAAGGTTGACTGAAATTTCAAGTCTTGGATTGGTACCCACTACTCTCGCTCCTGCCCCCAGTTCAGACTTGGAGCCATCAGTAAATAGCGCAAGATCAGAGGGTGATATGAAATCGTCCCTCTATTCGTCCCTGCCTGGGAAAAGGACGTTATAGGATCGTTCTATATGTGCTTGGGGAATCATATAGTCCGAGACCATTCCGAGTACATGATGATGGGTAATTTCACCCATTATACCCGTTGTGTCTGGTCCTAGTTCCGTTTTGTCAGGTCTGCTGGTTGATAGCAGCCTGTAGGCGACCACTTTTGCAACTCTTTCCACCTCAATGTGCAGAGGTGTTAAGTATAGAAGGGTCTTCATGGCTAACGTTGGTGTGGCAGACATGGCTCCAGTGATGGCCAAACAGGCGGTGCCTTGCACCGCCGCCAGCCTGACTCTGGCTGTCCGTTGTAGGCATTTCTGCCACCAGACAACAGCGCCATATACTACCATGGGTTTGACCACCGTCTGATATATCCAGTAGAAAACAGTTTAGGACTAACGCCCCAAGATTCGCCGCAAATCCTTCTGAGTGTCCAGAGGGCGAGGCGGGCCTTTTCGATTCTGTTATCCAGGTGAGAGTTAAAGGTGAGTCTTTTGTTCAATATAAGACCAAGATATTTCATCTCCTCTGCCAACTGGATTGACCCACCCGCTATTCTAGGTAAGCAGAGCTTGTCTAGTTTCCGTCTTTTAGTGAACGGAACGACAACTGTTTTATGGGGGTATATCGACATTCGTTCCCTCCTGCACCAGCTGACGATTGTGTTTAACGCTTGTTGAAGAAGTTCAGAGATGGTCCTTTCATACTTCCCTCTGACTACAATAACCAGATCGTCCGCGTAGCGCTGCACGTACACACCACTGATGGAGAGCACGTTTAGCAGGTCATCCACCAGAGTGGTCCACCTGGAGCGATTGAGGGAGTGCGTTGTTGAACGCTCCTTCAATGTCTAGGAAGGCACCCAACGCAATTTCTTTGTTGCCCAAAGACTGGTCGATTTTGCCCACTAGGTTGAATAAGGCAAGGTCAGTTGATTTGCCTGCCGTGTATGCGTATTGGTGGGGACTCAGCGGTGTTAACTGTAAAGGTCCCTCCGTAATGTGATTCTCTACGATTCTCTCTAAGATTTTCAAGAGGAAGGATGTTAGGCAGATAGGACGAAAGGAACTGGGTAGAGACGTATCCACTCTACTCGCCTTCTGAATGAAGACAGTTCTTCCTAACGTCCACCCTAGCGGAATATAGCTCCAAGCCAGGCTTGCTCTAAAGATCTTCACCAGGACCGGCCTTATTAAGTCCTGCCCTCTTTGCAGAAGAGCAGGTAAAATGCCGTCCTCTCCGGGTGATTTGTATGGTGAGAAGGACTGTATCGCCCAATCTACTGCATTTGGAGAGACAATTTTGGCTGCATTTTTCCAGTCCTCGCTAGATGGGCGATTGCAACGCCCTGGTCGAGGAAGTGTGAATGCATGCCTGTTCTCCAGAATCTGACTAAGAAACTGGTAAATGAATGAATTATTTATTTAGTGTATGGAACAGAATCATAAAAAAGTAAAACAGTTTTTTTTGTTTTTTCTAGTAACTAGGCAGTAGGATAATATAGAGCCTGGAGATCCATTCTACGGCTGATGATTTGGCTTGGAGAAAGTCCTTGTTGTTGCCTGGATATGTTCTAAGGCCAGATTCTTACACTATGTGGTTGATAGTTTGGCGTTCCGCTCCACAGTCGCATCGTGGGGATTCGTGCTTGTTCCATTTAGACAACGAATCTGCGGTCACTCCATGCGACGTGCGAATTCTGTTTAGGGTCCACCATTCCTTTCGGTGGAGCTTAAAACCAGCATCGGTACTCTCTACCTTAATAGATAGAAACTTTCTATCACCATGGCGACCGTGACGATCGGGCAGTTTCGGGTGCCTATCACGTGTCTACTACGCTGTCACGGCATGCTGTCATATTTACGAGGCCACCCGATCCCATAGTATATAGTGCATAGAAACACGTTTCTAAGTTACAGAGTACCGGCGCAGGGAGTTCTTGACCAACAGTTTAGTGCTCACTTTTTCTGGTGTTTGGGGTTGCCCAAATTTCTGCCAATATAACTGCAGGATTAAAACTATCAGACGCTGTTGGAATTGGTGGTTTCCTGGACCGTAATCTGCGCAAGGAGAGATCAGGTATATCTTCGTGGATTGACAATGAGAGATTTGTTTTGATTTTCTTATATCCTTTCAGAATGGCAGTTTCACGACGGTTGGGTGGTAGAGCTATTTGGTTGAGCGTTTCCAAGTTCAGTTATCATCGCAAAGGTGAGGATAGTCTTGGCCATTGTTTGTCTTCAGACATTGACATGCAGCCTACAGAGTTATGGATAGACCATATTGAATTTTGCTAAAATAACTAACTTACGTAGCTTAATATTTGGGTCATTTGCGCCGCAACCTTTAACCCCAGAGCAAAATAATGGCAAAACACTGCAATAATGAGGAGACAAGAATAATCTATCGACTAGCAGAGCAGAGCAGAGAGCAGGCACAAAGAGCGACCCAGTCTGTCCTGTAACCGTAACGATACAAAAAGGCAACGAACCGAGACGCAGATAATCGCCTGCTTTGAGACATCGGAGGGCTGTATGTCGCGATTTTTCATTCTATGCTCAAGGAATCGGATATAGTGCGGGACTAGTGTTCCAAAGCATTGCAAAATCAAGGGGTGATACACGTACGAGCAAGTACGCGTACTTATGGCTCGACGACCTTTTTCGCCTGTGTGTCACCGTAAGTACGCGTACTTTAAACGTGCTCGCCCACTTAGGCGAAGCGTCGCGAACGGAAGCGGCGCGAAGAAAATTATTGATTTGCCGCCAGAGAAGTTTACATTAGTTTATATGGCAGCCCGCCCACTCAGGCGACGCGAAGCGAAGAGGCGCGTCGTTTGACGCGCAGCTTCTCCTCGGACCAACTAGGCGTCGTTTCTCTTGACGCTTCGCTTCGCTTCGCCTGAATTCGCGGTGCCAGGCGGCGCGCCGCGGCGAGAAGATCCAAATATTGCTTGATGCCTCTCGCATATTTCCAATGTTTAGCAGTATTTGGTAGGAAGTGGTGCTAAATTGCAGTCTCTGGCCGTGATACAAAGACATTCGTTACAAAGGTAATTTAATTACCCAGCATTTTATTTTGTTTTTGTTTCTTTCCTTCTTCCATAGTGGCAATTAAACTCAATACAAAGAGTTACTCTTCTGACGAACTGCGCATCGTACCTCACTAGACAACGTATCTCGTTCAACTGCTTAAAAACAAATAAAATTCGCGTCGCGCCGTAAATGACGCGACGCGACGCTTCGCGCCGCTTCGCCCCAGTGGGCGGACATCGGTTAAATGATGCTTCGCCTCGCGCCGCTTCCGTTCGCGAAGCTTCGCCTAAGTGGGCGAGCACTGGGGCGAAGCGGCGCGACGCGACGCGTGGCTTCCAAGGGCGCAACGCGAATTTTATTTGTTTTTAAGCAGTTGAACGAGATACGTTGTCTAGTGAGGTACGATGCGCAGTTCGTCAGAAGAGGAACTCTTTGTATTGAGTGTAACTGCCACTATGGAAGAAGAAAAGAAACAAAAACACAATAAAATGCTGGGTAATTAAATTACCTTTGTAATGAATGTCTTTCAATCACGACCAGAGACTGCAGTTTAGCACCACATCCTACATAATACTGCTAAACACTGAAAATATGCGAGAGGGAAGAGAAACGACGCCTAGTTGATCCGAAGAGCATTCGCGCGTCAAACGACGCGCCTCTTCGCTTCGCGTCGCCTGAGTGGGTGGGCTGCCATATAAACTAATGTAAACTTCTCTGGCGTCAAATCAATAATTTTCTTCGCGCCGCTTCCGTTCGCGACGCTTCGTCTAAGTTGGCGGGCACGTTTGACGCGACGCGCCGCTTCGCGACGCTTCCGTTCGCGACGCTTCGTCTAAGAAGGCGAGCACGTTAAAACCGCCGCGCAAACCGCCGGCGATCCAACTGGTTTGAAATCTTGCTCGTAGCTTGTCTCGGCTCGTACTGCGAGCCGCGAGCCACAACTTTGTTTCGGCAGGCCATTGATGCGCAACGCTTGTTGTGTTTGGCGTTTGTTAAAAGTTTTGCTGATTTTGGAAAATTATCAAAATGAGTGATTTCAGCTTCACGTGTGTCACCGACGTCGAACCGAGAAAGTTCGCGAACTTAAAAAACCGCGTGCTTAAAGTTCGTACGTGTGTCACCCACTTTAGATCTTTGACGTGCAAACGTCATCGAATCGTCTAGAGTTTTCGGGAATGACGGATGGGCAGTCCAGAATGTCATCTGAATGTCTCGAATTCTCTGAATGGTTCGATGAAGTCAAGATGAAGTGTATATAAGGCGCCACGGGTAGCGTGGCAGCAGTAGTAGAGTAGTTTAGTTGAGTTGAGTTGTAGCTAAGATGAGGTTAAGAGACATTGTATTGAGTTGTGAAGTAAAACGGTGAAAGTTACGTCCAGTTTGATTCCTTGGTGTGAAGAAAAAGAGGCCGTCGTGACAATATGTTATTATGAAACAAATGGAAAAAATGGAGTCCGGTTGATTGACTCAATATTTTCCACACATAATGATGATATCATTTTATTATTTTCCCTTACTATGAAGCTATAGTCTGAGATTCCCTTGCAACCAAATCATCGCCCGCCCTCTCGCAAAAAAACATCCAACACAAAAACTTTCGTAAACAGTTTCTTGACTCGTAGTCTCCCTCCTTAGGAACTAGGACGCCACAGTTTTTGATTTACATTGGATTATCATTGAATTCCAATGAATGATTCAATCGCAGCCTGTCGTTGAATCGAATCTGTGTTTTATAATTGATTCTAAACTACTTTCGTTTCCTTGGACCAACACATTTTATTGCGAGGATAGCTGATCGTTTCGTCGTTTGGATGTTTGATAATGGTGTGATTTTGTATGAAGTTATAAGGAGCATGGTATGACAATTAGACATAAGCCTAATAACCTGACTAATCTAAATACCTACATTCAAATGTGGGTATTAGCTCTTCTAAGCCCCAATTTCTCAGTAGGTCCTCCATTTAATATATAACTGGACACATTTAAATTAGACAATTGCTGCTGCAATACGCGAAACCACGAGACAACACAATACGGCAAATAATGAATCAACACAACGAAACAACCCGTTACCGAACAACCTCGTCCATATTGGCGCAGATAACGTCTAACACTGAGATCGTCCTCTTCTTTCTTTTTACGTTCATTGAATCGGGACATCAGTCCCGCCGAACACTGATTATAGTTCAGCGAACAACAAGGGCCATTGAATTCGATATATGATGTTGTTGGTACAAATACTGCTTACCAAAGTCTCTAACAGCATAGACAATGTTTTGTAAGCATGGGTTACTAGCATAATAATTACCTTTTGAAACAAAATTAATTTTTATCAGATGAATTATCACGAACCGCTATTGCAGGAATAATTTTTGTACATCGAATAGATTGTATGCTTTGCTTAAATGAAACATATGATTAAATTCTTTCAATGACATGGATTTGAAACAACTGTAAATATATTTAGAGCAACGGAAAAACATCCAAATACTAACAATTAATTGAAAACGCAACAGTATTTTTTTCTGTGTGTATATCGCAACCCTAGGGTTCAAATCGTAATCATCCGGTAAAGACCGTGAGTGAAAGCTCACGTCACCGGACTAAAACGACACTCAAGGGCGGACATGGGAGACAAAGAATATTCCATCGTCGCCACAAGGAAGGAATAAACCTGGCTGTGCTATACGGTGGCTGTAATTAAAAACAAACACGTCTGCTATCTCTACGTTATCTCAAGATTATCCTCCTATGGAGGGATAGCGCTGTGAACGCTTTCGGTGCACTTTTGGACAGTAGCGGGCAGAACGGAACTAGTAGTAATAGAGCGAATTGTATCTACAATCTAAATCTAAACTCAAGTAATGGGTGAATTGACCAGGGTGTCATGAGTAAGGGAAGAGGTAGCGATCGCCATTATCATGTCGAGTCTAAAAAGGGATAGAAAAAATAATTAAGACAAGGACATTACATATCTGCAGCGATTACCCAATCACGATGCTTTAAGTAAGTGGGGATGAAAATCTTCTGTTGCCGGTTGTAGTTATAAGTTATACGTATGGACTAGCTAAATAGGATATTAAGTGCTATACATTATTAAATTTTCCTCATAAATAAAATAAAACAAGAAGTAAAAGAAGGTAATTCGAACTTTGGAAACCGCCGCTCCTATTGTTCTTTTTCCTGCGATTTTTCCTTCTATTATTACTTGAAGTAGATGATATTTCTCCAATCTAGTAAAGTCTCCCAGGTACTGTACTTTTATTTCTTTATGGTTAGCCATACTATTGAGGTATGACGAAATTACTGCGAAAACCTGTACCATGAGTATGACCCCCAGGCCCTCTCATTGGATTTTGAACATGAACCGGATATTCTTTTGTCTGAAGTGGAACATGCCCTCAACAAGTTAAAAACTAATAGAGCTACAGGAATTGATGCTATTTCTGCCGAAACATTAAAATGCTTGGGTGAAGACGGCATCTCTCTTTTATATAATATTTGTAAGAGGGTCTGGTCCTCCGGTGTTTGGCCAGATGAATGGTGCACATCCATTTTTGTTCCACTTCATAAAAAAGGATCTCCAACAAATCCAGACAATTATCGCCTACTTTCGTTAATCTCTCATGCAAGCAAGGTTCTACTATATATTTTGCAGTCTCGTTTGGAGGGTTTTATCGACTAGCAAATTTCTCAGGCGCAGGCAGGTTTCGTAAAAGGACGCGGTACGCGCGAACAGACCTTAAACTTAAGACAGATTATTGAAAAAGCGTTATTTTCCCATTTTTATCTGCTTTGTGGACTATTCTAAGGCGTTTGATAACGTAAAGTGGCCTAAACTGTGGGAAATCCTTATCTCCATGGGAGTCCCTTACCACTTAGTATTTCTCATACAGCAACTCTGTGAGTCTAGCTCGGCTCGTGTAAGAATTGCTGGTAACCTGTCTGGTCAAATAGCAACCAGAAAAGGAGTTTGTCAGAGATGCGTATTATCTCCGATGTTATTTAACATTTACTCTAAATTTGTGACGAGACAGGTTTTGGACAACTGGAATGGCAGTATAACTATTGGCGGAAGCAAAATATCTAACTTAAGATTTGTTGACGATACAACCCTTATTGCTGCTTCTCAGGAAGAACTAGTAGCTCTATTAAACATCTAAGAACAACACAGTGCATCATATTGTCTTGCTACTAATTACAACAACACCAAGGTTATGATCGTAGATAGAGAGCACGATAATCATCGAGAAATCGAGAAAGTCAGTAGGCCGTTGTGAAGTGGTTCAAAGTTTTGTGTACCTCGGTTCTTTGATCGACAATTCAGGTAGCTATTAAAATGAGATTCGACCGCGCATTCAACAGACACGCGTAGCCATGACAAAGCTTACTAAACATGGCATGACCATAACATCACTCAAGCTACCAAAATGACGCTGGTTCATCTCTTGTGTTCTCCATATTTTTGTATGCTTCGGAAACTTGGACTGTTAAAAAGGCAGATCAAGCTCGCATAGATGCTTTTGAAATGTGAACGTGGAGGAGAATGCTGAGAATTCCTTGTACCGCCTATCGAACTAACGTTTCCATACTGGAAGAAACTATCCTCCATTGTGTCGACGAGAATGCTTACAATCTGCGAACATATTCACAGAAGCGATAATATGGAGAAACTTGTAGTTCGGGGTCATGCCCCGACTGCGCGGCGCCGTGGCCGTTCCCCTACACGCTGGGTGGATACGACGAAACTGTTGCTGGATATGAGTACCAAGAGCGCCACTGACAGTAAATCGCGGACGATAGCGAACTACAGTTCTCAAAATTATTGATAATATTCGTGTCGGCAATAGTCTAGCTCTGACTTAATGCATTTTACGAGTTAACAACATGTCTGTAAAGACATGGTGACTATCATGATGATGTCTTGTGACAAGTAACCGAAACTTGCCTGCCCCTGAAAGAAAATGGCAGATGTTTATTTTGTCAATGTTTAGAAAAACGTTTTATGAACGAATAGAAAGGCGTATTGTGGGATGCGCCACTGGCAGACCACGTGACCAGCCAGCAGTACGCTCAGTGATGCCAACCCTACTGAAAAATCAGTAGATCTACTGAATTCACCCTTAGTCTACTGACCTACTGATTTGTGTTGGACATCTACTGATATATGGAATACTATTTGCAAAGTCACTGAAAAACCGCGTCACTACTGATTTTTCAACTGGTTTCATTTATAAATCTACTGTAATCTGTATGTAACTGTTCTGAGACCTCCATTCGTCCCGTCTACTATTTGGCAGGCAGCGCCATCAAGTAGCGAGCGGTGAGCCACTATAACACTTGACTTGGTAGTAACAGAATAGCACCTCAGCTTTAAAGTAAACCGTTAAGATGACGCTACGGCTACGCGCTACGCAAAAGAAAAATCAGGAATTCACAGCCACACACAGATACGGTAACGCTAACGCATATTTCGTGTTTTAACATCTTACGTTTGTAAACAGGGGTTGTTGGTTGCTTTTGGTCATCTTTACTTTAGTCACCAGTCATGTTGGCTGGCGCTGAAGCACTCTGAAAAAGCGTTGATTTCTTAATCATGATTTCTACTGATTTTCGTTAGCATCATCTACTGAAAACAGTAAAATCCAGTTGGCAACACTGAGTACGCTGTGGATTGACGTCGTTGCGAAGTGGCAACGCCGCCACTGCCACGTCACCGAGGCAGTCCGAAGTGAGCAGTGAGTAATGGCGCAAGACCATGGCCGACTTTACTCACTAAGCCAGAGCATTGAAATATGGCAACACTGAATCGGGGGCCGAGCTTTTATTTGTTATTAAGTCATTAGTGTAACCTTCCAGAGTGAAAAATAAGATTGGAAGGTGATTTTTAATGTGTTTCTAATTATTTACCTGCACAAACGAAACTATAAAGATAACAAGATGCCTGCAAAGTGTGTAGTACCAGGTTGCACTAGCAATAATTGTGCTTCCACAAATATAACCTTCCAAAGTAAAAACTGAAGAGTGGAAGGTGATTTTTAATGTGTTTCTACTTATTTACCTGCACAAACGAAACTATAAAGATAAAAAGATGCCTGCAAAGTGTGTAGTACCAGGTTGCACTAGCAATTGGGCTTCCAATAAAGGACATAAACAGAAGTGGGTGAAAGGTATTCCTCGGAAGGGCTGGTTATATTGATAAGAATAAAGACAATAATTTACAAACATTCCAAAGGATAAGACCTATATTAAAGCACAATGTGGTACCTACAATGTTTTCTGGACCCCAAATATAACAGAAAAATACAGTTAATAGAACTCATCTGGGCATGCATCTGGGGCATACCTACGAAAAGATTTGATAGTGAAAGGGAATCAAGACCAGCAAGAATGGCTTCAAAGTGACCTAATAGTGAATTTTTCTAGCTCAAGTGACAATTTACAAAGTAAATTGAGTGTTCATTTAAGTGGAAGTGGAAGTGGCAGCAGGAAACAGGTTGCTTTATTTTTATTTTGTAGTGTCTGACTATGATGAAACAGACATCAGATGTAAGTGGTATTAGTAGTAGTAGTAGTTCTAAAAAGTATTTTTCTTAATTTATTAACCGAGATGAACTCTAATACATATAAAATGTAATAATTATTCTGAAACTATAGGCCCACTATTTGACAGCTAAGCCACGTTGCCACATCTAAGGCTCCGGCCTAGTGTAGAGTCGGCCATGGCAAGACGTAAAGAACGACGACGGACGACGGTTTTACTTGAAGACGATATACATTGTTAAGACGTAAGATAGCATATTGTTGAAACTTGAAATACACACAGCATTACTAAATTAACCGAGTCACTTTTGTTGGCCCTTCAAATCCCTACAGTATAGATATTTTTTGGTCGTCGTTGGATTTATCCCAGCGCATAGAGGGCGCCACTGTTCCCATTGTAGCGAAATATGGCCGACGGGTTGCCGACAAGGACCCCGTCGACATCCATTAAAATAACATGTACCTACCGAAGTTTAATATTAAAGATAACGACCTAGTATGAAAATATCGGCGTAGCTATTACACAGGGTCGCTGCGGGATCTCGCTGGGATATATTTCAGCACACGGCTACATGAAGCTTCCTATAGGGCAGCTTCTGAAATTGAAAAGGAAAAAGATGGGGTCAAATTGTTCGGAACAGACCTAATGGCTCAATTGAACCAGCACTTTTAAGAAACCCTACAAGACAAAAATTAAACAAAATGCTGAGCCAAATGTGACAAATGCAATTTGCATATACACAGATGGCTCCTAAACAAGGGAAGGCACTGGATGTGGTGTGCTCTGCGTCTCTGAATCTAAGAACAAAGTGCCAGTGTCGTTCAAACAGAACTGGCTGGATATCGATAGCTGGTAAGGAACTAACCAGGAGAGATGTATCTGGCAAGACTGTAGTAATCTGCACCGACAGCAGACAAGCACTTCTAACCCTGAAAAGACCTTGTATCACCTCAGGGCTAGCAATGGAATGCCACCAATCTTTAGCCCATGCTTCACACAAAAACAATATTGTCCTGAGGTATAGCGTACGGTCTAGTCAGGAAGGCTGCTGAGCAAATAATTTTAGGACCATGCGACGTTTCTGGAATGTCGACAACCACAATAGGGTACTTGCAGAGGTCATAAAATCGCCTCGGGAGTGTACGTAGCGTAAGGAAAACTATATCAAGAAGCAGTAGGAAACAAAAAACATGATTTTACTGACCGCCAAAAAAAGATATTTGCAAAATAAAATAAAGATATATTCAAATTTTTCCACGTGACTTAAAACAAGGGCTGACGTCACAGGTATCTTATCGATATCGACAATCGATACTGCTACAGCGCAGGTCAGTGAGATTCAACTGCAAACTAGAGATGGTCTGAATTCTTTAACAATGCGACTTAATTTATTGATACTCAAACATATTTGAAACAGGCAATTAACCCACTAGCATTTCCGTTGCAATACATTTTTATATCTGATATGTATCACAGTTCATCCTGTTTGTGACCGAGATTCGCAACTAATCGAAGCCATCATTTTATTTCGGCGCATCCCATTATGAATGAATCCAAAGATAAAATCTAATTCAAGCCCATCCCTACAAAGTGAATTAGTAATCTAGCCTAACTTTTATTCTTTTGACTTTTGTACTTTTGTGTGTGACTGTGTTTTGTGGTTATAATGATCAAAGTCAAAATGCTAGGTTAGCACTGAGTATCGATATCGAATATCAATACTTTACATCCCATCACTATAGGATATCACTGACGTCAGAGGTTGTTTGCGCGGCATTTTCTGGCATTTGAAATAATTTTTGGAATATCTCTCACAGCCGATTCCAAAAAACCAAACAAGTGATTTTGTCATGCTTACTAGGCTCTAAGGAACGCGTAAACGACATAATATTTTTTCTGCAAGTACCCTATTGCGTAAATAGCCAAAATACACTCCCATGGCCAAATGATAAAACGACGGGAAGAACTAAAAGGGTGCCAATTTGCCAAGGAAACCCTTGCAGGCATTAGCATGACAATATCCAAGAAGTACTTGACGGTGACCAGGTCAAACCTACGTCTCATGGTAGGATTCCTGTCAGGCCATTGTCAACTCAGGAAACATCTCCACATTATGGGGGGTTAAGTGACACACCGATATGTAGAATGTGAGAAAGCGAAGACGAAACTGTGGAACACGTTATACATTATATGTAAGTGCCCAGAGTTATCTTCTATTAGAGAGTGTGCGTTCGGCGAGTCTTGGCCTACACCTGTCCACATAAGGGAGATGTCCCCAAGGAACGTGTCCATGTTCCTAAAATTGGCAGGATGGACGATGACCTAAGGAAACAACTTCCTGGGAGGATGCACAATGGGCCAGTTGTGGCCTAAGTGCAGTGGGACCACTCACCCTCCCCACTCTACAGATACAGATACAGATCGGAATCAAGTAGTTCGGTTCAGACCTAATAAAAGGTAATTAAAGAAGAGATGTTCCCGTGTAGAGGCAGGTTAGAATATCTCCCATCGTTTATCCTGCGTGTCGTAAAAGGCGACTAAAAGGAACCGAACTGCTGTCGGCATAAACAGTAACCTCTTCTCAACCAACAGCTTTGGGTGGACGAGCTGACAAGAGTCAGGACACCTTCTTGTCCTTGGGGTGAGGAATTGTTCATAAAGGCGGATGAACCAGTGGACACATGATGACAAGAAATTCAAATTACTGCATTATTTTGATAAAACAATGATTTCTATCGATAATAACTATAAATACCTGCAATATACCTTTGTGTTATAGTAAAAAGGGGTAAAAATAACATTTTATTGCATTTCACAAAGCTAAAGACACGATTTAATAAACTACATTACTGGTTGCCTATCCTTATAGTATGTTTTGTCTATAATCAATCTGACTGCAATTTCAATCGGTAATTATACAATTATTATTATTAATTTGTTCTGATTTTCTGCTATGATTTTGATCTGTGAATTTTGAAATATTTAGTATTATGTTATGACAAAATATGAAAAAAATCGAGCTTTATACTTTATCAAATTTGAGATACACATAGAAGAAATTTCAGCTACTGTAAAATTCCGTGAAAGTCTAGCATTCACGGGTTCTTGCTCTATTTTGAGTCTGCGGTGTGTTTATGATCAAGGGCAAATCACCCTGTACAAAATTGTATTTACCATTTTTGCTCGCATATGGGCGGTTCACTGAGTGAGTGATGTTTATATAGCGTTCACTTTTTGATAGCTCTATTAAAAGTTAATTATGCGCAAAAATATCCTATCCATCAGTTTACATACACGTGCCTTTTCATGTGTGTGCATGCTTTTTTCTTTTTCCGAGCGCTACCACACGTGCGGAAATTTCAATGTTATAACTTATTACCCGGATTTGTAGCTTGTCATATTTTTTTAATACCTAAAAAAGCCTAAGCGTGCTTTAGGTTCGATAAAGAACTACTCAGGAAGAACTAGTAGCTCTCTTAAACATCTTAGAACAACACAGTGCAGCATACGGTCTTGGTATTAACTACAACAAGATCAAGGTTATGGTCGTAGATAGAGAGAATGATAATCACCGAGAAATAAAGTCAATAGGCCGTTGTGAAGTAGTTCAAAGTTTTGTGTACCTCGGTTCTTTGATCGACAATTCGGGTAGCTGTGAGAATGAGATTCGACGGCGCATGTAACAGGCTCGGGGGCCATGACAAAGCTTACTAAAATATGGCGTGACCATAACGTCACTAAAGCTACCAAAATGTCGCTGGTTCAGTCTCTTGTGTTCTCCATATTTTTGTATGCCTCGGAAACTTGGATTGTTAAAAAGGCAGATCGAGCTCGCATAGATGCTTTTGAAATGTGGACGTGGAGGAGAATGCTGAAAGTTCCTGATACCGTCCATCGAACTAACGTTTCCATACTGGATGAGCTCGGTAATCCAAAGAGACTATCCTTCATTATGTCAACGAGAATGCTTACATTCTTCGGACATATTCACAGAAGCGATAATATGGAGAAACTTGTAGGTTCAGGGTTACGCCCCGAGTGGGCGGCGCCGTGACCGTTCCTCTACACGCTGGGTGGATACATACGACGAAACATTTGCTGGATATGAGTATCAAGAGCGCCACTGAACTGACAGTAAATCGCGAACGACGGCGAGCTACAGTTCTCAAAACTATCGATAATATTCGTGTCGGCAATACTCTAGCTCAGACTTAATGCATTTTACGAGTTCACAACATGTCATGTCATGTTAAGACATTGTGACTATGATGATGAGTGTAACGTCCCCTTGAATCAAAGCGTAAGTCTTTGACAAAACGATATATTCTTCTGTGTGCAGAACATCTGCCCAGGCTGTCTTGTCCTCCTCCCAGTATCTGGACCAAAATTATACTTTCTTGTGATAGCTAGCCAAGCTGTACTGTACTATTTTCCGCATTTACCAAAAGTGTGCCATAAACGGCGGCATGTTAGTATTTGTTCTAATCTGACCACACCTCTCAGAACTACATACCTAGCGTTTCTGAAAAATATTACGGGGCAGATTAGATATCTCGCCTCCCTATTCGACAGGCAGCCATTAATTTTTCCTCGTGGCATGGCCGGAAAATAACGAACTGTTGCCTGGTACAAGGAAATACGAAACCTCATTTTCCACTTGGTTGATACGTACTGAAGAATGTAGTACGTATCAACCTCAGAGTAACAACTGAACATAGAGGTAGTAAACAAACCACTTCAGCATGGCGTGCTCAAAGCCATCATCTTTTGACACTTCAGCCTCCAAACATTGCCAACTAACCTGAAAATTCTTCCAATGCAACCCATGTTACGAACACTGCACTTTTTGAGTCCCATATCGAAAGACTGTTAAACTACACTCGAATATAGTACAGCAAGTCATATAGCTTCACTACTGTTACCAACAAATAGGGAATTCGATTTTTCTGAACAAGCACAAAAGACCACAAACAATACAAACGTTTGACAGTCGAAGTTCTACCGTAAAAAAGTCACATGAAAATTATATCGGCGTTGGCAGCTCCTCACAATTTATGTAAGACCTCAGAATTTCCATTTATGATGAAGAAATATGCAGTAACACAGTAGAGGTCTACATATCTGTTGATTTTGCTGTAATCATGTCTTTTACTTCCCACACCGATAGGTGAGGGGAGTATTGTGATCGCGAAAATTTTCGATTTTGAGATAATACACTTTTTAGGCGTTTTATGATGCCTACATCACGAAAATCCACGTCATTCATTTCCGTCGGTCTGTCTGTCGGTCTGTCTGTCGGTCTGTCTGTCGGTCTGTCTGTCTGTCTGTCGGTCTGTCTGTCTGTTGGCGTTTTTCTAGCCTCCTAATCTCAGTAACCGCTACATAGATTTTGATGAAATTTGGGTGGTGATATGGTGTAGGGTCGTAGTAGGTAATGTTGCTACAATTTTGAAAATCGCTGCATGGGCGGCGGAGTAGTTAGCAAAAAACGAAAAATTTCAAATATGCGTTAAACTTCGTTTTTAGGCGTTTTAGAGGTTCCTGATCATTTTCTACTTTTTTTTGGGTGGGCGTGAATTTGGGGTGGTTGAGGGGTGGGGGGTTGTAATACTGAAAAATTTGTTGTATTCATAATGGGCTCTCTAATGACCTGTGAATGAAAGACCTAGCGCCATAATACAATTTTTTAGGTCCATCCGAACATTGCCTTGCTTATAATAGAAACCAAGGGACTTAGAATAATTTGTGATGTATACATCCGAGTGTTGTTTTAGTTTTAGATCGTTCTTTATTGCGTAACGCCAAAATTATCGAATGGATTTTAATGAAATTTTGACACAGTATTACTGCCACGGCGAGGATGGAAAGCGCGCATATTTTGGAAAAATCGTGTCAGTGGCGGCGCGGCAATAATAAAAAAACTAAAAATGTAAAAATAGCTCAAACTTTGTTTTTCGGCGTTTTAGGGGTTTCTGATCATTTTTTACTTTTTTTTTGGGTGGGGGTGAAATTGGGGTGGTTAGGGGGTGGGGGGTTGTAAAACTCAAAAATTTATTCCATTTATAATAGTGTCCATTGACCTGTGAAAGAAAGACATAATAGACGTTTGTTAGGTCCATCCGAACATTGCCTTGGCTATTACAGAAATCAAGGGATTTGGTATTGGTAGGGGTAGGTATTGATTCAGGTCGTTCTGAATTTAGTAACATGGAAATTATGGAATTAATTTTAATGAAATTTAGGCACACTATTATAACCGCGGCAAGGATGAAAAATGCGTATGGTTATCAAAAATCGTGTCAGTGGCGGCGCAGCAATAATAAAAATCTAAAAATATAAAAATAGCTCAAACTTCGTTTTTAAGCAATTTGGGGGTTCCTGATTGTTTCGTTTCGTCCAGTTAAAGCTGAATTGTGTCGTTTTAGTTCCTACGGAGAGATTTAGGAAACTATTTACTAGTTTTTGTGTTGGATGTTTTTTGACGACAGGCGGGCGATGATTTGGTTGCAACTGTTATGTGTGGGAAGTACTGAGTCAATCAACTTGACTCCATTTTTTTAACGTAGAACGCAATATTTCTGGATACTATACAATTAAGACGATAGTAAACATTTATGATTGCCGTATCTGGTGGTCAATATGACAACGTAAGAAAAGATGTCGGCCTATTAGAAATAGTTGCTTACTACCTCTGTGTTCAGTTGTTACTCTGAGGTATCAACCAAGGGCAAAATACAGGGTGTTTACGATCGTAGTGCATTAATTTGGAGAAACGATAGATCATGTTATTTCGAACCTGAAACCTCGGTACCATTTCACTAGTTAACGCATAGTTAAACAGAAAAAAATTAAAAAAGTGTGACTGCAAAATCACAATCCGACAACATTGCCCAGTATCGCCCTAGTTTCTGTCAGGTGTTTTTGGAGATATTCACTATGTAAACAAATGTTATTGTCTCTAGCCTTGTTGCCGCATATTCTGTGGTATCAGAAAATGTTGCAATTTTTTTTGAAGCTTCAAATTTGGGACATTTGTATTACATTTGTGCTACAAGCATTACAATCATGTGTAATATTCGTACTTTATATAACGGCATTAATTTATTCATATATTATACAGTGCTATGCTTTAATAGCCCCCTCTTATTTTTTGAAGAGGTTAACACACAAAAATAAACATGGGATAACGAAATTCATGCTTGAATACCATATCTTGGAGTAAAGTTGACAGCTGATACTTTCAAGATGGCGACTGGGCGCCATCTGGGAAAAAAATTAAATCTGAAAGGGGTGGCGAAACATACGATCGTATTTTGAGGCCTGGACAAATTCGTATTGAAGATGGGCCATCCAACTACTTGTAGCCTAAGTCATTGTCATCATAGGCACAAAATGTCTCAACAGACATGTTGAGAACTCGTAAAATGCATTAAGTCGGAGCTAGAGTATTGCCGACACGAATATTATCAATAGTTTTGAGAACTGTAGCTCGCCATAGTTCGCGATTTACTGTCAGTTCAGTGGTGCTCTTGATACTCATATCCAGCAACTCTTTCGTCGTATCTACCCAGCGTGTAGGGGAACGGCCACGGCGCCGCGCACTTGGGGCATGACCCTGAACTACAAGTTTCTCCATATTATCGCTTCTGTGTACTGTCCGAAGAATGTAAGTATTTTCGTCGACACAATGGAGGATAGTCTCTTTGGATTACCGAGCTCATCCAGTATGGAAACGTTAGTTCAATGGGCGGTATAAGGAACTCCCAGCATTCTACTTCACAAGAGACTGAATCAGCGACATTTTGGTAGCTTTAGTGATGTTATGGTCACGCCATATTTTAGTAAGCTTTGTCATGGCCACACGTGCCTGTTGAATGCGCCATCGAATCTCATTTTCACAGTTACCCGAATTGTCGATCAAAGAACCGAGGTACACAAAACTTTGAACTACTTCACAACGGCCTACTGACTTTATTTCTCGATGATTATCATGCTCTCTATCTACGATCTTAACCTTGATCTTGTTGTAGTTAATACCAGGACCATATGCTGCACTGTGTTGTTCTAAGATGTTAAAGAGAGCTACTAGTTCTTCCTGAGTAGTTCTTTATCTAACCTAAAGCACGTTTAGGCGTTTTATAGAAAACAACAGAGAACAACATAAAACAAGAGCAAACAACAGAAAACAATACAAAAAAGCCGCAAAACACATCAGTTACTACGCATTTCATAACAATTTTTATTGAGTGCAGGTGAACCCTAGCACCCATTCATTCGGCACCCCTGAACGTCTATATTTTTGGATTCTCGTTAGTGTATCTGTACCCTCATGTCTTCTGTACTCCAAATCTAAGCTTGCCTTGACGACACAGTCTACGTGAAGCATCCCATTCGATATCCTGGCTGTACTTAGGGAACTCACCAAAACATCCTCTTTAGCTTCGCAACTTTAGCGGCTTGCTGAAAACTTACAGAAAAAAGCAGAAGACAACAGGAAAAAATAGAAAACAACAAAAAACAAAAGAAAAGAACAGAAACCATCAGAGAGCAATAGAAAACAATAGAAGAGACAATATAAAAAACAGAAAATAACAGGAAAGAAAAGCAAACAACAGAAAAGAACAGCAAACGACAGAAGATAACAGAAAACAACTGGAAACAACAAAAAAGAAAAGAAAAGAACCGAAAACGACAGAACATAACAGAAAACAACTGGAAACAACAGAAAACAACAAAAAAAGAAAAGAAAAGAACAGAAAACATCAGACCGAAATAGAAAATCGTATATGAGACAAGAGAAAAGCGTGTAGTACCAGGTTGCAGCCCAGTAGAGGACTACCAAATCATGGCCCAACATAACCTTATTCCAGATTAAAAAGAACGTCGCAAGGTGATTTTTAATGTGTTTCTACTTATTTACCTGCACAAACGAAACTATAAAGATAACAAGATGCCTGCAAAGCGTGTAGTACCGGGTTGCAGCCCAGTAGAGGACTACCAAACCATGGCCCAACATAACCTTATTCCAGATTAAAAAGAACGTTGCAAGGTGATTTTTAATGTGTTTCTACTTATTTACCTGCACAAATGAAACTATAAAGATAAAAAGATGCCTGCAAAGTGTGTAGTACCAGGTTGCAATAGCAATTAGTGCTTCCAATGAAGGGCATAAACAGAAGTGGGTGAAAGGTATTCCTCGGAAGGGCTGGTTATATTTATAAGGATAAAGACAATAATTTACAAACATTTCAAAGGATAAGACCTATTTTAAAGCACAATGTGGTACCTGTAATGTTTTCTGGACATCCCAAATATCACAGAAAAATACAGTTAATAGAACTCATCTGAGCATGGCCTGGGGCATACCTACGAAAGGATTTG
The DNA here is from genome assembly GCA_951848785.1 of Callosobruchus maculatus. Lineage (NCBI taxonomy): Eukaryota > Metazoa > Arthropoda > Insecta > Coleoptera > Chrysomelidae > Callosobruchus > Callosobruchus maculatus. The sequence goes on along the minus strand of CATOUR010000004.1, from coordinate 1,974,943 downwards.
ATAGTGAAAGGGAAATCAAGACCAGCAAGAATGGCTTCACAGTGACCTAATAGTGAATTTTTCTAGCTCAAGTGACAATTTACAAAGTAAATTGAGTGCTCATTTAAGTGGAAGTGGAACTGGCAGCAGGAAACAGGTTGCGTTTATTTTTATTTTGTAGTGTCTGACTGTGATGAAACAGACATCAGATGTAAGTGGTTTTAGTAGTAGTAGTTCTAAAAAGTATTTTTCTTAATTTATTAACCGAGATGAACTCTAATACATATAAAATGTAATAATTATTCTGAAACTATAGGGCCACTATTTGACAGCTAAGCCACGTTGCCACATCTAAGGCTCCGGCCTAGTGTAGAGTCGGCCATGCGTTAGTGTATCTGTACCCTTATGTCTTCTGTACTCCAAATCTAAGCTTGCCTTGACAACACAGTCTACGTGAAGCATCCCATTCGATATCCTGGCTGTACTTAGGGAACTCATCAACACATCCTCTTGAGCTTTGCTGGATTACCGGCTTGCTGCGATGGCGTTCTGGTATTCTCCGTTAATAAAATTGTTATTGTGCCTCTGAAGACGACACCGTACGCTGGGATTAATGGGATGAAACTGTGCTCAGTCAACAGGATTTGCGCCAGACCGAGTGTAACGGTTCACCCGTTTTCAAAATTATTTTTATATTACTTACTTGGCTACCATATACAAATAGTTTACAACTTCCATTTTTTGCAACTGCTTCCTCATTATACTAGTACATTTTTATAACTTTTTTGCTTCTCACCTCTACCTTTTTCTCATCTCTACTTCCTTCAGCTGAAAATATTACTTTATTATACACACTGCGCAAGTGCGCCAAATTTTGGGAAAATCTAATGAGTGGGGGGTATGCTCTTTCTCTACCGACGCTAGCTTCTAGATGAGATGTAATGGTTTATTCCTTTTGCTTTCTGAACTCAAACAGTAAAGACATATAGAGTAGCTATGTCTCTCTAAGATAATTTTTGTGTCTGTGCCATTATGCGATAGCCAAGGTAAGGGATTCATATCCCCAATACAAGATCATAACGATTTGATTGCTATGGTTTCGCATATTTTTAGTGCTTTTGCTTTTTATTTTACAGCTATGTGTAGGAATGTGATTTTTCCGATTCAAACATTTTTTTTCCATGAACATGTGATGGCGAACATTTTAATCTTTAAATATCAAGTCAATCATACACTGCATATTTGTCAATTATCTAACAAAAGAGTCGCTGAACATTATTCTTTGTTTCTAGCCATATATTTTTGTGTTACGATGCCTTATCTTGTGTGTATTTAATGTTTCACATTCTTTTTATGACATTCCTTATGTAAAAATACCTAGCACTCAAATTTGCTAATTGAGGACGCAATGAAAAGACCTGTTGGACATTTATGTAATTTTATCTTACGAGGCCTGAGGAAAAGGTTGTAAATTTTTGAACATACATTTTTATACATTTTTTTTATTTATCACTATATATCTGAAAAGATCCGGTAGGACTGTGACATTTATGAACTCTTTTTAACTATTGTTCTATCTATTCGCTCTTGTATATATCTATATATTTTTTTTAATCTTTACCATGTGAACTTTTGAGAGTTATCTGCTTTTTGGCTTTTTAATATCCCCATGCTACTTCATAGATTTGTTTCTGAAATATATGAACGCAATTTTTCAAAATGTAAGAACGCATGAAGGTCCATACTTCAGAAACAAATCGTGAAGTCCTGTGAGGTTCTCCACAAGGTGCTAATACCAGCCATAAATCATTCACAGGAAAACCACCCTTTCTCGGGGTGCCACCATCAAGACCACTTTTTCGGGGTGCCACCAATGAAAACCACCGCATTCCATAACATTTTTTATTGGGTGCAGATGAACCCTAGCACCCATTTATTCGGCCCCCCTGAATCTGTATATTTTTGGATTCTCGTTAGTGTATCTGTACCCTCATGTCTTCTGTACCTACTCCAAATCTAAGCTTGCCTTGACGACACAGTCTATGTGAAGCTTCCCATTCGATATTCTGGCTGTACTTAGGGAACTCATCAAAACGTCCTCTTTAGCTTCGCAACTTTAGCGGCTTGCTGCAAACTTACAGAAAAAAGCAGAAGACAACAGGAAAAAATAGAAAACAACAAAAAACAAAAGAAAAGAACAGAAAACATCAGAGAGCAATAGAAAATATAGAGACAATAGGAAAAAACAGAAAATAACAGGAAAGAAAAGAAAACAACAGAAAAGAACAGCAAACGACAGAAGATAACAGAAAACAACTGGAAACAACAGAAAACAACAAAAAACAAAAGAAAAGAACAGAAAACGACAGAACATAACAGAAAACAACTGGAAACAACAGAAAACAACAAAAAAAAAGAAAAGAGCAGAAAACATCAGGCCGAAATAGAAAATCGTATATGAGACAATAGAAAAGCGTGTAGTACCAGGTTGCAGCCCAGTAGAGGACTACCAAACCATGGCCCAACATAACCTTATTCCAGATTAAAAAGAACGTTGCAAGGTGATTTTTAATGTGTTTCTACTTATTTACCTGCACAAATGAAACTATAAAGATAAAAAGATGCCTGCAACGTGTATAGTACCAGGTTGCACTAGCAATTATGCGTCCAATAAGGTACATAAACAGAAATGGGTGAAAGGTATTCCTCGGAAGGGCTGGTTATATTTATAAGGATAAAGACAATAATTTACAAACGTTTCAAAGGATAAGACCTATTTTAAAGCACAATGTGGTACCTATAATGTTTTCTGGACCTCCCAAATATCACAGAAAAATACAGTTAATAGAACTCATGTGGGCATGGCCTGGGGCATACCTACGAAAGGATTTGATAGTGAAAGGGAAATCAAGACCAGCAAGAATGGCTTCACAGTGACCTAATAGTGAATTTTTCTAGCTCAAGTGACAATTTACAAAGTAAATTGAGTGCTCATTTAAGTGGAAGTGGAACTGGCAGCAGGAAACAGGTTGCGTTTATTTTTATTTTGTAGTGTCTGACTGTGATGAAACAGACATCAGATGTAAGTGGTATTAGTAGTAGTAGTTCTAAAAAGTATTTTTCTTAATTTATTAACCGAGATGAACTCTAATACATATAAAATGTAATAATTATTCTGAAACTATAGGCCACTATTTGACAGCTAAGCCACGTTGCCACATCTAAGGCTCCGGCCTAGTATAGAGTCGGCCATGCGTTAGTGTATCTGTACCCTTATGTCTTCTGTACTCCAAATCTAAGCTTGCCTTGACAACACAGTCTACGTGAAGCGTCCCATCCGATATCCTGGCTGTACTTAGCGAACTCATCAACACATCCTCTTGAGCTTTGCAGGATTACCGGCTTGCTGTGATGGCGTTTTGGTATTCTCCGTTAATAAAATTGTTATTGTGCCTCTGAAGACGACACCGTACGCTGGGATTAATGGGATGAAGCTGTGCTCAGTCAACAGGATTTGCGCCAGACCGAGTTACCCGTTAATTGGGCATTTCTTGACGCTTCTCCTTGCTATCAGTCCTTCTGGAATCACGTTAGTACAAGGAGACTTGTTAGTATGTAAAGGCTGGAGTAGAAAGTTTCGTATGCTGATACCATAGGTGGAATTACTATTCTCCTTTATAATCCAGTATAATCCAAAAGGGTTTTTTTGCTCTTAAAACTTTTGAAATCCTTTCTAGAAGGAGGAAATTTTGGATCAAAATTGACAATGTAGTGTCGACAATACGGCCTATCAAGGTCAGTGTTCCTCAGGGTTCGATCCATCTTATTCCTTTTACTTCCCACACCGATAGATGAGGGGAGTATTGTGATCGCGAAAATTTTCGATTTCGAGATAATACGCTTTTTGGGCATGTTATGATGTCTACATAACGAAAATCCACGTCACTCATTTCCGTCGGTCTGTCTGTCTGTCGGTCTGTCTGTTGGCGTTTTTCTAACGTCGTAATCTCAGTAACCGCTGCATGGATTGTGATGAAATTTGGAAAGCGATATGTTGTGCTGTCGTAGTAGGTAATGCTTCGATAATTTTGGAAATTGTTGTACGGGGGGTGGAGTAATTAACAAAAAACGAAAAATTCCAAATATTCCTCAAACTTCGTTTTTAGGCGTTTTAGGGGTTCCTGATCATTTTCTACTTTTTTTTGGGTGGGGGTGAATTTGGGGTGGTTGGAGGGTGGGGGGTTGTAAAACTGAAAAATTTGTTGTATTCATAATGGGCTGTCTAATGACCTGTGAATGAAAGACCTAGCGGCATAATACACTTTTATAGGTCCATCCGAACATTGCCTTGCTTATAATAGACACCCAGGGTATACATACGAGTGTTGTTTTAGATCGTCCTATATTGCATAACGCAAAAATTATCGAATTAATTTTAATGAAATTTTGACACAGTATTACCGCCGCAGCGAGGATGGAAAGCGCGCATGTTTTGGAAAAATCGTGTCAGTGGCGGCGCAGCAATGATAAAAAAAACTAAAAATATAAAAATAGCTCAAACTTAGTTATTAGGCGTTTTAGGGGTTCCTCAAAAATTTATTCCATTGTCCATTGACCTGTGAAAGAACGATCTAGCGGCATAATAGACAGGAGTTTGTTAGGTCCATCCGAACATTGCCGTGGCTATTACAGAAATCAAGGGACTTAGAATTGTCTGATGTATACATACGAGTATTGCTTTAGATCGTTCTGAATTTAGTATAACATGGAAATTATGGAATTGATTTTAATGAAATTCAGTCACAGTATTATCACCGCGGCAAGGATGAAAATTGCGTATGGTTTTCAAAAATTGTGTCAGTGGCGGCGCAGCATTAATAAAAAAGTTTTAAATGTAAAAACAGCCCAAACTTCGTTTTTAAGCAACTTGGGGGTTCCTGATTGTTTCGTTTCGTCCAGTTGAATTGTGTCAATTTAGTTCCTACGGAGAGACATAGGAAACTATTTACTAGTGTTTGTGTTGGATGTTTTTTTTGACGACAGGCGGGCGATGATTGCCACTGTTATGTGTGGGAAGTATTGAGTCAATCAACTTGACTCCATTTTTTCTTTCACCACGTCCCGAGCCCCAGCAACTGGGAGGTTGGACACTGCACTAGTGGCCTAGTCATGATCCAGCAACCTAGTCCATAACAGGCCACTGTGGATGAAGAACTAGAGTGGGCGGATCGGTGGCTCATCAAAATCAACCATTCGAAAACGCAGGCTATCTATTGTACCAAACACGGCACCTCGCCAGAGATCTCTATTAACGGTATTCCATTAGACTTTCGTTTAGTACCTTGGTATCACCTTCATCACCATAGCCACAATGTCTTAACAGACATGTTGTGAACTCGTAAAATGTATTAAGTCGGAGCTAGACTATTGCCGACACGAATAGCATCAATAGTTTTGATAACTGTAGCTCGCCATCGTTCGCAATTTACTGTCAGTTCAGTGGCGCTCTTGATACTCATATCCAGCAACTGTTTCGTCGTATCCACCCAGCGTGTAGGGGAATGGCTACGGCGCCGCCCACTTAGGGTATGACGCTGAACTAAGTTTCTCCATATTATCACTTCTGTGAATATGTCCGAAGAGTGTAAGCATTCTCGTCGACACAATGGAGGATAGTCTCTTTGGATTATCGAGCTCATCCAGTATAAAAACGTTAGTTCGATGGGCGATATAAGGAACTCTCAGCATTCTCCTCCACGTCCATATTTCAAAAGCATCTATGCGAGCTCGATCTGCCTTTTTAACAGTCCAAGCTTCCGAAGCACACAAAAATATGGGGAACACAAGAGACTGAACCAGCGACATTTTGGTAGCTTCAGAGATGTTGTGGTCACGCCATATTGTAGTAAGCTTTGTCGTGGCCACACGTGCTTGTTGAATATGTGCCGTCGAATCTCATTTTCACAGCTACCCGAATTGTCGATCAAAGAACCGAGGTACACTAAACTTTGAACTTTGCACTAGAAGGTTATAAAGATTGTGAAAGAGCTATAAGGGGATGCCACAAATCAGGTTCTTCGAAATAGAGATGAAAGAGTAAGGGAGTATCAAATGTGGTGTCACAGCCTGGAACATCGAAAAAGTGTGTCTGACCTGTCCCTGTTCTACAGATTCTACCACGGAAGATGTTCGAGTGAGCTCTCCCAGATAATAACACCAAAGGCCGTCCGAACGAGGAACACTAGAGAGGCTCTGCGAGCTCATCCTTATCAGGTCGAGGTCCCTGCTCCCCGAACCAGTCTCCTCCAGCATTCCTTCTTTTGGAGAACTTCGACGCTGTTGAACGAGCTGCGGGGAAACTTGTTTCCCGACGGCTACAACCTGCAGCGTTTCAAATTTAACGTGCACCGATACCTCTCTCGCAGCGCTTCTACAGCGTCATGGGCTATCAACCTTTGCGGGAGGCTGACCATATAAAAGGTTGTTTTCTATTGTATTCTGTTGTTTTGTGTTGTTCTCTGTTGCTTTCTGCTGTCTTCTATGGTTTTCTGTAGTTTTGTTTAGTTTTTTGTTGTCTTCTGTTGTTTTTTGCCGTTTTCTGTTGGTCTCTGCTGTTTTATGTTGTGGTATGTTGTTTTCAGTTGCTTTCTGTTGTTTTATGTTGTTCTCAGTTGCTCCCATTGGAAGCACATTCTAAAGCTTCTGGACATTATACAGAAGAGAGCAAATAGACTAATCGATACGCCTTACCTCACAAAGTGCTTCCACAGCCTGTAACATTGAAGATGGGTAGCTGATCTGTCCCTGTTTCACATATTCTATCACGAAAGATGTTCAAGTGAGCTTTCCCAGATAATAATACCAAATGCCGTCCGAACGAGGAACACTAGAGAGACTCTGCGAGCTCGTCCTTGCCAAGTCGAGGTCCTTACTCCCCGAAACAGTCTTCTCCAGCATTCCTTTTTTTGGAGAACTTCGACGCTGTGGAACGAACTGCCGGGGAATTTGTTTCCCGAAAGCTACAACCTTCAGCGTTTCAAATCCAACATGCACCGACACTTATTGTCTCGAAGCACTTCTACAGCGTCACAGGTGTTCAGCCTTTGCGGGAGGTTGACCAAAATAGAAACTACGAGTATAGCAGCAGTCTCGCAATTTTCTGAAACACCCTCGTAAATCACTAAATGTTTCAATGCAGTGTAACAAAAAACCATGTTATTAAACCTTACAATATCGCGCTGTCATTGAAGCACCCTTTATAAAAGAAACATACGAGCTATTTGAATTTTTTCATCTATTTAGCGACATACACTCGAAAACCCTCACAAGAGCTTTCAAACCAAGTTACAATTTTTTACGATTTCTGCTGCAACGCAATGAAAGTAGGGACTCGACGAGAAGTTGAATCCAGCCTCGTACCCCTTGTTTATAACGTAGCAGCTCGCTTCCGTAGAATTGAGCCATTTATCCCTGGAAAAAGAAGCATCAAATGCTGGCATCGCACACATTTTTCCAGCTCATGCCTTACTCCATTCTCGCTCCCACTACGGTCCCTTTGTTAGCGAAGATTTCTTAAACACCACTTCCCATTTACATATCAAAGTGTGCTGTGCCAGCCCGCTTGTTCCATATCGTCAGAAAATAGGTTAGCGTCGCCCACGAATCTCAGTTCCTGTTGAGGCGCATACGCACCTAACTGAGAGCTTGACAAGTCTGCTTTCAAGGTACCAAGCGTTGTTGAAAACTTGATTTAAATAAAAAGAGGATAATGGGGAATGATAACTTTAGTGTTTTTATTTTCATACTTGGATGTTTCAGTTCAAATTCGTACCAGAATTCTTTTACGGTCAGCCTCTCGCAAAGGCTGAACACCTGTGACGCTGTAGAAGCGCTTCGAGAGAATAAGTGTCGGTGCATGTTGGATTTGAAACGCTGTAGGTTGTAGCCGCCCGGAATCAAATTCCCCGGCAGCTCGTTCCACAGCGTCGAGGTTCTCCAAATGAAGGAATGCTGGAGGAGACTGGTTCGGGGAGTAGGGACCTCGACCTGGTAAGGCTGAGCTCGCAGAGCCTCCCTAGTGTTCCTCGTTCGGACGGTCGTTGGTGTTATTATCTGGGAGAGCTCACTCAAACATCTCCTGTGATAGAATCTGTAAAACAGGGAAAAGTCTGCTACCCTTTTTCGATGTTTGGAGATGTGGAGGTCCTTTGTGAGGTTAGGCGTATCGACTAGACTAACTGCTTTATTCTGGATAGTGTCCAGAAGCTTTAGAGAGTGCTTCGGAGCACATCCCCACACGTGGGAGCAATACTCCAACGAAGGTCGGATCTGTGCCTTGTAGAGCAGCAACAGTTGCTCTGGTGTATACAGCTTTCTACAGCGGAACAGAACTCCAAGCTTCTGGGATGCCGTTTCAGCAATACTGACGACGTGGTCATGCCAGGACATGTTATTGTTGATGTTGATCCCCAAAAGCTTGTTGGAAGGTGACTCGACTATTGGGTGACCCTCCATTTCCACAGTTGGTAAGCCAACTTGAGACATCTTTGTCAGTGTTGTTACCTGAGCTTTCTATACGTTGAGCTGTCCTTTATAATTTATACATATGCTACAATTTATCGGAAAGTAATTGATTCACCGCATTGTAGACTGACGATTCAGTAGTTAACCTTATTGCAAAACCATTTGTAATTTATTAGGTGACCTAATTGTTTGCTCGCCAATGTACAAAAACAAATGATTATATGAGAATAAAATGGGCATAAGTCCATATTTTTACAAACTGACCTAACTGCGCACAATCAAAGTCACACTTCATTCCATCACTGACCGTGGAAACAGGCCGAAGTCGACGACTGAAACCTGATTTGTGCCGCATGAAAAATGTGTATGAAGGTGAAATCGTTTTATTTTTGACAGTGACATCACGAGTTTTAGTTATATATATAACGTCCTTTTCCCAGGCAGGGACGAATGGAGGAGGGGCGATTTTATATCACCCTCTGATATTGCGCTGTTTACTGATGGCTCCAAGTCTGAACTGGGGACAGGAGCGGGAGTAGTGGGTACCAATCCAAGAGTTGAAATTTCAGTCAACCTTGGGAGGTATACCACAGTGTTCCAAGCAGAAATGATTGCTATAGAGCTGGGAGTCAGGGAACTAATCAAAGGCCCCTGACAAACAGATCTATAAAAATCTTTTCAGACAGCCAGGCTGCATTGAAAGCACTGTGCTCCGGTCGGGTTGATTCAAGACTGGTATGGAGCTGCATGCACCTCCTCAACAAACTCGGAACGGGAAACAGGGTATCCTTGATTTGGGTTCCGGGTCTCAGCGGAGTGGAAGGCAATGTATTAGCCGACGCGCTAGCAAAAGGAGGAACTGAATCTGTGTTCATAGGACCAGAGCCATTCGCGGGCATTGCAAAAAGCACCACTAAAAAGACCATCTCGGACTGGGCAGTGAGGAAAGCACTCCTGAACTGGCGAGATACACCAGGGCTATTGCACTCGAAGGTGTTTATAAGATACCCCTCGAGTCAGGTCCCACCGAGGATCATGGAATGTAATAGGTACGACCTCCGCATTCTGGTCGGTCTACTGACGCGACATGGTCGTTTAAGGTACCATATGCGGTTGGGTCTTGAACAAATTTCAGACTGTCGCTTCTGCTACGTGGGGGATGAAACAGCGGAGCATATTCTTTGCTCCTGTCCAGTACTGGATAATGCTAGGTTCCAGACATTCGGATTTGCCCAACTGGAACCTCATGACTGCAAGGAAGTTACACCCTTCACGTTGATCGCCTTCGTAAAGAGGTGCGGACTGTATGGTGAACTCTAAACAGGTGTGAGCCACAATAGACACAATTGAGTAGCAGTGGAAGGAGGCAGCTCTGCCCCACTCACTTTCAACCTAACCTAACCTAACCTAGGTTATGTTATTTTTTCACTGTCACTCTGGTTTCCCTCGAAATGGATTCTGATAGCGCAATAACGCCTAAAGGAAAGCGAAACCCTGAAAGTTGAAGTGTTAATATCGGAAAAAAATGCTTTCTGTAGAAAATAAAACCGGCCCAAGTCCATATTCTTGTTATTTTTTTTTGTAGTAATTTGTGAACATTTGATGGCGTGTCCTTTCAGTTTTGGTATCTATAATATCATATATTTGATGTTAGAAAAGTTGCAAAATATATGATAACAAAAAAAATATGGAAGTCAAAAATTGATTTTGTTAATTTCCCAGAATTATTCCTGTTGAACTTAGGCCCTTTTAATTCCAATATAATCAAATGTCTCCTATAGTTGAAACTTTCCATTCGTCGAAAAAATGTTGCTACTGCATGACTGGTCTAAACCTAACCTACAATATACAATAAGATCAGCTTAAAACCAGTCTATCATCAGCGTTATTGCTTTTTGTGTGCTGCGCAAAAACAGGACCTTTGAGAACTCGCAGTCTTTGAAGTAGAACGTAGAAAGGCTCCGTTGGCAAGAATATTTATTCATTAAAAGTTATCTGGGAGGTTTTTTATTGGAACGGAACACGTTTGAGCCGGGTATTATAACAAGCACCGAATATATTTTCTTTAGAGACGTATACATGGTTATTCAGGTTATTCGACACGGAGCATTATGGCTAAAGTATTTGATAAAAAAGAAAATAATAATTTGGGATGGATAGAGACCCATAAAGGCTACATTTTAAAAATATTTTCATGTTATACAGGGTGTCCCAAAAACACGAAATGTATCAAAGTTATGTTTTTTTGAATGGAACGCCCCATATATTATTGCATATTCAGATTCCTTGATGAATTCTATTGTGACTTTATGTATCATACATGGGACTTAAAGCGAAGCGTTTAGGTGTAAATCACCATTTTCGGTATAAGTAGATATCAGGAAAAAATTGAATATCGCAGAGATTATAAAATATGGAAGGCTGTGACTTTGCCGTATTACTAAGCATAAAATGCGTCAGCTTTGATGAGACTGTCAAATTTAAATTACGTTTACGCTTGGAGAAATCGGTCGATGAATTAAGGAAACTTCGATCAGCGATAACTTGATTTTTTCAAACGGGAATGCCTAATTTTTTTTATACGTTTAAAAGTAGAATTTGTAACCTTTCTAATGATATAAGGTTGTGCATATCAGTCTCTGCTAGTTTTCATTTAATTGTAAATTTTCAAACAAATCGGCGTTTTTCAATTTGCCTACCTATAACCAACGTAGCAGGCCATGAAATATAAACAAAAACCTGTTCAGGTAGAAGAAAACAACTAACTTAGCTGAAAAATACACACGAACTAGACTAAAGGGACAAGGTTATAAAAATTACTCACAACAAACAAAGTCTAACCAGAAACAACGGCGGTAACATATCTTTGGTCAAAGCAAAGCTGGAGTATGGCAGAAATGGATTTTTTCACGGCCTACTAGCTACTGCAATGTACTAGAGATTGGCAATTTCCAAAACCATTAAAAATTTTGAAATAAAGTAAAAACTACTAGAGAATGTTGTAAGCAGTTTATTATTTTCATAATAAAATTTCACATTTAATGATATAAAAAAGTATGCAATTCTGTCAAAACTCAAGTCAAAAGTACCTCTGACTGGAGTTCTGAAAATTCTTCAGTACCTATTAGCAAGGTCGCAGAAAATGAAGAATGAATAAAAATTTGTTCAAATTATAAAACATTACTTAAATGGCAGAAAATTTAAATCTAATTTGTCAGTATTCTTTTTTGCGATATTGCTAATAGATATTGAAAAAAATAGAAGGGCTCCAGTCAGAGGTATCGACTTCGACGCAAATTAGTACTTTTTTACACCATTACATATGATTGATAGTTGCGTGCTGGAGCAACAGTCGCTGGCTGTTTCTGTTTCATATGAGGGTTTTTGATTGCCTTGGAAATTTTTAACCTCTAGTAAATTGCGGTAGCCAGTAGACAGTAAAAATATCTATTACTGCCATACTCCAGCTTCTCTTTGACCTTAGAGATGTTATCGCAGTTGTTTCTGGGAGAGTTGTTGTAAGGAATTTTCATAATCTTGTCCCTTTAGTCTAGTAAGTGTGTATTTTTCAGCTAAGTTAGTTGTTTTCTTCTAGCTGAACAGATTTTTGTTTATATTTCATGGCCTGCTACGTTGCTTATAGGTAGGAAAATTGAAAATCGCCGATTTGTTTGAAAATTTAAAATAAAATGAAAACTACGAGAGATTGGTATTCACAACCTGATATCATTGGAAAGCTTATAAAATTCTACGCTTAACCGTATAAAAAAAATTAGGCATTCCCATTTGAAAAAATCAAGTTATCGCTGATCGAAGTTTCCTTAATTCATCGACCGATTTCTCCAAGCATAAACGTAATTTAAATTTGACAGTCTCATCAAAGCTGATGCATTTTATGCTTAGTAATACGGCAAAGTCACAGCCTCCCATATTTTGTAATCTCTGCGATATTCAATTTTTTCCTGATATCTACTTATATCGAAAATGGTGATTTAAACCTTAACGGTTCGCTTTAGGTACCATGTATGATACATAAAGTCATACTAGAATTCACCAAGGAATCTGAATATGCAATAATATATGGGATGTTCCATTCAAAAAAACATAACTTTGATACATTTGGTGTTTTTGGGACACCCTGTATAACATGAAAATATTTTTAAAATGTAGCCTTTATGGGTCTCTATCCATCCCAAATTATTATTTTCTTTTTTATCAAATACTTTAGCCATAATGCTCCGTGTCGAATAACGTGAATAACCCTGTATATCTTTGAAGGGACGCCGAAATAAATGATAACGAGATATCAATTTCCAGAAACGTTAACAGTTTTGAAATAGGATAAACTTTGCTTCCACAATACTTCGATCTTTTTACTTTTCAGGCTAACAATGACAAAAATATTGCGTCATTTTACTCAAGAATACTATTTTAATAAATAATCAAATCTTATATACAGGGTGTTTCATAAGTTGGGACTTTTTTTCGTACAGCGGATAGTACTCATGAAAATGAGTGTTTTTTCCCAGTAACATATAAACGAAATATTTAGAGAAAACAAGATACTGACCATTAAAGAAATTCTCAATTCTAAGTCCGGCCCTGGACAATGGCTCACCATGTCATAATATCACAACAAACAAGGCAGCGTTAGCGGTACCGATGGCGGTGAGAAAACACTAAAACAGGCAGTTCGTCATACGTCGCGTTGCTGTGGCATAGTGTACGAGAGTGCTTGACCTGTTACATCTGACGATCGGACTTTAAAAACAACAACAATGGCGCACGCTTAGAACAATAATGGTGAACATGATTTTAATGTACCGTTAGTGTGGTCAAAATACCGCTACGGCTTCGCGAGTGTATGCCGATCGTTTCCATAACCGTACTCACCCTGTACCTTGTCGATTTGTCTCGCTCGTGCAAAGTGCTAGAGACACAGGATGTCTGAATCCACATCGTGGTGGACACGCTGGAAGACCTAGGCAACCTGGTATGGTCCAAATTGAAGAAGACATCGTAAATTGTACTTTGACCTGTAAGACGCCTGCGACAGGACCGCACTTACAACTTCCTAGCAACCAAATAGTGAGTACTTGCTTGAACATTTTTTAACTGTTTTGCTTCTAAAGAGGAAAGTCCCAACTTTTAGAACACCCTGTATTATAAATAGCCTGCAAACAATGGATTTGCGGAATAAAAGTTGATTTCCAGTATTGCATCCTTTACTCCTGACCGACTAGACAAATTTGACACCAAAACGCACAAATAGAATTGTATTCAATCTATGCTACGCTAGGCTATATTTAAAGGCCTGCTGGATTTAGCGAACCTTAATTGGTGAAGCTATCATTTATTCAATACTCTAAAATTGAAAAGTGTGGCTGAAGCTAAATACAGAATATACTGACCACATCCAGATACTGAAACGCAAAACAATGGCCTGATTTGAAATTGGCGCCTTCGAATTAATACACCATACTAGTTTTTGTGCTGATAGGAAGTTAGATAACGATTTTAGTTGTTTAGGGGGAACTTGAAGATCTGAAGGCTTGGAATTTTTTTATTTTGTTTACCTGTGGCTGAAACTCAAAGCAATGGACGGATTTGCAATTGGTATCCTCAAGTTATACACCATACCAGTTTTCGTCCTGATAGCTAGTCAGATAGCGATTTTAGTTATTTAGGGTGAACTTGAAGATCTGAGGGTCTGGAAATTTTTGACCTTCTTTACCTGGGGCTGAAACTTAAAACAACAGCCGGATTTGAAGTTGGCACCTTCAAATTATACACCATACGATTTTTCGTCCTGATAGGAGGTCAGATAAAGATTTTAGTTATTTGGGGTGAACTTGAAGATCCGAGGGTTTGGAAATTTTCGATCTTCTTTACCTGGGGCTGAAACTCAAAACAAGAGCCGAAATTGAAATTATCACCCTCAAATTATAAATCATACGATTTTTCGTCCTGATAGGATGCCAGATAACGATTTTAGTTATTTGGGGTGAACTTGAAGATCCGACGGTTTGGAAATTTTTGATCTTCTTTACCTGGGGCTGAAACTCAAAACAATAGCTGGATTTGAAATTGGGATCCTCAAATTATAAACCATATGAGTTTTTGTCCTGACAGGAAGTTAGATAACGATTTTAGTTATTTAAGGTAGACTTGAAGATCTGAGGGCTAGAAATTTTTGATCTTCTTTACCTGGGGCTGAAACTCAAAACAATAGCCGGATTTGAAATTAGAGTCCTCAAATTATAAACCATATGAGTTTTCGTCCTGACAGGAAGTTAGATAACGATTTTAGTTATTTAGGGTAGACTTGAAGATCTGAGGGCTAGAAATTTTTGATCTTCTTTACCTGGGGCTGAAACTCAAAATAATAGCCGAATTTGAAATTGGCACCCTCAAATTATAAACCATATGAGTTTTTGTCCTGATAGGAAGTCAGACAACGATTTTAGTTATTTAGGGTGAACTTGAAGAATTGAGGGTCTGGAGATTTTTGATCTTCTTTACTTGTCGCTGAAACTCAAAACAACGGCCGGACTTGAAATTGGCACCCTCAAATTATGTACTATACGAGTTTTCGTCCTGATAAGAGGTCAGATAACAATTTTAGGTTTTTAGGGCGAAGTCGAAGATCTGATGGTCTGAAAATTTTTGCTCTTCTTTACCTGAGGCTGAAACTCAAAACAGCGGCCGGATTTGAAATTGGCACCCTCAAGTTATACACCGTAAGAGTTTTGGTCCTGATAGGAAGTCAGATAACAAGTTTAGTTATTTAGGGTAAACTTGAAGTTCCGAGGATCTGAAAATTTTTGAGCTTCTTTGCCTGGGGCTGAAACTCAAAACAGCAGCCCGATTTGAAATTGGCACCCTCAAATTGTAAACCATATGCGTTTTCGTCCTGATAGGAAGTCAGATAACGAGGTTAGTTATTTAGGGTGAACTTGAAGATCTGAGTGTCTGGAAATTTTTGCTCTTCTTTACCTGAGGCTGAAACTCAAAACAACGGCCGGATTTGAAATTGGCACCCTCAAGTTATACACCATATGAGTTTTCGTCCTGATAGGAGGTCAGATAACGATTTTAGTTATTTAGAGTGAACTTGAAGATCCGAGGGTTTGGAAATTTTTGATCTTCTTTACCTGGGTCTGAAACTCAAAACAATAGCTGGATTTGAAATTGGGATCCTCAAATTATAAACCATATGAGTTTTCGTCCTGATAGGAAGTTAGATAACGATTTTAGTTATTTAGGGTAGACTTGAAGAATGGAGGGTCTGGAGATTTTTAATCTTCTTTACTTGTGGCTGAAACTCAAAACAACGGCCGGATTTGAAATTGGCACCCTCAAGTTATACACCGTACGAGTTTTGGTCCTGATAGGAAGTCAGATAACAATTTTAGTTATTCAGGGTAAATTTGAAGTTCTGAGGGTCTGGAAATTTTTGATCTTCTTTGCCTGAGGCAGAAACTCAAAATAACGGTCGGATTTGTAATTGGCAACCTCAAATTATGCTCCATACGAGTTTTCGGTCTGATAGGTCAGATAACGATTTTAGTTATTTAGGGGAATTTGAAGATCTGAGGGTCCGGAAATTTTTGATCTTTTTTCACCTGAGGCTGAAACTCAGAATAGCGACCAGATTTGAAATTGGAACTTTAAAATTATACAAAATATGTGTTTATCAGATAACGATATCAGAGATTTATTAGTTCCACACCATCTTGAATTGAAGATTGATTTTTATATCGGTATGTATGTATTTGGAATAATCTTCAGACGCTAATGACCCCCTTTCGATCCAAGCTAAAGCCGCCGTTAGCTGAAACTCATGCACAGTGGGCGTGCGGACATAAACAAGGATGAACGAAACAGACGAAATGACAATGCAGTCGGGATTTGTCGGAATTAGGGCTGTCGCACAATTCTCGACAGGCTTTATTTTTACGACGCAGCGTAACAGTCTGGCCATACGGGCATTCAAGTTGCCCGAATCTCCATGGGATGTACGCCAGATAGCTTCGCATCGATTGCCTCTATTTGAATCTGCCGCTGTTGTTTGGGAATTGGATTTCAATTAGTAGACATTACACTCTATCCAGATTGGAGGCTTCCAACTACAGACTCGAGATTTCAGCTGAAATATCACCGGTTATTTGCTGTGACGGCGGTTGCGCAGTGATTAGGGCCTTGGAGTAACAACCTCGGCAGTGAAGAGCCCAGGAACAGAACCCAATGTATTTGAAAGCGGTAGCTTCTCATGAGGTGTAAACCCAGCGATACTCTGTTGTTGCTAGGAAATTGGAATTCGGTCACCAGCCAGATTGGAGAGTTCCAAGTATACATTTGAGACCTCAGATGCAATGTAATGGGTTATTTGCTGTGAAGGCTTTGCGCAGTAATTGGGGCTTAGGACTGTCAACCTCGGTAGTGAAGAGCCCAGGAGTAGAACCTAATGTCTCTGAATGCGGTAGCATCTCATGAGATCCAAACACAGGGTCGGTACTCTCTAACTTAAGAGATAGAAACATGTTTCTATCACCATGACGACCATGACGATCGGGCAGTTTCGGGTGCCTATCACGTGTCTACTACGCTGTCACGGCACGCTGTCATATTTACGAGGCCACCCGATCCCATAGTACATAGTGCATAGAAACACGTTTCTAAGTTACAGAGTACCGGCACAGTGCCGGTACTACTAATACTATGTTGTTGTTTAGAAACTATAATTCAGTCACCATCCAGACTGGAGGCTTCCAAGTATACATTTGAGCTCTCAGCTGAAATATCACCTGTTATTTGTTGTGACTGCAGTTGCGCTGTGATTAGAACTTAGGAGTAACAACCTCGGAGGTGAAGAGCCTAGGAACAGAGCCCAATGGCTCTAAGGCCTCTCATGAGGTCTAAACCCAGGAATACTCTGTTGTTGGGAAATTGGGATTCAGTCACCATCCAGATTGGAGGGTTCCAAGTATACATTTGAGCTCTCAGCTGAAATATCACCTGTTATTTGTTGTGACTGCAGTTGTGCTGTGATTAGAACTCAGGAGTAACAGCCTCGGAGGTGAAGAGCCCAGGAACAGAATTCTATGTCTCAGAAAGTGGTAGAATCTCATGAGGTCTAAACCCAGGAATACTCTGTTGCTGTGAGGAAATTAGAATTCAGTCACCATCCAGATTGAAGGTTTTCAAGTATACATTTGAAGTCTCAGCTGCAATATCACCAGTGATTTGCCGTGATTTCACTTGCGCATTGATTGGAGCTTAGGAGTAATAGCCTCGAAAGTGGAGGCCTCAGGAACAGAATTCTATGTCTCAGAAAGTGGTAGAATCTCATGAGGTCTAAACCCAGGAATACTCTGTTGCTGTGAGGAAATTAGAGTTCAGTCACCATCCAGATTGAAGGTTTTCAAGTATACATTTGAAGTCTCAGCTGCAATATCACCAGTTATTTGCCGTGATGTCACTTGCGCATTGATTGGAGCTTAGGAGTAATAGCCTCGAAAGTGGAGGCCTCAGGAACAGAACTCTATGTCTCAGAAAGTGGTAGAATCTCATGAGGTCTAAACCCAGGAATACTCTGTTGCTGTGAGGAAATTAGAATTCAGTTACCATCCAGATTGAAGGTTTTCAAGTATACATTTGAAGTCTCAGCTGAAATATCACCAGTTATTTGCCGTGATTTCACTTGCGCATTGATTGGAGCTTAGGAGTAATAGCCTCGAAAGTGGAGGCCTCAGGAACAGAACCCTATGTCTCTGAAAGTGGTAGCATCTCATGAGGCCTAAACCCAGGAATACTCTGTTGCTGTGAGGAAATTAGAATTCAGTCACCATCCAGATTGCAGGTTTCCAAGTATACATTTGAAGTCTCAGCTGAAATATCACCAGTTATTTGCCGTGATTTCACTTGCGCATTGATTGGAGCTTAGGAGTAACAGCCTCGAAAGAGGAGGGCTCAGGAACAGAACCCAATGCTTCTGAAAACGGTAGCATCTCATGAGGTCTGAACCCAGGAATACTCTGTTTTTGTTAGGAAATCGAAATTTAGTCACCATCCAGATTGGAGACTTTCAAGTATATATTTGAGGTCTCAGCTGAAATATCACAGGTTATTTGCTGTGATGACAGTTATGCAGTAATTGGGGCTCATGGGTAACAACCTCGGAAGTGAAGAGCCCAGGAAAAGAACCCTATGGACGGTTCCAAGTATACATTTGAGACCTCAGATAAAATATCACGGGTTATTTGCTATGATTACAGTTACGCAGTGATTGGGGCTTAGGCGTAACTACCTCTCGGTAGTGAAGGGCCCAGAAACAGAACCCAATGTATATAAAAACGGTAGCTTCTCATGAGGTCTATACCCAGAAATACTCTGTTGCTGTTAGGCAATTGAAATAGATATACTCTGTTGCTGTTAGGCAATTGGAAATAGAAAAGATGAAATAACACGGGTTATTTGCTGTGATGGCGGATGCGCAGTTATTGGGGCTTAGGAGTAACAACCTCGAAAGTAAAGAGCCCAGGAACAGAACCAAATGTTTCTGAATGCGGTAAAGTCTGATGAGGTCTGAACCCAGGAATACTCTGTTGTTGTTAGAAAATTGCAATTCAGTCACTATCCAGATTGGAGGCTTCCAAGTGTACATTTGAGCTCTCAGCTCAGATCTTGAGGGTTGTTTGCTGTGCTGGCACTGCGCAGTGATTGGGGCAAAGTTAGTGAAGAGCCCAGAAACAGAACCCAATGTTTCTGAAAGTGGTAGCCCATCATGAGGTGTAAAGCCAGGGATACTTTGTTGTTAGGGAATTGAAATTCGGTCACCATCCAGATTGGGGGCTTCCAAGTATATATTTGAGGTCCCAGCTGAAATATAGTTGAATGATGTTTAAAAACGACAACGAAAGTCAACCAATTTTACTTGCCTGCGCTCTCTCCTTAAAGAGTCACTATGGTCAAAATGTCAACTGTTGTTTGAAATTTGTAGACAAGCTAGATGTTTTAAAAGGTCTGTTTCGGACTTCCATTGTCTATATAATTTTAGATTACAACGTTTCGATTGAAGATACCATATCAATCGAAACGTTGTAATCTAAAATTATACAGGGTTATTCACGTTATTCGACACGGAGCATTATGGCTAGAGTATTTGATGAAAAAGAAAATAATAATTTCGGGTGGATAGAGACCCATAAAGACTACATTTTAAAAATATTTTCATGTTATACAGGGTGTCCCAAAAACACGAAATGTATCAAAGTTATGTTTTTTTAAATGGGACACCCCGTATATTATTGCATATTCAGATCCCCTGATGAATTCTAGTGTGACTTTATGTATCATACATGGGACTTAAAGCAAACCGTTTACGTGTAAATCACCATTTTTGGTATAAGCAGATATCAGGAAAAAATTGAATATCGCAGAGATTATAAAATTTGGAAGGCTGTGACTTTGCCGTATTACTAAGCATAAAATGTGTCAGTTTTGTTGAGACTGTCAAATTTAAATTACGTTTATGCTTGGAGAAATCGGTCGATTAATTAAGGAAACTTGTCCCTTTAGTCTAGTTCGTGTGTATTTTTCAGCTAAGTTAGTTGTTTTCTTCTACCTGAACAGGTTTTTGTTTATATTTCATGGCCTGTTACGTTGCTTATAGGTAGGAAAATTGAAAAACTCCGATTTGTTTGAAAATTTAAAATTAAATGAAAACTACCAGAGATTCACATCCAGAACCTTATATCATTTGAAAGATTATCAAATTCTACGTTTAACCGTATAAAAAGAATTAGGCATTCTCATTTGAAAAAATCAAGTTATCGCTGATCGAAGTTTCCTTATTTAATCGATCGATTTCTCCAAACATAAACGTAATTTGAATTTGACAGTCTGATCAAAGCTGACGCATTTTATGCTTAGTAATACGACAAAGTCACAGCCTTCCAAATTCCATAATCTCTGCGATATTCAATTTTTTCCTGATATCTACTTATACAGAAAATGGTGATTTACACCTAAACGATTCGCTTTAAATCCCATGTACGATACATAAAGTCACACTAGAATTCACCAAGGAATTTGAATATGTAATAATATACGGGGTGTTCCATTTAAAAAAACATAGCTTTGATACATTTCGTGTTTTTGGGACACCCTGTATAACATGAAAATATTTTTAAAATGGAGTCTTTATGGGTCTCTATCCATCCAAAATTATTATTTTCTT
Source organism: Callosobruchus maculatus (assembly GCA_951848785.1). Taxonomy (NCBI): domain Eukaryota; kingdom Metazoa; phylum Arthropoda; class Insecta; order Coleoptera; family Chrysomelidae; genus Callosobruchus; species Callosobruchus maculatus. The sequence goes on along the minus strand of CATOUR010000004.1, from coordinate 1,954,200 downwards.
TTTTATCAAATACTTTAGCCATAATGCTACGTGTCGAATAACGTGAATAACCCCGTATAGACAATGGAACTCCAAAACAGACCTTTTGAGTCAAAATGTCAATTGTAAAGCAACTGGCAATCTTGCCACTTCATGCGATATATTTTTTAGGAGAACACCAATCATCGCTAGCCAACACTTCCAACTGCAAACCAGTGATTAAGACGGCCAATAACCTCGCATCAGCTCCCGACAGTGTCGACTAGCCCAAAGTGGAAATCAAAGCGCAGGCAGTCCGATTGACAAACGACGGCAGACCAATTAAACCGCCTGAATAGAGGAACGTACGGTTCAGGGTATACTTTATTATCGTGGGGTGGCAATTAAATCATGCAGCTCCTGGTCGCGAAACTTAATTAGAGCAAGATTAATCTACCTTGGTATGAACCGAACTGCCGTCGGTAATGTCCTCCATTCATCTCCGGCCAATTAAAAGTTTGTGTCGTGTGTGCGTTTTGTCCCGCGGCTGAGTTATGGCCAAAGGCCGCTCAACAGCGTTCACCAGTTCACCGCTGCTAATGCCTAGGCATTCAAAAATCCTGGAAAAGTTGCTTGCCCGAGGAAAAACAGGGTTTTTCTCATGGGAAAGTTGGAAACATATGGAATCGAAAAAAAAATGTTGTTAAGTTGTAGTACTTCCCACACATCCCGATGATACCAATTTAATTTTTTTTTTAATTAAGCGAAAAAAAGCCGCATCAACTACGCAGGGTTATTAGCGGCTATAGCGGAGTATTTAGATTAATTTGTAATAACCCATAGCTTTTAGGAATTTCAAAGTAGTCTTATATTGTTCTGTAAGGGCACTTCTAATGTTTGTTGGCACTTCACACGTCACTCTTTCACTAGCAAATTCAGGACAGTCCATTAATAGGTGTGTTGTGATGTGATGGATGAGTTGCAAGGGTGTGGCCTGTTCGAATCCGGGAAAGCACCACCTGGTCTCTTCTTGTGCCGGGAAGTTGCAGATTGGTTCTCACATTTGGTGATATTTCAAACATCTTGTTATTCTGATTTGTGTTCCACTGATTCTACCATCGGTTCCAAATGTAGTGATTAATAGAAGTCTTCATGTGAGATTTCCTGTGCAGTGGCTATAGGCTCAGTTACCGCTCGTGCTGCTGCTCTGTCTGCTTCCTTGTTGCCAGCGATGCCTTGATATTAATTGAATCAGCCGTTTCTTCACTTGTCGTACAGCCATATTTGTGGGATACATATGTCTCAGGCTCTTCAGTGCACCAGTTTTATTATTTTTCCATAGCATGAAGCTATAGTCCAGATCCCCTTGCAATCAAATCATCGCTCGCCCGACCGCAAAACAAGTGTGTTATTCTACTGTGTATTTCTTTCGCAGGTCAGTGGACAATCTATCATAAATACAACAAATTTTTGAGTTTTACAACCCCCACCCCCAAGTCACCCCAATTTCACCCCCACCCAAAAAAATTGAAAATGATCAAGAACCCCTAAAACGTCTAAAAACAAAGTTCGAGATGTTTTTACATTTTACACTCAAACGATTTCCAAAAACCATACCTACGCGTCTTCCATCCTTGTCACGGTAATAAATCTGTGTCAAAATGTCATTAAAGTCAATTTAAAAGTTTCCACGTACAGTACAGAACGATCTAAAGTAATACTCGTACGTATTTTGTATAAATCAGAAAATTCCCTTGGTTCTTGTAATAGACAAGGCAATGTTCGGATAAATCTAAAAAGTGTATTATAACGCTAGGTCTTTCTCTCTCAGGTCAATGGACAGCCTATTATGAATACAACAAATTTTTCAGGTTTACTACCCCCACCCCGCAACCACCCCAATTTCACCCTCACCCAAAAAAAGTAGAAAATGATCAGGAACTCCTAAAACGCCTAAAGACGAGGTTTAAAAAATATTTGAAATTTTTCGTTTTTTGCTAATTACTCCGCCGCCCATGCACCAATTTTCAAAATTGTAGTGACACTACCTACTACGACCCCACACCATATCGCTACCCAAATTTCATCACAATCTATGCAGCGGTTACTGAGATTAGGAGGCTAGAAGAACGCCAACAGACAGACAGACCGTCAGACCGACAGACAGACCGACGGAAATGAGTGACGAGGATTTTCGTTTTGTAGAAATCATAAAACGCCCAAAAAGTATATTAGGTAAGGATTCGTTTTAGCGAAACTCAAAATGGGGGTTGAGATTAGCGTCAATCGACGCGGATTGACGCCCTGAGTCGAACGATACCACTCTCAGACTGAGGAAACGCTTCGGTGAAGAATTACAGCATTTTGAAGATTCCGAACTAACCTGACTTAACCAAACTAGTTGACTTTTTGAAGTTAAAATGGATCCTAATCGACTCGGCTTGAAATTCTTAGTCGAACTAGATCGACGTTTTGGTGAAAATCTACGCTACTTTGAAATTCGCAAATTCCAATACCTTACCTAACATAAACTAAGCAAATCGGTTGAGGTAAAAAGGTGTGTCAAGCGACTTGGCTTGATGCTTTGACTCGAATTGTATCAAATATAGACTGTACAGCTGTTTATTTTCATTCTCAATTAGAAATTATTCAAATAAAGGTCTTCTGGGGCCTACCCCTGCACGCTATGGAAAAAACAGAACAGGTGAGAACCCTACCTGGGGAACCTGTTGCTTAGACTATTCAAAATATTCGAAGACAGTGACATCTGGGGTGGCCGGGTCCCCCTAGTTCCCCCCCCCCCGTTATTCGTTTACACAAACCTAATTCAACATAATGAAACTAAACTGGTTTTCAATTGTTTTTATTTCGTCAATAGCTTTAACATTAAACATTGAAAGTATCATAACTTTTTTATTTTATGTTTTAGAATGTTGCGACTGGTGTCTTTGTGCTACACTTATCTAGTGCTTCCCCATGAAATATAGCTTGACCACATATTTCAAAAAAAATATTCAAAATATCGAAGTGGTTTTGAGGTTAGGTTTGAAATTTGAAGTGGCGCAGATTTTCATCGGAGCGTTTTCTTAGTCTGGGAGAGGCCTAATTCGACTCAAGACATCAAGCAGAACCAATTGACACTTATTTAACCACCAATTTCCCCGTGCAGGGGTGAGTTAGAATATCTCCCATCGTATATCCTGCGTGTCGTAAAAGGCGACTAAAAGGAACCGAACTACTGTCGGTATGAACAGTAACATCTTCCCAACCAACAGCTTTGGGTGGACGAGTTGGGTGAGAAATTGCCCCTAAAGATGGATGAACCAGTAGATACATCCGGTCAACGGCATGAGGATGCAGAAAGCAAACGGGAAACTACTCCATTAAAGATTTTAAAGATGTCCCAAGAGAAACTCGTAAATGAGTAAATGCATATTACGAGTTCACAACATGTCTGTTAAGACATTGTGACTTTGATGATGATGAACCACCAATTAAACCGAATTTGACCTCAATAAGTTGACCGTTTGGCATAAGGTAGGTTAGGTACTGAAATTTAAAGTGTCATAGAATTTTACCGAGGCGTTTTCTCAGTCTCTCATTTCGTGTTTCGCTAAAACGAACCCTTTAGATAAAGACTTGCGATTGAAAACTTATTATTAAAGTGGCTACAAAAAGACCTCAAAATATATTTTCAGATTTCCAAAATGGTCATCCGGGGCTGTAACCGCCGGGTGAAAAGTACTGAGTCAATCAACTTGACTCCATTTTTTTCGATGATTCATGGGTTATGGGTATTAAAGGAGTATTTTTTTCTAGAAACAGTTATCCCACTTCTGACTCATCTGCAGGTGAACCGCCTCTATTGTTTCAATGGTTCAATGCGGAATTGGAATTTAAAACAGCTGGAAAATGAAAAAAACATCAATAATTGCTTTTTCATTGGGAGAAAACCGCTTTCGCTCTGTATGGTTACACTGGATAAGCTGGACGACAATTAGAAGCTGTATGTTCCAAACAAAACCCTTTTGATGGTGCAGAATATCATGGAAATTCTACACGCTCGCGAGCGAAATGTTTTTCTAGCTGGAAACTGTAAAACTATGAGTGTAAAAAACATATGATGATGATGAAACAGATCTATAAAAATCTTTTCACATAGCCAGACTGCGCTGAAAGCACTGAGCTCCAAACGGGTTGACTCAAGACTTGTATAGCACTATATACATCTCCTCAATGACCTTGGAACAAGGTCCAAAGAAACCTTTGCTTGCGTTGCGGGTCATACTTCCAGCCTTCTGCGTTCCAGCTCGACCACAGAGGTCGGTCTACTGCTCATGATGCCTGCATGCAGCGTACTGTCACCCGCAAAACTGTGGATCGTGTTTGTGGTGCTTTTTTTAAAGAGAAAACCTTTTATTTAAATGTCCTAAAATGAAGAAAATTAAATTTTCCCTAAAAATTGTAACTACCTATCAAGTTATAGCCTCATTGTACACAATTTGTATGATCATAAAAGCTAGTTGCAAGATTTCTGTAAGTACTTATAAGTATTTAAGTGAACTGGGATTTTAAAAAGAATAAACGTAGTAGATAGAGTTACTCAATTAAATAGGTAGTAGTTTATTTACACAAGTAAATCGTGCGACGAGCTTTTATGATCATATAAATTGTATATAATGGGGTTATAAGATGATGGTTGAAATTTTAAAGGATTTTTCCTTTTTAGAGTAGGTATTTAAATAAAACCGTTTTTAAAAAATTGCCCTTCACTGGACTGAATCAAGTACAGACAGGGTAGTAGAGCAAGCAGTAAGGAAGCGAACTTAAAAGATTAGTTGCTATAAGTATAACAGTGGGTTGGACCTCGAGCACACAAAATTGCTATTCTTCAAAAATAATGGAAATCTCTATACATTAGATCATTAATGTGAAGCAGAAACAATTTTGGAGCCAATACCGATCCCTGCGGAACACCAGCGTTGCTGTTGTGGAAGGAAGACGACAGAGATTTTTCTACCAGGGAGGAAGTCTGCGAGCCAATCGTAAAGCTTAACAGGGAGCCCATAAGACGGGAGCTTGTTTAGGAGAGCTGCATGCCACAGTTGATCGAATACCTTTGAAATATCGGGAGCAATGACGTGAGCCTTGCTCCACACTTGTGTGACGCAAGCCAGGATATCTTCAGTTGAACTTTGGAGTCAGAATCCATATTGTCTGTTATTCACGTCACTCACTTGTGGAACTGAGCAATAGAAAATAATGGCGAATCCCGTGTTGTTGCACTTGACATATCGAAAACCTTCAACAGAGCGTGGCATGAGGGACTTCTGGTCAAGCTGGCTGCTTATGGACCACCACCTGGCCTGCGCCAGTGGCTGAATAGCTTTTTGAATGACTGATCTCTATTTGTTCTAGTAGAAGGCTATTCATCAGATGTATTTTCAATAAACGCCGGTGTTCCTCAGGGATCTGGTCGGTTCTCAGGAACTTGCGAAGTTACAGTTGCAACCAGTTTCGCCGTGTGACCTATGCACGAAATAATTCTTTCTTCCAATGTGGGGCGTAGATGGACTACATAACTAAGGAATTTCCTGTCTTCAACAAGAATGTGTAAATGAACTTCCACGACATGCTCTGCAAAGAAAAATCATCTGGTATACAGATAGACCAGAGACCGAGCAGAGTACAGAAGTGGGAATCTTTAGAAAAGGGCAACACTCCCGACACAGCGTTCCGCTCTTTTTCTTCAATTCTGGATGGAACAGTCTTAGACCTCGTAGTGGTCTGAGGACATCTGATACGCTCAGCGAGCGGTGGAGTTATAGAGGATAGCTCTGAGGAGCAGGCTTCGTTTGAACACTGGTGTAGAAGTGAGAGGTCATGGACCGCACGTCTGTGAGAAAGTGGCTGGAGATGGTGCGTCAAGGCCGGGTCACCGACTACATCCTGTATGTAATTGTAACTCCTAGAAGTATTTGTTCGACTCTGTCGATACGCAGGACGCCAACGTTTAAACTGAGACGCGAATCGGCGGTGTTCATTCTGTAAATATTGATTGAATTGGAGGCGATGTGATGGGCACATAGAGAGACAGAGGACCGTAGACCGTGGAGCGTAGTCGTGGGCCCATTAACTTGTCGGATAAACCTAACGTCAACGGGATGGAGATCGATTGAGAGTATGGATTTACGAGTATATACCAGTATATTCAGTACCGGGGTGGATATAGCAAAAAGAAGGTGAACAATTTAACGTCGTTAGCTCTGCTCTCTGTGATCAGTAAAGTGATGAGGAAATGCGTGATTCAAGAGCTCTATCGCCTATTCAATTTTTTTTATAAGCAGACCGCGCAGGCAGAGCCTAAATACCAGAGTACCGCGGCTGCTGTGAAAGGGTTGAAAGCACAGGTCTACGGGTGACCTGTAGACCTGTGCTTACGGAATCCATACTGGCGATCATTTATAATGCTAAGAGCCACAGGTCTATAATTCGTGGGATCGGTTCTCATGCCTTTCTTAGGGATGGGTGGTATGCACTCTTCCATGAGGCGTGAAACATGCCTCGCTGATACAATAGTTTGAAGAGTTTGCAAAGAATAGGTGCAAGTTCAGCGGCACAGCGTTTAAGAACAATGGCTGGGAATTGGTCAGGACCAGTAGCTTTCTTCGTGTTTAGTTTTTGGAAGATGCTTTTTACATTTCGATGTTGAAATGTGACTTCTGCCATTCTCGAGTTCACGTTTATGGTGGTGGTCGGATCTTTCTTGGAAGTGTACAGTAGAATTGGCTGCGAAAAGCCTCCCTTTAAGATCAACATTAACAATAACACGTCCTGGCCTGGAATTTTGTTCCGCTGTAGGAAGCTGTAAACCAGAGCAACTACTGCTGCTCTACAAGTCACAGATCTTACCATCGTTGGAGTATTGCTCCCATGTGTGAGGATGAACTATCTACCAAAGCCGGTACCTGAGCGTTTAATTTGCGTATCCGATACTACTAGTACGAGTTTTCTCTGTTAGGCACTAGCTTGCAATTTCATTTATTCGTCTGAGATCTAAATCACACTGACGAACTTCAATGAAAGCGAAACGACGTCGTCTGTGATTGGTTTCGGATGAATGAAGTAAATTACTACTCTTTAATTAAGTTAAGTTGCTTTTTAGCATAAACCGAATGTCGGGAGTGTTGAATGAGCGTTCCACAAAAAAAGAGTCTGTTTGTTGTCGTACCCGCAGGTTTCTATACCTGATGCTTTTAAACGGGTCACATAAACAGTGCTCTGATACTCAAATTAAACGCTCAGGTACCGACTTTGGTAGATAGATGGCGAACCAATACTTTTTCAAAGTACTGCTTCCCAATATCTATATGCTGCTACTAGGAGTAGTTATTTCCGTTGAGTTACTGCTTTGGATCATAACTGATGGCCGCATAGGGTATTTAGCTGAAAAATAGCCAAAGGTATACATTCTAAAGATAAATCGAATAAAATTGTTGTATTATTTGGATTACTATCTTAGTCAGATAGCCCAAACAAGAAAGTACAAAATATAACAGAAACTTAAGACTGATATCGCCAACGCTTACAGAGTTTCTCAAGTAGTTAATAATTTTTACAATCAAGGTACACCTCAGATAAGTTTCCTCAGAAAGACTTTTAAGGTACTCCCTTCATTATCTGATGTCATGTTTGTAACGAGGTTTAGAACTTCATAAACGAGCCCTATTATTCAATCAGATGATGGGATAAAATAATAAATAATAATTGAGCCCATTTTATTCTGTATTATGTTTCTTACGCGATTTCTACTCACCAAAACAGGAAAAGATAGCTCCGTAACCTCAACTTTGAAACACAGAATAAGAATCTACAATCGGCGCATGTCCATAACTCCCTGTCCCATGCCCCCCGTGCAGACTAGCTCGCGTCCGTAGCTGGAAGCTACACGTGCACCCTGGGTAACGCTAAATGAGCTAGAGCGAACCTGGCAACCAGACTCTTTTTTTTGAGATTTCCTGGTTAAAACATGACGAACATAAGTGCTAAAAACTTACAGACTAGAAATATCGGTAGTTTTATTCGTATTTGTCAGCTAAATGTGGAGAGCATAAGCAGAGCTAAAAGCGAATGCATCTCCAAACTACTTTTGGACAATAAGGTTGATGTCATAGCGATCCAAGAAACTCACGCCGACAGTGAGGAATCACTCACCAGACGGGGACATATTTCTGGTTATACATTACTGGGAGCCACTTACCACCATACTTACGGCGTAGCCTCTTATATTCGCAACAATATTGACAATGCCCAACTCATTTCCAATGACACAAATAACAACATACACAGCGTAATAGTAAAAGTGGGAGAAGTCACAATTGTAAACGTATATAAGCCACCGGCAGCGGGGTGGCCTGAACAACCACTTCCAGTACAACAGCATCCGGCTATATACAGGGTGAGTTTTTAGTACCGGCTCGGTCGATAACTCCACTACTGTAGAAGATAGCGAAAAAAAGTGTATATAAAAATTGTAGCCACGGATATGCTCCTTGCTCAGAAAATATTTTGATTTATACAGAGTGATCCATGACTACGTGGTGATGCAAACATGCATTTTTTTAAATGAGACACCCTATATATTATTCCATATTCAGATTCTACTAATGATTTCCGTTCTTCCAATATAGGGTGTTGTTACATTATACAGGATATTTCAAAAGTTATGACCATTTTTGTATCCAAATCACGGTCAAATGAACGTACTGTATATCAAAAAGTAATGAATCAAAAATTATTTTTTTTACATGAGAAGATTAGAAATATCCTCTAGTTTTAAAATACGCTATAAAAAAATCCCGCGACGCATATTCGTATACAGGGTGATGTAAAATGCAAAATCTAGATTTTCTCTCTTTTTTTAAATGTAACTCCCAATACTTTATTATACCAAAGAATTGCTTTTAATATGCTCCTTCATCTTTGTATAGCACTTATTATGGCTGCTTTCATTAGTTTCTGAGATATTCCGATTTTTATACAAATTTTAAATATACCTTCTATTTGTTTACTAAAATTTATTTATTTTGAGAAAATACTATCAAATTTTGTTTTTGCTTAAACAAACAACTAAAATATAAGGCCATAATAATACTTAATCAAGTCAAAACACTGAATTATCGGTATAATATAAGTCAAGTGTGCTGAGGAAACAATTTCATAGACGTCATGCATAATTGTCAAGCAGATGTATCAGGGAGGATATGAAATATCAAACGACACAGTCCAAATAAAACGATTCTTCAATCTTTCAAACGCATGAGTTTTAAAGTGCCTCCGTTCTGGATATTGCTATTCACAGTTGATATATTCTAGAGGCAAGTAGACAATTTCTCAAAGATTCTCCTAAATACTCTCAATGGAAAAATTAATTATCAAAGCTGGTTTTTCACACAGCACGGAATTATTGAGTAGGTTATGAAAACTGTCAATTTTTCAAAGCCTACCTGATAAAACTACTTGATAATTATGTATGACGCCTACAAAATTGTTTCCTCAGCATACTTGACTTTATTATCTCGATGATTTAGGGTTTTGACTTTATCAAATACTATCAAAACGTTATAATTTAGTTGTTCGTTAAATAAAAAATAAATCAGATAGTACTTTCTCAAAATAAATAAATTTCAGTACCTACACAAATAGAGGCTATATTTTAAATTTACCGAAAAATCGAAATATCTCGGAAACTGATGAACGTAGGTACAACAAGTGCTATACAAAGATAAAAGAGCATATTAAAAGCAATTCTTTGGGATAATAAAATATTGGGGGTTACATTTGAAAAAAAAGAGAAAATTTGGATTTTGCATTCTACATCACCCTGTATACGAATATGCGTCTCGCGCTTCTTTTATAGCCGATTTTAAAACTAGAGGATATTTTTAATCTCCTCATGTAAAAAAAATAATTTTTGATTCGTTACTTTTTGATATACAGTACGTTCATTTATCCGCGATTTGGATATAAAAATGGTCATAACTTTTGAAACACCCTGTACAATGTAACAATGCCCTATATCGGAAGAACGGAAATCATCAGTAGAATCTAAATATGGAATAATATATAGGGTGTCTCATTTAAAAAAATGCATGTTTGCATCACCACGTAGTTATGGATCACCCTGTATAAATCAAAATATTTTCTGAGCAAGGAGCATATCCGTGGCTACAACTTTTATATACAACTTTTTTCGCTATCTTCTATAGTAGTGGAGTTATCGACCGAGCCGGTACTAAAAACTCACCCTGTATATTGGAGACTTTAACAGCCACCACCAACGGTGGAGATACCCCGACTGTGACGAAAATGGCACAAGGTTGGCTGACTGGGCTGATGATAATGATATCTTTCTTGTATTTGATGCCAAAGATAAAGGCACTTTCAAATCAGCAGCCTGGAACTCAGAAAGTAGCCCTGATTTGTGCTTTGTGAGCTGCAACCGGAAAGGGATCCCTATACCAGCTAACAGAAAAGTCGCAGAGGCCTTCCCACACAGCCAACACAGGCCAGTTTTCCTAGAGGTGGGAATCCAAATACCCCTAATACGATCCATCCCTCGGCCTCGATGGAATCTTGCAAAGGCGGACTGGTGTAACTACTCACGGGAGCTGGACCGGCTGGTACAGTGGATACCGCCAACATCAAACAATTACAAACGTTTCGTTGGAGCAGTGATGAGCGCTGCAAAAAGGACCATTCCTAGGGGATACAGGAAGGAATATATCCCTGGGTGGGATGAGCGGTGCGAACTCCTATACGGCGACTTTCAGGAAACCAACAATCCAGATATTGCCGACGAACTCATCTCTGCCCTGGACAGCTCACGAAGACGTAAGTGGGAGGAGACTACGTCGGAAATGAACTTCCAACACTCAAGTCGAAAGGCCTGGAGCCTTCTTAGAAAACTAGGCTCAAGCACGCCATCCACACGGGCACCGTCGGGAGTAACTCCAGACAAGATTGCTGCGCATATTGTAGAAACGTCAAGAGCACCTTCTGATAGAGAGCATACAAAACGCGTGAAGAAGGGATTGACTTTACTGAGGAGCAACGCTCCTACCCAAACAATGTTTTCCCGACCCTTCTCGATCGAAGACATTAATAATGCCATATCAGATGTTAGGCCTGGAAGGGCTCCTGGTTTCGACGGCGTCCTGCCGGAATTTCTCATTCACGCAGGTCAGCAAACAAGAGTGTGGCTATCTCTCTTCTTCACGAACCTCCTTAATACGGGAAACCTCCCGCGGGAATTCAAAAGAACGAAGGTCATATCAATATTAAAACCTGGTAAACCGAACGATCAACCCGCCAGCTACAGACCTATAGCCTTGCTCAGTTGCTCCTATAAATTACTAGAAAGAGCCGTCTACAACCGATTGAGCGCGACGATCTTAGACCGGGTCCCGATAACCCAGGCTGGTTTCAGACCGGGTCGCAGTTGTTGTGATCAAGTACTGTCCCTCACAACGCATATAGAGGCAGGCTACCAGCAAAACATGAAGACGGGAGTGGCGTTTGTTGACCTCACTGCCGCATACGATACGGTCTGGAGGGAGGGTCTCCTATATAAGTTGCTGCAGGTGATTCCCTGTCAGACCACTACAAGGCTCATAAACAACATGTTATGCGACAGAAAGTTCCAAGTAATCCTAAACGAGAAAGCAAGCAGGCAGCGCAAATTGAACAACGGACTTCCGCAAGGCTCAGTACTGGCCCCTTTACTTTTCAATCTATATATATCTGACATGCCAGAAACAGTCAGTTACAAGTTTTGCTATGCGGACGACATAGCCATAGCTTTTTCCGATAAGAGCTTCAAGAACGTTGAGCATACTCTTTCTAACGACTTGTTATCTCTAAACAACTACTTCAAGAAATGGAGACTAGTACCGAGCCCCAACAAAACCGAAGTTTCCTTCTTCCACCTGAATAACAAACTAGCTAAATATGAACTGCAGGTACTTTTTGCAGGCGAACCCCTGAAGCATAACCATTTCCCAAAATATCTTGGAGTAACGTTAGATCGCACCCTCTGCTATAAGAAACATCTCGCAAACACTGCAGGAAAACTCAGAACACGCAACAACATTATCCAAAAGCTGTGTGGAACGACGTGGGGTGCCACTGCTCCAACTCTACGAACCAGTGCACTAGCTCTTGTCTATTCGTGTGCTGAGTACTGTGCGCCTGTCTGGATTAACAGCCACCATACCAGACTAATTGACGTCCAACTAAATCACACTATGAGACTTATTACAGGCGCAGTTAAGACAACCCCAACTCAATGGCTGCCTGTACTCTCTGGAATAGCCCCACCGCAGCTTCGAAGGACTGACGCCCTTCTAAGGGAGTATAACAAGATTACGGCCAACAACAAACTGCCCATCCACCGAGCAATACCCCCGTTGCAGATAAATAGACTTAAATCCCGACAACCACCAATAAGGGATGCAGAAGGGCTTAAAACCAATAACTTCGACTCCTTAAACCAATGGCGCTCCCAGTGGGAAGGTTTTGCGGAACACCACTCGCGATGCGCATTTATGGGGGCAGCCTTACTTCCAGGATCAGATCTACCCCGGAAAGAGTGGGTAAAACTTAATAGAGTCCGAACAGGCCACGGCAGATGTGCCGACTCCCTTTACAAGTGGGGCTATGTGCAATCTCCCTTATGTGACTGTGGCGCGCCCCGCCAAACTATAAACCATATTACGAGCGAATGTGAACTGCGTGCGTTTCAGGGATCGCGAGAAGAGTTCTTCACAGCCACACCGTTGGCGCTGAAGTGGTTGAAAGAACTTGACATCAACCTGTAAATACCAAAGACTATGTATCTTAGTTTGTAGCTGTATATATTTTATTTTAGTATAGGTTATAATAGTTTTTCTTTTAATCTATATTTACTGTTGTCATGTTTTTGGGCCATACGATAAATAAAATGTCCCATATGACCGCATATCTGATTCAGTAGGAATTACGAAACCGTGCATCTGTTTTGACAAAGCAAAATAAAGGAAAATTGGAGTTGGATTTTGCCAGGTGGACGGAGTGCTTTTGCCACGACGTGTTCCACATCAGAAGAATTGAATTCGAGAAAACGCAGCAAACGGGCACCCGCCATTTTGAGCTATATCTATAATTGACATCAGATGGTTAAGGTTGCCAAGACGTGGCTCACAATAGGCACGCTATTACTGCTCAGATCGTATCGGTTTTATATGGGAATGCAAATGTTGACGGCGAAGCAGGGAAATGTCATAGTACGCGACGTGAAATCTGGAACGATGTAGGAATTTTTTGAAAATAGTACAGCATACTGCGTTCGCGCCTGGGCAAATTCAAGAAATCAAAAGCTATTGAAACCGCTCCAAACTTTCAAGTATACTACTCGCAATAAAATCCGAACACCTAGAAAAAAAGGGATATTTGCATTGGCAGTACCATCCCTAGTACACATGTAATACCTTTTGTTCATTCAGATGCTATTTACTATTTACTTCTTCTATTTACTCTAAAAAAACTATAGACGTCTCAAAATAAAGCATGGCTTTCTGTCGATTCAAAGACGATCTGTTGCAAATATGGCGAGAAACTAATTGGTTGTGTAAAGACGTGAAGTTTACGCAGTTAAGTTGCTTTAAGTGGGTCGGATTGTAGGCCAACGAGAACGTGGTGCTTCTTTCAGAGCAGTTGCTGTATTGCATAGGGCATAACGTGGCTACAGTTGTAGCAGCAAGGCGCGCATGGATCGCAGAAGGGCGAATGCAGCGAGCTAGAGGTTCTGGAGCACGTAGAAGAACTACAGACCGGTAAGATCGTCATCTACGACTACTGGCCCTTCGAAACAAAATGCGATCCACTCGAGCTATTGCTGACGCTTGATATGCAGCTATAGGGAGGCCCATTCGAATCCGCACGGTGTACCACAGATTGAGTGACATAGGCCTACGATCATATGGTCCGCATCTAACGCTTCCACTCACTGCAAATCACTGTCGGCAACGGTTAGCTTGGTGCCAAGCACACCGACAATGGCATGCTGAGTGGCATCAGACGACCTTCTCCGATGAGTCCAGGTTTTTGTGTGTGGGCACATGACGGACACCAACGCTTAAGACGACGACGGGGTGAACGACGTGATCTCCAGATTGCTGTTAAGCGCCATGTACACCTTTCGATTGGTTTGACGGTTTGAGGTGCCATTGCATTCAACAGCAAGTCACCTTTACTTGGCACAATGACTGTGCAACGACTGTGCAATGTTTTGTGAATGAGGTGTTAGAACCAATTGCCGTTCCATGTGTCCGAGGCCTCGAAGAGGGTTTCTTTCAGCAAGATAATGCACGTCCTCATATTTCAAGGGTACCGATGAGGTTCCTACAGAAAGCTGAGGTCATGGTACTCCCCTGGCCTCCACGATTACCCAATTTATCGCCAAATGAAGAAGTATGGGACAGGATGGGTTTACCCAATCCTCCGACCACGCTGGACGAACTGGAGCATGTTGTGAGGGCAGCTTGGAAGGCTGTACGTTTAGAGTTTATCAACAACCAGATTACGAGCATACCGCGTACGTTAGAGAAGTGCATTGGTCAACATGGAGGGCCCACCCATTTTTGATCTGTCGTATTCTTTTATAGACTAATTATGGCAAATGAGTTCGTTTATTATTGTATTTAGTTCTACCGGATTTCATCAACTGCAACCCTCCTTTTGTCAGTGTTCTAATTTCACTTGGGAGTAGTATATTTTAGAAGCTGAACGCAAGAGTGATTGGCATCCTTAAAAGCCGTTACCTATTCGGCGACTCTAATCAATCTCCATGTATAAACAGCTCAGTTGTTAATGTTTTGCATTAAAGTACATAATACAGGGTATCGCATGTTTTTGAAAAATTGTCCTTCGAAAGAACATAGTGAAAACTTTGCAAAGAAAATTGAAGCTTTCAATTCAAACACACCACAGTGTTCGCACGGCTCAACAAACAATCAGCTGTCATACTCAAGGTCTAAGGATTCTTTGCGCCGATCCTTTTGCGCATTGACATTTTGGGTTAGAGAGAGACAGATTTCAACAGCGGCGACACGACAGGGTCATGGCTATCTACACAGGATATGAGTATAGGCATATATAATATAGATCTCACCGCAAATCTAGTACTTTATGGGAGGTAAACATTAAGGACAACATAAACTTTATGTTATCTTTAATGTTTACCTTCCTTTTACACCGCATGGGTTGAGTATTATTTCTTAATTCTGCCCTGTTGTACACTTTTTTCGACTCCGCCCCTGTCAGTGGAATGAAACTATCCCAAAATGGCGTCGCTGACGTCACATATTTGCAACACGTTATCACAAAGGAACTGACCGTGAGTAAGACAGCTGATTCTTTGTTGAGCCGTGGTATTGTATCAAGGACGAGAAACTGTGGGAAGACTGACTTAATTTGTTTATTCTCGCACATACATCGTTCACCCGTGATTATAGCAACCTAGGCTTAATCCCCCCGTATATTCTTTCTTATCACCCACGCGTACTCCATTTTGCGACATACGGATACAAGAAACGCATGACTAGCAAACTAGTTCTGCAACAACTACTAGCGTCAGAACCGTGCTCTGCCGTATGCGATACCTACTGAAAAAGGACTTGCGGAACAGAACGTGCAAGCATATAATATACTGTGCGGGCCATGTTGGGATGCATATACATGTCTACATTGGTAGTCAGGTCAAAATAGGCAACATGAAATGAGATGTAGGTATTCGATATTGCTGTATTTGATTGCTTTCTGTAGTTTTAAGCTGTTTCCAGCTCTTTTCTGTTGTATTCGCTTCTATTTGGTCGTTTTCTGTGGCATTCAGGTGTTTTCTGCTCGTTTTCTGTTGTTTTGAGTTGTTTTTTATTCTTTTCTGCTGCGTTTGGTTGTATTTGATTTTTTTTGCTGCGTTTGGATGTTTTCTGTTATATTTAGTCGTTTCATGTTGTTTCCAGCTGTTTTCTGCTTGTTTTCTGTAGTTTTGAGCTGTTTCCTGCTCTTTTCTGTTGTATTCGGTTATATTTGGTCGTTTTCTGTTGTTTTGAGCTGTTTTTTGTTCTCTTTTGTTGTATTAGGTCCATTTTGGTTGTTTTTTGTTGTGTTTAGATGTTTTCTGTTGTATCTCTCTAAGCAAAGAGGAAGTATGTGTGGACCAACGACGATAAAAAAATATAGGCATTTCTATTGACATATTGGAAAGATATACACGGAACGCGTGAAAGCCTATGGCGCTGTAGAAGCGCTGCGAGATTTTAAGTGTCGGTGCACATTAGATTTGAAACATTGCAAGTTGTAGCCGCAGGGAAACAAATTTCCCGGCAGCTGATTCCACAACGTCAAAGTTCTCCAAAAGGAGGAAAGCTGGAGGAGACTGATTTGTGGAGTAGGGATCTCGACCTGGTAAGGATGAGCTCGCAGAGCCCCTCTAGTGCTCTTCATTCGGACGGCCTTCAGTGTTGTTATCTGGGAGAGCTTACTCGAACATCTTCCGTGATAGAATCTGTAAAACAGGGACAGATCAGCCACCCTTCTTCGATGTTCCAGGCTGTGGTGGTCCTTTGTGAGGTTAGGCGTATCGATTAGTCTAATTGATCTCTTCTGTATAGTGTTCCCATACAGGGGAGCAATACTCGAAAGATTTCAGTACTTTTAAGAAGGGATAAAAAAAATTTAGTCGCTTATTATTATTATTATAACCGAATCAGCTGCTTTTAAAGTATGCTTCGCTTGCAGCGTCTGGTATTGTCGTACTTTCATTCACTTCATTTCGTTCATTTATTTGCCAGATACAAATAATGCCACCTCTAGAAGGCTCTGCCCTGTGGCAGGGCACAGGCATCAGAAATACTCCCAACTCAGCACTATGATACACTTGACGTACATTCTACGTTGTATTGTTTCATCATATTCACAATGTCTGAACATAAATGTTGTGAACTCGTAAAAAGCATTAAGTTGGAGCTAGAGTATTGCCGACATGAATATTATGAATAGTTTTGAGAACTGTAGCTGGCCATCGTTCGCTATTTAACTGTCAGTTCAGTGGCGCTCTTGATACTCATACCCAGCAACTGCTTCGTCGTATCCACTCAGCGTGGTAGGGGAACGGCCACGGCGCCGCCCACTTGGAGCACGACCCTGAACTACAAGTTTCTTCATATTATCGCTTCTGTGTATATGCCCGAAGAATGTAAGCATTCTCGTCGACACAATGGAGGATAGTCTCTTTGGATTACCGAGCTCATCCAGTATGGAAACGTGAGTTCGATGGGCGGTATAAGGAACTCTCAACATTCTCCTCCACGTCCACATTTCATGAGTATCTATGCGAGCTCGATCTGCCTTTTTAACAGTCCAAGTTTCCGAGGCATAGAAAAATATGGAGAACACAAGAGACTGAACCAGCGACATTTTGGTAGCTTTAGTGATGTTATGGTCACGCCATATTTTAGTAAGCTTTGTCATGGCCACACGTGCCTGTTGAATGCGCCGTCGAATCTCATTTTCACAGCTACCCAAATTGTCGATCAAAGACCCGAGGTACACAAAACTTTGAACTACTTCACAACGGCCTACTGACTTTATTGCTTGATGGTTATCATGCTCTCTATCTACGATCATAACCTAGGTCTTGTTGTAGTTAATACCAAGATCATATGCTGCACTGTGTTGTTCTAAGATGTTTAATAGATCTACTAGTTCTTCTTGAGAAGCAGCAACAAGGGTTGTATCGTCAGCAAATCTCAAGTTGGATATTTTGCTTCCGCCATTCCAGTTGTCCAATACCTGTCTCATCACAAATTCAGAGTAAATGTTTAATTTTGTGTTGTTTACGGCAACGAATTTTTGCGTTTTTTGTGCTTTAATTTTTGTGTTGTTTAAGTGAAATTTTGTGAATATTAGAGATAATATCTACTTTACTCCACAGTTGTAGTGAACTAGAGAGGAGATAAGCCCACAATGACTGGTCTAACGCCACGAAAGAGTTTACAAGCCAGCTGAGCGTGCAGACTGGAAATATATGTACGAACATGTATGAAACATAAAACCGAAACAGCAAAGCCTATTACAGGATTTAAGCTAAAACCAGATGACTGTAAAATTTCTGGATACGTGATTTTAGCTAACCACCCAACGACACAAAGGACGGATTGTTGTTAATCATTGGTTATTAGATGTTATTATGTGCAGTTCGTATTAATAGTGAGGTTATATATGTATATACAGGGTGGTCCAAAAAGTGTGCGGTGCTCTCTAGCGGCCTTACCATTCAAATTATAAGAAAATGGTCGTTCATATGATGCGGTGAAATCACCGTTTTGGTAGTTTTAACTGACAGGGTGAGGAAACTATATTAAAAAATAAGGTCCAAAATCGCATGTAATATTTGGGGTCGCTACCAACTTAAAAATACGTCCTTTATTGTCGAAAAGTCACTATAAACAGTATAAAGTTGTATCGCGTACAGTAAAGAGGTGTTGTGATTTGTCGTGTGATTGTGCATAGGTGAGTTTACCTCACAGAGTACCCAATTCCACTAACTGTATCATTATTTATTGATATATTGATCTATTTTTTTAATTTATTTGAGAACTTGTTTACTAGACAATTTTCAAAGTTTCATACACGCATTTGTATGAGTAATGGTTTGATAATTCAATTCTTGAACGTTTGCGATATAAAACAGATAACAGTCTCGAAGTATGTCTCGAGTTGACCCTTCGTGCTGAACTAGTACAAAGGAGTGGATACTTTGCGAGTTGACCCCTAGTATAACAGATAACACTCTCGAAGTATGTCTCGAGTTGACCCTTCGTGCTGAACTAGTACAAAGGAGTGGATACTTGCGAGTTGACCCCTAGTATCTCAGTGAGTTGGCCTCACATCATCATCATAATCAATAGTCACAACTCGTAAAATGCATTTACTCATTTTACGAGTTTCTCTTGGGATATCTTTAAGATCTTTAATGCAGTAGTTTCCCATATGCTTTTGCTCATGCCATTGACCAGATGGTATCTACTGGTTCATCCGCCTTTAGGGGCAATTTCTCACCCCAAGGACAAGAAGGTGTCCTGACTCTTCTCAACTCGTCCACCCAAAGCTGTTGGTTGGGAAGAGGTTACTGTTTATACCGACAGTAGTTCTGTTCCTTTTAGTCGCCTTTTACGACACGCAGGATATACGATGGGAGATATTCTAACCCGCCCCCACACGGGGGACTCACAGCTATTATGATAATACTCCTCCCTAGTGATTGAAGATATTGGAAAGGTATTTCGCGAGTTGACCCTTAATACCAAAGACCTAAGGGCTGATTGAGTTTTGTTATATGCTTTTTGTGTAATTACACAGTATATTATTTCATCTATTCCCTTGGAGAGGTATTTCGCGAGTTGACCCTTAATACCTATGACCTGATAGATGTTTGATTTATGTTCTGTGTGATTTGTATGACTGTACAAGTTACATGTTATTCTGTATATCATTAGTATATTATTTCATATACCTACTGGGTATTTAAAGATTTATTTGGATGAGTAATCTATTTATGTTTATTCGTTAAAATCATAACAAATACTAACCTGGTTGTTATGTCAACCAGACCAGTACAAAATGATGTCATGTTCTTAAATGAACATATGGTAACCTATTTTTTATTTATCCTTTTTCAATGGATTGATTACTCAGGTATCTTTTTATTTAATTTCCAGATGTGTCATCTCGCGCGTTTCCTGATACAGATCCAACCTTTTATTGATGCTAAATTAGGTAGTTCTAGTAAATTATTGTTTGAGTATTTCATTGTGATCTTACTTAGCTTATTTTTCTCATTTGTTTATTGATTGAATTACTACCTTATTAAATGTTTTTAAGACACGCTCAGAATAATCAATCATTTCATTTTTTATTTATCCCCTACACAACGAATTGGCGCAAACGAATGACATGTCACACAGAAAACGGTTGTAAACAGATTTTCAGCCGATCCCAAACTTTCGGTTCATTTTTGAATAGTTTTCTTGCGAATGGACGTAAACAACGTAATTAACGTATAATTTGGCATTGGTATCGTCGAAGGAGGCGTAGATTACTTAACAGAAAACTTTGGATTCTCCTTAGTCAAAGGTCTCATTTGGGTGCTTACCACCGATTAGGTTGTATTCCCGATTCAGCTATTCGGTTTTCGGTGACAACACTTGATCGAAACGACGAAATTATAACAGTATTGATAGTACCTGGAAATCCTTGCCATTACCAAGTTTTAAAAGGAATGTTAAATCTTTTATCTTAGGCATCCTTTAATCCCTGTGATACATTAGTTTCTGAATCAGTTTGTGTAAGTAGATAGATATGTGCAGATAGTTGTGTGTAGATAGATACGTGTTTTTTCCATAAATTTATTCGCTGGTCCTTTTACACAGTTATCTAGGTTGTTTTGTGCAACATTTATTGGCTAATCGTTGTATTTTTACATTTTATGTTTCTTTTGTATTTTTTTCTTACACCTTTTATATACTGTGTTGGAGGTTGAGTGTAAGAGTAGCTTTAGCTAAACTTCGCCTCCATCACACTCACTTTAAGGTATTGTATCGTTGGAAATAAAGACGATTTTATTATTATTATTTTGCATTTCTTATTTTTTCTCGCATGGTTATTATTATTATTATATAAATTGCCGTAGGCGTTTTGTAGGCTCGCCGTGTGAAAACTTACCGAAACGGTGATCTGACCGCATCGTGTGAACGGACCCTAAGGCCTCTAGAGAGCACCGCGCGCTTATTGGACGACCCTGTCTAGTGGGTCTTTATATAATTTTCAAAGCCATCTTGATATTTAAACGTAATCAAGGCTAAGCTGTTTGTGTATGCAAATACCGCTATCAGCTACTGGAGGTACATGAACATTAAAAAAATTGATAGAGAAGGGCATTACCTTAATCTGATTTATTTTCCGACGTTTTCTCTACTTATGTCCACATAAATTTCATGCTGGAAGAAATACGTCACACAGCATTAATACTATTACTATACGTAGACTTTGGCGAACTTGGATTTGTATGTTTTTAATTCAGTTCCTTCATACTTGACAGAAGCAATCTCAACTTACTTACGGCCGTATTCATAGTCGTCCCTTGAAAATACTTAAGGTTAGGTACGTAAGGGATACTTAAGGCACTCTCAAGTATGGCTTTCCTTGTGTATCTGTTTCCTAGACAATATATTTCAAATATAAGTCAATTTGTTACGTCCATGCCTACGCGTTTTGATATTTTCTGTTATCTCTTTTTGTTTTGTGCCAGTATTTCGTGTTTCGTGCCGGACAGCTTTCCGGATGTAACAGAAACTGACAACACCGTACTCTAAAATTAACCTACAAAATCGCTTTGACAGCAAGAAAATGTCATGTTGACATTTCGTTACGTGAGTATGATTCAAGGGAGCCTTACGTAAGGACCCTTAAGTAGCTGTCGAAACCCAAAACCTTTCTTAAGGGACCTTTGAATATTAAGGAACCTTTAAGTACTGACTATGAATACGACCCTTAAGGGCTAGATTGCGTAAAGTAGATGAACAACTGGTTCTGCGTGACATTTTGGTTTACAGAGGTATAGAAAAAATAACATGCATATGTTATAGATACCTATTCAAAATAAATTCAGTATAAATATAAATCAACATGATTACAACGAATTTGTGGTTGTTGGCGAAACGTCAAGCTTTAGCGCTAAACGACGCCGGCCTAAAAACCCAAGAACCACAAATTCATTGAATGATGGCCGCGAAAGGCTTACACAGTAAACATGATTACAATAATTTATATGTAATCAATCAAAAGCTTATCGGATACTAATGCCATAAACAACACGTAGTAGTTAGATTTGACATGAATGAACTGTCCAAACCAATTGCAAATACGGAGAAGTAAAATTCTAAAAGGTTCTGCCCCTGAGAGATTTTCACTGAGATATGGCACCATCAGAAATATGGATAATTCGAGCCTAAACTTAAAATCGTACAAAAATACAAAATAAACGCAGCAATACTACGTGCGAGTTCAAAAAAAGTGATGAAATTATCCTTCAAATAAGTATTCCAAAACGACAGGAGAATACAAACAGACAACAAAAAGAAGGTACCATATATACATGTTAAAATGAACCAACTAACGCCAACTACTAGTAATTTATTTAAGCAGGACAAAAATAATAATAAACACACAAAAGATTTTATCAGATTGTTTTTGGCGATTTACCTGAAAAATAATAATTTTCCATCTCTACGATAGAAGGTAGTAATAACGTAAACAAGATGGTTTAAATTCATAATTCATGATATAGGAAGACGTTGTTTATTTTTTATTAATATCTAAGTTGTACAGTACGTGAAATGAGTACTTCACATGATTTAAAACATGCTGTTTTGTATAATCAGATGTATATTTGTATTAAGCATATAAACATCATTGTGAGTAAAGCCTTTATCAACGTGAAACTATCAAGTCTTTTTTTATTATGTTATTGGCTCTGATCTAAGATCAACTAGCCAGTTGTATCGTGGATGAGACATCTATCTTTACTTAATTTCAAATAGATAGAGACCCATAAAGGCTACATTTTAAAAATATTTTAATGTTATACAAGGTGTCCTAAAAAGACGAAATGTATCAAAGTTATGTTTTTTTAAATGGAACAACCCGTATATTATTGCATATCAGAATCCTTGGTGAATTTTAGTTTGACTTTATGTATCACACATGGGACTTAAAGCGAACCGTTTAGGTGTAAATCACCATTTTCGGTATAAGTAGATATCAGGAAAAAATTGAATATCGCAGAGATTATAAAATTTATGGGTCTCTATCCATCCGTAATTATTATTTTCTTTTTCATCCGTGTCGAATAACGTGAATAAAAAAAATGTAATGTATCAAATTTATAACAATATTGTTAAAAACCCCAAACATGTAACATGTAAGAGTGGTACCTACTGTACTATACTATACTATGAAATACAGTATTTTCAAGTGAAGTACAAGCAGTTGTAGTTGAAGTATATCGTCATCTCAATTCTAACCTAATCAAATCAAGGTCATCAGCATCAAATTTGATGCTGATGACCTTTTTTTGTGTGCAGGTATTTAAACCGAGTTTCCATTTGACCACCCCAGTCATTTTCCCATCTCCTTGCAAAAACGAATCGAAGGCGGAAATCTTGCATCCGCATTTTATTCCCCCGGGATATATCCCGTTCCGTTTTCCTAATTTTCAAATCATGAGACAACCATATAGGTAATATTCCCAGGTGCCCTCAGGGAAATCCGAGGAGAAGTTCCTTTGTAAGCAAACGAAAGAGCAATCGTTTTTCTCTAAGGAAAACGGGATGAATTGTTGTCGTCTGATGGGGATTGGATCCCAAGGAAAATGTGCATTGAGGTACAGTTGCTCGAAAATATGATTGATAGATAGATAAGTATACTTCTTTGTCTGAGAATTCCAAGTTTCATATTTACGAAGCTATACAGGACGGTCCAATAAGCGCGCACTGCTCTCGAGTGACCTTATCCTTTAAATTAGACGAAAATGTTTTACATAAACGTTTCTCTCCAAATGGTCTACTTGCAGAAAATAATTTTAAAGATAACGGCCATACGGATATCCCGGAAGTAGATATCAACTTCCTTATTTTAGATAGAACATCCTGTACATGATCACGTTTTTGAATTCAGCATCGATTTTTAGGTCCAGTTTGTTAACTATAGTTTATGTCTACGAAGCCTTCTTTCGAAGTTATTCAGGAATCTTTGGAAAACTTGACGTTTTGTAGTACTTTACAAAAAATGTTAGTATCCGGAAACTAAACATGAAAGAAAGGTGTGGTTTTCGATCTTGACACGAGCAAGAAACATATTCTTGATTCAGTAAGATCGTTGTTTCAAAAGCACATTAAATCATTAGACTAGCAATTTTCTAATTTCAAAATTTTGAAACGTTAACAACATTCTCTTTACTTCCCACACCGATAGGTGAGGGCATTTTATGACATCTACATAACAAAAATTTACGTCACTCATTTCCGTTGGTCTGTCTGTCTGTTGGCGTTTTGTTAACGTCGTAATCTCAGTAACCACTGCATGGATTGTGATGAAATTTGGGCAGCAATATTTTGTGGGGTCATAATAGGTAATGTTCCTATAATTTTGGAAATCGTTATACGGGGGGCGGAGTAATTAGCAAAAAACGAAAAATTTCAAATATTCCTCAAACTTCGTTTTTAGGCATTTTAAGGGTTCCTGATTATTTTCTACTTTTTTTGGGTGGGGGTGAATTTGGGGTGAGTGGAGGGGTGGGGGGTTGTAAAACTGAAAAATGTGTTGCATTCATAATGGGCTGTTCATTGACCTGTGAATGAAAAACCTAGCGGCATAATACACTTTTTTAGGTCCATCCGAACATTACCTTGCTTATTATAGAAACCAAGGGACTTATACATACGAGATTGATTTAGAACGTTCTATATTGCGTAACGCGTAAATTGTTGAGTTGATTTTAATGAAATTTTGACACAGTATTACTACCACGGCGAGGATGGAAAACGCGTGTGTCAGTGGTGGCGCAGCAATAATCAAATAATATGCGATAGGTATGTATCTTGTTCGTAAAATAATTATTTGCTGCCAACTGGTTTATTTTGGGCAATAAATTCAAGAGAAATTTTTTATTTAGGATTAAACAGGCTATCGGAAATAAATTTCTAAATGGTAATCAAATAATAAGACAAAAAGTTGCATTGGAAATAAATTTTAGGGGTTGTATTTTCTACCCCTTACAACCATGCTGTAAACCAAATAAATTACTGGCTAAGTGTCTTTTTGGTAGTAAAATAAAATATCAGGTTAATTTCAATATTGTAATTTTTTAGTGCTTGTGAAAAAAATTGTTAAACACATTTTATGCACCCCTTTTAAGGGGCCGTATCTTAACAAGGATGCTCCAATGAAGTTCCTTCATATGAAAAATCCTATCTTTTTTTCGATGAGGAATCACTTCCTTGAATGCTTCACACTAATTCAATTATTACATCATGTAACAAATTTACCGCTGAATCTAAAAAAGTCTAATATTATCAATGAATTTGGATAAGCTTTAAACGACTGCGAAACACAAAACGGTACTCAAAGGAACAAGGGTGTCACCAGAAAGTTGTACATGGGGGCGACTTACTTAAATTGAGTGCTCAGATAAGGGCAGGGGGGACGATTTCTTATCTTCGCTGCTCCAGGGGGGGGCACGGCCCCCCTGTACCCCTCTGCTGGCGCCCATGCAAATGAAGGAAGGATTGAGAAGGTATTTTTCAACAATAAAGTCTAGCATTATAAATTGGACGTACTACACTTTTTAGAGCACAGAACAACAAAATAACTGCATTGGTGCAGTTAGAAATATACGAATAAAGCCTGTAATATTGCCCTAATGTCAAATTCTGCAGCAAAATCTTGATAGCCTGTACATTTCATACAGCGCGTAATAGTCACCTTTAACCCCTCATTATGTGGTGTGATTCGGCATGCGGTGGCTAGAATGGCGGCGTGGAGTTCCTATTTTAGGAAATCGGAGCGTATCACGACTGGTCGTGGCATTTTTTTCATCCAAGTGCTGGAGTTGGGTTACATGTAATTGCATAATCGTTCGACAGGATCGATACCAGAACCCGATCATTAGCTGGAATGTGGATGTAATTGGGAGTGAAGGAGAGAAATGCAATCCAAGGCGCCAAGTAGACGCACATACATAGAAAAGATACTGTTGCGTTTCCGATTAATTGTTAGTATTTGGATGTTTTTCCATCGCTTTAAATATATTTGCAGTTATTTCAAATCCATGTCTTTGAAAGAATTCAATCCTTATATTCGAAGTAATCACAGGTACGCCAATAAATTCAAAATAATTTTATATTCGTTCTGATGATATGTATAATTCTTCTAATACCAGTATTGACATATAATGCAATCAAAACATCCTTTTGTTTTCGAAATTTATCCTATGTTCCGTTTAAGGAAAGCATATAATCTATCCGATGTGCAAAAATTATTACAGCAACTGCAGTTCGTGATAATTCATCTGATAAAAATTAATTTTGTTTCAAAAGGTAACTATTACATGAACACGGTACGCGTGAACAGATCATAAACTTAAGTCACATTATTAAAAAAGCCAGAGAGCATTATTTTCCAGTTTTTATCTGCTTTGTGGACTATTCTAAGGCGTTTGGTAACGTAAAGTGGCCTAAACTGTGGGAAATCCTCATCTCTATGGGAGTTCCTTATCACCTAGTGTTTCTCATACAGCAACTCTACGAGTCTAATTCGGCTCGTGTAAGAATTGATGATAACCTGTCTAGTCAAACTGCAACTAGAAAAGGAGTTCGTCAGAGATATGTATTATCTCCGATGTTGTTTAACATTTACTCTGAATTTATGACGAGACAGGTATTAGACAACTGGAATGGCGGTGTAACTATTGGCGGAAGCAAAATATCTAACTTAAGATTTGCTGACGATACAACCCTTATTGCAGCTTCTCAGGAAGAACTAGTAGCTCTATTAAACATCTTAGAACAACATAGTGCAGCGTATTAACTACAATATGACCAAGGTTATGATCGTAGATATAGAGAGCATGATAATTATCGAGAAATAAAGTCAATAGGCCGTTATGAAGTAATTCAAAGTTTTGTATACCTTGGTTCTTTGATCGACAATTCGGGTAGCTATGAAAATGAGATTTGACGGCGCATTCAACAGTCACGTGTGGCCATGACAAAGCTTACTAAAATATGACGCGACCATAACATCACAAAACCTACAAAAATGTCGCTGGTTCAGTCTCTTGTGTTCTCCATATTTTTGTATGCCTCGGAAACTTAGACTGTCAAAAAGGCAGATCGAGCTCGCATAGATGCTTTTGAAATGTGGACATGGAGGAGAATGCTGAGAGTTCCTTATACCGCCCATCGAACTAACGTTTCCATACTGGAGGAGGTCGGTAATCCAAAGAGGCTATCCTCCATTGTGTCGACGAGAATGCTTACATTCTTCGGACATATACACAGAAGCGATAATATGGAGAAACTTGTAGTTCAGGGTCATGCCCCGAGTGGGCGGCGCCGTGGCCGTCCCCCTACACGCTGGGTGGATACGACGAAACAGTTGCTGGATTTGAGTATCAAGAGCGCCACTGAACTGAAAGTAAATCGCGAACGATGGCGAGCTACAGTTCTCAAAGCTAGTGATAATATTCGTGTCGGCAATACTCTAGCTCCGACTTAATGCATTTTATGAGTTTACAACATGTCCGTTAAGACATTGTGACTATGATGATGATGATAAGGGTTCAGTATTAACGGAGACAGCATGGTCTGACGGCTCCTGGAAAAAAAATGGTTGCAAGTGTATCTGCCAATACATTGCCCTCATTTCCATTATGACCTGGAATCCAAACCAAAGTTACCTTGTTCCTTTACCAGGCTTTTAGAAGACTAGTATTGTTTTTCCAAAATGCTTTATGGATAGAGCGTTTGAGTTCGATCACAAAGATCGGTCTATTCCTCATGATGCCTGCATGTAAAGTACTGTGGATCGTGTCTGTATTTATTTATTTATCGTATGGCTCAAAAACATGACAACAGTAAATATAGATTAAAAGAAAAATTATTATAACCTATACTAAAATAAAATATATACAGCTACAAACTAAGATACATAGTCTTTGGTATTTACAGGTTGATGTCAAGTTCTTCCAACCACTTCAGCGCCAACGGTGTGGCTGTGAAGAACTCTTCTCGCGATCCCTGAAACGCACGCAGTTCACATTCGCTCGTAATATGGTTTATAGTTTGGCGGGGCGCGCCACAGTCACATAAGGGAGATTGCACATAGCCCCACTTGTAAAGGGAGTCGGCACATCTGCCGTGGCCTGTCCGGACTCTATTAAGTTTTACCCACTTTTTCCGGGGTAGTTCTGATCCTGGAAGTAAGGCTGCCCCCATAAATGCGCATCGCGAGTGGTGTTCCGCAAAACCTTCCCACTGGGAGCGCCATTGGTTTAAGGAGTCGAAGTTATTGGTTTTAAGCCCTTCTGCTTCCCTTATTGGTGGTTGTCGGGATTTAAGTCTGTTTATCTGCAACGGGGGTATTGCTCGGTTGTTGGCCGTAATCTTGTTATACTCCCTTAGAAGGGCGTCAGTCCTTCGCAGCTGCGGTGGGGCTATTCCAGAGAGTACAGGCAGCCATTGAGTTGGGGTTGTCTTAACTGCGCCTGTAATAAGTCTCATAGTGTGATTTAGTTGGACGTCAATTAGTCTGGTATGATGGCTGTTAATCCAGATAGGCGCACAGTACTCAGCACACGAGTAGACAAGAGCTAGCGCACTGGTTCGTAGAGTTGGAGCAGTGGCACCCCACGTCGTTCCACACAGCTTTTGGATAATGTTGTTGCGTGTTCTGAGTTTTCCTGCAGTGTTTGCGAGATGTTTCTTATAGCAGATGGTGCGATCTAACGTTACTCCAAGATATTTTGGGAAATGGTTATGCTTCAGGGGTTCGCCTGCAAAAAGTACCTGCAGTTCATATTTAGCTAGTTTGTTATTCAGGTGGAAGCAGGAATCTTCGGTTTTGTTTGGGCTCGGTACTAGTCTCCATTTCTTGAAGTAGTTGTTTAGAGCTAACAAGTCGTTAGAAAGAGTATGCTCAACGTTCTTGAAGCTCTTATCGGAAAAAGCTATGGCTATATCGTCCGCATAGCAAAACTTGTAACTGACTGTTTCTGGCATGTCAGATATATATAGATTGAAAATCATGTCTGTAGTGCACACTCCAATAGAATGCCCGACCAGAACACCGAAATCAATCAACGTGCCATCGAATTGAAACATCGCGTCAAATTGAGGGCAAATTCGAAAGTAGCCAACTTGATCAACGGCGTGTGTGCAGCACCAAAAGGGCGAAATTTAATCAGGCCGGCCATTGGCCAGCTCGCATTTTGGACAATCGAATTTATTTATTCCCGACCACCCCGCGAACCCGGAGAGCTACATCAGTCCAGCGGCGATGCCGTCGAATTCATTAGAACCTTAATCAGCCATTTTCTCTTCGCTTCGTTTTTCCTGTTGCGCCCTATACGCAAAAAGGGCCATCGATCCACGATCCACGTGTGTCGGACATCACAGGATTACCGGCTACTGTGTGAATGCAGCACACTTTATTTTTTGTAATAAAATCCTGGGATACGGACAATGATATATTTAAAAAAAATGGAGTCAAGTTGATTGGCTCAGTACTTCCCATGCATAACAGTGATATCATTTTATTATTTTCCCTTTGTATGAGGCTATAGTCTAAAATCCTCTTGCAACCAAATCATCGCTCATCATCATAGTCACAATATCTTAACAGACATGTTGTGAACTCGTAAAATGCATTAAGTCGGAGCTAGAGTATTGACGACACGAATATTATCAATAGTTTCGAAAATTGTAGCTCGCCATCGTTCGCGATTTACTGTCAGTTCAGCGGCGCTCTTGATACTCATATCTAGCAACTGTTTCGTCGTATCTACCCAGCATGTAGGGGAACGGCCACGGTGCCGCCCACTCGGGGCATGACCCTGAACTACAAGTTTCTCGATATTATCGCTTCTGTGAATATGTTCGAAGAATGTAAGCATTCTCATCGACACAATGGAGGATAGTCTCTTTGGATTACCGAGCTCCTCCAGTATGGAAACATTAGTTCGATGAGCGGTATAAGGAATTCTCAGCATTCTCCTCCACGTCCACATTTCAAAAGCATCTATGCGAGCTCGAACTGCCTTTTTAACAGGCATACAAAAATATGGAGAACACAAGAGACTGAACCAGTGACATTTTGGTAGCTTTAGTGATGTTATGGTCACGCCATATTTTAGTAAGCTTTGTCATGGCCACCCATGCCTGTTGAATGCGCCGTCGAATCTCATCCTCACAGCTACCTGAATTCGATCAAAGAACTGAGGTACACAAAACTTTGAACTACCTCACAACGGCCTATTGTCTTTATTTCTCGATGATTTTCATGCTCTCTATCTACGATAATAACCTTGGTCTTGTTGTAGTTAATGCCAAGACCATATGCTGCACTGTGTTGTTCTAAAACGTTCAATAGAGCTACTAGTTCTTCCTGAGAAGCAGCAATAAGGTTTATCGTCAGCAAATCTTAAGTTAGATATTTCTTCCGCCAATATTATACCGCCAATAGTTATACCGCCATTCCAGTTGTCCAACACCTGTCTCATCACAAATTCAGAGTAAATGTTAAATAACATCGGAGATAATACGCATCCCTGACGAACTCCTTTTCTGGTTGCTGTTTGACCAGACAGGTTACCATCAATTCTTACACGAGCTGAGCTAGACTCATAAAGTTGCTGTATGAGAAATACTAAGTGGTAAGGGACTCCCATGGAGATAAGGATTTTCCACGATTTAGGCCACTTTACGTTATCAAACGCCGTAGAATAGTCCACAAAGCAGATAAAAACGGGAAAATAATGCTCTTTGGCTTTTTCAATAGTCTGTCTTACGTTTAAGATCTGTTCACGCGTACCACGTCCTTTTACGAAACCTGCCTGCGCCTGGGAAATTTGCCAGCCAATAAAACCCTCCAAACGAGACTGTAAAATATATAGTAGAACCTTGCTTGTACGAGAGATTAACGAAAGTAGGCGATAATTGTCTGGATTTGTTGGAGATCCTTTTTTATGAAGTGGAACAAAAATGGATGTGCATCATTCATCTGGCCAAACACCGGAGGACCAGACCCTCTTACAAATATTATATAAAAGAGAGATGCCTTCTTCACCAAAGCATTTTAATGTTTCGGCAAAAATAGCATCAATTAGTTTTTTATTTGTTGAGGGCATGTTCCACTTCAGATCATCATCATCGCTCACCTGCCCACAAAAAAAGTATGTTATTCCGCTAGCTCTTTCTTTCGCACGTCAATGGACACTAGAAAGCCTATTAGAAGTACAACAAATGTTCAGCTTTTACAAGCCCTCACCCTCCAACCACCCCAATTTCACCCCTATAAAAAACGTAATATAAACTGATCAGGTACCACTAAAATGCCTAAAAACGAAGTTTGAGCTTTTTTTATATTTTCAGTTTCTTTATTATTTCTGCGCCGCTACTGACACGACTTCTGGAAACAATAAGCGTTTCTCATTCTCGCCAAAGTAACAATACTGTGTGGAAGCTTCATTAAAATCAATTCAATAGTTTCCACGTTACTCGATACAAAACGATCAGAAGCAATAAACGTATATATATATATCATTGAGCATTGACTGTGAAGTTAATTAATCAGCGTAGTTAATTTACAACTGATTTATAAGATTGTGCTTAATCCTAAAGGGTGCTGTGTTTGCATATAACTGACCAATATTCTTTGTAATTTCAAGATTCAAGACCTTGTTGTTGAAAAAGTTTCAGCTTTTTTATAAATCATTTGTCCCAGTGGCATAATGGGTAAAGCTCTATAAAGTTCTCTGTTACTAATCTGCTAAGCTTTTTCCTGATTTAGGTTAAACGCATCGAAAACCATATATATGGTCAGGTCTGGTGGAATATACAAACCATTATTTTTTTATTGCATATATTCTTATTTAAAATTAACACTGTACTCATATATGACAGTCCTGTCGATTTGCTTTCACTCTGAATACCCATCTAGCGATATTTTTAGATCAGTAATCTGATATTGAAGCCCCTCAAATGAGCTACAAGTAGCAATTTGCCTACGTAGTATATAATGCAAGCACAATCCTTCATTAAGGTTGATAAGATCAAACGAGGACGACTTAATAAAAATTACCGATCGAAATTGTATCGAATGTAGGTCTTGAAGCGATACAAATATTTCCTTGCTTTTGAGCGAATACACATAAATATAACTATAACAACAATCAAGATGTCACCAACAGAAGGAAACAGTAGCACACATAACAAGCGCATAAAAAACTCTCGCTGGAACCGAGTACACAGCCAGACATAACTCTGCAGCCAAAAGCATGATCCATACTATAATTACGCACAGACATCTGTACTCGAAAACAGTCAATACAAACTATACCAGGACGTTGAAATACATACAGACAAAACTATCTCTGCCAATAGGCCAGATATAGTTTTTCAGCCAAAGGCAGGCAAAGCTGCATATTCAGTAGATATTTCTATTCACAATAATAAGAATGTCCAAAGCACCTATGCTGGGAAGATATCTAAATACACAGACCTTGCTATGGAAATAAAACCACTCTAGAAAGTTATTGTTGTTCCTTTCGTTATGTTGATCTCAGGCCAAACACATTTGCACCGCACCTGCAACAATTGGGCCTACACAAAAAGTTACCGAAAATATTTTAAATGTCTTTAATCCTGAAGACCTGTGGTATTCTACAGTCCTTCCTGAATTCAGAATGATCATAGTTCGGCTGTTGACTTGGCGTAGTCCATCAATAATAAATTGCTACTATCTTTACTACCTAAACTCGATGTTATTAACAATGCACAACATGTACATACAGGGTGAGTCAAGCTGAACACCTCAGACACTTGTGACGACACGATATATCTTTCCAGGAAAATGACTATGTGAGTGTCTGTTAAGTATGTTGAGTTAGTTTACATTTTAAAAATCATGAGTCTAATAAAAAAATGGTATAACAAAGTTATATCTTTTTGGAATAAAATACCCTGTATATTATTGCATATTTGGGTTCCTTGGTCAATTGTAGTGTGACTTTATATATCACACAAGGGACTTAAAGCCAATCATTTAGATACAAATCACCTTTTTTGATATAACTAGATATCAGCAAAAAATTGAATTTGTCAGTGACTATAAAACTTAGAAGGCTGTGACCTTTACTGTGCAACTAAGCATGAAATGTGTCAAGTTGAATAAACAGTCAAACTTGAATTCTTTTTGTAGTTGTAGAGAAATCGATAGATTACTAGAAACTTCAGTCAGATATAACTGTTTTTGAAATAGGAATGCCTAATTTTTTATACAGTCAAATGTATAATTTGATAGCCTTTCTAACGATATAAGATTGTCAATATCAGTGGTGTTGTTTATATTCCATTTCAAATTTTCAATCAAGTCGACGTGTTTAAATCTTCCTGCCTATATCATCACATCAGGCCATCACAGCAGGCCGTGAAAAAACCTGTTGAGATGGAGGAAAACTACTAACGTAGCAGAAAGGTGCAAGCGGACTAGAGTAAGGGAACAAAATTATAAACATTCCTTAAAACATATCAAAGGCATTCGATCAACTGTGGCATGCAGCTCTCCTAAACAAGCTCCCGTCTTATGGGCTCCCTGTTAAGCTCTGCGGTTGGCTCGCAGACTTCTTCTAAGGTCGGAAAATCTCTGTCTTGGTAGATGGCTTTCCTCTTCTTTCCATAGCATCAATGCCGGGGTTCCGCAGGGATCGGTATTGGCTCCGACATTATTTCTGCTTCATATCAATGATCTACTCTCTAGCACTACAAACCCAATCCACAGTTTTACGGATGACAGTACGCTGCATGCAAGCATCATGAGCAGTAGACCGATCTCTGTGGTCGAGCTGGAACGCAGAAGACTGGCAGTGGCAGCTTCACTTTCAAAGGATCTCGATACCATTACCGCTTGGGGGCTTAAGAATATGGCTAAATTTAATGCCTCCAAGACCCAGTATTGTACGCTATCAAACAAGAAGTGCCCAAGCCAACACCAGGCTCTAATGAACAACCAGACTCTGCCAAGGAGTCACTCATTCAAGCTGTTAGGAGTCAACATTACAGAAAATCTGATCTGGCACGAACACGTCACGCTATACAAAGCCCAGATAAGACCTTGCCTGGAGTATTGCTCTCATGTCTGGGGAGCTGCTGCCCCTACTACCCTGTCTATACTAGATGCCGTCCAGAGAAGGGCAATTCGACTAATTGGCGATCCGGCCTTAACGCGCCACCTTCAGTCACTTCCTCACCGACGTGTTGTTGGTGACCTCTCACGCTTCTACCGATATTTCAACGGAATCTGCTTCTCTGAGCTATCCTCTATCGTTCCGCCGCTCACTGTTCCTATCAGATGTACCTGTGCGACCGCTGCATTTCATCCTAAGACGGTCGTTCTTCATACATCAAGAACTGAGCGGTACGACCGCACATTTATTCCCAGGGTGTCCAAGGCTTGGAATGGACTGCCAGAAGATGTATTTATTGGGCCTGCGGGTATTGGCCGATTCAAATCTCGCGTTAACAAACTTCCCCTAACATAACCCTTTCACAGCAACCGCGGTACTCTGGTGTTTAGGCTCTGCCTGCGCGGTCCGCTCAGTCATAAAAAAATATATATCAGCTGTAACCAGTATCTAACAGTAATATTAGTTTTTTTGTTTATTATAGGAATTCATAGCTTTTACAGAGAAATTATTTTGTTTTCATGTTTTTTTGAGTCTCCAGTAGTCCATAGTAACTACTACACTTCCAATTCACAAGTCGCAGCCTACTAAGGTTTATAATTGCTGCGATATTCAATTTTTTGAACTCGAGTAACGAGTCAATATCATAAACATTTCTTAAAACATATCAGCAACTGAAAACAACATCGGTATCGTTATCTAAGGTCAAAGAGATGCAGGAGTGCGACAGAAATGGGTACCTTTCACAGCCTACTAACTACTGCTTGATGTTTTGATAACACGAGTAGATGGCATCCTCAAAAGCCGTCAACTTTTCGGAGACTCACGAAAAATGATTCATAATCACCTACCTGAACCAAAAGTGTAACTAAACATCCACAACACTGCTATCTTGAGCCTCCTAGTCATTTTGAAAATCCCAGCCTCGGAAAGTCAAAAATCCGTGCCCACTGGTCAACCACTTTGATCCTCACTTCATCTCACACCGTTTCCAATCCTCCGTAACGAGGCACCAATGGTTCTCATCGAAAACCGTCACAAAGCAATCCGGGAAATTTCCAAAAATAGCGCGCGCCAACCAAATTTGAATTTTTCGCGCGATGCTGCGTCGGTTTTGGCGCGAAAGGCAGTTCAACGCACACTGCGACCCGACGCGACGGTATGCACTGACGGAGTTGGGAGTTGGAGTTGCGAACGCGGCGAGTCGACGGGAGTTGGCGCTCTCCTAACCCGGGGTGATTGGTGGGGATATCAACAAGCGACAGGGAGGTTTCCGTTCAGGAAGCTTGTTTACCAACAAATTGCTCATTATGGACAATAGGGTACTTGCAGAAAAAAATTTTATGTCATTTACGCGTTCCTTAGAGCCTAGTAAACATGAAAAAATTACTTGTTTGGTTTTTTGGAATCGGCTGTGAGAGATATTCCAAAAAATATTTAAAATGCCGGAAAATGCCGCGCAAACAACCTCTGACGTCAGTGATATCGTATAGTGATGGGATGTAAAGTATTGATATTCGATATCGATAGCCAGTGCTAACCTAACATTTTGACATTGATCATTAAAAAGTATAAAAGTCAAAAGAATATAGGCTAGATTACTAATTTACTTTGTAGGGATGGGCTTGAATTTGATTCTATCTTTGGATTCATTCATAATGGGATGCGCCGAAATAAAATGATGGTTTCGATTAGTCGCGAATCTCTGTCACAAACAGGAGGAACCGTGATACCTATCAGATATAAAAATGTATTGCAATGAGAATGCTAGTGGGTTAATTGCCTGTTTCAAATATGTTTAAGTATCAATAAATTGAGTCGCATTGTTAAAGAATTCAGATCATCTCTAGTTTGCAGTTGAATCTAACTGACCTGCACTGTAGCAGTATCGATTGTCGATATCGATAAGATACTTGTGACGTCAGCCCTTGCTTTAAGTTACGTGAAAAAATTTGAATATATCCTTATTTTATTTTGCAAATATGTTTTTTTGGCCGTCAGTAAAATCATGTTTTTTGGTTCCTACTGCTTCTTGATATGGTTTTCTTTACGCTTTGTATACTCCCGAGACGATTTCACGACCTCTGCAAGTACCCTATTGTTTTGAACTCACATAAAAATAGGTACTCGTAAATTCTTGGTCAAAGAGATTTTTGATGTTTTCCGAAACTCAAAATAACGGCCGGATTTGTAATTAGGGTCCTGAGACTATAAAGGACACGAATTTTCGTCCAGGTGGGGAGCCAGACAACGATTTTAGATTTTTAGGGTGAACTTGAAGATCTGATGGTCAGAACATTACGATGTAAGGCTCAAAACAA
The DNA here is from genome assembly GCA_951848785.1 of Callosobruchus maculatus. Classification (NCBI taxonomy): domain Eukaryota; kingdom Metazoa; phylum Arthropoda; class Insecta; order Coleoptera; family Chrysomelidae; genus Callosobruchus; species Callosobruchus maculatus. Next base: position 1,917,807 of record CATOUR010000004.1, on the reverse strand, counting down.
CCACCGGATTTGTAATTGGGACCCTCAAACTATATATGATACGAATTTTTGTCCAGATCGGAAGCCAAATAACGATTTTAGATTTTTAGGGTAAACTTGAAGATCTGAGGGTCTGAAAATTTTTGATTTTCGTTACCTCAAGCTGAAACTCAAAACAACGGTCGGATTTGTAATAAGGACCTTCCAACTATACACGACCCGAGTTTTCTTCTTGATAGGAAGCCAGATAACGATTTTAGATTTTTAGGGTAAACTTGAAGATCTGAAGGTCCGAAAATTTTTGACTTTCGTTACCTGAAGCTGAAACTCAGAACAACGGTCGGATTTGTAGTTAGCACCTTCTAACTATACACGATCCGAGGTTTCTTCTTGATAGGAAGCCAGATAATGATTTTAGAGTTTTCGGGTAAACTTGAAGATCTGAGGCTCCGAAAATTTTTGATTTTTGTTACCTGAAGGTGAAACTCAAAACAACGGTCGGATTTGTAGTTGGCAGCTTCTAACTATACACGATCCGAGTTTTCTTCTTCATAGGAAGCCAGATAACGATTTTAGATATTCAGGGTAAACATGAAGATCTGAGGGTCCGAAAGTTTTTGACTTTCGTTACCTGAAGCTAAAACTCAAAACAACGGTCGGATATGTAATAAGCACCTTCTAATTATACACGAACCCAGTGTTCTTCTTGATAGGAAGCCAGATAACGATTTTAGATTTTTAGGGTAAACTTGAAGATCTGAGGGTCCGAAAATTTTTGATTTTCTTTACCTGAAGCTGAAATTAAAAACAACGGTCGGTTTTGTAGTTAGCACCTTCTAACTATACACGATCCGAGTTTTCTTCTTGATAGGAAGCCAGACAACGATTTTAGATTTTTAGGGTGAACTTGAAGATCTGATGGTGTGAAAATTTTCGATGTTGGTTGCCTAAGGCTGAAACTCAAAACAACCACCGGATTTGTAATTAGGACCGTCAAACTATATGTAATAAGAGCTTTCGTCCAGATCGGAAGCCAAATAACGATTTTAGATTTTTAGGGTAAACTTGAAGATCTGAGGGTCTGAAAATTTTTGATTTTTTTTACCTGAAGTTGAAACTCAAAACAACGGTCGGATTTGTAGTTAGCACCGTCTAAGTTTACACGATCCGAGTTTTCTTCTTGATAGGAAGCCAGATAACGATTTTAGATTTTTAGGGTAAACTTGAAGATCTGAGGGTCCGAAAATTTCTGATTTTTGTTACCTGAAGCTGAAACTCAAAACAACGGTCGGATTTGTAGTTAGCACCTTCTAACTATACACGATCCGAGTTTTCTTCTTGATAGGGAGCTGGATAACGATTTTAGATTTTTAGGGTAAACTTGAAGATCTGAGGGTCCGAAAATTTTTGATTTTTGTTACCTGAAGCCGAAACTCAAAACAACGGTCGGATTTGTAGTTAGCACCTTCTAACTATACACGATCCGAGTTTTCTTCTTGATAGGAAGCCAGATAAAGATTTTAGATTTTTAGGGTAAACTTGAAGATCTGAGGGTCTGAAAATTTTTGATTTTTGTTACCTGAAGCTGAAACTCAAAGCAACGGTCGGATTTGTAGTTAGCACCTTCTAAGTATACACGATCCGAGTTTTCTTCTTGATAGGAAGCCAGATAACGATTTTAGATTTTTAGGGTAAACTTGAAGATCTGAGGGTCCGAAAATTTCTGATTTTTGTTACCTGAAGCTGAAACTCAAAACAACGGTCGGATTTGTAGTTAGCACCTTCTAAGTATGCACGATCCGAGTTTTCTTCTTGATAGGGAGCCAGATAACGATTTTAGATTTTTAGGGTAAACTTGAAGATCTGAGGGTCCGAAAATTTCTGATTTTTGTTACCTGAAGCCGAAACTCAAAACAACGGTTGGATTTGTAGTTAGCACCTTCTAAGTATACACGAGTTTTCTTCTTGATAGGAAGCCAGATAACGATTTTAGATTTTTAGGGTAAACTTGAAGATCTGAGGGTCCGAAAATTTCTGATTTTTGTTACCTGAAGCTGAAACTCAAAACAACGGTCGGATTTGTAGTTAGCACCTTCTAACTATACACAATCCGAGTTTTCTTCTTGATAGGGAGCCAGATAACGATTTTAGATTTTTAGGGTAAACTTGAAGATCTGAGGGTCCGAAAATTTCTGGTTTTTGTTACCTGAAGCTGAAACTCAAAACAACGGTCGGATTTGTAGTTAGCACCTTCTAACTATACACAATCCGAGTTTTCTTCTTGATAGGGAGCCAGATAACGGTTTTAGATTTTTAGGGTAAACTTGAAGATCTGAGGGTCCGAAAATTTCTGATTTTTGTTACGTGAAGCTGAAACTCAAAACAACGGTCGGATTTGTAGTTAGCACCTTCTAACTATACACAATCCGAGTTTTCTTCTTGATAGGGAGCCAGATAACGATTTTAGATTTTTAGGGTAAACTTGAAGATCTGAGGGTCCGAAAATTTCTGATTTTTGTTACCTGAAGCCGAAACTCAAAACAACGGTTGGATTTGTAGTTAGCACCTTCTAAGTATACACGAGTTTTCTTCTTGATAGGAAGCCAGATAACGATTTTAGATTTTTAGGGTAAACTTGAAGATCTGAGGGTCCGAAAATTTCTGATTTTTGTTACCTGAAGCTGAAACTCAAAACAACGGTCGGATTTGTAGTTAGCACCTTCTAACTATACACAGTCCGAGTTTTCTTCTTGATAGGGAGCCAGATAACGGTTTTAGATTTTTAGGGTAAACTTGAAGATCTGAGGGTCCGAAAATTTCTGATTTTTGTTACCTGAAGCTGAAACTCAAAACAACGGTCGGATTTGTAGTTAGCACCTTCTAACTATACACAATCCGAGTTTTCTTCTTGATAGGGAGCCAGATAACGATTTTAGATTTTTAGGGTAAACTTGAAGATCTGAGGGTCCGAAAATTTCTGGTTTTTGTTACCTGAAGCTGAAACTCAAAACAACGGTCGGATTTGTAGTTAGCGCCTTCTAACTATACACAATCCGAGTTTTCTTCTTGATAGGAAGCCAGATAACGATTTTAGGTTTTTAGGGTAAACTTGAAGATCTGAGGGTCCGAAAATTTCTGATTTTTGTTACCTGAAGCTGAAACTCAAAACAACGGTCTGATTTGTAGTTAGCACCTTCTGACTATACACAATCCGAGTTTTCTTCTTGATAGGGAGCCAGATAACGATTTTAGATTTTTAGGGTAAACTTGAAGATCTGAGGGTCCGTAAATTTTTGGTTTTTGTTACCTGAAGCCGAAACTCAAAACAACGGTCGGATTTGTAGTTAGCACCTTCTAACTATACACGATCCGAATTTTCTTCTTGATAGGAAGCCAGATAACGATTTTAGATTTTTAGGGTAAACTTGAAGATCTGAGGGTCCGAAGATTTTTGATTTTCGTTACCTGAAGCTAAAAGTCAAAACAGCAGCCGGATTTGAAATTAGGACCCTCAAACTATACGTAATACGAGTTTTCGTTTAGATTGGAAGCCAGATAACGATTTTAGATTTTTAGGGTGAACTTGAAGATCTGATGGTTTTAAAATTTTTGGTATTCGTTGCCTGAGACTGAAACTCAAAACAACGGCAGGATTTGCAATTAGGCCCCCCAAACAATCCAAGAAACCTAGTATTTTCGGAGCTTTTGATGGAATATTGTTCACAAACTATGTCATTGATATCAACACAAAATCCAAGAATTTGTGAATCACACCAGATTTTGATGGCAAGAAACTCACGTGCAATTGTTTGATTCAGATCGTCTGGAATATGATAATGGGAAGCTTTCCTACTCTTTGTGGTCTGACTGACTATTATTTTTTAAAGCTTAGCAAAACAGTATATGTAGTCGGAATTAGACGATTAAACATTAATTTAAATGCAATAAATTTCAGTACTCTCTGTTACGCGTTCTTACCAAAAACATATTTATAGTCTAATAAATTAATAACTAGCTCCATCCACGGCATTGAGGTACGCAGTGACATTAACATTTTATATACACGATATTGTTTTAATTAATGATACTAAATATATAATTAAGCCGACTAAATATTTCAGCGCTCCAAAATTATATGCTGACTACTACGTTATTTCTGATGTATATTGATGAACAGAGACGAGAGTTTGTTTCTGACTTTACCAGTCTTTGATGGGGTCCCAGAGAGTCGGTTTAGCAAAACGAGAAGTTTTAGAGGTTATAATAGTGCAAAATCTTCAGTGCAACTAACGCAGAAGCTCACGCTGGATACTTAAGGAGGGACTGAACGTCAGCCCCTCCAAAACGTCCATAATTGCCTTCACCAGAAGGAAAAAAGTAGAGGGTCTAGGACCTCTACAACTTCTGGGTAGCCAAATAGAGCTGTCAGGGGTGGTTAAATACTCAGGAGTAGTACTAGACTCTAAGCTAATCTGGAACTCTCAGCTTAAAAGAGCTAAAAGAAGAGCCGAGATGGCATTAGTGCTATCGAGGCGCTCGCATAGTAAGACATGGGGTCTAAGTCCAGCCATGGTGCATTGGACATACACAATGGTGGTAAGACCCATGATTACATATGCGTCTTTGGTCTGGTGGCCAAAGATGAAACAGCGAGCTGCTATAGCAGAACTAAGCAAGGTACAAAGACTTGCTTGTCTGTCTGTAACAGGTGCAATGAAAAGCGCACCCACTGCAGTCTTAGAGACCATCCTGGACCTCCCTCCGTTGCAAATTGTAGTAATGGGCGAGGCGAGAATGGGCTACTCTAGACTACAAACTCCACCAAGAGGAATTTATAAGGATCTTGGACACAACCAAATCGCAGAATATGTGGGGCATATCTTAATGGATGCTAGAAAGGACCACATAACTCCGAAGTATATCTTTAACAAGAAATTCGAAACTATAATAAGAGATCAAGAACTCTGTGAAGTAAACAACCTGCATCGGGAAATAGTCTGGTACACAGATGGATCAAATGCCGCGCAAGGCACAGGAGCAGGAATTTTTGAAGAGAAACTAGACGGAGCATTCCGCTAGGAAAATACACTTCGGTATTTCAGTCAGAGGTGTACGCCATCCTGCACTGTGCAAGGATATATAATGAGCGATCCTACAGAAACAAGAGGATCGCAATACTTACAGACAGCCAGCTACACTTAGGGCACTAGAGGACCCAAAGTTACGTCTGCTCTAGTCTGGGAATGTCTACAAGGAGTGGGAAGGCTGGCAGAACACAACAAAGTAACTTTAGAATGGGTGCCAGGACACTCAGGCATAAGGGGCAATGAAAGGGCGGACGAGATAGCAAGACTAGGCTCGTCTGCTCTATACATTGGAGCAGAACTCGCCCTGGGGGTGCCCAAAGGCACAATCAGACACCAGGTCGGAGAATGGATGAAACATGAGCACAAGGAGCAGTGGAACCTGTTGCCAGGATGTGTTCATGGGAAAACGTTCATAAAAGCTCCATGCAGGAAACAGCTGAAACACTGCTCTCCTTGAGTAGGAATCAGCTCCGAATAACGACGGGACTCCTCACAGGACATTGTGGCATGAAGGAACACCTGAATAAAATGGGACTCTACAAAGGAGACCTCAACTGCAGACTGTGTGGAAGAGGAACTGAGTTAGCCCTACACGTGCTCTGTGAGTGCGAAGCGCTAGATCACAAGAGACAACAGCTCTTTGGGAATACCAAGCTAGAACCAATGGAGTACAGCTCAGCACCAGGACCAGTAGGAAAACTGCATAAACTTATGCAGGGTCCTAGATTGCTGGAGTGCATACTGTAAATGAGAGATGTAATAGTACAATAGGCCTTAAGGCTTGAGTATTGACGGGGACAGTAAGGTCGGATGGTTCCTGGAAAAAAAAACGTAGAAGGTACGTACGGGCAAATCCATCAGTTAAAAAGAGATACCTAAGACGACGACGGGGTTTTATTTATCGTATGGCTCAAAACATGTTTTTGACAATAGTAAATATAGATTAAAAGAAAAACTTTGATAACCTATACTAAAATAAAATACATACAGCAACAAACTAAGATACATAGTCTTTGGTATTTACAGGTTGATGTCAAGTTCTTTCAACCACTTCAACGCCAACGGTGTGGCTGTGAAGAACTCTTCTCGCGATCCCTGAAACGCACGCAGTTCACATTCGCTCGTAATATGGTTTATAGTTTGGCTGGGCGCGCCACAGTCACATAACGGAGATTGCACATAGCCCCACTTGTAAAGGGAGTCGGCACATCTGCCGTGGCCTGTTCGGACTCTATTAAGTTTTACCCACTCTTTCCGGGGTAGTTCTGATCCTGGAAGTAAGGGTGCCCCCATAAATGCGCATCGCGAGTGGTGTTCCGCAAGATCTTCCCACTGGGAGCGCCATTGGTTTAAGAAGTCGAAGTTATTGGTTTTAAGCCTTTCTGCATCCCTTATTGGTGGTTGTCGGGATTTAATTCTGTTTATCTGCAACGGGGGTATTGCTCGGTGGATGGGCAGTTTGTTGTTGTCCGTAATCTTGTTATACTCCCTTAGAAGGGCGTCAGTCCTTCGCAGCTGCGGTGGGGCTATTCCAGAGAGTACAGGCAGCCATTGAGTTCGAGTTGTCTTTATTGCGCCTGTAATAAGTCTCTCATAGTGTGATTTAGTTGGACGTCAATTAGTCTGGTATGATGGCTGTTAATCCAGACAGGCGCACAGTACTCAGCACACGAATAGACAAGAGCTAGTGCACTGGTTCGTAGAGTTGGAGCAGTGGCACCCCACGTCGTTCCACACAGCTTTTGGATAATGTTGTTGCGTGTTCTGAGTTTTCCTGCAGTGTTTGCGAGATGCTTATTATAGCAGAGGGTGCGATCTAACGTTACTCCAAGATATTATATATACGGCGACTTTCAGGACGACGGGGTGAACGACATGATCTCCAGTTTGCTGCTGAGCGCCATGTACACCATCCTATTGGTTTGATGGTTTGGGGTGCTATTCTGTTCAACTTCAAGTCATCTTTACTTGTGATACGTGGCAGAGTACTTCCCTGGCCTCCACGATCACCCGATTTATCGCCAATTGAAAATGTATGAGATTGAATGGGTCGATACATAGGCGATTTATGCAATCTTCCGACCACGCTGGATGACAGAGCTGGAACATGCTGTGAGAGCAGCTTGGGAGGCTGTACCTCTAGAGTTTATCAACAACCAGATTACGTGCATGCCGCGTAGGCTAGAGAAGTGCATTCGTCAGCATGAAGGTTATAAACTAATTATGCTAAATAAGTTCGTTTATTATTGTGTTTCATCATCAACCGCAATCCTTTTACTTCCCACACCGATAGGTGAGGGGAGTATTGTGATCGCGAAAATTTTCGATTTTGAGATAATACGTTTTTTGGGCGTTTTATGATGTGTACATAACGAAAATCCACGTCACTCATTTCCGTCGGTCTGTCTGTCGGTCTGTCTGTCGGTCTGTCTGTCGGTCTGTCTGTCGGTCTGTCGGTCTGTCGGTCTGTCGGTCTGTCGGTCTGTCGGTCTGTCGGTCTGTCGGTCTGTCGGTCTGTCGGTCTGTCGGTCTGTCGGTCTGTCGGTCTGTCGGTCTGTCGGTCTGTCGGTCTGTCGGTCTGTCGGTCTGTCGGTCTGTCGGTCTGTCGGTCTGTCGGTCTGTCGGTCTGTCGGTCTGTCGGTCTGTCGGTCTGTCGGTCTGTCGGTCTGTCGGTCTGTCGGTCTGTCGGTCTGTCGGTCTGTCGGTCTGTCGGTCTGTCGGTCTGTCGGTCTGTCGGTCTGTCGGTCTGTCGGTCTGTCGGTCTGTCGGTCTGTCGGTCTGTCGGTCTGTCGGTCTGTCGGTCTGTCGGTCTGTCGGTCTGTCGGTCTGTCGGTCTGTCGGTCTGTCGGTCTGTCGGTCTGTCGGTCTGTCGGTCTGTCGGTCTGTCGGTCTGTCGGTCTGTCGGTCTGTCGGTCTGTCGGTCTGTCGGTCTGTCGGTCTGTCGGTCTGTCGGTCTGTCGGTCTGTCGGTCTGTCGGTCTGTCGGTCTGTCGGTCTGTCGGTCTGTCGGTCTGTCGGTCTGTCGGTCTGTCGGTCTGTCGGTCTGTCGGTCTGTCGGTCTGTCGGTCTGTCGGTCTGTCGGTCTGTCGGTCTGTCGGTCTGTCGGTCTGTCGGTCTGTCGGTCTGTCGGTCTGTCGGTCTGTCGGTCTGTCGGTCTGTCGGTCTGTCGGTCTGTCGGTCTGTCGGTCTGTCGGTCTGTCGGTCTGTCGGTCTGTCGGTCTGTCGGTCTGTCGGTCTGTCGGTCTGTCGGTCTGTCGGTCTGTCGGTCTGTCGGTCTGTCGGTCTGTCGGTCTGTCGGTCTGTCGGTCTGTCGGTCTGTCGGTCTGTCGGTCTGTCGGTCTGTCGGTCTGTCGGTCTGTCGGTCTGTCGGTCTGTCGGTCTGTCGGTCTGTCGGTCTGTCGGTCTGTCGGTCTGTCGGTCTGTCGGTCTGTCGGTCTGTCGGTCTGTCGGTCCGTCGGTCTGTCGGTTTGTCTGTCTGTCTGTCTGTCTGTCGCGTTTTTCTACCCTCGTAATCTCAGTAACCGCTGCATGGATTGTGATGAAATTTGGGCAGCGGTATGCTGTGGGGTCGTAGTAGGTAATGTTCCTATAATTTTGAAAATCGGTGCATAGGCGGCGGAGTAATTAGCAAAAAACAAAAAAAACTAAATATTGCTGAAACTTCGTTTTTAGGCGTTTTAGGGGTCCCTGATCATTTTCTACTTTTTTTTGGGTGGGGGTGAAATTGGGGTGGTTGGGGGGTGGGGGGTTGTAAAATTGAAAAATTTGTTGCTTTCACAATAGACTGTCCACTGACCTGTGAAGGAAGACCTAGCGACATAAATAACTTTTTTAGGTCCATCCGAACATTGCCTTGCCTATTACAGAAACCAAAGGACTTAGAATTTTTCTGGTGTAAACATACGAGTATTGCTTTAGTTAGATCGTTCTATATTAGGTAACGAAGAAACTGTTGAATTGATTTTAATGAAATTTTGACACAGTATTACTACCATGGCGAGGATGGAAAATGCGTATTGTTTTTATAAGGAAAATGCGTATTGTTTTTATAAGTCGTGCCAGTGGCGGCGCAGCAATAATAAAAAAACTAAAAATATAAAAACAGCTCAAACTTCGTTTTTAAGTGTTTTAGAGATTTCTGATCATTTTCTGAGTTTTTTGGGTGGGGGTGAAATTGGGCTGGTTGTGGGGTGGGAGGTTGAAAAATTGAAAAATTTGCTGTATTAACAATAGGCTGTCCACTGACCTGTGAAGGAAGACCTAGCGGCATAGATCAGCTGTTTAGGTCCATTTGAACATTGCCTTGCCTATTACCGAAACTAAGGGACTTTCTGTATATATACGAGTATTTATTGCTTTAGATCGTTTTGTATTTTGTAACGTGGGAACTATTAATTTGATTCTAATGAAATTTTGACACATTATTATTACTATGGTGAGGATGGAAAACGCGTATGCTTGTTAGAAATCGTGTCAGTGGCAGCGTAGCAATAATAAAAAAACTAAAAATATGAAAACAGCTCAAACTTCGTTTTTAGATGTTTACGGGGTTCCTGACCGTTTTCTACCTTTTTTGGTTGGGGGTGAAATTGGGGCGATGATTAGGTTGCAAGGGGATCTCAGACTAAAGCTTCATGCTATGGGAAAATAATCAACTGGTATCACCGTATTGTGTGGGAAGTACTGAGTCAATAAACTTGACTTCATTTGTGTATTATGTTCATGGCTATTGAAGTTGATGTAATATATCGACATTCTAGATTCTGTGTATATTCAAGCAGACAAAACCGTCAAGTTTAAACTTGAAACTTCCTGGGCATATCTAATATCGACGAAATAAATTTTTGGAAATATTAGCATATATACACTCAGTTCCTATCCATGTAGCGATGTTTTATCTAATCTGATTTATACACGCTACCCTATAATAATCCATGTAACATTCAGGTAGGTAAACCTCACATATTATAACAATGTTTGGAGTACAAGCGGGCAAGCGTTTCCAGGATTAATCTCTACAGTCTATGTATAGTATTAGCAGCCTTTGTTATCAAGTGATTCATGCAGTTTTGACCTTTCTGGTACCATTAACATTTGGATTATATGTGGCATGTAAAACGGGCGAGATAGATCGCGTGGCACTAGAAGTGATTGCGATTATCAGTGAAGGTGTAATAGCTTAGGGTAAATACACAGAAGAAGCAGGGTGAGATCGCCCGCCCGACCAAAAAAAGTGTATTATGCCGTTAGGTCTAGGGATGGGCAAAAATAACCGGTTTTTCAAATAACCGGTTGTAACGGTTCACCCGTTTTCAAAATTATTTTTATATTATTTACTTGGCTACCATATACAAATAGTTTATAACTTCCATTTTTAGCATCTGCTTCCTCATTGTACTAGTAAATTTTTATAACTATTTTGCTTCTCACCTCTACCTTTTTCCCATCTCTACTTCCTTGAGCTGCTAATATTGTTAATTATACACACTGCGCAAGTGCGCCAAATTTTGGCAAAGATCTGATGAGTGGGGGAATATGCCCTCTCTCTCTCACTACCGACATTAATCTCTATAAAAATGGGTGGCGATAGATCACTCATCCTTTTTAAAATAAACAGTTAACGACTAATATAATTATGTCTCTCTAAGACAATCTTTTGTGTCTGTGCCATCATGTCTTAATCAAGGTAATCATAACGATTTAATTACTAAGCTTTCCCATATTTTCATTGCTTCTGCATATTTATTTTACAGCTATGTGTAGGAATGTGATTTTTCCGATTTATACATTTTTTTTCCATGAACATGTGATGGCGAACATTTTAATCTTTAAATATCAAGTCAATCATACACTGTATATTTATTAATTATCTAACAAAAGAGTCGCTGAACACTATTCTTTGTTTCTAGCCATATATTTTTGTGTTAAGATGCCTTATCTTGTGTGTATTTAATGTTTCACATTTTTTTTATGACATTCCTTACGTAAAAATATCTAGCACTCAGATTTGCTAATTGAGAACGCAATGAAAAGATCTTTTGGACATTTTTGTAATTTTGTTTTACAAGGCGTGAGGAAAAAGTTTGTAAATTTTTGAACATACTTTGTACATTTATTTTATTTATCACTATATATCTGAAAAGATCCGGTAGGACTGAAAATACAAAGCATTTAAGAATCTTTTTTTTTAACTATTGTTCTATCTATTCGCTCTTGTATATGTCTATATTTTTTTTAATCTATACCATGTGAACATTTGAAAGTTATCTGCTTTTTGGCTTTTTTATTCCCCCATGCTACTTCATAGATTTGTTTCTGAAGTATATGAATGCAATTTATCAAAATGTAAGAACGCATGAAGATCCATACTTCAGGAACAGATCGTGAAGTCCTGTGAACTTCTCCACAAGGTGCTAATACCAGCCATAACAGGAGAACCACCTTTTTGTCGGGGTGCCACAATGAAGACCACCTTTTTTGTCGGGGTGCCACCTTGAACACCTTTTTTTTCGGGGTGCCACAATGAAGAACACCTCTTTTGTCGGGGTGCCACCACCAAAGCCACCTTCCTTTTCTCGGGTTGCCAAAATGAAGACAACTTTTCTTTGGGGACACCACACCTTTGGGGCACCACCTGAACTCCTGAAAAAGCCAGACTTCTCTGGAGCACCACCTTCCCTTCGGAAGGGCACTACCATGAGGACTTCCTTCTGAAGCTGTGTTCTTTTTTAAAAAAAAATGTACTGCATTCATATATATACTAAAATAAATCTTTATTAAACCATTGTTGTCCTATTTTTCATTTCTTGGCGGCTAGCGAGACTCACACATTCACGCACACACGCACGCACCTACATACCCTAGTCTCATGCAAACCTATGGAGCTGCTGGTTGCTATGAGTAATGAAAGTGTTGGCTGGTAGTTCATGACCAGGCAACGTTTTTACTGTTACACGGTTATAGCATATCTAATAACCGGTTATAAACAGGTTATTTTTTACTGGCGGTTAAACCGGTTAACCGGTCTTTTCATCGAATAACCGAAAGCCGGTTATTTCGTCGCACCGTCATGTCTCATGCACCACGCATTCTATGGTTCTACGATTCATCTTTCCGTTTGATTTGGAAGCTATGACTTTGAAATGTTCTGTCATCTGTCAGTTCTGTGGCTTTTTGCGGTTTCCACTTTTTGGAAAAGACAAAAATCATAACATTAAATTAATTACTAAAAAATCATTTTGGGCTTTGCATTTGTCAATCGACGGTTGCTCTTCGGTTCTTGACTGTTGTCGGATCATCTGTGCCATCAGAGAAGCTGGTGTCACTCCTGAACAATGTTTGCACTGATAGAAGTCGACTCACACCACAGCATGTAAATCAACTACTTTTTCTTGGGTCGTTAGATGATATATCTTCTGGGAATTATAGCTGATATGTTTATTTTTTGTAATATAAAATTTAAAAATGCAGAAACATCTATTTTTCTACCTTTACTGTGACAGCTGTATTCTACTATTATGTACTGAAAACATAGACAAAAAAGTGTAAAACAATTTTTAAATAGGAGAAAGCAGTGGAAAGCGCCTTTTTTGTCTCTCATTTACTCCAAAGAAATGTTTCACAAATTTGAAATTTTACGCAGTTTTCACACTCCTTGAAACGGATGTATGGCACAACGAAGTACTGTATGCTGTATGACATGAGATACGTAAGTCACTGCTAAAAATGCTAAACCTAACCTCTATTCTATAGTGCCAAAAAATAACCGGTTATTGGTATAACCGGTTATTTGGTCCAGGTTAATCGCCTCAAGTTATTTTTTGCCAAAAAACAACCGGTTAACAGATAACCGGTTATGTTAAGTCTTCGTTTCACAGGTCAGTGAACAGTCTACCATAAATATAACAAATTTTTCAGTTTTACAACACCCCACCCCCCGACCAACCCAATTTCACCCCCACCCGAAAAACTAGAAAATGATCAGAAACTCCTAAAAAGGACTAAAAACAAAATTTAAGGAATATTTCAAATTTTTTGTTTTTTGCTAATTGCTCCGCCGCCCATGCACCGATTTTCAAAATTGTAGCAACATTATCTACTACGATCCCACAGCATATAGCTACCCAAATTTCATCACAGTTCGTGCAGCGGTTACTGAGGTTACGTGACTAGAAAAAAACGTACAGACCGATAGACCGACAGACCGACTAACAGACCGACATGGATTTTCGTTATGGAGACATCACAAAACATCCAAAAAGTGAATATAAGGTAGGTTTGCGTAACAATTTCCCGTGTGGGGGCGGGTTAAAACATCTCCCATCGTATATCCTGCGTGTCGTAAAAGGCGACTAAAAGGAACACCGAACTACTGTGGGTGTAAACAGTAACCTCTTCTCAACCAACAGCTTTGGGTGAACGAGTTGAGAAGAATCAGGACACCTTCTTGTCCTTGGGGTGAGAAATTGCCCCTATAAAGGCAGAACCAGTAGATACCATCTGGTCAACGGCATGAGGCTGCAGAAAGCAAATGGGAAACTACTGCATTAAAGGTCTTAAAGATATCCCAAGAGAAACTCGTAAAATGAGTAAATGCATTTTACGAGCTCACAACATGTCTGTTAAGACATTGTGATTATGATGATGATAGCAACAAAATATTAAAGGAATTCTCAGTTAGTCCCTTGAGATTATAGATTTGTATTTGAATTGCTTGGGATATTGAGGGACGTAGTTACAGAAGATAGGCACTCAACTTTCTGGTGGGGATTCTCACTGGCCATTGCCTGCTGAATAGACATTTGTCACTTTTGAGAGTGGTAGGGGATACCATTTGCTCCAGATGCTGGGAGGAGGACGAGACAGCGTTCCTGGGCAGATTTGCAGTGTATCGCACTCTTACTACTACAGAATTTTTAAGTAAACCATAATTGCTCTGAACGACTAAAATTCTTTGCATTATTTACGAGAGCTCTTAAAAATGATACGATATGCTGGTTTTGAATGGGTATATGCATAGTAGAAGAATGGGTTTGTCTTAATATTCGAAGGGGTTACATTAAAGGCCTTTACGGAAATAGTGATCTGGATCCAGATAGATCAGTTATACGTCAAACAGCTGTCAAGTGGGATTTATGATTTCATGGATTTAACGGACAACGAATAACAAAAAAGTTGGTTTAAGAATAAAATACAGATCGTAATCACTTACTGTACAACAGTGAACTGACCCTATTTCTGACCGATCCCAGATTACTTTCCGAACGTCAGGATCAGTGATCCAAGTGATAAGGCATGGCCGACTGTACTCACTAGGCCGGAGCATTGAAATATGGCAACACTAAATAGTGGGCCGAGCTGGGCCGAGCTTTTATTTGTTTTTAAGTCATTAGTGTAATCTTCCAGAGTAAAAAAGAAGATTGGAAGGTGATTTTTAAAGTGTTTTTAATTATTTACCTGCACAAACAAAACTATAAAGATAAAAAGATGCCTGCAAAGTGTGTAGTACAAGGTTGCACTAGCAATTGTGCTTCCAATAAAGGACAGGGTGTTCAATTTTCCTCAAGACGAGCATTTCAAACAGAAGTGAGTGAAAGGTATTCCTCGTAAGGGCTGGTTATATTTATAAGAATAAAGACAATAATTTACAAACATTTCCAAGGATAAGACCTATTTTAAAGCACAATGTGGTACCTACAATGTTTTCTGGACCTCCGAAATATCACCGAAAAATACAGAATACATCTGGGCACACCTACGAAAAAATTTGATAGTGAAGGGGAATCAAGACCAGCAAGAATGGCTTCAAAGTGACCTAGTAGTGAATTTTTCTAGCTTAAAATATTGCCTGTACTATTAAGAAATCTCTTGGTAGATGGCTCGTCTGACCCATTCATCATTTCTCTCTCTTCGCGTCTAGCTCTGGCGACAAAATATTGACGGAATTTTCAATTGGTCTGTTGCTAAGATGACTGATAGTGTGTCGCTACCCAGGCAGCTCTTTTGAGCGATAGTGCTTAAAATCGTAAGATCAATCACCTTATAAAGTCTGCGGCATTTTAGTTCGGTAGTTTGAGGATTCGAAAACTTTCCCCACTTTCTTATAATATTTCCGTTTGTATTGCAAATTTTGAGCGCCGTACTTCATCATTTATTATGCGCCCCACCCTTACCTTGTTACGGCGCTTTCTGAGGACCCACCTATCCCTATGTTGATACCTACCGAACTTGTAAGACAGAACTTTTATTGTTTGGCAAGGGCAAGAATGCGAGGCAAAAGAATGCGGGATGTTGTCAGATGTTCCGCTTGAAATATAGTTCACGATCTGCTATTTTCAATATTTTCCTATAATGTTGCTGAATGGTGATAAAAATACTCTACATCACGTACTTTCATAACATGTATGTATGTATAATACATGTGCTACAATATTTTTTATTTATTTATATTTTATTTAACATTTACTCTGAATTTGTGATGAGACAGGTATTAGACAACTGGAATGGCGGTATAACTATTGGTGGAAGCAAAATATCCAACTTAACATTTGCTGACGATACAACCCTTATTGTTGCTTCTCAGGAAAAACTAGTAGCTCTATTAAACATCTTAGAACAACACAGTGCAGCATATGGTCTTGGAATTAACTACAACAAGACCAAGGTTATGATCGTAGATAGAGAGCACGATAATCATCAAGCAATAAAGTCAGTAGGCCGTTGTGAAGTAGTTCAAAGTTTTGTGTACCTCGGTTCTTTGATCGACAATTCGTGTAGCTGTGAAGATGAGATTCGACGGCGCATTCAACAGGCACGTGTGGCCATGACAAAGCTTACTAAAATATGGCGTGACCATAAACATCACTAAAGCTTCATCAAAATGTCGCTGGTTCAGTCTTTTGTGTTCTCCATATTTTTGTATGCCTCGGAAACTTGGACTGTTAAAAAGGCAGATCGAGCTCGCATAGATGCCTTTGAAATGTGGACGTGGAGGAGAATGCTGAGAGTTCCTTATACCGCCCATCGAACTAAACGTTTCCATACTGGACAAGCTCGGTAATCCAAAGAGACTATCCTCCATTGTGTCGACAAGAATGCTTACATTCTTCGGACATATTCACAGAAGCGATAATATGGAGACACTTGTAGTTCAGGGTCACGCCCCGAGTGGGCGGCGCCGTGGCCGTTCCCCATACACGCTGGGTGGATACGACGAAACAGTTGCTGGATATAAGTATATAACTGACAGTAAATCGCGAACGAGTGACATTTTTCTAATATGGCGAGCTCTTAAACTGCATTTTTTTATGACTGAGCAGACCGCGTAGGCAGAGCCTAAACACCAGAGTACCGCGGCTGCTGTGAAAGGGTTATGTTAGGGGAAGTTTGTTAACGCGGGACTTGAATGGGCCAATACCCGCAGGCCCAATAAATACATCTCCTGGCAGTCCATTTCAAGTCTTGGACACCCTGGGAATAAATGTGCGGTTGTACCGCTCAGTTCTTGATGTATGAAGAACGACCGCCTTAGGATGAGATGCAGCGGTCGCGCGGGTGCATCTGATAGGAGCGGAGAGCGGCCGAACGATAGAGGATAGCTCAGAGGAGCAGATTCCATTTGAATATCGGTAGAAAAGTGAGAGGTGACCAACAACCCGCCGGTGCGAAAGTGGCTGGAGGTGGCGCGTTAAGGCCGGGTCGCCAATTAGTCGAATTGCCCTTCTCTGGACGGCATCTAGTGTAGACAGGGTAGTAGGGGCAGCAGCTCCCCAGACAAATCATAATCATAATCATAGCTTTATTGCTCAACAGATTTACATCTCTTTACAGGGCAATACTTCATGACAATATTATATTATAACAACAATGAAACAAGTGTCAATCTAGGAGTAATCTTTTAGCGGTCGACTTTAACTCAGAAATGGTACAATTAAAGATAACACAATGCTTAGAAATACTTGTAATTTAAACACATCACTGTTATTGGCGATTTTAGTAATATTGTTATTCGCGGTCCCTGGTAATAAAATGTTTGATAGTGACGAGAGTTATAATGAGGTACATTCAGGGTTATGTAACCCAATAATTCACAACAGTCAATTTTGTTACACATGAGCTTAACAAAAATACACAGGTCGAAATTATCCTCCTGAATATCAAACTCTGAAACTCAAAACGTTTCAATAACGAATTATGATCTATTCCTTGTTCAGGATAAACGTTATCGACTTTATACGAAAGATATTTTAGGAACTTCCGTTGAACGCCTTCAAGCCTGTCAATGTGACACTGATAGACAGGATTCCAAACAACAGAACAGTATTCTAGCTTAGAACGCACATAAGAAAAAAAACAGACATTTGAGTGCTCAGATGTCATTAAATAGATGACAGTTTCGCACAATAAAGCCATAAACCCTATATGCTCCTGATACCTTTTTATCAATGTGTTCAATAAAGCTAAGTTGCGAATCAAATATAACACCTAAATCACAAATAGATTGTTGTCGAGTGATGTCTGTAAGGCATGAGACCAATACTCCAGGCCAGGTCTTTATCTGGGCTTTATACAGGGTGTTTCATAAGTTGGGACATTCTTTCATACAGCGGATAGTACTCGCTAAGATGAGTGTTTTTCCCCAGTAACATATAAACGAAATATTTAGAGAAAACAAGATACTGACCATTAAAGACATCCTCAATTCTAAGTCCGTCCCTGGGCAATGGCTCACCATGTCATAATATTACAACAAACAAGGTAGCGCTAGCGGTGCCGATGCCGGTGAGAAAACACTAAAACAGGCAGTTCGTCATACGTCGCGTTGCTGTGGCATAGTGTACGAGAGTGCTTGACTTGCTACATCTGACGATCAGACTTTTAAAACAACAACAATGGCGCACGCTTATAACAATAATGAACTGATGGACATGATTTTAATGTACGGTGAGTGTGGTCAAAATACCGCTGCGGCTTCGCGATTGTATGCCGTAACCGTACTCACCCTGCACCTTGTCGATTTGTCTCACTCGTGCAAAGAGCTAGAGACACAGCATGTCTGAATCCACACCATGGTGAACACGCTGGAAGACCTAGACAATCTCGTATGGTCCAAATTGAAGAAGATATCTTAAATCGTACTTTTACCTGTAAGACGCCTGCGACAGGACCGCACTTACAACTTCGTGGCAACCAAATAGTGGGTACTTGCTTGAATTTGTTTTACTGTTTTGCTGCTGGTTCACCGTGCATTAGCGTTGCCGTTTCAAGGGCCGTTGCTTGAGGAAAGTTCCAACTTTTCTTTGAGTTAATCGTTTTATTCGTCTATATTTATGTACCTGATAAATAGGTTTTTTGAATTACAAACTATACTGCTGAGAAGTATGGAGCAATAAGTATATAAGAATCTTACAACTTTAGAACAATAATTTATGGAAATGCAACTAACAAACCATGAACAAAAGAAATGTTTGCACATAAACATCACGAATATAAACCTCAAGATACACGTTATTCATTTCGAAGGTCATATTGACAAAAAACTGATATGTTAGATGCAATCTTAAATTTCTATAAAATGTATCGGTGATGAAGATTAATGCAGAACCAATATTATTTATGTTTGACCAAATATAATTGAAATTAGAAATACATATAAATATGATCTTACAAGCAAATCTTTGCACCTATACACTGAGTGAAATAGTAGGGGAACTTATATGGAGTGGTATTTCATCATGAACGATGTACAATAAGTAATGACTTTGAATTTGGCGGGATTCTGTATTATAGGTTATAGCGTGAGGAGGTTACATTTGAAACTGCGTGTACTATTCTTCATAGAGCCCAATTTGGCAATCCTTCAAATAAGTACTGGAACGTGAATCTGGCGACACTGTTTCCGAAATTCGCTTCGCAACTGAGCGGAAAGAGCTGTAACCGAGGGCCGTTATTACGGAGTGTTTATAGATAAATTATTATTTACAATTAATTTCGGATTTACCTAGCGAGAGAGAGGCGGCCGCGTTTAATATTGACTCTGGATTCGGTGGCGGCCGACAACAAATGAGTGCAATTTCCAGGGATGCGTTCGCCCGTAATGACACCGTTTTATCAGGACACGCGGGGCGCGCCGCGCAATATCGCCGCCACGCCGATTCGATTATAACGCCGCCGAAAGAAATCCACGCAAACAGTTGCCACCTATACGGTCGGTCTACCAGTGGCGTATATGTACAGCGGTTTCGAAGACCAGAAATCGCATCACATTTACGATACGAAGTCCGCACACAGCACTTAACCCTTACAAAGTTTACGGAATACATATAAGTTGGATCACTCTCCGACGGCACTTTGAAGATCTCACATCAAAGCGATGCCGCGGCCGCACGCACCAGTTAGTTTTTGCGTTGGTTTTTGCCCAAGTACGAGGGTCTTTTAGCGGGGATTTGCTAACGCCTGGATTTTACGTATATAGTCGTATCGTACCTACCGTATACCTCGTATATACGAGGGTCATTGAAAGACTATGTATTGACAGCCGATTTAGACATACAAATACATAACGTTTATTATGCTAATATACTAAGTTACATAAATGGATATCAAAAATAGAACCTAGTAAAACTATTACTAATGAATCCCAAATGATTTCACATATTGTAGCAATTTCGTAGATAAGTAAAAATGGGTTCAAAGGTGCTGTATAGTATTTTTGCCTTAACGCTTTGTTTATTTGGCTTATTTTTGAGACCACAGCTTATAAAATTTATGGTATATATATATACGAACTCGTATGTATAATTTTAAAAGCTAATCATGTGGAAATGCTTTACTTGGTTGTGAATAAATTATTTTTGACATTTTGCTTTTCAGTGTCATTCCAATTGCTACTGTAGAAACTAAATTGTTAAAGTTATCAACAAAAATATATCCGAGCTCTAAAATATAATTTAGAATGTCCCTGGGTGGTATGGTAAGACGACCGAATGAATATGTTGTCTCGCTATACGCTTTTGAGCGTGATAAAATCGTTTAAGTACCTGTAGGTCTTGAATTAAACACTTTAGACCCCAAGTGTGCTAGTTTGTTGGAATTGTTTTATAGGGGGAACACAGAAAGGCACAAATGTACAGGGTGTCCCATTAATAATTTTGAATCGAATGTCACGTGACCAAAAACAAATACCTCATTGGGTAGTACAATGACAAAAAAGACACAACATCTGCTCTAATTTACATCCTCAAAGTTATAATTCTCTACTACTGCCAGTCCCGACATATTGCTTGTCTTAATCGTCGTGAAACACCCTGTATTTATATCCTTTACATTTCAAGGTTTACCAAAAAATAAGCATGGATCTGATTGTCATTTTCCATCCGTTAATACATTTAATTGATAAAATCAAACTTCTAAAAAGATTATCCATTTCCTGCAAACAAATCCGAGATAACAAAATCCGATATATTTGAGACACTGTATACACTTCGCGTTAAACACGTTCAACCTCTACTTTGCGCCGCCCCGTATCTCCCGGCTGACGTCGGTACACTGCTACCGGTGTACCGGGGAGACGAGGCAAGGGGCAGGCCGTTTTGATATTTTTGCGAAGTGATCCAACTTATATGTATTCCGTAAACTTTGACCCTTAGGTACTATCTACCTGTCTCACAGACGGTATACCATATCTGAGTTTGCGATATCTCTCCCACCACGCGCATCACAGCGTCAACCGTTCATGACTTTACACTGCTTGTAGATAAAAATTAGAGGACCGAAGGTCAGTTGGCGGAAACGCGTTGGTGCGGATATATTTCGATTCGAACTGCCAGTTCCGTCTGTGAGACGGGTGGATAGTGTAGGTGTAAGTTTTTCCCATCGAGGTAGAATCCCATGGAGGCGCGATAACGTGGCTGAAAGCAGGTGCAAGTTGGCCATATTGATTCGACACTTATGTCAAACAGCTGACGTTTCTTTGACAATTTCGTGTTTGCTTTTTTGAGTGTTTTTATCGAGATTTTTAGTTATTTTTAAGTGATATTCTAGTGAATTCATAAAGGAAATAATGGTTTCATGTGCTTATCGTAGTTGCTCTAGCAGAGATGGCATGGATAAGAAGAAATCCACAGGAATTACATTTCATAGGTATGTATGCAAAAAATAACAATGTACAGGACCGCATTTGAAATCTTTGTCTCAATAAAGTATAACGTATCGCAGCAATAATATAGTTGTATTATTCAATTGATGATGAATGTCGTCTCTACAAAGCCTATTTTTTTCATGTACTTAACTATGAATTTCACATTAGATTGGAAAATCAACCCAATGCTTCATATTTAAATAATCATTGTAATGAATTTTCAAAATTATTTGCATAAGAAAGTAATCCGGCTCTGGCGAGGCGTCCATATTGTTACCACACTTAGCCACGCCTCCTGCTACCGTTTTTGTTATGCGAAATTGAACCTTATAGCGTCTCCTTGGGATTCTACCTCGATGGTTTTCCCTTATTTTGTGGAAAATGGATAACGGACCTGAAATTCCAAGGGGGTTAAATATGGCAACCCAGATTACGAAGATGTCCTTCTAAAGTGGTTTGAAGAAGTTGGAAGCGACAATAGCGACGTAGAGGATGAATGCGATGAGAACTTTTCCATAAATAGTGTGCACAGAATGTGCCGAAAAAGCCCAATTTTAGGCATTGCAGTTTTTTTACTGTCTTGTTAAAATAAAATATATTTTTGTATTTTTTCAAACAGTTTTTTTTTAATAAAAAAAAGTAGAGGCATTCCAAAGGTAAGAAAATGGATTGCACGTTTCTATATTGTTAATCTTTTTCCAGTGAAAATAAACGTAAACTGTATTTTTTCCCATTGTATTCCAAAGCTTGATCATCAATTTACTTATTTCTGCAAAAAAAAGTAATGAACAAAAAGTTTATTTTTTACAATCATTTTTCTGAAACCCGTCTATCAGACGGTAGGATAGTGTGAATGTGATTATTTACGGAGTATAGTACTTAAGGGTTAATATAATAGCTGTCATCTATACGGCCTACCATTGGCGTATATACAGCGGTTTCTAAGACCAGTAATCGCATCACATTTACCATACGAAGTCCGCACACAGCACTTTAATATAACACTTGCCACCTATACGATCTTACCAGTGGCGTATATAAAGCGGTTTCGAAGACCAGAAATGGCATGACATTAACGATACGAAGTCCGAACACAGCACTTTAATATACTAGTTGCCACCTATACGGCCTACCAGTGGCGTATATACAGCGGTTTCTAAGACCAGTAATCGCATCACATTTACGATACGAAGTCCGCACACAGCACTTTAATATAACACTTGCCACCTATACGATCTACCAGTGGCGTATATACAGCGGTTTTGAAGACTAGAAATCGCATCACATTTACGGTACGAAGTCCGCACACAACACATAACATAACATAGAATGAAAGATGCTTATTTACTCCGTAAGAGGGAGATAATTCAAATCATTTGGTTCACAGTCGACGCAGTCGATACCTTGTTATCGGCGCTGTGTATCGGCTCTACCACGGGGCACCGTGGTGTAGTTGGTAACACGTCGGCCTAGTATGCCGGAGACGCTGGTTCGAATCCAACCGGTACCCTTCATTTTTCCGATTTTTCAGTGAACCAAATGATTTGAACATAATATGACAGTTGCCACCTATACGGTCTACCAGTGGCGAATATACAGCGGTTTCGAGCATCTACACATCGCATCACATTTAAGGTATTAAGTCCGCACACAACACTTAATATAACAGTTGCCACCTATACGGTCTACTAGTGGTGTAAAATATTTTTTGCTGCGAACTGGTTTATTTTGGACAAAAAATTCAAGAGACATTTTTTGTTTACAATGAAACAAGCTATTGGAAATACATTTCTAAATGGTATACAAATAATAAGACAAAAAGTTGCATTGGAAATAAATTTTAGGGGTTGCGTCTTCCACCCCTTACAACCATGGAGTAAACCAAATAAATTACTGACTGAGTGTCTTTTTGGTAGTAGAAAATGTCAGGTTAATCTGAATATTTTTTTAGAGCTTGTGAAAAAAATTGTTAAACATATTTTATGTACCCCATTTAAGGGGCTGTATCTTAACAAGGGATGTTCCAATGAAATTGCTTTATATGAACGATCCTATCTTTTTTTCGATGAGGAATCACCCCCTTAAGAGTTTTACCACAGCATAGTAAACAACCAGCACAATAACTCAGGTTGGCGGAAATTACACGCGCATCCCCACTTTTGGAGGGGTTTTTTGTAGGGATGGTAACGGTACTTCGATACTTCTGCACGAATATCGAGTATTTTTGTCATCGATACTTTTTGAGGCATTCCAAGCTGGTATCGATACGTTTGTGTCGGTATCGAAAATAATTATATAATTATTGAGGGGTGTAACCAATTGCACAAAATGCTCTGTACGAACCAAACGCGCCTATTTGGCTAAAAAATATCAAGTTGGTACCGGTATCGATATTTTCATTTTCGCATCTCTACCCAAACTTCACGTCCGGAAAACCCTCCCAAGGTCAAATTCTGTGGGAACCATTTTTATATAGGAAATCCTCAGAGGTATTCTGCTGGTTGTTTACTATGCTGTGGTTTTACACTGTTCACATTAATATACGGAGTTGAGGGATGGACATTAAAAGCTCGAACCATGTCACGTTTGGACTCTTTTGATATGTGGCTATACAGACGCATATCGAGGACATCCTGGACCGAGCGGGTAACAAACACTAGGGTACTAGAGAGAATGAATAAAGGAACTTTTAACCACAATCAAACGAAGAAAAGCAGCATATTTTGGCCATATTTTTAGAAATAGTAAGTATGAGTTGTTACAATGATCGTTGAGGGAAAGATCGAAGGACGACGAGGGATCGGACGAAAAAAGTTCTCCTGGCTTCGGAACTTACGCCAGTGGTTTAATATAAGAGAAGCCTGCACAATCATTCGTTTAGCCCAAGACAGAGAAGAGTTCCAAATGATAGTCGCCAACCTCCGCTGAGGAGATGGTACTAAAAGAAGAAGAGGTTTTACACTTATTTAGTTACACATACATACACAAACGCGAACGTCCATCAAAAGTAATGAAAATTCAATAGCCAGTCAGCTTCATTAGACTTACAAAAAGTACATACATAATTCCCACTGTTGTGCTGAATGCACAGTGCAAATAGACGCGCAACGTTGTTTTTGTTGACTTCTCGATTAGGGAGTTGAATCTAAACACAACTACCGCAAGGGACCCTTGCATGATTTTCCTTAATACCCTATTAAAATTTCCACCAGTTTCCGTGTCATTCCTATAAATATTCAACAAAACGACACGACGCCCACTAGCTTTTGGGTTTCGGGGACTGTTATCGTCGTACGCATTACAAAACTCTAACTTTGATGACACCAAACAACATACAAGGAGTGCTCCAAAAGGCATGAAATGTATTTTTCTGTTCTCCCAATTTTTTTATGGTCAGCCTAAGTGTCTGTGTACGTTAGATTTGAAACGCTGCAGGTTGTAGCCGTCAGAAAAGATTCCTCGCCAGCTCACACCACAGCGTTGAAGTTCCCCAAAAAGAAGGAATGCTGGAGGAGACTTGTTCGGGGAGTTTTTCTATAATTTCTATTGCTTATATATTATTTTTACATGCTGCGCCCCATACCACAATACAATATCGTATATGACTATGAACAAGTGCTTTGTATACAATGATCATCTGTTCATAGGTAAGTATAGTGGAAAGGAGTTTAAATTTGCTTATAACGTAACGTATCTTTTTAACAACATATTCTGTATGCTCCTTCCATTTGATATGGCAATCTAGATATATTCATAAGTACTTGATATTGGTGACCATTGATATAGGAGCTACCTGTCTACAACTGATTTGTAAGTCGGTGTATTTCGGTAAGCCGTTTGCGTACGACGCGAATGGAACAAAGTGAGTCTTGTTGAAATTGACTGTTAAAAGTCGACTACTGAACCAGGTGAACATTTTTTTGAAACCATTTTCAGCCTTTGGTTTTAATATTTCCCAACTTTCAGCAGAAAATATAACAGCTGTATCGTCTGCAAAACTCACCACATCTCCACCCACATGAACCGCAAATAGGTCATTTATATATATGTTGAAGAATAATGGTCCCATAAACAAACAAATTCAGAGACAGCGTAGTAGCACTGAGAAACAAGGAAGTCTTTCAGCTTGATCCTAAACTTGTTGATATTTAAACAGTCTTTAATATCTTTTGGCAATTTATTGTAGATTCTAGGTCCCAGTATATCAGGCGATTTCTTACCCACATTGTATTTAGCGAAAGCCACGTGCAGATCTTCAAATCGTCTGGTCACTACAGAGCATGAATTCTCATTCAAAAGCTTGTTTTTATTTATAAATGTATACACCGCCATTTCATAAATAATTTTAGTCTTTAGTCTAATTGCTCTTTTCTGGTTAGTATCTAGAAGCTTTAGAGAGTGCTTCAGAGCGCATCTCTCCACATAGAAGCAATACTAGTTGCTCTGGTGCATACAGCTTCCTACAGCAGAACAAAACTCCAAGCTTCTGGGATGCCATTTCAGCAATACTGACGACCTGGTCGTGCCAGGACATGTTATTGTTGATGTTGATCCCCAAAAGCTTGACGGAAGGTGACTTGACAATTGGATGACCCTTCATTTCCACAGTGGGTAAGCCAACGAGAGACTTCTTTGTCAATGTTGTTGCCTATGTTAAACTGTACTTTATTTACTAATCTCCACTCGAGAATTGAATCCTGGGATGACAGTGGCTTGCATGGTTCCATGCACGATATTAATGTACTGACGTCGTACAAATAAATGAAGTCTTCTACCTCTAAGGTCTAGCAACAGAATCTAGCTATGTATCCCTATGTTTAATAAACTTTTCAAATATTAAAGCTTCGAAAGTATCACTCCAAACTAATTTCCTCATTTATTTAATTACATTTTTACCAACAGACTTTCGAAACTTTCCCTTAGTTCATACACCCGTCTATATGATGGAACTTTGTTACAGACTGTTCGGGTAGAAACATTCTACATTCTGGTTTAATATATCCACGAAGGCTTTACAGTACGCGTTCATATTTTACAAATTAGTACCTAATTGGAGCGGACTTTATCCTACCCTTTTCAATTTACAACTAATAAAAAGCACATTCCGGAATAAGCCAGCCTTGACTGTTGAGGGAGATCTAATAAAGATTAATTTTAACGTGGAACATGGACACATGCGAGGTATGTTTTCAGTTCGTGTATATCCGAAACACAAGGATTTATACATTGTGTGTGCCGATTGAATTTTAAAATATGTTGTGAAGAGATAGGTACCTAAAAGTCTGGAGACAAAAGTTAGTTTTTTGAGAAATTTCAAAATTACCACTTTTCTGTCAGAATGTATTTAACACGTAAAAATTTTCGAACTATTGTCAGGGTGAGAAAATTTTATAATTCGAAAAATAATATTACCCTACAGTTTAGTAAAAAAATGCATCGTAAACGTGACACCATAAAGGCCAGTAGATAAAAGCTGAAAACCAAACTCTGGTAATAAATCACCACCCGACCGATATTATCTTCTAAACAGCCTAAAGAGCTTCACAAGAACTTGGGCATATTTTATTATTTTAAGAAAATTGAAATAAGGTTCAAAATCGCATATAATGTTTGAGGTTAATAACAAACTTGAAAGCCCGATCCTTCTTATCAAAAAGGCACTCAAAACAGTACAAAGTTGTATCACGTACAGTAAAGAAGTGTTGTGATTTGTTTTGTGATTGTGCATAGGTGAGTTTGTCTCACAGAGTACCCAATTCTACTAATTGTATCTTTATTTGTTGTTGCATACACACCTTTGTATCATTATTGATTTGATAATCCAATTCTTGTACGTCTGTGATATAAAACAGATGACAATCTCGGAGTACCTCGCGAGTTGACCCTTCGTGCTGAACTAGTACAAAGGAGTAGATACTTTGCTAGGTGACTCCTAGTATGTAAGTGAGTTTGCCTCACAGTTTTCATGGTAATCCTCCGCCCTAGTGATTGGAGCTCTTGGAGAGGTATTTCGCGAGTTGACCCTTAATACCAAAGATCCATGAACTGCTCGAGTTTTGTTATATGCTTTTTGTATAATTATACAGTATATTATTTCATCTATTCTTCTGGAGAAATATTTCGCGAGTTGACCCTTAATACCTATGACCCGAGAGATGTTTGATTTATGTTCTGTGTAATTTGTATGACTACACAAGATGTAAATATGATTTTATTTGTTTGGCTTAAAAGGATATATTTGCGGTGTAATCTATTTATGTTTGTGTGTTTCATTCTCATGATTACTTACCTGTCTGTTTTATGTTTTACCAATGAGGCCCGTATAAAATAACGTCATGTTATTAAATTAAAACATGTGTGAACCTATTTTCTTATTTGATTTCCAGATGTGTCATCTCGATGCGCTTTTCCTGATAGAGGCCCAACCTTTTATTGCTGTTAAATTAGGTAGTTTCAGTAAGTTATGGTTTAAATATTTCATTGTGTTCTTACTTACCTTATTTTGGTCGTTTTTATATTGACTGAATTACTACCTTATTAAATGTTTCTAAGACACGCCCAGAATAATTATTTGAACATATTTTCTTTTATCACCTACACTATGACGTTTTACGGCTTCAAATGTATTGAGAGACTTCGTGCTGAATTTGGTAAAGAAGCCTCAAGGTTAAGGCCTGGGTATAACTGGTAGAACGATTTCAAATCTGTAAAAGTTTCTCTCAGTGATGAACTGCGAAAAGTCAGGCCAATTATTGCAGCTTCTGATGAAAATGCCACCTATACAGTTGTTTAGAGCACTGAGTCTCATTGCAAGTATAAAGAAATTGTTAAATTGATACTATTAATGCATCTAAATAATGATAAAGCTACTGTTCTCATAGCTAAGGCTTGCTGTGCACCTCAGTCAAAGAGATTAGAGTCTGATTCTAAGTGAAGTTAACAACTCTGCCATTTACATACAATATTGATGCAGTACAACTTGAATGTTATTCTTCCACAAAGGAACTAGGGATTCTGTCAGGCGAAGCAGTCTTGAAGTATTATTTATTATTAAAAGCTTCTATTTAATTTGCAATGTACGTTTGTCTGTATCTATGTTTGTTCGGGTGGAATATTGCTACTCAATTTTGAAGCAGATATCTTCAACCGATTGAGCTGAAATTTTGACGTCGTTCTAAATCCAATAGTGGAATCGTTATTTAATGCATTTCAATAGATGGTAAGGGGAATGACAATCAGTAAGAGGGATGCCATCACTCACAATAGACTAACTAATGTCATTTTTAGTTGAACGATGGGTTTTGTGTCGGTGAGTTGTTTTATCACTGCATGAACCTTGCTTACGACCTGAGAGAAGAGAGTCTTTGCACAATGAAAGGGCTTGTTGAGAATTATTCGAAAAATAATATGACGTCATTCTAAATACAATATGGCGGACCACCCAAGATGACGAAATAGTTACTTTTAATGCATTTCTGCAATATGAAAAAATATTTTGACAACACTCTTCATCCAATATGGCGGAGTTTTAAAGTTTTTATGCTTTACTATATAGTCTGGAGAATATAAAAGCAAGTTAATAACTGAAAAGTAAAGAATAAATTGAAAAAAAAAATGAAGTCAAGTTGATTGACTCAGTACTTCCCACACATAATGATGATACCATTTAATTATTTCCCATTGCATGAAGCTATAGTCTCAAATCCCCTTGCAACTAAATTATCGCCCATCCATCCGCAAAAACAACATCCAGCACAAAAACCCTCGTAAATAGTTTCTTGCGTCTCCCTCCTTAGGAACTAGGGCGCCACAGTTTTTTTTCTGCATGCTTGCACTGGACAATGCGAAACGATCAAGAGCCTCCAAACCGTCTAAAAACAAAGTTTGAGCTGATTTTATGTTTTTGGTTTTTTGATTATTGCTGCGCCGCCACTGACACGGTTTTTCACAAACAGAGCCGTTTTCCATTCTCGCAGCGGTAATAAATTCTGTGTCAAAATTTTATTAATCTCAATTCAATAATTTTCGCTTTACGCAATATACATAGAATGAAATAAAGCAAAACTCGTATGTACAGATCACAAAATTGGTTGGATGGACCTAAAAAAGTGTAATATGCCGCTAGGTATTTCTTCTACAAGTCAATAGACGGACTATTATGAATACAACAAATTTTTCAGTTTTGCTACCCCCCACCCCCCAAATGCCCCGATTTCACCCTGCCCAAAAAAAATTGAAAATGATCAGGAACCCCTAAAACGCCTAAAAACAAAGCTTGAGCTGTTTTTATATTTTCAGTTTTTTATTATTGCCGCGCCGCCACTGACCCGATTTTTCCAAAACATGCGCGTTTCCATCCTCGCCTTGGGAGTAATACTATGTCAAAATTTCATTAAATTTAATTAAACAATTTTCGGGTTACGCGATATCGAACGATCTAAAACAATACTCGTATGTATACATCACAAATTCTAAGTCCCGTGGTTTCTATAATAAGCATGCAACGTTCGGATGGACCTAAAAAAGCGTATCATGCAGCTAGGTTTGTCATTCACATATCAATGGATAGCCCATTACGAATACAACAAATTTTCCAGTATTACAACCCCCCACCCCCCAACCACCCCAAATTTACCCCTACCCAAGAAAAAGTAGAAAATGATTGGGAACCCCTAAAACGCCTAAAAACGAAGTTTGAGGCATATTTGAAATTTTTCGTTTTTTGCTAATTACTCCGCTCCACATATAACGATTTTCAAAATTATAGGAACATTACCTACTACCACCCCACAGCATAACGCTGCCCAAATTTCATCACAATCCATCCAGCGGTTACTGAGATTACGAGGGTAGAAAAACGCGACAGACCGACAGACCGACAGACCGACAGACCGACAGACCGACAGACCGACAGACCGACAGACCGACAGACCGACAGACCGACAGACCGACAGACCGACAGACCGACAGACCGACAGACCGACAGACCGACAGACCGACAGACCGACAGACCGACAGACCGACAGACCGACAGACCGACAGACCGACAGACCGACAGACCGACAGACCGACAGACCGACAGACCGACAGACCGACAGACCGACAGACCGACAGACCGACAGACCGACAGACCGACAGACCGACAGACCGACAGACCGACAGACCGACAGACCGACAGACCGACAGACCGACAGACCGACAGACCGACAGACCGACAGACCGACAGACAGACAGACAGACAGACAGACAGACAGACAGACAGACCGACAGACCGACAGACAGACCGACGGAAATGAGTGACGTGGATTTTCTTTATGTAGACATCATAAAACGCCCAAAAAGTATATTATCTCAAAATCGAAAATTTTCGCGATCACAATACTCCCCTCACCTATCGGTGTGGGAAGTAAAACACTTGAAAAAAAGCTTCTTTTTAAATATTTTGCTCGATCTTGTATCCATCTATGTGCCAGATGATTTCCCGTCTCTATCCACTAAATGTAGTCACATTGACCAAACATAACCGTCTAACCGGGAAAGTTCCTGGTACTAATTGTTTCGTAGGGGAACGAGCGCTCTCGATATAACTTTCATAAGCCATTGTGCTTTTGTTGGGCGCGATCTAGAGCGCCAAGCGAGTGCGCAATTCCCATTGAATGCTGGGCAAACAGGTTGGCGTTAAATGGAATATTTAATCACCTCTTCATCATGTCTCCTGGAGCTAGCACTGCTTTGCTTTTATTGTGTACCCCGGCAGCCATTCGGTAATGAGGAATAACAACTCATCGGCTGAAAGGTTTCATCGATCTTTATAAGCGTTGTTCGCTCTAAGAAATAGCCGATGACGTCATGCGTAGATCATACCGAAACTGTTTGATATATAAAAAGGGAATACTGAGTTTATTGCCTAGAAACAAGTACAAGTATTTATATACTTTATAATTATTTGAAACAATCACACTTCAAAAATTCTGATATAGAATAGAAGGCTTTTTCTAATAAAATTCTCTTAAGGCTTTTTTCAAATTTTGCTAGTGGGAGTATTTTCAAGTCATTGGGCAACTTGTTGAAAAGTTTGATAGCCATATATTTAGGGCTCTCTTCCGTTCTCGCTAACCTATGCGATGACACCTCGAGCAGTTCTTTACTTCTAGTATGGTATATGCCACTACTTAAGGTATTAAATTGACCACGATGAGCCTTAACGTGCATCAATGTATTTAATATATCTACATATACAAATGGTAATGATAATATTTCAAAAGACCTGAATAATTTCTTGCAGCTAGTGCGTCTTCTTACTCCCGCGATAGTCCGAATAACTCTTTTCTCCATTAAAAATAGTTTTTGTAGTTTAGAAGACGCTCCCCATATTTCAATACCGTATGATAGCACTGAATGTATTTGTTCATAGTAAAACATTAACAATACCCATTTTTCCGCTATAAAACTCATCTGGTACATACTATATTGTTTAAGACTTATTACCAATTAATCCATGTAGCCATACGCTAAATAAATAAATAAATAAATAAATAAATAAATAAATAAGTAGCACAGTGGAGCAATTTTGCGACACATTTTCTAAATGTGCGTATCCCACTTACAGTTCTCCGATATGTATATACCCAGAAAATTGGTTGTTTCTACCTGTTTAATAGATTTACCACCAGATTTGATCAACAAACTGTGGTCAATTTGAACACTAGAGTAATTAAATTTTAGAAAAAGATTTTTTTTGGAAGTAAGTCCTAGCCCGCTATTCATATACCACTACCGTGCTTCAGACAAATTTGAATTTGCAAGTTCAGTTACACACTTTCTGTTATTTCCTTCAATCAATAAGGAAGTATCATCAACATACATTACCGAGCCACCGCCACCGGAAGGAAAATCGTTCACATATATAATGTAGAGCAGGGGACCAAGGATGGACCCCTGAGGAATACCTGTATGGCAGATATGCCGTTCAGATTGTGCATTATCTAATTCAACATAATGCTTTCTGTCACATAGATAGCTGTGGAACCAGTTAAATGGTTTACCCCTGATTCCATACCTATCCAATTTATCTAAAAGTATTTCTGATCTACTGTGTCAAATGCTTTGCTCAGGTTAAGAAGTATTTCTATAGACTTTTCACCTTTATCCATGCTAAAACAAAAAATCGTTTACAAAATGAAGTACAGCCTTTTTTGTAGACATACCTTTTCGAAAACTAAATTGCTTGCTCTTAAATAGTTTACAGCTATCAAAAAAATTAATAAGTTGCAGAGATACATATTTCTCAAAAACCTTTGAAAATGAACTAAGAAGTGGCCTGTAATTGCAAATATCAAATGAAACACCTAATTTAAATAAGGGCTTAATTTTAGCAACTTTTAGCACAGACAGAAATATTCCCTCTTCAATTGAACAATTGATTAAAATAAAAAAGCTAAAGGTTGGCTGATTCAATTAGCAGATATTTTCAGCACATTGGTACTTATTCCATCTCCACTGGTAGAGTTAGAGTTTTGAATGTTATTTATTATGCCAAATACGTCATCAGCTACAACAGGTTGAAAAAAATGAATTAATGATTCTATCTATGTTAGTTCTTCTACTAGTAGCCGTACCGTCTTTGTATTAAACTTGAGATGTTATTAAAATGATTCATGAATTTGTGAGCTGTGTCTTTTGGATCTGTAATTAATGTATCTGATGTTTTTAATTTGACAGTTTCCTGCTTAGGTAAATTTTTATTTTGTTTTATAATATTCCAAGCTGTTTTTGTTTTATTCTTTGCATTTAAAATGATTTTGTTGTAGTGTAATCGTTTTGCGGCTCTCAATACCCTTGCATAGACTTTTCTGTATTTTTTATAATACTCTTTAAGAGCTATATCTCCTGTTATTTTGTATTTGCCATGTAAAACATGGATTCCCATTTCGAACAGAACTCACTTGTTTTTCAAACTACATACACAGTATTTCAGAAGGTGATAGTTAAGACCTTAAGGAATGACATCTAAGAGCATTTTTTTCAAAAAAGTCTTAACTGTACAAGTAGTACAAGAAACACAAGTAAGTTTTAAAAAATATTGTCGATAATATTGTGTTTATATAAGATAATCCTGTTTTATGTTGAGATAACCTAAACATTTTATCACATAAAGCAAAACTGTCAATTTTACCACATTTCTGTCTTGTAGATATCACATATCTGACCTACAGATAATATTACATCTGATATGCGTCCTGGCTCAGAAAATGAAGTTCTTGATGAAGCAATAGTCTCTGACACCGATCTTCATGAATAACTTTTGTATTTGTAATGTAATTTGTATTCTTATTTATTATAAAATAAAAATGCTTGGATACTTTTTACATTGAGCCCTCCCATTGTAAAATCCAACTGACCAAGTCTATCGCGAATGGCCAAAAACAGCATTGATCTCTAAAACTCTAACCGAAGCCCGACGGCTGACGTCTGGTGTGGCTGTAAAGATTTTCGATGCCGAACACGATTCGCATGTTGAGGCTGCTTTTCACCTGCTAGTCAGGTAGACAGATTGTTAAAGAGTCGCGAAACGAAATCTCACTTCCAAATAGAGGAAGAGGGCCGGTGCGGCGTGCATCTGGCGATCTGCCCGGCACATAGACCAGGACCGTATTCAGGACGATTTAGGGGGACAAATCTGTAGTACAAAACTCTGAAATCGGTGTTGTCGCACAGAAAAAAATACTGTTGCGTTTCCAATTAATTGTTAGTATTTGGATGTTTTTCCATCACTTTAAGTATATTTACAGTTGTTTCAAATCCATGTCATTGAAAGAATTCAATCCTTATTATTCGAAGTAATCACAGGTACGCCGATAGAGTCAAAATAATATTATATTCGTTCTAACGATATGTATAATCCTTCTAATACCAGTATTGACATATAATGCAATCAAAATATCCTTTTGTTTTCGAAATTTACCCTATGTTTCACTTAAGCAAAGCATACAATCTATTCAATGTACAAAAATTATTACTGCAACAGCAGTTCGTGATAATTCATCTGATAAAAATTACTTTTGTTTCAATGGCCCTTGTCGTTCGCTGAACTATAATCAGTATTCGGCGGGACTGATGTCCCGATTCAACGAAGGTAAGAATAAAGAATAGGGGGATGATCTCAGTGCTACTGTCGCCGCGAACTCGTCAACATGGACGAAGTTGGAGTAAGACAGAAGAAATTCTGCCGGTGCGCCATCTAGTACCCGAAGGTGACGGCAACCAAAGAGAGAGCCGTCACCTTCGGGTACTAGATGGCGCACCGGCAGAATTCCTTCTGTCTTACTCCCACCTCTTTCACATGTTTATTAAACATGGAAAAATTGATGCTCTCTACTTCCGTCAATCGACCTGTGGCGCACTGATGATCGCTAATAAGCGTGAAACAGCTGTCTGCGTACTGGTGGATTGACGGAGGTATAGAGCAACCCTCGTATATCGGCTTTACGCTGCTTGCGTCAAAATCCGCGCCTCTAGTGGCAAAAAGCGAACGAGCCTTGTCGTTCCACCAGGGAGAGTTTACTGCTGCCAGTAGCGTCTCTCTCTTTGGTTGCCGTCACCTTCGGGTACTAGATGGCGCACCGGCAGAATTCCTTCTGTCTTACTCCCACATCTTTCACATGTTCATTAAACATGGAAAAATTGATTCTGTCTACTTCCGTCAATCGACCTATGGCGCACTGATGATCGCTAATAAGAGTGAAACAGCTGTCTGCGTACTGGTGGATTGACGGAAGTATAGAGCAACCCTCGTATATCGGCTTTACGCTGCTTGCGTCAAAATCCGCGCCTCTAGTGGCAAAACGCGAACGAGCCTTGTCGTTCCACCAAGGAGAGTTTACTGCTGCCAGTAGCGTCTCTCTCTTTGGTTGCCGTCACCTTCGGGTACTAGATGGCGCACCGGCAGAATTCCTTCTGTCTTACTCCCACATCTTTCACATGTTTATTAAACATGGAAAAATTGATGCTCTCTACTTCCGTCAATCGACCTATGGCGCACTGATGATCGCTAATAAGCGTGAAACAGCTGTCTGCGTACTGGTGGATTGACGGAGGTATAGAGCAACCCTCGTATGGACGAAGTTGTTCCGTTGTGTTGTTTCGGTGTTAGCCGTGTTGTGTCATCTCGTGGTTTTGCGTATTGCATCAGCAATTGTGTGATTTAAATGTGTCCAGTTACCTATATGTTAAATGGAGGACCTGCTGAGAAATTGGGACTTAGAAGAGCTAACACCCACATTTGAATGTAGGTATTTAGGTTAGTCATCATCATCATCATCATAGTCACAATGTCTTAACAGACATGTTGTGAACTCATAAAATGCATTAAGTCGGAGCTAGAGTATTGCCGACACGAATATTATTAATAGTTTTGAGCACTGTAGCTCGCCATCGTTCGCGATTTGTTGTCAGTTTAGTGGCGCTCTTGATACTCATATTCAGCAACTGTTTCGTCGTATCCACCCAGCGTGTAGGGGGACGGCCACGGCGCCGCCCACTCGGGGCATGACCCTGAACTACAAGTTTCTACATATTATCGCTTCTGTGTATATGTCCGAAGAATGTAAGCATTCTCGTCGACACAATGGAGGATAGTCTCTTTGGATTACCAAGCTCATCCAGTATGGAAACGTTAGTTCGAGGGGCGGTATAAGGAACTCTCAGCATTCTCCTCCATGTCCACATTTCAAAAGCATCTATGCGAGCTCGATCTGCCTTTTCAACAGTTTCCGAGGCATACAAAAATATGGAGAACGCAAGAGACTGAACCAGCGACATTTTTGTAGCTTTAGTGATGTTATGGTTACGCCATATTTTAGCAAGCTTTGCCATGGCCACAAGTGCCTATTGATTGCGCCGTCGAATCTCATTTTCACAGCTACCCGAATTGTCGATCAAAGAACCGAGGTACACAAAACTTTGAACTACTTCACAACGGCATTTTGACTTTATTTCTCGATGATTATCACGCTCTCTATCTACGATCATAAACTTGGTCTTATTGTAGTTCATACCAAGACCATACGCTGCACTGTGTTGTTCTAAGATGTTTAATAGAGCTACTAGTTCTTCTTGAAAAGCTGCAATAAGGGTTGTACCGTCAGCAAATCTTAAGTTCGATATTTTGCTTCCGCCAATAGTTACACCGCCATTCCAGTTGTCTAATACCTGTCTCATCACAAATTCAGAGTAAATGTTAAACAACGTCGGAGATAATACACATCCCTGGCGAACTCCTTTTCTGGTTGCAGTTTGACTAGACAGGTTACCATCAATTCTCACACGAGCCGAATTAGACTCGTAGAGTTGCTGTACGAGAAACAGTAGGTGATAAGGAACTCCCATAGGGATGTGGATTTCCCACAGTTTAGGCTACTTGACGTTATCAAGTTCGTTATTAGAATAGTCCACAAAGCAGATAAAAACTGGAAAATAATGCTCTCTGGCTTTTTCAATAATTTGTCTAAGTTTAAGATCTGTTCACGCGTGCCGCGTCCTTTCACGAAATCTGCCCGCGCCTGGGAAATTTGCCAGCCAATAAAACTCTCCAAACGAGATTGTAAAATATACAGTAGAACCTTACTTGCATGAGAGATTAACGAAAGTAGGCGATAATTGTCTGGATTTGTTGGAGATCCCTTTTTATGAAGTGGAACAAAAGTTGATGTGCACCATTCATCTGGCCAAACACCGGAGCACCAGACACTCTTACAAATATTATGTAAAAGAGAGATGCCGTCATCACCCAAGCGTTTTAACGTTTCGGCAGAAATTTGTAGTTGGTATAGTCACATAGGTGGCAGTGGCCAGTGCTATTACCAGTTGTGTTTGGGAGAGTTTATGGTGAAATCCGTCACAAAGTTGGCAGTGGCGAGTACTATTACCAGTTGAGTTTGGGAGAGTTTAGGGTGAAATCCGTCTCTGTGGTATCGGCGAGGTGCGGCATACCGAGATGTTTATCTTGGGTTTCATTTTAAATTCGGATTATCGACAGCCGCGGCAGACGAGGCACTCGAGACTCGAGGCAGCAGCCGATAGCACGGACCACGGACCACGGACGGAGCCTCAGGCACTGAGGCGGTGCCGCGGCGGTGCATTTTTAAAAGGGAATTGCCGATCGCAGTTGGCTAGTCGACACGGCATCCGCGATGTTGATGATCTGATCATTGATCAAGCACTCCAAAGTCAAAGCTTTCGCACAGCACGACGCAATGCTTCTGATTTGAAATCTTACTACAATACAACAGATTAACACATTAGACTGGTTATTCTCTCACAGTATTCAATTTAATAGATTGTGAGGCTTTACTACTAGTTGTCTTATAACATGATTGTATACAGGGTGTCCCAAAAAACAGTGTCAAGCGGAAGCCCAGAGATAGAGCACACCTAGAAGTATCTGAATCACCCCCATATATGCTATGCAATTTTTTGTAGTTTCCAAGTTATGAATTTTTTTCTGAATTTTAGAGAATTCTCTACCTCGACAACTTAAAACTGTTCCAAAAGATAAATTAAAAGACTTTTTCAAATTCTCTTTTTTGTCGATTAATCTTTAAGAGTTTACTGTTCATTACATAAAGGAATCGGCTTAGTACATCTGATGAAAGTCATGAAAATTATAGTGTCAAGTGAAAAATTTGCGTTCTGTTAATTATGACATAGATTTTCGACTCGCAATTAAAAATCTAAAGAGGTGATTTCCTTATTTCTATGCAGGTCCAAAAACTTCTTCAGACTCTCAGCTATCACAAGCATTGAAAAAAAAACTAGTACTTAATAGGGTTACTTTCGCTCCAATTGACCTTCAAAGACAAGAGGCGAAGATTTCTTGAAATCAGCGATGGGATTTTAAATGAAACAATAACTAAGTTTAGGGCGCTAATAGCCGAATTATTGTCATTGCCGCAATAAAACACATTCAATGCGAACAGAATATCGATAGATGACCACCTGTGTCACTTTGCTAAGATTTTTTTTTACATGTCCGACTTCTTTTTTGTAAGTGGGAAGTTGTAAAATGAAACGAAATTATCAAATTTCTTCACTAAGTTTATTAAATTTCACAAGAAATTTTCAAAATGTCTACCTGCTTGTTCGATGCATAATCTACATCATCTGAAAAAGTTGTTTTTTAAATTAACAAAAGCTCTTTGATTGTTTTTTATTGTTTCTTCAGCCTGTGTTAATTTGTTGCGTAATTCGCTGATGTTTCGACACTCTTTAGCATAAATTAGTTTTTTGTAGTAGTCCCAAACAAAAAACTCTATCGGATTTAAGTCAGGTGACCGTGACGGCCATTCAGTAGGTCCACCACGACCTATCCATTTGTTGCATAGTCTATTGCAGAAAACAGCATCGTTAAATTCAGTTGTCGTGCACTCAAGGTCCATAGGATAGCCAAGTAGTCAGACAACAGAAACAACACCAATCCAAACAAAAGCGTATCTTTTTAAAGCCGCAAAGACAGACAGACGACTGAATAAAGACAACGAAAACAACTTATGCAATGACACATTTTGAAAAGACGTCACAACAGTATCATAGCTATCTTTTTCTAACATCGCCATCGTTTACTGCGTAAGCGTTAGCCCTTTTTGTTGGCGCTCAGGTAAAAACCGGTTTTGAAGAATGCGCTCCTTGTGGTTTTTTAGCAAGAAATAGGATCTTTTTTAATAAATGTTTAACTTATGCAACGTTTTTAACGTTTATTATTGCGGTACTGACAATCAATCTGCTGTTAACGCGTTAACATAAGTTATTGATGAATTGAAAAACACATCGCTAATTTCAAGAAATCATCGCCTCTTGTCTTTAAAGGCCAATTGGAGCGAAAGTAGCCCCATTAGGTACTAGTTTTTTTCAATGATTGTGATAGCTGAGAGTCTGAAGAAGTTTTTAGACCTGCTTAGAAATTATGAAATCACCTCTTTGGATTTTTAATTGCGAGGCGAATATTTAAGTCATAATTATCAGATCGTAAATTTTTCACTTTACACTAAAATTTTTATAACTTTCATCAAAGTTACGAAGCTGATTATTTTATGTGTGAACAGTAAACTCTTGGAGATTAATTACCAAAAAAGATAATTTGGAAAAGTCTTTTGATTTCTCTTTTGGAACAGTTTTAAGTTGTCGAGGTAGAGGATTCTCTGAAATTCAGAAAAAAATTCATAACTCGGAAACTACAAAAAATTGCATAACATATATGGGGGTGATTCAGATACTTCTAGGTGTGCTCTATCTCTGGACTGCCGCTTGACACTCTTTTTTGGGACACCCTGTATATCTATGCTGCCACTGACACGATTTCTAAAAACCATACGCGCTTTCCATTCCCGCCTGTGTCGAAGTCTCATTAAAATCAATTCAATAGTTTTCACGTTACACAATATAGAACGATCTAAAGTTATATCCGTATGTATACATCAGAAAATTCCAAGCCCCTTGGTTTCTGCAATAGGCAAGGCAATGTTCGGATGGACCTATGCGACTATGTCTTTCTTTTAAAGACAATGAACAGCTTATTGTGGGAAAAAATGTTCAGTTTTGAAACTCTCAAGCACCCGACCACCCCATTCTCACCCCCAACCAAAAAAAGGGAAAAAATGGAACCCCTAAAACGTCTAAAAACAATGTTTGAGCTGCAGATTTTGCTGGTACTGGTACACTAAAACATAAAAGAGATCCAAGTAGATTTTTTAATCCAAATACTAACCTAATCATATAACAATTATAAAAGAATTGAAAAAATCAATTCTCATTGATATGTGGAACATGTGAAAGGCTGTTTTAAGTCCTTTGATGTACCCAAAATTCATATGTATTTTAATTGTGTCGAAGAAATTGTTTTATATTATATAGTTCTTGTCTCTCACTTTCCTGTATTTTGGGCAGAAAATCGTGGATATTTAGCTTATTAAATATCCCTACTTGAAATGTGTATCTCAGTCTTGTATATTTTGTTTAAGTTTGAGGAAGATGTTGAAAATTACATGTGTTACAAACTATTGAAAAATGTAAAACTTAAGATGAAACCGGAAGTAGTTCAGCACATTTTTGATTGTCAAAAAGACCGACAAGCCTTACACGCTAGAGATCTTCGGAGTGTCTTCCTTAAGACAACGAAAATGAGATTTAGATGAACCTAGTACCAGCACAAAAAGAACTCGATGTTCGTCACCAAGCAGCGAATCTAGCACCAATGTTTCGCAAGTAGAACTAGAATATACTAAAGACAACGAGAGAGGGAACGTTGGAAGACAGATAAGTGTATACAAGTCAATATAAAGGCCAAATTTAGATCAAAATATGTTGAGTGCAATATACTAGAGGCAGCCACTAAGGGAAAACAGAAACAAATGTCATTAAAATATATCCCAAAGAATTGTTACTCCCCAACTAGTGGTTCGAGTTCGGATCATTGCAAAGAACTTGTAGAAAAGCGGACTGCTTTTCTTATAGAAAATAATCCGAAAATGTATATCGGGATACCCAGTCACTCATTATTTATAATTAATATGCTTGCTTGCTACAAAGTGCCAGTTAACAAAAATCGAAATATTTGTAACATTGAAAAAAATTAAACTTAATCTTCCATATAAAATTATAGCAGATGATTTCTGCATATCGGCTGCAATAGTTTGCTCAATAATTAAAAAAACCGTTCCAAAATTAGTCGACCGTTTAAAATCATTTATTCTATCGGAAATCAAAAAATACTTACCGATACCTTTTCGAAAAAGATTCAAAAAGGTACAGTGTATAATCGATTGTTTCGAAATGTCCATCCAAAAACCAAGAAACCCAATCCTGCAGTCATCCTCCTAGTCAGAATATAAAAAAAGCAATACTATCAAATATCTTATAGCTTGTACTCCTGATGAGCTCATCTCCTACATATCTAGAGGTTTTTGTGGCAGAACTACCGATAAAATGATTGTGGAAGAATCTGGATTTTTGAATGTGTTAGAAAAAACCACCCGATCAAACAAAAGAAAGCGTCAACCAAAGCACTAAACTTAACGTAATACAAACATATGCTTGCCGCTGTCGTTATACAGCCGCCAGCCGGTCTGGGCTCACCGACCGACGCGGTGACGTCACAACGATGAACTTTGAGTGCATGGAATATTTTAATTCTTGAAGGCGCGTAACTTTTTCAATTCTCATCCAATTAAGTTGAAATTTTTTTGCGTGTGTTATACGTAAGTAATACTTCATGAAAATGCGCATAAATATGGTTATTGGAATTTCACTGAACGACCCTATATGTGGAACCGGTACTCCTGGAAGGAACCTAGTATATTGTATTACGGAACATCTGCTATTCCAAAACTAAAATCCCTCATCTGCGTTATTGCCAAAAATGGAGGCAATTCTATCCAGGCCTAATACGCACTCTCGTAATGACAAATGGGCGGCAATACGGTGGGCAGACGACTAGTATCTCTGCCCCGCAACGACATCACCACTAATCACAAAATTATCGTTCGGTCTATTACGGCGAAGCGACTGATAAATTGATTCAATTTGTCAAATTAACTTGTACACGATCTGTCGGGGTTATCATGTTAACGACGTCATTCAAATGATGGCGTATAGGGTGACAAAGCTGCTAGCTACGTGGTGTTAGTATCGTCGATAGCAGTTATGCTATATAGGTGAGAATATTGAGGTACTAAGAGAATATACAGAGTGATCTAGTCGACTATATAACCTCCATTTGCACATACATACAGAAACTTGTCCGTGGGACATTTTTTCAAAAAATGGTGAAGGTGCAAAATTAATTTTTCGCGAATTTTTATTGTCCTGGACAGGATATTGATAAACGTATCACCGAATTGTGGTCTTATCAGCAGTTCTTAACCCATCTACAAATAAAAGGAACGTTTATGCACCCCTGCAAATGGAACTGCAATGTAGCAACAGAAACCATAGATGAGAATATTGAGGTACTACGAGGATATACCGGGTGATCTACTCGACTATATAACCTCCATTTGCACATACATACAGAAACTTGTCCGAGGAGCATTCTTTCAAAAAATGGTGAAGGTGCAAAATTAATTTGTCGTGAATTTATACAATGTGTTCCACCATCATGTCGACACACTTTGGGGTATGAAAATACAATTAAAGTTATCGAGCAAAAATTCGAAAAAAAGGGGTAAACCTTTTGATTAATTTTTTATTACATTTTCAATTTCTGTATCACGACTCCATGGGTTCGCGCAGTTGTAGCGCCATAGCTTGATTATTTATCGACCGATTCACGACATTTTGGACTCATTTTATAGGAGAATGACTGGGCATATCAACTAAAGCAAAAAATACAACGTCTGATAATTTCTAAGGCTTAAAAAATTCACCAAACTGGAAAATTTTTTTTTTTTTTGTAATGCACTTGTTTTGGTTACTTGCAAATAATTTGAAAAAAAGCCGCTTAGTGCCTATTTATTAAGACAGCCTAATGTTTAGCAGGATGTTTTCTGTGTAACCACATGCAATTCGTGTATGTAGTACGAAAATTTTCGTCAGAATTGGCCTTTTTGTATTATGACTTCTGTATCACAGCGCCATGTGTTCACGCAGTTGTAACGGCATATCTGGACTATTTATCGAGCGATTCACAAGTTTTTCGACCGATTTTATAGGGGAATGACTAGGCATATAAACTAAGGCAAAAAAATAATATCAGACAATTTCTAAGGCTAAAAAAATCCACCAAACTTAAAAAAAATTTGTAATTCACTTGTTTCGGTTACTTGCAAATAATTTGGAAAAAAGTCATATTAGTGCCTATTTATAAACACAGTTTAATGTTTACCAGGATGTTTCCTGTCTAACGACATGCAATTTGTTTATGTAGCGCTAAAATTATCGACGAAATAGGCTTTTTTATTACGACTAATTTTGAAATAAACGAGAATTTGGTATGCACATTGTCTTTATTGGACTTCGGTACAGATTATTACTTAAATGCAATTGTATTATGCTGAACACGATATTAATAAACGTAACTTGGATTATTATATTATTATTGGTTCTTGATACATCTGCCAATAGTTGTATCCTACGTCTATGCACCACTGAAAATGGAACTGCAATGGAACAGCAAAAACTCCCAGGACTCACAATCAAACTTTTCTGATGAAAACTTTTTCATTTGGCACTCGCTCTGCCTCTTACTTCGTCTAAGTTAGCTTCGTGTACGAAAATGTTCGTTTAAAAACGGCCTGTCAAATATTTACTTAACGATATACTGGACTATATAACCCCCATTTGCATATACATACACACACTTGTCTCTGTGACATTCTTTAAAAAATGATGAAGGTGCAAATTTAATTTTCCGTTAATCTTTGTTATCCTAGACGGGATGCTAATAAACGTATCATCGAATTATTGTATTATTATCTTTCTTTGACACATATGCCAACAGTTAGATCCTACGTCTATGCACCACTGAAAATGGAACTGCAATGTAACAACAAAAACCTCCAGAACTCACAATCAAACTTTTCTGATGAAAACTTTTTCATTTGGCACTCGCTCGCCTCTTACTTCGTCTAAGTTAGCTTCGTATACGAAAATGTTCGTTCAAAAACCGCCTGTCAAATATTTACTTAACGATATACTGCACTATATAACCCCCATTTGCAAATACATACACACACTTGTCTGTGGGGCATTTTTCAAAAAATGGTGAAGGTGCAAAATTAATTTTCCGTTAATCTTTGTTATCCTAGACTAGACTAGACGATGCTAATAAATCTATCATCGAATTATTGTATTGTTATCTTTTTTGATACATCTGGCCAATAGTTAGATCCTACGTCTATGCACCACAGAAAATGGAACTGCAATGTAACAACAAAAACCTCCAGAACTCACAATCAAACTTTTCTGATGAAAACTTTTTCATTTGGCACTCGCTCGCCTCTTACTTCGTCTAAGTTAGCTTCGTATACGAAAATGTTCGTTCAAAAACCGCCTGTCAAATATTTACTTAACGATATACTGGACTATATAACCCCCATTTGCATATACATACACACACTTGTCTCTGTGACATTCTTTAAAAAATGATGAAGGTGCAAATTTAATTTTCCGTTAATCTTTGTTATCCTAGACGGGATGCTAATAAACGTATCATCGAATTATTGTATTATTATCTTTCTTTGACAC
The DNA here is from genome assembly GCA_951848785.1 of Callosobruchus maculatus. Lineage (NCBI taxonomy): Eukaryota > Metazoa > Arthropoda > Insecta > Coleoptera > Chrysomelidae > Callosobruchus > Callosobruchus maculatus. Next base: position 1,873,369 of record CATOUR010000004.1, on the reverse strand, counting down.
ATATGCCAACAGTTAGATCCTACGTCTATGCACCACTGAAAATGGAACCGCAATGTAACAACAAAAACCTCCAGAACTCACAATCAAACTTTTCTGATGAAAACTTTTTCATTTGGCACTCACTCGCCTCTTACTTCGCCTAACTTAGCTTCGTATACGAAAATGTTCGTTTAAAAACAGCCTGTCAAATATTTACTTAACGATATACTGGACTATACAACTCCCATTTGCATATACATACACACACTTGTCTGTGGGACATTTTTCAAAAAATGGTGAAGGAGCAAAATTAATTTTCCGTTAATCTTTGTTATCCTGGACAGGATGCTAATAAACGTGCCATCAAATTATTGTATTATTATCTATTTTTGATGTATCTGGCCAATAGTTGTATTCTACGTCTATGCAACACTGAAAATGGAACTGCAATGTAACAACAAAAACTTCCACGGCCCACAATCAAACTTTTCTGATGAAAAACTTTCTCATTTGGCACTCGCTCTGCCTCTTACTTCGTCTAACTTAGCTTTGTATACGAAAATGTTCGCTTAAAAACTGCCCGTCAAATATTTACTTAACGATATACTGGACTATATAACCCCCATTTGCATATACATACACACACTTTTCTGTGGGACATTCTTTAAAAAATGGTGAAGGTGCAAAGTTAATTTACCGTTAATCTTTGTTATCCTAGACAGGACGCTAATAAATGTATCATCGAATTATTGTATTATTATCTTTTTTTGATACATCTGCCAATAGTTAGATCCTACGTCTATGCACCACAGAAAATGGAACTGCAATGTAACAACAAAAACTTCCAGGACCCACAATCAAACTTTTCTGATGAAAGACTTTTTCATTTGGCACTCGCTCTGCCTTTTACTTCGTCTAAGTTAGCTTCGTATACGAAAATGTTCGTTTAAAAACCGCCTGTCAAATATTTACTTAACGATATACTGGACTATATAACCCCCATTTGCATATACATACACACACTTGTCTGTGGGGCATTTGCTGCTGGTAGATGTGTTTTTAGGGAAGGGAACGGTCGTAGTCGCATGCGAATTTCCATTTTATGAAAGGACGCCACAAACAAATCGAGAACTGCCGGCAAATATTTGGTTAGCAGATCATTTAAATGAGACCCATTGGGTAGGCGCCAGACTGGTAAACCTCCATAGAGGACAGTACAGTTAAGGCTGCCATATCAGATTGACCAAATTACAGAACAAACACTACCCAGTCTAAATACTACTTTAAACTCCACACGTGTTCCGCTATGTTAACGTCTTCAGGGAACTATTTAGACTTTAAATTTATATCTCGTAATTCACCTTTTATACCCAACGTTTGGAGATGATCCTGACAGATCTCTACGTAATCTTCAAGAAACTGAAGCAAGTTGCAAGGTGTATGCAATTGGGCCTTTGTCCCTATAAACTTAAAGTTTACTGAAAAATTTGTTGTATAGGCTGTCCATTGGTCTGTGAAAGAAAGGCCTAGTGGATGATACGATAGGTACATCCGACCATTGCCTTGTCTATTACAGAAACCAAGGGACTTATCTACATCCAGTTCAACAGAATCTATAAAATCTACATAGTCTACTAATATACAGAATCTGCAGAACCTTCAGAATTCACATAATCTACAGAATCTACGGAATATAAAGAGTCTACAGAGTCTACAGAATCTACAGAATCTACAGAATCTACAGAATCTACAGAATCTACAGAATCTACAGAATCTACAGAATCTACAGAATCTACAGAATCTACAGAATCTACAGAATCTACAGAATCTACAGAATCTACAGAATCTACAGAATCTACAGAATCTACAGAATCTACAGAATCTACAGAATCTACAGAATCTACAGAATCTACAGAAGCTACAGAATCTACAGAATCTACAGAATCTACAGAATCTACAGAATCTACAGAATCTACAGAATCTACAGAATCTACAGAATCTACAGAATCTACAGAATCTACAGAATCTACAGAATCTACAGAATCTACAGAATCTACAGAATCTACAGAATCTACAGAATCTACAGAGTCTATAGAATCTACATAATCTACAGAATCTACAGAGTCTATAGAATCTACATAATCTACAGAATCTACAGAATCTACAGAATCTACAGAATCTACAGAATCTACAGAATCTACAGAATCTACAGAATCTACAGAATCTACAGAATCTACAGAATCTACAGGATCTACAGAATCTACAGAATCTACAGAATCTACAGAATCTACAGAATCTACAGAATCTACAGAATCTACAGAATCTACAGAATCTACAGAATCTACAGAATCTACAGAATCTACAGAATCTACAGAATCTACAGAATCTACAGAATCTACAGAATCTACAGAATCTACAGAATCTACAGAATCTACAGAATCTACAGAATCTACAGAATCTACAGAATCTACAGAATCTACAGAATATATAGAATCTACAGAATCTACAGAATCTACAGAACCAATAGAATCTATAGAATCTATAGAATCTATAGAATCTATAGAATCTATAGAATCTATAGAATCTATAGAATCTATAGAATCTATAGAATCTATAGAATCTATAGAATCTATAGAATCTATAGAATCTATAGAATCCATAGAATCCATAGAATCTATAGAATCTATAGAATCCATAGAATCTATAGAATCTATAGAATCCATAGAATCTATAGAATCTATAGAATCCATAGAATCTATAGAATCTATAGAATCTATAGAATCTATAGAATCTATAGAATCTATAGAATCTATAGAATCTATAGAATCTATAGAATCTATAGAATCTATAGAATCTATAGAATCTATAGAATCTATAGAATCTATAGAATCTATAGAATCTATAGAATCTACAGAATCTGTAGAATCTTAGAATATACAGAAACCGAATCTACAGTGGACTATCCATTGACCTGTGAAAGAAAGACTTAGCGTCATGTACACTTTTTAGGTCCATACGAACATTGCTTTACCTACGAGTATAACTCTAGAACGTTCTGTATTGTGTAACGTTAAAATTGTATGTTTTGTGTATGTGTCAACTTGATTTCATTTTTGGGGATGGTAAACAAAATTCAATAAACTAAACGAAGCAATTGTGGTATATCCATACTTACCTTGGCTGAATTGTAAATTAGTCCATCCTTAGAGGATTACAATCTCAAACTCAAAATTATCGGCTTCAGAGTCGGAGTCGAAGCCCTGTAACATCTCCAGCCAAACTCAGAACGCGATGCTTCAGACTTAATTGTTCGCTTTAATTGCATAGGAATTTGGAAACAGAGCTAGCTGTGTGCATACAACTATTTGCTTCTAGCTTTATTAATTTATGTACGTTAAATAAATATGCATCGTGTCTGGATGACTTGCACGGATTGGCTAATGAAACAGTTGGCGGGCTTCGTTGGAAACACAGTCTCGTGTTTCGCAGCAGACAGAAGCACAGGAGCGGCGTGTAATTTGCCTTGTTAATAATTTCTGATTTCTAACGATATAAGCCTCAAAAAAGGACAATTATTGGGATGATTTTGTGAAAGACGCTATAGAGATGGTAATACTACCTTTCTTTGAGCAATAATCTTCTTAGAACACTGTTCTGTTCACTATTAAAGACTAAACGGAGTAAATAGAATAAAATTAATACAGAGAATAAAGAGCATAAAGAGAATGAAGAGGATCAAGAGGATGAAGAGGATGAAGAGGATGAAGAGGATGAAGAGGATGAAAAGGATGAAGAGGATGAAGAGGATGAAGAGGATAAATAAGATGAAGAGGATGAAGGGATCAATAGGATCAAGAGAAGCAAGAGGATCAAGAGGATCAAGAGGATCAAGAGGATCAAGAGGATCAAGAGGATCAAGAGGAACAAGAGGATCAAGAGGATCAAGAGGATCAAGAGGATCAAGAGGATCAAGAGGATCAAGAGGATCAAGAGGATCAAGAGGATCAAGAGGATCAAGAGGATCAAGAGGATCAAGAGGATCCAGAGGATCGAGAGGATCGAGAGGATCCAGAGGATCGAGAGGATCGAGAGGATCGAGAGGATCGAGAGGATCAAGAGGATCAAGAGGATCAAGAGGATCAAGAGGATCAAGAGGATCAAGAGGATCCAGAGGATCGAGAGGATCGAGAGGATCGATAGGATCGAGAGGATCGGGAGGATCAAGAGGATCAATAGGATCAAGAGGATCAAGAGGATCCAGAGGATCGAGAGGATCGAGAGGATCGGGAGGATCGGGAGGATCGGGAGGATCGGGAGGATCGAGAGGATCGAGAGGATCGAGAGGATCGAGAGGATCGAGAGGATCGAGAGGATCGAGAGGATCGAGAGGATCGAGAGGATCGAGAGGATCGAGAGGATCGAGAGGATCGAGAGGATCGAGAGGATCGAGAGGATCGAGAGGATCGAGAGGATCGAGAGGATCGAGAGGATCGAGAGGATCGAGAGGATCGAGAGGATCGAGAGGATCCAGAGGATCCAGAGGATCCAGAGGATCGAGAGGATCGAGAGGATCGAGAGGATCGAGAGGATCGAGAGGATCGAGAGGATCGAGAGGATAGAGAGGATAGAGAGGATCGAGAGGATCGAGAGGATCGAGAGGATCGAGAGGATCGAGAAAAAAATAAAATCATGATAACCAAGAGACAGTATCGAGAGAATCGTCATCAGACAATAACGTCAGTTACAATTTGTGTTACAACCCATCAACATACACTGATGGAAGAAATGAAAAGCCATTTCTCTCGCCGATCCAGTCAATATAGTAACCGTTGTTGTACTCCGATTGACAGCTTCGTTCCCTCGAGCCTTCGTCCATAATGGCAGCTAATATCCAAACATTAATAACGCTACAGCGACTTGCTCCTCTGTATAGGTGCAACGTATATCATCGTCTGTTTCGCTTAATATAGAAATTAATTAGCGCCCAATCAAAACTAATTGAGTGATTAATTAGCGACGGTTTCGTTCTATCGGTGCATTCAAATTCGTGGAGGCTCGATTCGTAATTCGGCCATTGATAAATAAACCCCGTGGATGTTGTGTGTCTGTGCGAGCCGACAATGGCCGCTCCTAGCTAATGGCTAATGGCTAATATACCGTGACACGCGCCATGCGAATTCGCCAAATTAACATTGAGATAATATCGGCGTTGCCTATTTACGGTCTGCTAAAAATTCTATGATAGCACAGGCGGTGTAATACCGATCATGGAACAGTCATATTCGGTTACATTGAACATTGTTTCACAAATTCAACCATCCACTTAAGGCATAGAGCTTATTTCCTCGATTGATTGATTCGCTTGATTCTCTGGATTCTCTCGATTCTCTCGATTCTCTCGATTCTCTCGATTCTCTCGATTCTCTCGATTCTCTCGATTCTCTCGATTCTCTCGATTCTCTCGATTCTCTCGATTCTCTCGATTCTCTCGATTCTCTCTATTCTCTCGATTCTCTCGATTCTCTCGATTCTCTCGATTCTCTCGATTCTCTCGATTCTCTCGATTCTCTCGATTCTCTCGATTCTCTCGATTCTCTCGATTCTCTCGATTCTCTCGATTCTCTCGATTCTCTCGATTCTCTCGATTCTCTCGATTCTCTCGATTCTCTCGATTCTCTCGATTCTCTCGATTCTCTCGATTCTCTCGATTCTCTCGATTCTCTCGATTCTCTCGATTCTCTCGATTCTCTCGATTCTCTCGATTCTCTCGATTCTCTCGATTCTCTCGATTCTCTCGATTCTCTCGATTCTCTCGATTCTCTCGATTCTCTCGATTCTCTCGATTCTCTCGATTCTCTCGATTCTCTCGATTCTCTCGATTCTCTCGATTCTCTCGATTCTCTCGATTCTCTCGATTCTCTCGATTCTCTCGATTCTCTCGATTCTCTCGATTCTCTCGATTCTCTCGATTCTCTCGATTCTCTCGATTCTCTCGATTCTCTCGATTCTCTCGATTCTCTCGATTCTCTCGATTCTCTCGATTCTCTCGATTCTCTCGATTCTCTCGATTCTCTCGATTCTCTCGATTCTCTCGATTCTCTCGATTCTCTCGATTCTCTCGATTCTCTCGATTCTCTCGATTCTCTCGATTCTCTCGATTCTCTCGATTCTCTCGATTCTCTCGATTCTCTCGATTCTCTCGATTCTCTCGATTCTCTCGATTCTCTCGATTCTCTCGATTCTCTCGATTCTCTCGATTCTCTCGATTCTCTCGATTCTCTCGATTCTCTCGATTCTCTCGATTCTCTCGATTCTCTCGATTCTCTCGATTCTCTCGATTCTCTCGATTCTCTCGATTCTCTCGATTCTCTCGATTCTCTCGATTCTCTCGATTCTCTCGATTCTCTCGATTCTCTCGATTCTCTCGATTCTCTCGATTCTCTCGATTCTCTCGATTCTCTCGATTCTCTCGATTCTCTCGATTCTCTCGATTCTCTCGATTCTCTCGATTCTCTCGATTCTCTCGATTCTCTCGATTCTCTCGATTCTTTCGATTCCCTCGATTCTCTTGATTATTTTGATTTGAATCCCTTGATGCTGTTGATGCGGTCGATATTGCTAATTCTATAGATTACATTGTATATGTAGAGTGTATGTAATCTATAGAATGTACAGAACCTACAAAAACTATTGATTTCATATATTGTAGACATTCGATAGAATTTATAGGATCAACAGAGTTGATAGAATGTTGTAGATTCTATAGACTATATAGGTTCTATAGGTTCCAAATGCTTTATGATTCTATAATTGCTATAGATATACTGAAGATCCTACAGATCCTATAGATTCTATCTCTGGTTCTATACGTCCTATAGATCATATGATTCTATACATTCTATACACTCCTCACATTCTATAAAGAGATCATGTCGATTCAGTAACTTTTATGAATTCAATCAATTTCGACGATTCTGTCATTTCCTGTCTATTCTGCCCATTTGGTCGTTTTGGTAGATTCTGTAGATTGAGATGACTAAAAATATCCTGTTGATACTGACAGAATGTCTGAGAAGTATCAAATCAATCGAATCGACTTAGATTTTTTCATTCGAAATGGTCACACTTCTCATTCTAAGCTGCTTATGTTGTCATGTTCTACTTCATGGTCAAACTTGCTTATTTTTTCTGGCTGTTATTTGCTAACTCGTCCACGCTGGCTTAGATTTGTCCTAAAAAAACTCTCCCTTAAGCCATCCCTTTTCCCCCCAAAAGCAAACATCCCACAACCTGCTGACGAACACCCCGTGATGCGTAACTTTCAGCTCGGCAATTTTAAAACTCCGTAAATAAACATCGGATGGTTGCTGAAGTCGAGATTTACTTTTAGGCGGACGGGCGTTCGGAAGTTCTCCCGCACGATTTCGATTTTCAAAACACTTCAACAAACATTTATTTCCTGCTGTAGCGGCGGTATTAGAGTAGATTGTTTGGGCAGCAACAGAGATTTGAGTTCTAGACTTTGGCTCTTCCGAACAACTGACAGATTTTGGATGGGAAGAGTCGTGAGCGGTCTTTACCATAAAGGAGATGCCATTTATATCAATAGAGTTGATAAATAACAGCACATTCTAGTAAATTCCTCGTTTCCGGATGGAGCATCCATCTGTCAACACTAAAAATCAAACTTCAACATGTAAAGACAGTCGTTCTACGTGATATTCGAAGAGCAATAAACAAGTTTACAGAGGTACACCTCCCAAGCTGGATATAATCCAATTTACCTTATATCCGCATTAGGCAAAATACAGAATCTACAAAATCCACAGAATCTATAGGACTCACAGCACCTACAGAATCTGCAGAATCTCCTGAATCTACATAAATTACATAATCTTCATAATCTGCAAAATCCACATAATCTTCATAATCTGCAAAATCCACACAATCTACATAATCTGCATAATCTACATAATCTACATAATCTACATAATCTACATAATCTACATAATCTACATAATCTACATAATCTACATAATCTACATAATCTACATAATCTACATAATCTACATAATCTACATAATCTACATAATCTACATAATCTACATAATCTACATAATCTACATAATCTACATAATCTACATAATCTACATAATCTACATAATCTACATAATCTACATAATCTACATAATCTACATAATCTACATAATCTACATAATCTACATAATCTACATAATCTACATAATCTACATAATCTACATAATCTACATAATCTACATAATCTACATAATCTACATAATCTACATAATCTACATAATCTACATAATCTACATAATCTACATAATCTACATAATCTACATAATCTACATAATCTACATAATCTACATAATCTACATAATCTACATAATCTACATAATCTACATAATCTACATAATCTACATAATCTACATAATCTACATAATCTACATAATCTACATAATCTACATAATCTACATAATCTACATAATCTACATAATCTACATAATCTACATAATCTACATAATCTACATAATCTACATAATCTACATAATCTACATAATCTACATAATCTACATAATCTACATAATCTACATAATCTACATAATCTACATAATCTACATAATCTACATAATCTACATAATCTACATAATCTACATAATCTACATAATCTACATAATCTACATAATCTACATAATCTGCATAATCTGCATAATCTGCATAATCTGCATAATCTGCATAATCTACATAATCTACATAATCTACATCATCTACATCATCTACATGATTTACGTGATCTACATAATCTACATAATCTGCTCAATCTGCTTAATCTATTTAATCTATAGAATTTAAAGAATTTGCAAAATGTACAGCATCTACAGATTCTATAGAATCTACAGAATTTTCAAAATATATATAATTAAATGAAACACATAATGGAGAGGATGAAGAGAATTGTCAGAATCGACAGAATAAACTGAATAGAGAATGGTGAAAATTCGACAGCATTGCCAGAATTTATAGAATTGAGAGTAGTGGCAGCATAGATAGGATTTACAGGATCTATAAGACCTATGAATCTAAATCTGTAGTATAGAACCTACAACGTCTATAAAATCTATAGAATCGAAATAATCTATTAAATCTATAGGTCCATAGAATATCTAGAACATATAGGACCTATAAAATATCTCTACATTCTATAGATTCTGTCCATTCTATAGTTGTGAACCATAGAGCCGGGACTGGATTTATTCACATAAAACCAGCAGTGAAACAATAATCTGCATAACACTGGTCATAACGGATGTTGGATCAGAAAGCGAAACATCATTCCATGTATGTATATTTGAAAATGGCAAAAAGCATTTGAGGTGTATTTCCCCACGGTCTCTTTGGTACATCATCAAACTGATCGAAAAACCAATAAGGTTCGTTTACAACGAGTTATAAAACAATTCCCGATCGTACGAAACCATAAGGAAGATAATAGCTGCTATGGGGCGGACAAAAAACGACGAGATAAATTACTTTCCCTGCCCTTATACTTCAGTGCCGATAGAATATGATTGAAAACAAACTGAGCGACTTTGGTAAATCGTTCGTAGAAATAGGGTAATTATCACAAACCAAAATTTTGTTTTGTTGCAATTGAAAAGCACTTCTATATGTAATATTGACATGGTTACTTGGCACTCCAGTAGGTGGAGTAAATATTGTAAAATAAAATACTGATATGATTTTCATTATTTCAATTTCACAGAATTTAGAGATTCTACAGAATAGTCGGAAATGATAGAGTAAAAAGGATGGTGACAGAATTGGCAGAATCGATAGAATCGACAGCATTGACAAGATCTGAAGATTGTACAGAATCAACAGGATCTGTAGAATCTATGAATCTACAGCATACATAGACTGCAGAATCTATAAAACCTATAAGACCTACAGAAACTATAGCATTTATAGAATCTAGAATGTATGGTATACAGGGTGGGCCAATAGTGCGTGGACGGAGGATTGTGGGCTTACTAAAAAATATTTCAAAAATCACTTGATCATGAGTGGGACCCTTGAGGGCTATATAGTAAAAATATTTTCACTTAAAATTTGACGTTTATACAGGGTGATTCATACCAAACCTACATTATTTTGAATTGAACCCTCTATATATTATTGCATATTTGGATTCCTTGGTCAATTCTAATGTGACTTTATGTATCATACATGGAACTTTAAATGAACCGTTTAGGCGCAAATCACCATTTTTGGTATAAGTAGGTATCAGAAAAAAATTGAATATCGCAGCGATTATAAAACTTAGAAGGCCGTGACTTTGAGGTACGACTAAGCTTGAAATGCGTCACCTAAGGTCAGACGGCTAAATTTGAATTTTTTTTGTACTTGGAGAAATCAGTAGATTAATTAAGGAAACTTCAATCACAGATAACTTGATTTTTTCAAATGGGAATTGGTTTAAAGCATCAAATGTAAAATTTGATTACCTTTCTAACGATATAGCATTCATGATACCAATCTTTTTTGGTTTTCATATTATTTCAAATTTTCTGTCAAATCGGTGTTTTTCAATTTGATTGATATCATAAATGCTATATCGTTAGAAAGGTAATCAAATTTTACATTTCATGCTTTAAACCAAAATAGGCATTCCCATTTGAAAAAATCAAGTTATCTGTGATTGAAGTTTCCTTAATTAATCTACTGATTTCTCCAAGTACAAAAAAAAATTCAAATTTAGCCGTCTGACCTTAGGTGACGCATTTCATGCTTAGTCGTACCTCAAAGTCACGGCCTTCTCAGTTTTATAATCGCTGCGATATTCAATTTTTTTCTGATAGCTACTTATACCAAAAATGGTGATTTGCGCCTAAACGGTTCATTTAAAGTTCCATGTGTGGTACATAAAGTCACACTAGAATTGACCAAGGAATCCAAATATGCAATAATATATAGGGGGTTCCATTCAAAAAAATGTAAGTTTGATATGAATCACCCTGTATAAACGTCAAAATTTAAGTGAAAATATTTTTACGTTATAGCCCTCAAGGGTCCCACTCATGATCAAGTGACAGATTTGTGAAATATTTTTTAGTAAGCCCACAATCCTCCGTCCACGCACTATTGGCCCACCCTGTATATGGCATCTATGGGGTCTATGGACTATATGGAATATATGGAATCTATGGAATGTATGGATCTATGGAATCTATGGAATATATGGAGTCTATGGTATCTATGGAATCTATGAATTCGATAGAATATATGGCACGTATGGAGTCTATGGAATATATGGAATAGATGGAAACTATGGAATCTATAAAATGTATGGATCTATGGAATCTATGGATTATATCGAAACTATGGAGTCTATGGAATCTATGGGATCTATGGAATATATGGCATCTAGGGAGTCTATGGAATAGATGGAATATATGGAAACTATAGAATCTATGGAGTCTATGGAATCTATGGAATATATGGAATGTATGGATCTATGGAATATATGGAAACTATGGAGTTTATCGAATCTATGGAATCCATGGATCTAGGGAGTCTATGGAATGTTTGAAATATATGGATCTATGGAATATATGAAATCTATGAAATCTGTGGAATCTATGGAATTTATGGATCTTGGGAAACTAGGGAATCTAGGGAATCTATCTAATGTATGGATTTATGGAATCTATAGAATATATGGAATATATGGAAAGTATTGAATCTACGCAATGTTTGGAATTCTCGGAATCTATGAAATCTCTGGAATCTATGGATTATGTGGAATCTATGATTTAAGCTTACTCTCAAAATTATTCTGATTATCTCTGAAGTCCTTTTCTAGATTTTCGACACAAAAAAATCTTACGAGCTAACGACGGTAGCAACCTAGTTGCTAGCGACATATTTGTAGCTTAGTGTTATTGACATTTTTCCTCAGTAACTCTTCGTCCAGTTGCATCGCTATTCCACTTTTATCTGCATCCGCATTGTTAACACGCGCTTTGCAGCAGCGGTCTTTGATGTCGACATAATCTCGTAAAGGAAGGGGTCGTTAGAGATATTCCCGGAAGTCGCCGCGTCATATTTGTCGATAATTCTGCACAGTTTCCGATCCGCAATGGCCGTTCCGGGGTATTGCACAATTCCGGTCGGCAAAAATGGGGTTCCGCCCCATTTGCTAGACCTCCAACGTCCATGATGTCATTATACTCCTATACAGGGTATCCAGATCCACATGAAACGTCGGTACAAAGTATTGTAGGAATTGGTACGAATAACCACCGTACATCAACAAAGACAAGTAGGGTCACTCGCCGTTCCGACTTTGGTGTGAGTCTCACAAATGCGAGCCGCCTCGAATTCAGAGGGGTTCCCTTCGTGCGATCTCGTTTACTATGCTTACAGGGAATCCGACTGTACGATATGGTCGACGTCAACGGTCGACGTTCACTTTACTTATACGGGGGTCAACAGAAGTATAGATAGAATATAATTTATTATTCCATAAACCATTCAACACTATAACTGCAGGTGCAGCTACTGGGGTGGCAAATAGCTCAAGGAGTATTATAGATCATGTTTTGTCAGATAGATGTAGTAATTTGAAATGTACGATTCAAGTAGTAAGTAACAGTAACAGTTTGATCATTCATAATTTGTTGTCAATAACCTTAGGTGTAAACAAAAAAGTACTTGCGACAAAATATAGAAAAGAAATTTGAAAAGAATATTCAAACTATAGAAGTTCAATCAACGAACTAATTGACTTAATCACTTCTTGTAAAAATGATTCGGAATTCAAAAAGACGTATAAGATACGTGAAAATAACGACTGGATAAATCAAGAAATTTTCGAAATGATCGAAAACCGAGTCAAAATTTATAAACAAAAAGTTAATGAACCGGGAAACACGAATTTGCAGAATCAATTTAAAAAGCTTAAAAATCAAGTCAATAATAAAATTAAAGTATTAAAAAACAGATATTTGAAAAATCAATAGCACAAAAAAAACAATTCTTTTGTGAAATACGCGCAAAACGCTCAATAACACACAAACACTACTTATTTAGGCACCCCGGTAGATCCGACCGATTGTATCCCGTGCACCGTGTCGGGTGTTAGGTGGTGTTAGGTGGAATGACCCTGTAAACCACAGCTGTTCGGCTACTGCTCGAGATCGCCGGGCGCCAGAATAAGCCAGCTTGCTTAGTATACGAGGGCAGAACTGGAAAGACCACATTGGGGGCGGAGCTTAGAGTGACCCTACTTCTCTTTGTTAATGTACGGTGGAATAACGTAGATCCCAGTTCGTTCTATTAACCTTTATTAAAAGCGTCAAGACAACTCAGTGACAACCTATGGAATATCAACGTTGGTTACAGCGTCTTGATTGAGAATACTCGAGGGACGTCTTCCACTGCGCTTATTCTGTCCGTATCACGTCGCGTCTTTTTTTTTGGGTACGTCTTGTTCCCCAACCTTTGACTGACTGACTGTTGCGTCGTGCCGTCGTGCGTCTTCGTCTTTCCCCGATCGCTTACCACGTGACCATAGAGAAAACAAAACACCAAAGAGTAGTCTTATCCTTATAAAAATTAGAAACACTATTCCATACTAGCGACACTAAGGACGTCTGGCAGAACTAATGTGGTTTCCGCGGGCTTTTTGAATACTGCTGTATTTGAGATGTTGTTTATTTAGTTCGTGCCACAATTTCGTAGAGGTAAGTGAGGTTAGGATAGTCGTCAGATGTGTGAAATATACTTTTTTGTTTCATTTTTTTAGTTTGAACCATTAACTTACGAATAACACATATATTTGACAACGATAACTACTCTAACATCACATCTCTATGAAATCGTGGCACAGACTTGAGACTTCATGATTTATTGCTGATATATCAGGAACGAATTTAACTAAAATGCAATTTATTTACAGCTTATTTTTTGGCTTATTTTATAGTAGTAGTGATACTGGTCATTCTTCATTTTTGGGGCATTTTATACTGCTAGGTGGGATGTGTTCTGAAGAGTGGCGGAATAAAAAGGGTAAAATGAAGTACAAAGCTCTTTTTAATAAGTTTTAGCTGTCAAGTATGGTACATGAAACTAATGTGTGATAAGAATCTTACTTTACTAGGTACAAATCAGGAAATGTTAGTCACTGAGCACTATATCCTACCTATGTATCACATACATCAAAAATAAACAAGTGTAGAACGTACTCTTAGTCCATATCTGTCTTATAGGGCTTTCACGGTCGTATTGAGCATTGACTCTGCACATTTTAGCTATTAAAATGGTTTGAAATTGGTAAAATGGTAAAACGTTTCCATTTCGCACAAACAACAATTGCACATTTCTCAATTTGAGGTTATTCAGCTTATATTGGACAATGGACAGCACAGAACCACTGTGACAGAACATACATAAAGTTAGGATTCAATGTCCTATGTCAGATCATATGTCATCACAAGTTCGAAGGATCGCGACCATGCGCAATGCGCGTCTGGCATGCGCAAAAACTGTGTCAAGGTCATAATGTGCATAAAACCATCTCAGCGTTTTATGTTATCTCTGCACGTGACTACAAAGTTCTAGAATGTTCGCGAAACTTCTAATAAGCATAGGCTTAACAAAAGGGTTTTTATAGACGAACTGATTGAAACTATAAAGAAGACAAAATAAAATTAAAATCCTACGCTATCATGGATATAACATTTATCTCCAATAAAAAAGGGTTAAGAAAAATGAATACGGATATGATGGAAGTGATTAAAAAGCTATTTGAGATACATATTAAAAGATTTATATTAAAAATCTTTTAAACACTATGAGCAACACACAAAATGTAAAAAGCACTAACTAATTTTGACAGTAGCTATGTGTGAAGTTTATCGCAGACGACAGTACATTAATATCATGCATGGAACCAGGCAAGCCACTATCACCCCAGGAGACGGCACGTCGTAGATGATATCAGAACAATAATTGTCGAGTGGGGATTAGTAAATAAAGTACAGTTTAACGTATAGAAAACTCAGACAGCAATACAACAAAAAGTCATACGTTGGCTCACCAACTGTGAAAATGGAGGGTCATCCGAAAGTGTAGTCACCTTCCGTCAAGCTTTTGGGGATCAACATCAACAATAACATGTCCTGGGACGACCACGTCGTCAGTATTGCTAAAACGGCATCCCAGAAGCTTGGAGTTTGGTTACCGCTATAGGAACCTGTATACACCAGAGCAAGGACTGCTGCTCTACAGGGCACAGATCCGACCATCGTTGAAGTATTGCTCCCATGTGTGGGGATGCGCTCCGAAGCACTCTCTGAAGCTTCATACGCCTAACATCACAAAGGACCACCTGCAACATCGAAGAAGGGTGGTTAACCTGTCCCTGTTTTACAGATTTTATCACGCAGGATGTTCGAAACAAAACATTACATCTAAGAATCTAAGCATGACAGAATCCAAGAATCCAACAAACGAAGAATTCAAGAGACCAGAAATTAAAGAATACAAACCTTCAAATCTCCAAAAAGAAGGTTCTAAGAATCCACATTATAAGAATAAAAAATCCAAGAGACCTAGGATCGAAAAAAACTAAGCATCTAAGAACAGAACCCAAGAATCCAACAATCGAAGAATTCAAGAACCCAGAAATTAAATAACACGAACTTCTAACTCTCTAAAAAGAGGATTCTAAGAATTCACATTATAAGAATCCAAAAATCCAAGGATCCAAAAATAAAAAACCAAGCATCTAAGAATCTAAGCATTACGGTATCCAAAAATCCAACAAGCGAAGAATTCAAGAGACAAGAAATTAAAGAATACAAACCTTCAAATCTCCAAAAAGAAGGTTCTAAGAATCCACATTATAAGAATAAAAAATCCAAGAAACCTAGGATCCAAAAAAACTAAGCATCTAAGAACAGAATCCAAGAATCCAACAATCCAAGAATTCAAGAATCCAGAAATTAAATAACACGAACTTCTAAGTCTCTAAAAAGGGGATTCACATTATAAGAATCCAAAAATCCAAGGATCCAAAAATAAAAATCCAAGCATCTAAGAATCTAAGCGCTACGGAATCCAAGAATCCAACAAACGAAGAATTCAAGAATCCAAAAATTAAAGAATACGAACCTCCAAGTCTCCAAAAAGGCGATTCTAAGAATCTACATTATAAGAATCCAAAAATCCAAGAATCCTAAGATCCAAAAATCAAAAAAAAGAAGAATCTAGGAATCTAAGCATTAGCATAGCACCTATGCTGACCTGACCCTGTTTTACAGATTCACGGAATAACACCAAAGACCGTTCGAACAAGGAACACTAGAAAGGCTCTGCAAGCTCATCCTTACCAGGTCGAGGTCCCTACTCCCCAAACCAGTCTCCTCCAGCATTCTTGCTTTTGGAGAACTGCGACGCTGTGAAATGAGCTGCGGGGAATTTGTTTCCCGGCGGCTACAACCTGCAGCGTTTCAAAACTATCTCAGCGTTTCTACAGCGCCATAGGCTTTCAGCCTTTGTGGAAGGTTGACCATAAAGAAAATGTAACATTAGTTAGTATTTGTCCTTATAAATCCGGGTTTTTCAATACAAAATGTTGATTAGGACCGACAAGTGTGAAGTATTTTACTTCGCCTGCACATAAGCACATGCAATCTTGAAAGTAATGACTGTCAATACACAACCTCTCCAGTTTACTGAAACTGTAACGAGGTACACAACTCAAACCCAGTACACAGTTAACTCTAACCTCATTTTCATCTTTCATTCGAGACGTTTCCTCCCTCACGTGGTAAATCTTTTCGGAAGAAAGATATAAGAACATAATTTTTTACGTCTGTCTGGCGTCAGCAGAATTCACTTTACCTTAAGCTCAGCCGCAAATATAACAAATGAGAGAGCGTGAACTTACAGCCTCAATTTGTGCTTCATATGTGCCGCGTTTTTCATCAAAAGGACGATAGTCCAGTGAACAGCTACTATTTCTTTAACCCTAGAATACTAATCTTATTTTTATACCTATTACTACTAACCTTCGTAAAATTTACTACTTCAGAAAGGATCACAATTAAAAAAAAACGTTTTTATCGTTTATTAACTTTTACTGAAAATTGTTCATAATAAGAATATTTCTGAACACAAATATTAATAATAACAAGAAAAATTCCAATTTTGAACTGCAAGACACACAGCAAAGAGCAGATGTTCTCCGCAAAAGTTTTTTGAAGGACAGTGTTGGCACCTTGCACTCTTGTTTAGACTAGGAGTGGCTCTATCGTCTGATCCATCTTGGTTTAATATATTCTCTATAATTAATCTTAGCGAGCGGGTTAAAGTTGGTCAAGTTTTTCATTGTACCAACCATGGTTTTATTAGCTGTTTTAATGATAAATACATAATTTTTTTCTCGAGATGGTTCCTAGCTCTTTGTTTGTTGGTTGTGATTACACACAATCCATGAATTCAGACTCAGATGGACTAAAGGCTTCTTGAACACTATATTCGCTCTCGGAACCACTATCCAAAGCACTCTATTCTCCTCATTTTCACCGGGCAATAATCCTGCTATACCTTGTTTCGCTTCTAATGGTAATTATCTTTGTCATATCCCATTTGTTAGCTTCCATAATGTTATATTCTGAAAAAACTTAGAAACTAACGATATTGACAAAAAATAATCAAAATAACGCTAAACTGGTCTTATGTTTAAATATAACCTTTATATTAACCTTCGTAAAATTTACGACGCCGTTGTCCAAATAAAACTATTCCAATTACTATCAAATGCACTTTGGGTCACTAACTTACTCACATCGATCTAATGGAAGATTAGGCGAGCGTACAAGGTCAAGGGCTAAGCCGCGTCGATAAAATTGCAGATTAAACTAAGTCTCGTCGTAAAATTTACGATGGTTAGTATTCTAGGGTTAAAAAAACAATAAATTAAAACAACAAAACTTTTCAAAAAAGCAGCTTTTATTTAAATGTTCAAAAAAGAGTAAAACAAAATTTTCCTCTAAAATGTTAACTACCAACCTTATAGCCTCAACATACATACATAGCAAGTTAAATAAAGGCTTTTAAATAGACAGATCGTGCTGATGCACCCGCTCCCGCAGTAGCCGCATCAATAACGCCGCACGCTCAAAACAGTACTTGGAAGCGAAATTTGAATCGCTTATTCGTTAGCTATGGGGATGCACGTATACAGGGTGTCCATTTAGTGTGTAATTCTTCGATATCTCGCAAGGTATACCTGATAGTAGAAAATTTTAAATACAAAAGTTATTTGGTTACTTAAGGAGCATATCCTAAAAATATTTTGAAATATACAGGGTGTTGCGGGAAAGTAGGATAGTGATCAACTTGATTTTTTATACGGAAATATAACTTTTTAAATTCTTCTAGTTTCCATCATTGATCTCTATTTAACCCTGAAATATTTTTGGGATCGGTTGCGACGTTGCCAAGTTGTAATTTATTATCTATTAATTTCCGGATTTGCAAGCTCGCAAGTAATACGTCCAAATTGATATATTCTTTAAACTTTTCTCAATGATATTGTACAGCGAGTTACTTGAATATTAAGTGGATATTATTTTGGATGTTACCCGCAACTTATATCTACAGGGTGTTTTTGGCAGAATTTTGAATTACGGCAATTTCAAGGTTATTTTACTTTGTTTTTTTAAATATAACACCAAGTATGTTTTATTTTAAATCGAAATATCTACGGATACCCTATCTCGCCTTGTAATATTTTTTTTCGCGTGTGCGACGTTGCCAAGTTATAAAATATTTTTCCAAATTTTCAAACAAATATCTCCGATTTTTTACACTGTAAATTTTATTTAACATAGAAGTACTCCCTAGTAATGGTTTACAGCGTGAACAAGTTTTAGCTGGTGTTCCTAAAATAATAAAACCGTTTTCCTTGCACGTACTATCTATTTCAAATGCCAGGTCAGTAAAAGGTACAGGAACGCTTAAATATCTTCAAAACTTGCACAACTGGATCAAAAAAATCAATACCTGCAGGTTTTCGAACATGCAGAATTCAAAAATTCTCACAACAGTATTGCCAGATTTTCCACTTACGTTATCCGTCATAATTTTGTTATTTTAAATAGAATCCTCTTTTATTCTTATTGCAATGAATTGCGCATATCGAATTTAGTAAGATCACACAATTTCAAAATTTTGTTTCTATTAATTATTGAGATGCGGCAACACCGCTTTTTCAGTTAACAGTACCGGAACGCTTAAATATTTCCAAAACTGCTACAGCTGGAGCGGTGAAATTCAATACTTGGGGGTCTTTGGACATACAGAGTTCAAAAATGCTAGCAACAGTGTTGTCTGCTAGGATTTTTCATTCATGATCGTTTTAAGCTAATTTTAAAAATTATTTTCTCCTTTTTAGTAAAATATTCTTTAAAAGCGTATTTTTTAGTTTTTGTAAACTAAATTTATTATTGTTCTGTCACAGATAAGATTCACTCACTTGTTTGGAAGAAAGAAGTGTTTGTTTTGTTAGGTTATAGATGCTGTTGTTGTGGATGATTCTTAAATAAATATGTTAATGTTATATTAAATTACCAGTTTCTTTACTTTATAATATACCTTCGTATTTAAAGCAAACCCTGTTAACAAAATAATGCCAAATATATCATAATTCTAAAGTCAAATAGCTGCAGATAAAAAATATATCATTCGTAAAATTGAAACGTATGAATTGGCATTCCATTTCATCCAGAAATGTGCACTGCATTTTGTCTATTCTGATGGATTTTTAATTTGTAATGGTTTCAGCATTGCCTTCGGCCAAATATTCGTATATTTTATTACGGCAATAATTTTTGTTCTCATAGCCGCACGCATCATACGATTCACTGGATAAAAAGGGTTTAAATCAGTTTGTGATGTTATTATTTGGGCCACTTCAGGTAGCAGGGCTCAAGGGTTGCAATTAAATATATCAAGTCAAAGGTTTTAAGATATCTATACAGGGTGTTTTATAAGTTGGGACTTTTTTTCAGAAACATATAAACGAAATATTTATCAAAAACAAGATACTGACTATTAAAGAAATCCTCAATTCTAAGTCCGTCCCTGGGCAATGGCTCACCATGTCATAACATCACAACAACCAAGGCAGCGCTAGCGGTGCCGATGCCGGTGAGAAAACACTAAAACAGGCAGTTCGTCATACGTCACGTTGCTGTGGCATAGTGTACGAGAGTGCTTGACTTGCTACATCTGACGATTGAACTTTAAAAACAACAACAATGGCGCACTCTTATAACAATAATGAATTGGTGGACATGATTATAATGTACGGTGAGCGTGGTCAAAATACCGCTGCGGCTTCGCGAGTGTATGTCGATCGTTTCCCTAATCCCACATCGTGGTGGACACGCTGGAAGACCTAGACGATCTCGTATGGTCCAAATTGAAGAAGACATCGTAAACCGTACTTTTACCTGTAAGACGCCTGCGACAGGACCGCACTTACAACTTCGTAGCAACCAAATAGTGAGTACTTGCTTGAAACTTCTTTTTAATGTTTTGCTGCTGGTTCACCGTGCATTAGCTTTGCCGTTTCAAGGGCCGTTACTTCTAAAGAGGAAAGTTCCAACTTTTAGAACACCCTGTATTTTAGAAACTGTAAAAAGGCACCGATTATACGTCGTACTAAACCATAGACAACAATATTCCATTCAGTTACTGCACTAGCTGAATAAGCGCTACAATGAACAGGAAAGTGCATCAGCAAATTGGAAGTCGTCGTCTACATTTTTGTATGAAAGTATATAAATATCAATATTATTACCTTACAAGTTAATTTACAGGCAACATGGTTTAAATGTGGACATAGTCAATTTATTAAACTCATTATAATTATGGAAAAACAGTTAAGTGGCAATGGTTTCTGCTGAGGTGGCCATTAGATCGTAAATACTAGCCCTGTTTGTTTTGAAGTTTGGTCTGTCGAGTTGTAATTTTCGATACTTTTTTATAAGGAGATATCATAGCAGAAATAGCATGGGCTATGGCTAGACTTTGTCGTTTCACTATAGTTTTATATGTATTATAGTACAATAAAGTCGTTACTATTTTTTTTAACAAGACGCAGTATACAAAGCACCTGATTCACTTTCTGACTATACGACAGGTTTCTGGTTTACAAGAAATAAGGTTATACTTTTGACAACCTACATGCTTTACCTTTAAGAAGAATAGGCAACCAGTAATGCATACTTGTGACACAGACTGGCCAACATGTTTGGTTAAATTGAGTGTTTAGCTTTGTGAAATGCAACAAAATTTATTTTTACCCCTTTTTACTGTAATAGAAAGGTATATTGCAGGTATTTATAATTACTATCGACAGTAAATTATTGCTTTTTCAAAATAATGCAGTAATTTGAACTTCTTGGCATCATTATCATTTGATAGACCAACAATCTAGTGATCAAATGTACTGCTTTTGTGGAATCTGATTGGTTCAGATTAGCAATTGCTAAACTCTTTGTTAAATAAGAAAATGCAATTTGTTACCCATTTAGGATGGAAAATTAGACTGGAAGAGAAACTAGATGGTTCATAATGGTCGATTGTACATAAAGCATATCTTTTTTCACCTTTTTCAGCCTTTTTCAACTTCAAGAGAAATCAATCATAATTTTCAGAGAACTCCGACAGATGCATATTCTTGAATGGGCTGCTCTGATTGGTCAAAGTCTTTGTTAAAATGCGCCTGCTGATAAAATCGGGCCTAAGTATATCACACCCAATTCAAACCTCGCTAGTATTGTAGGCGACTAGAGAGAAATTTAGTAACTAAGTGTGTCTGAAGACCAATCTCCTAAGCTACTGAGATACCCTTCGTATGAATAAGGACCAGAGGCTATCCAGCACGGAATGTGGCTGGTGCATAGGCCACACGATGGGCCCTTTTGCGCCTCTATCCACGCCAGTTCCTAAGACCTGCCCTTTTGGCAAAGGCAAGCACATTCTTAGGTCCTATCCGTTTTATCTCTATTGGTTCCAAGGTTCTTGAGCCCAGCATAGTCTGCCTGTGATAACCCAGGGTTTCACAGCGACACAAGATGTGTGCCGAGGATTCTTCCTCTTCACCACACCACGTGCACGTTGGGTCGTTGACCACCCTCATCACGAACAGGTGACGCCTGAAGGTGTTGTGACCCGTTAATAGGCCTACTAGCAATCTCAAGTTACTCCTATCCAGAGAGAAACAAAAACATCCTCTTCTCTCTGCAGGCTCTGCTAATAGTTCCCGAGCTTGACGGAGATGACCAGAGATGTTGTTCCATCTCAGAGAGTGTTGATTCTGGATCCACTCTCCAGTTGTTTTCCTAATCAAGTTTGCAGATAGTCCTAAGGCTGGTTCCGGGCCCACAAAACTGTTGCCGGATCCCATCCTAGCCAGATGATCCGCCATTTCATTACCTTTTACCCCAGCGTGCCCAGGTACCCACATCAGTGATACCTTGTGTTTAGCTGAGATATCGTCAAGAGCCCTCCTGCACTCCAGGACCAGTCCAGACGTTATTTTCCAAGCACCCAGTGCTTTGATGGCTGCCTGACTGTCAGAGCAGATAGTAATCCGCCTCCTAGACCCGTCGATTCCCCGAATACGATTTACACAAGCAAATATTGCATAGACCTCAGCCTGGAATACTGTGGTGTGCCCCCCAAGAGGGAGTGAAAGTCTTGTATGGGGTCCGTAGACTCCCGAGCCCGAGCCCTCTCTAGCGAGTGAACCGTCTGTGTACCAGACCTGTCCTCCTCCTTCGATGAGCTGTCTTTCCCTAGACTCCCACTCTTCCCTTGACGGAAACACCACCGTAAATTTGCGATTTAAGCGATGCGTAGGAGAAACTGTATCGCTCCTCGCCATCAAAATAGGACTATCCTCATGCAACTCTGCTAGAATCGTCGAATGTCCTTTGCCTGGCTTCATAAAAGTCCAGCTACCCTGACTCCAGAGACGGAACCCAGTACCCTTGAATTACCAGATCCAAAGGAGGAAGAGAAACCCTTCACTTGACTAACTATTAACTTAGGGTTTCAGAACTCAGCAGTTGTTACGTCTATGGCTACAGCAGTCCCTACGGCTAACCTGTTATTTATTCTATTTAATTAAAAGAGCATTAACCGCAATTTTAATTAACGACCCCTGCCCGATGTCATTTCAATTTTTTGATGCGAACGCGAATATGGGAGTGAGCTGCAAAGTGACAATTAAAAACCATAATTTCACACGCACTGCTTCGGGCTGAGGTGACTGTGTCACCAATTGTTGGATTGTTGGGACAGCCACGTGGTCAATATTTATTTGTGGTTCACGGCAACAAAGCTTGCATTATTAGCACGGCGATTTTATCATCATCATAGTCACAATGTCTTAACAGACACGTTGTAAACTCGTAAAATGCATTAAGTCGGAGCTAGAGTATTGCCGACACGAATATTATCAATACTTTTGAGTATCGTTCGCAATTTACTATCAGTCGAGTGGCGCTCTTGATACTCATATCCAGCAACTGTTTCGTCGTATCCACCCAGCGTGTAGGGGAAAGGCCGCGGTGCCGCCCACTCGGAGCATGATCCTGAACTACAAGTTTCTCCATATTATCGCTTCTGTGAATATATCCGAAGAATAGGCAGTTTTTGTTACTTACAAAGTGATGTTCCGTTTAACGCTATTTGACAACTTTGACATTTGCATTTCGTTTTACGTATATCGTAACCGCTAAATGCCGGTATTGTACGGACGATAGCCATAGCGATTAACGAAGCGACACGCATGCGCAGCACGAGTAAAAATTAGATCATAACCTGTTTTGGTTTTGACAGTGACACTGGTTTTGACTTTTGAGTAGATCTGCAACAATTATTATCCGTCGATTTATAAAAATGCTTCCAAATTCGTCAAGCTCAAAGAGTGTGTTATAAATAATAAAAAGAGTCAGAGTTCGTTTTACCGAGGAAAACGACCAAATTTTATTAACAGAAATACTGGCAAATATGCGGGTCCTTGCTTGTACCAATCTCGGAATATGCTGTGTTTTGAAGCGGAATTCACTTTAAACTCCTGTTCCAATAGCATATCTAAGTTGAATCTCCCGTAAAGGTCGGCTCTGTATTCAATGTTGCTGTTGTCAAATACTTCCAACAAGATCGCATCTTCAAAATCTGAGTCATCACAGGAGTCCAATAAAATCAACTCGTCCATCATTTTAGGGCAAACTACAGCGAACACTATTGAAATTATGATTTTCTTTCAAACAACAACCTTTACAATACTCATCTGCTGTTTTGACGTTATGATGTCAAAGTTATAGCTCTAAATAAGGTTAGGGGGCATCTTACAGTGGTGTCTTGCTCCGAAAACTATTTATTTATCTGTCAAATAGCGGTTTTGACAACGTATTTGTTAACCGAAGCGGTAAGATTAATTAAGAACAACGAAAACTACCTAATGTTAGCATTCTCGTCGTCTCGATGGAGGATAGCCTCTTTGGATTACCGAGCTCATCTAGTACGAAAACCTTAGTTCAATAGGCGGTATAAGGAACTCTCAGCATTCTCCTCCACGTCCACATTTCAAGAGCAAAAGTGATTTTATATCAAATGTTAAAAATTAAGTAGAAAGGTTTTCCCAAGGCTTAGGGCTACATCAGAAGTAGATCAGGGCAGTATACTTAGACTTAGCCCTTTTCCGTTTGTAGTAATAATCTGCCTGTCTATGGGCCTGCTATTTTCAGACCATTTTAAATGAACTAGTATCACGGGGTTAAGAACAATGATTTAATTGTTATAACCGCTTAGTGCATACAAAAATAAACGTACTGTTGCATTTCGTTACTTTCTACATCATTTTGTTTTTTAGTAATTCCATTCTAAAGTTTAAAGAAAGGAATTCAAATTCAGCCAATCAGTGCCAACCACGCGAATCATCAGCAGTGCATTGTTGCCAAGAACAGCTCCGACTCGCAGACGGAAACAGAAGACAAGATAGATGAGCCAGCCCGCGTACAGCTCCGGCATTTCGCGCGCCATCAGAATATGCGGCAACACAGCACACATATCTGTCTTTTGATTGGCTGTTCGCCTTTAGGGCAGTGACGTCGCTGCCCTAGGAGAATTCAAATATTTTTCTTATTTTCACGGCTTTCCTGTACCTACCCAAAAAAATGGAGAAAAAAATGAGATGCTTTTTATGACGTACTCTATCATATGCAACCTGAAAAAAATTCATGATACTAGTCCATTGTTTCAATAGTGTCTACAACTGCAGATTGTATGCATTTGCAAGATGATATAGAAAGTGTTAGTGAATGGTTTTAACACAACAAAATGTACCTGTATAAATTTAAGAAAATGTTCTGTAATGTCTATTACCAGAAAATCTACCTATATTGAATTTCATTATAATGTCAATGGTAAGGTGTTGTATCGAGTAAGTGAACTGGCCTCTATTCCGAGTTTTTGTCCCGTTTGAGAGAAATCAAAATTTTCGGATACCCTGGATCTCCAAGTTCACTGAAAATGATATTTTCCTGGAGAACTAAGCATCGTAGAGCCTATCTGAGCACGGCATTCGATTTCGCGGAGAATAATTTTACATGGGTGTTACATAGAGTTGAAAGTATTGAGAAAACTTGTCAAAATGGAGGTTGAGAGCCTCTGTTCTAAAATTGAAGAAAAACGGAAGGTATTGGACTGCCGAAAAAAGAGTCTATAAAACCTCTTGGCCTCGATCGCAAGAAAACTATTAAAGAATGAACCGAAAACCCGGGATCGGCTGAAAATCTGTTTACAACCGTTTTCTGTGTGAACATACCATTCCTTTCACGACTTGACCGCATCGTGTGAACGGTCTGTAAGGCATACTTTATAGTGTCGGCACTCTGTAGGAGCACAAAAAATGTAAACAACTCATCCAGTCATTTGGCGAGGCTCACGTTGTTGCTCTCGATATTTCAAAGTTATTCGATCATCTGTGGCATGCAGCCCTCCTGAACAAGCTCGTGTCTTATGAGCTCCCTGTTAAGCTCTGCGGTTGGCTCGCAGACTTCCTCTCAGGTCGGAAAATCTCTGTCGTGGTAGACGGCTTTTCCTCTTCTTTCCATAGCATCAATGCCGGGGTTCCGCAGGGATCGGTATTGGCTCCGACATTGTGTCTGCTTCATATTAATGATCTACTCTCTAGCACTACAAACCCAATCCACAGTTTTGCGGATGACAGTAGGCTGCATGCAGGCATCATGAGCAATAGACCGATCTCTGTGGTCGAGCTGGAACGCAGAAGACTGGCAGTGGCAGCTTCACTTTCAAAGGATCTCGATACCATTACCGCTTGGAGGCTTAAGAATATGGTTAAATTTAATGCCTCCAAGACCCAGTATTGCACGCTATCAAACAAGAAGTGCTCAAGCCAACACCAGGTTCTAATGAACAACCAGGCTCGGCCAAGGAGTCACTCATTCAAGCTGTTAGGAGTCAACATTACAGAAAATCTGATCTGGCACGAACACGTCGCGTCAATTGCAACAGCTGCTGGTAAAAAGCTTGGGTACCTCTTTAGAGCCAGAAAGTATTTCTCACCATGTAACCTCCTCACGCTATATAAGACAAGGCAAGACCTTGCCTGGAGTATTGCTCTCATGCCTGGGGAGCTGCTACCCCTACTACCATGTCTATACTAGATGCCGTCCAGAGAAGGGCAATTCGACTAATTGTCGATCCGGCCTTAACGCGCCACCTTCAGTCACTTTCTCACCGGCGTGTTGTTGATGACCTCTCACTATTCTACCGATATTCCAACGGAATCTGCTCCTCTGAGCTACCCTCTATCACTCCGCCGCTCACTGCTCCTATCAGATGTACCAGTGCGACCGCTGCATCTCATCCTAAAACGGTCGTTCTTCATACATCAAGAACTGAGCAGCACAACCGCACAGTTATTATTCCCAGGGTGTCCAAGGCTTGGAATGGATTGCCAGAAGATGTGTTTATTGGGCCTGCGGGTATTGGCCCATTCAAATCTCGCGTTAACAAACTTCCTCTAACATAACCCTTTCACAGCAGCCGCGGTACTCTGGTATTTAGGCTCTGCCTGCGCGGTCTGCTCAGTTATAAAAAAATATATTTCCGACTTCATCTATACCATACATCGCTGGCCAATCAGCTGACTGTCGTCTGTTTAAATGCCTCCGTCTATCAGTAAAGAGAAGCTAAGCAGAATGCGGGTCATTGTCCCTTACGTCAGCAAAGGATCGTTACCATCTTGGTTCTCTTTGTGTTGGTCGGCAGTACCAACGAGTCAGTACCATGTGGTACTACACATATGGTCGCGCGCTACAAACTTGGCAAACTCCATTTACAGCCAGCGCTAATAGACAACAAACATGTCTTAGTACCGAGCATTTGCTTCTTTTTGCTCTCCGCACTTTATGGTCAAGACAGGCTGTGGTACGACTGGTACCTTTTTAGCGGTTACATATCAACGTATGAATTTGTATGTATCGGGTTAGTAAAAAGTGCCGGGACGCTTAAATATCTACAGAACTGCCACAGCTGGAAAAATACAATGGGGTATTTTCCAACATGCTAATATTGCCTGTTTAATGGCTGAAATGGATTGCTTGTATCTAATTTGTAATGATGGCAGTGTTTGCTCAATTTTTTTCTGCCCACGTGGAGTAAAGATAGACTTTGAAAATCATCCATTTGAAAAGAGCTCATTTGAATCTCTTAAACCTCCCGCCTAAGAAATCAACCAAACAAAAGTGATTTTTATGCTGGGTGTAGATAGGATGTGACTATTTTAAATTGAACTGGGCGTAGATTCAAGGTTGTCACGTTGTTAATATTTTGCATAGTTTTTCTATAAAGGATGTAAACTTTATTTTATGTTTATTTAATTTCCCTCTTTTTGTAGACTATAAATGTTATATTGCACAGCTATTCCATTTTTTGAATTGTTCTGTAATTAGCAGTTTACTCTGAGAATGTTTCATAGTTACTTTTCACAATTTTACTCGTCATTCGGCAACACTCGTTTTCAACAGCCTGTCATGCATACATAACCTCCCATGGTGTAACGACTGTCTCGGTATCCCATTTAACCAAGATAGATTATGGAATGATGTAAACAAACATCTGTCAATATCAATACGAAGCGGAGGTTATGTCTGTAGATGGAAAAAAGGAGGTCAGATGACAAGGTACAGTCACATAAGGATAGCTTCACGAAAGACTTATTACGTCACGCTTAGATTTATTACGTCACAGCTTTGGCGCGAAATTTTATGTTTGAACTTTGCAGGTGCTTTTAAGCCACTTCGCGTTCACAGTAAAAAGTAAAAATGTTAGTTAAATGGTTTTTGGGGACGTAACATCAATATTCCGCCATAAAATTTTGTTCGGAAAATACTCCATTCAATATCTGAGGGTTTTTATCTTAGACAAAGAAAGAGAGAGGACAGAACGTGCGGCTGACATCTCTGTTACCAAAAAGTACCAAAGCGCTAGTCCCAGTGCCGTAGCTAATGGAATTAACATTATGGTTAAGCTATTGGGAGAAATAAACTATTTTCAACCTAAATTTATTAAGATATTGTTATTAGAGCCTAGTAAACATGACAAAATCACTTGTTTAGTATTTTGGAATCGGCTGTGAGAGATATTCTAAAAATTATTTCAAATGCCGGAAAATCCCGGGCAAACGACCTCTGACGTCATTGATATCGTATAGTGATGGGACGTAAAGTATTGATATTCGATATCGATAGTCAGTGCTAACCTAACATTTTGACATTGATCATTATAACCACAAAACACAGTCATAAGTCATAAAAGAGTATAACCATGAAAATTTACTCAAACTCAAACACGTGCACAACATATAATACACAACAAAAGTACAAAAGTTGAAAAAATAAAAGTTAGGTTAGATTACTACTTCACTTTGTAGGGATGGGCTTGAATTAGATTCTATCCTTGGATTCATTCATAATGGGATGCGCCGAAATAAAATGATGGCTTCGACTAGTTGCGAATCTCGGTCACAAACAGGATGAACTGTGACACCTATCAGTTATAAAAATGTATTGCAACGAAAATGCTAGTGGGTTAATTGCCTGTTTCAAATATATTTAAGTATCAATAAATTGAGTCGCATTGTTAAAGAATTTAGATCATCTCTAGTCAAATGCGCAGTTGGCAAGCCACAAAGAAAATATGGTTGCATTCGAACAACTGATATGATTTCGTTTTGCATTTTGCATCTCGCAGCATTACTCAATGAGGAACTACGGCTGTAGTAGGATAAAAGAGGTCTCATTTCATTTGGGAATATGTATACCATATAACAAAATGCGCTCGTAAAATAAGTTATTGATATATGGCTAACATTCTTTATTTTGTACTGAAGAATACAAATATTGCCACATCAGAAATAGTTTGCAGTTGAATCTCACTGACCTGCGCTATAGCGGTATCGATTGTCGATATCGATAAGATATCTGTGACGTCAGACCTTGTTTTAAGTCACGTGGAAAAATTTGAATATATCCTTATTTTATTTTGCAAATATCTTTTTTTAGCCGTAGAATCATGTTCTTTGTTTCCTACTGCTTCTTGATATGGTTTTCTTTATGCTATGTATACTCTCGAGGCGACTTCACGACCTCTGCAAGTACAATATTTCATCATCCACAATTCAAATTTAAGTAATTAACATTAACTTAACCGTGAACTTCCATTTGACCAATACCTTGTTTTGCAAAATATAAACTACAACGTCACGTCACTGGAAAACTGATTGTATTTGAACCAAAACATGCCTTAAAAAAATAATTTTTACACTTTATACGCTCAAAACTATTACGATTCGCATGCTAGTGGTACATTTGAAATTAAATTTTGGATACATATACAATTATACATCTCTGAACTAGGTATCGAGATATTTGCATAAACTTTGAATCCACCAAAAAATATGAACATGAATTTACCTATGAAAAGTGATTTCTGGCTCCTTCCTACTGCTGTGGCTTTTACAATCGTAAGCTGCACACCCTACCATTATGCACACCACAATATTTTACGATTATTGATTTTAAAAACGCTAAGTATCACAAAAAAATTCTACCGTACTAAATTATTTGCTTTCCACCAAAATTTTGACAGCTAATCGTTTTCTGTCACAGCTAATTCATACAGAAATAGACTCTTTCCTTATCTAAGGTTTTTAGAGATGTAGGATTCAAGAATGTTAACAGCAACACTATTGCTAGCAAGGCATTATAGACTGATCTCAGCAATATTAGGTCAGTCAAATTGTAGTGTTCACTTCTATAGCCTATACCTCATTCAAAGCCTAGCTTTCGAGGTCGCAATATTTGTATTTCACTATTTATACAAAATACATATCTAAGCAATGTTACGTCATAATTTTGTTTTATTAAACGTAATGCCCGCGTGTCGAATTTAGTAGGTTGATAATTTCCAAATTTCTTTGGCAGACAGAGTTCTACCCTAAGTTTCTTTCTTAACCAAAATAAATGTCGTGACCACTGAGTATTTTATTTAATTGCCTTCTCAACTGTCGGATTAGACAATAAATGGTCATATTCAACCCATCATAGCTTCTCAACTACTTTACTTAGGGCTAAGATGTATAACTGTATTTTTTAGGAAATACTATATACTACACACAGAAAAATCTGTCGTTCTGTCAAAGACTTACGCTTGGATTCAATGGGACGTTACACTCAGCATTCCTCAAATACAGCGATGTTTTATCCAATGGGAAGTGTATAGTTGGTAACGAATTATACCGTATTGTCGATGCAACTACAAGATGTCATTGGGTTCCAATGAATAATTCAATCGCAGCCTGTCGTTAAATCGAATCTGTGTTTGGTAATTGATTCTAAACTACTTTCTTTTCCTTGGACCAACAGATTTTATTCCGAGGACAGCTGATTGATTCGTTTGGATGTTAATAGATATAAGCCTGCACCAGCTGTTGCATTATTACCTGAAATATAACTGTCTGACTAATCTAAATACCTACATTCAAATGTGGGTGTTAGCTCTTCTAAGTCCCAATTTCTCAGTAGGTCCTCCATTTAATATATAACTGGACACATTTAAATCACACAATTGCTGATGCAATACGCAAAACCACGGGATGACACAACACGGCTAACACCGAAACAACACAACGGAACAAGCCTCCATGTTGGTGACTTCGCGGCGATAGTAACACTAAGATAATCCCCCTGTTCTTTATTCTTACCTTCATTGAATCGGCACATCAGTCCCGCCGAATACTGATTATAGTTCAGCGAACGACAAGGGCCATTGAAATAAAATTAATTTTTATCAGATGAATTATCACGAACTGCTGTTGCAGGAATAATTTTTGTACATTGAATAGATTGTATGCTTTGCTTAAATGAAACATAGGGTAAATTTCGAAAACAAAAGGATGTTTTGATTGCTTTATATGTCAATGCTG
Source organism: Callosobruchus maculatus (assembly GCA_951848785.1). Classification (NCBI taxonomy): domain Eukaryota; kingdom Metazoa; phylum Arthropoda; class Insecta; order Coleoptera; family Chrysomelidae; genus Callosobruchus; species Callosobruchus maculatus. The sequence goes on along the minus strand of CATOUR010000004.1, from coordinate 1,841,769 downwards.
GTATTAAAAGGATTATACATATCGTTATAACGAATATAAAATTATTTTGAATTTATTGGCGTACCTGTGATTACTTCGAATATAAGGATTGAATTCTTTCAATGACATGGATTTGAAACAACTGTAAATATATTTAAATTGATGGAAAAACATCCAAATACTAACAATTAATTGGAAACGCAATAGTATTTTTTTCTGTGTATCGCTTAGAGATAAAAAAATGTAGTTTAACAGCTTAGAGTTTTTGAAAAAACTAAATTGTAAAAAAAACGCAAAAATTACATGATAATTATCTTTTAACATTATTTTTGCCCTGATATGGAACGAAATTTTGAAAATGTTCACAATTAGTATATGGTCCATATGTTTCGTTATTGATTGAGACTTATTTTGTGTTTCTATAGAACCTCCAGTGCATCAATTAAGGCGGTTCCTACGGAGAGCATAAACGGTCATTTTCAAGTGATTTAATCCCAATTCCTGACGCTCTAGTTTTCAATATTTTTGCATGAAATTTTTACACGAAGTTTAAAAGGAAATTACACAGGGGGCTATCGAAGCATTTTTCGAAAAAAATTGATTGAACATGAAATATGATCTCTTGAAGTTGCCTATTTTCTTCGCCAACTTTGTAATTTTTTTAAGAAAAGCCCAGAAGCAAAAATGAAAAAAAGTACTTCGATATCACTCTGGGCAATTTCTTTCTAAACATCATGCGAAAATTTCATGTAAAAGTATTGGAAAATGAAGCATCAGGAATTGGGATAAAAAACATCTGCAAATCGCCTTCCTCTTCAATTTTACAAATTTCGGGCGACGCGCTAACATGACTGTTTCCATTTCTTTCTAATGTAGCGCGCACCTGTTCATTTATCACGTCCATCGTCGGTTCCTTTTCAGCTCCCCGCATCTTCCGGAGATACTATTCCGGATTGTAGGAGCAGCGTTAAGCAAAAACAAAATTGCTACCATTTTATTATGGTGCGAGAAAAACTACTTTTAAGAGGCGATTTGTCGGTATTTCATCCCCCTAAAGCCTCCGATACCGATGACCGGATACACTGTATAATACTACCGCAGTATATCCAATTATACAGTAGCGCAACTCTCCAGAATTTTGGTGGTTCGCGCATAGCATCCCGCGCATCTTTCGCAGGATGTTTAGCACGGCGATCGCCTGAGTCGTGTTCAGTCTATGAGAGTGAAGGTAGTGTCTTTGACAGAACCGGATTAAGGAATTTGGTGATACGCTGATGGACATCGGGACGCGTGAAGTCAAATGTTGCGCCGCTGTAGGCTGTATTAACAATTCCAAAAACTGTGACTATTGTTTTTTAAGCTTCCTCAAGATGCTGCCAGGTATGCGATTCCTCCAATGTTTAATATGCCCCTTTATTACCTAATAATATTAAAGTGTGATAGCTTATAGCCTGCTCCATTTGTCTCTAACAAAGTCTGTCGGGTATTAGGGTAGCTGTGTTTTTTTTCAGTTTTTAGAAGAGTTAGACGTTACGGAAAGTCGTTCTTTAATTATGAGCCTAAAGCCAGAATAATAATTTCTCACTGTTTCCTCACAGCACCACAACGTTCAAAAGATCTTTCACGACATATAACAAAATGAATGTTATTATGCATTCCAACATTATGAAATTTTAAGCAGGAAGTGAAGTCCATTTTAATGGATGCTCAAATAGAAAGTTTACAATAAAAAGAATCAACATGCTATTTCCAAAAATATATCATTTTCCTTTATAAATATGGATTCTTTTGTTCAATATGCCTATTCATATGTAATATACAAATACAGAAAGAAAGGTAGTCTTGGTAAACTAGATAAAAAGCAGTTTTGCAATTATTTATGAATAACGACCAGTTTAGTATATTTTATCGTTGTTATAAACGTATTGATCATTATTTTTTAGGTACACGTAACAAGTTTCCGTCGGTTTTGCTGTTTACCACGTTTTCGTACCTTAAACGTTTTTCTGTGTTGATTGATGAAGATAAATTTAAAGGTTGTGGGATAACTAGACATAAATGTTATTTTGGACGCTACGTCATTACATATGCCCATATTTGAATCATGTAAGATATTATAAAGTTTTTATATTTATTTAAATGTTAAGGTTAAGTAATATAAGATAAAATAAAGTTGATTAAATCTCGCATTGTTGTAATCTACTACTTGCAAACGATAAAGCCACCTATTTTCTCGGAGTTAACAATTTTCTTTCATACACCGACTATTTCTTGTTTTGCTTCTAAAAAAAAATGTTTACACCCCATTTATATGCAAAGAATCCATGATGAATTAGAAGAATCCGTACGAAACGTTTTCATGGACAATAAATGCGAATGCATGGATATAACTTATAAATTGTAATTCAGAATTCCAAAGACAACTGTCTAACCTCGATGAAGAGTACCACATTACCACACTGCTCTCAAAATTCACTCTATTTACGAGATATATCGCGTCCATTAAACTTATTGCAACACAATAATCACGCTTCTTCACTCGATTACTGCTAAGCCGAGCCTGTGTTCAAAACGTAAACGGCAATACTCGCGGCTCGTGCTGAGGAGCCGACGTGGGGTTATGGGAGGCCAGTTTTTCGGAGACAAATTGTCTGCATGATTTCTAGGGAGTTGCGCTACTGTATAATTGGATATACTGTGATACTACTGCGTAGTTCAAAATTCATAATGCATGAAGCAATAGTAGTTAAAAGGCTACGCCGCCCAAATGGAGTTTACCTAACGATTTCGCGTTTGTCATCGTTACAAATATTGCTTGTATAATATTGAGTTGTGTCAATAGATGGTTATACTTTCATGAACTGTGCATATACGTGTGTGCATATGTACAGTCAAATATGAGCGTTAAACAAATAGTATTAGCGGTCCACAACAATTTCAGCCATGGTTTGTAACTTTGAATGTTTTCCGATTTACATTTCGATATAGGTATGTTGTTTCCATAGGTACATAAAAATTGATGAATAAACTGTGATTTTAGTGATTCAAGTTAAAGTGAAGTTTGTCTTCCCTAATTGTGTTATTTAACAAAATAACTGAACATTTAGAGCGTAGATATCTTTTGCTTAAAATAATAATTATTTTTTATATCTGAGCAGACCGCGCAGGCAGAGCCTAAATACCAGAGTACCGCGGCTGCTGTGAAAGGGTTATGTTAGGGGAAGTTTGTTAAGGCGGGATTTGAATGGGCTAATACCCGCAAGCCCAGTAAATACCATCTTCTGGCAGTCCATTCCAAGCCTTGGACACCCTGGGAATAAGTGTGCGGTTGTACCGCTCAGTTCTTGATGTATGAAGAACGACCGTCTTAGGATGAGATGCAGCAGTCGCACGGCTACATCTGATAGGAGCAGTGAGCGGCGGAACGATAGATAGCTCAAAGGAGCAGATTCCGCTGGCATATCGGTAGAAGAGTGAGAGGTCACCAACAACACGCCGGTGAGAAAGTGACTGAAGGTGGTGCGTTAAGGCCGGATCGCTAATTAGTCGAATTGCCCTTCTCTGGACGGCATCTAGTATAGACAGGGTAGTAGGGGCAGCAGCCCTCCAGACATGAGAGCAATACTCCAGGCAAGGTCTTATCTGGGCTTTATATAGCATGAGGAGGTTACATGGTAAGAAATCGTTTCTGGCTCTAAATAGGTACCCAAGCTTTTTACCAGCAGCTGTTGCAATTGACGCGTCGTGTTCGTGCCAGATCAGAATTTCTGTAATGTTGACTCCTTGGCAGAGCCTGGTTGTTCATTAAAACCTTGTGTTGGCTTGGGCACTTCTTTTTTGATAGCGTACAATACTGGGTCTTGGAGGCAATAAATTTAACCATATTCTTAAGCCCCCAAGCTGTAATGGTATCGAGATCCTTTGAAAGTGAAGCTGCTACTGCGTTCCAGCTTGACCACAGAGATCGGTCTATTGCTCATAATGCCTGCATGCAGCGTACTGTCATCCGCAAAACTGTGGATTGGATTTGTAGTGCTAGAGAGTAGATCATTAATGTGAAGCAGAAACAATGTCGGAGCCAGTACCGATCCCTGCGGAACCCCGGCATTGATGCTATGGAAAGAAGAGGAAAAGCGGTCTACCACGACAGAGATTTTCCGACCTGAGAGGAAGTCTGCGAGCCAACCGCAAAGCATAACATGGAGCCCATACGACGGGAGCTTGTTTAGGTGAGCTGCATGCCACAGTTGATCGAATGCCTCTGAAATATCGAGAGTAACGACGTGAGCCTCGTCAAATGAAATAAATGATATTGATAATAAAAGTAAAAAATCAATAAATAGCCATAAATAAAATATGCATAGCAGATCAGTACGAAGAAGCTTGAAAAATAAGTATAGTGTAAAGAAACAAAAAATAAACAGGATTTAATAGCACATCAAACTAAAAATTGAAAGATAATTATTAACTTAAGTTAAAATATAGTTTGAAAGAGCCTTGTGTTGAAAAGAATTATCATAATCGTGTCTCGTTTCTCTAGTTCATATGCATCTTTCTACTAAGTTAGTAGGTTTCTTTTCTCTTAACGGGCTTTTGTTTATCTTTCATGGCCTGCTAGATTGCTTACACGTAGGAAAATTGTAAAACACTGAATTGGCTGAAAATTTGAAATGAAATGAAAACCAAAAAAGATAGATATTAAGAATCCTATACCGTTAGAAAGGTAATCAGATTCTACATTTGATTCCATAAACAAAAATCGAACATCCCTATTTGAAAAAATCAAGTTATCTGTGATTAATTAATACACCGATTTCCCCAAGTACAAAAAGGATTCAAATTTAGGCGTCTGTCCTAAGATGACGCATTTCATGCTTAGTCGTACCGCAATGTCATGGAATTCCAAATTTTGTGGTGGCTGCGATGTTCATTTTTTTTCTGATGCCTACTTATATGAATAATGGTGATTTGCGCCTAAACAGTTCGTTTAAAGTTCCTTATATGCCACATAAAGTCACACTAGAATTCATCAAGGAATCAAAATATGCAATAACATATAGGGGGTTGCATTCAAAAAAATGTAAGTTTGATATGAATCACCCTGTATAAACGTCAAAATTTAAGTGAAAATATGTTTACGTTATAGCCCTCAAGGGTCTCTACCATGATCAAGCGACCGATTTCAGAAATATAGACTAAAGGGCAGACAATCCTACAAAAAATCGGCGGAATTACATTGATTCACTCGCAAGCAAAAAGAATAAATTATATACAGGGTGTTTCATAGTTGACACTTTTTTCATACAGCGGATAGTACTCTCCAAAATGAGTATTTTTTCCCAGTAACATATAAACGAAATATTTAGAGATAACAAGATACTGACCATTAAAGAAATCTCCAATTCTAAGTCCGTCCCTAGGCAATGGCTCACCATGTCATAATATCACAACAAACACGGCAGCGCTAGCGGTGCCGATGCCGGTGAGAAAACACTAAAACAGCAGTTCGTCATACGTCGCGTTGCTGTGGCATAGTGTACGAGAGTGCCTGACTTGCTACTTTAAAAACAACAACAATGGCGCACGCTTATAACAATCATGAACTGGTGCACATGATTTTATTGTACGGTGAGTGTGGTCAAAATACCGCTGCGGCTTCGCGAGTGTATGCCGATCGTTTCCCTAACCGTACTCACCCCGCACCTTGTCGATTTGTCTCCCTCGTGCAAAGAGCTAGAGACACAGGATGTCTGAATCCACATCGTGGTGGACACGCTGGAAGACCTAGACAACATCGTATGGTCCAAATTGAAGAAGACATCGTAAATCGTACTTTTACCTGTAAGACGCCTGCGACAGGACCACACTTACAACTTCGTACCAACCAAATAGTGAGTACTTGCTTGAAATTTGTTTTTACTGTCTTGCTGCTGGTTCACCGTGCATTAGCTTTGCAGTTTCAAGCGCCGTTGCTTCTAAAAAGTAATGTCCTAGCTTTTCGAACACCCTGTAAGCATACTTTATTCACCACTAAAACTGATCGCACTAAATTCAAATTCAACAGCACCGATATCGACTGACAGCAAGGATAAATTATAGAACACAAAACCCATACAAGCTCGCAGGAATGACAATAAAATTGCATATGATTTCTCCTGAGGAATAAACGTATCCACTCATTGTTTTCAAATATTCACGCTCGAATTATAACACACATACGACAGGATTATAAATTGTTCAGAGCGCATCCCCCTACATCCCAATGCGGTTAGGGGTGTAAATATGAGGAATGAGCTTTCGACGTACTGTCGATCCGTTCGTAAAACATTCAGATTGGTTTTATTGGAATCGATGAGAATGAACGAATGACAAAAGGAGGCTTTCTAGTGACAAGAACCACCAGTGCATAGCCCTACAAGTGGACACTTTTTTTTATCTTTTTTTTACGGTCAGCCTCCTGCAAAGGCTGAAAGCCTATGGCGCTGTAGAAGCGCTGCGAGAGGATAAGTGTTAGATTTGAATCGCTGCATGGTGTAGCCGTCGGGAAACAAATTCCCCTGCAACTCATTCCACAGTATAAAGTTCTCCAAAAGAAGGAAAAGCTATACAGGGTGGGCCAATAGTGCGTGGACGGAAGATTGTGGGCTTACTAAAAAATATTTCAAAAATCTTTCACTTGACCATGGTAGGGAACCTTGAGGGCTATAACGTGAAAATATTTTCACTTAAATTTTGACGTTTATACAGGGTGATTCATATCAAACATACATTTTTTTAAATGGAATCCCATATATATTATTGCATATTTGGATTCCTTGATCAATTCTAGTGTAACTTTATGTATCACACATGGAACCTTAAATGAACCGTTTAGGCGCAAATCACCATTTTTGGTATAAGTAGGTATCAGAAAAAATTGAATATCGCAGCAATTATAAAACTTAGAAGGCCGTGACTTTGCGGTACGACTAAGTATGAAATGCGTCACCTAAGGCCAGGCGGTTAAATCTTAATTCTTTTTGTACTTGGAGAAATCAGTAGATTAATTAAGGAAACTTCAATCATAGATAACTTGATTTTTTCAAATAGGAATGCCTTTCTAACGATATAGCATTCTTGATATCAATCTTTTTTGGTTTTCATTTTATTTCAAATTTTCAGTCAAATCGGTGTTTTTCAATTTTCCTGCATGCAAGCAACCTAGCAGGCCATGAAAAATAAACAAAAGCTCGTTGGTATGGAAGAAAGCAACTAACTCAGTAGAAAGATGCAAACTAACTGGAGCAACGAGGTAAGATTATGAAAATTCCTTACAACATGTTAGCTCTAACCAAAAACAATAACGGTAACAAGAATGCTCATTTTTCACAGCCTACTAGCTATTATCCAATTTCCAAAGTCAGTAACAAGATATTTAGTCAAAGGAAAACTACTAGTGATTGTTGCTAGCAGTAGAATATCTATGTATTCTGAATCAATTTTCATATTTAATGGTATAAAAAGAAGCCACTTCCGTAAGTCAAAAGTAATGATACCTCTGTCTAAACCCTTCAAATTCTTCAGTAGATACTTCCTTAGCTTATTACCAAAATCGCGGGAAATGAAACTTGAAGTGCAGTCTGTTTGCATAGTAAAACATAATTTAGTTTGCAGAAAACTACATGAAATAATCACAATTACAACATAGCTTAACTAAAAAATTCTAGCAATTATTTTAATAGATGTTCAGAATGCTCCAGTTGGAGCTATTTTCACTTTTCACTTAACTAAGCGGAAATGACTAATTTTTTTATCCCATTAAATGTGAAATTTCATTCTAAACATGTTAGACTGTAAGCAAAAATCTCTGGCACTTTTCCTTTTTTTTTTTTGTTTAAAAATTTTTAATTGTTTTGGAAAGTTGTCAAGCTCTAGTAGACCTCAATAGCTAGTAGGCTGTGAAAAACAAACACTTCTGTCATACCCCAGCTACTCATTGACATTAGATATGTTGCCGCTGTTGTATCCGGTTAGAGTTAATATGTTGTAAGGAATTTTAATAATCTTTCCTCGTTGCTCTAGTTAGTTTGCATCTTTCTACTAAGTTAGTTGGTTTCTTCCATATTAACGAGCTTTTGTTTATTTTTCATGGCCTGCTAGGTTGCTTGTACGCAGGAAAATTGAAAAACACCGATTTGACTGAAAATTTGAAATAAAATGAAAACTAAAAAAGATTGATATCAAGAATGCTATATCGTTAGAAAGGCAATCAAATTTTACATTTGATTCTTTAAACCATAATAGGCATTCCTATTTGAAAAAATCAAGTTATCTGCGATTGAAGTTTCCTTAAATATCTACTGATTTCTCCAAGTACAAAAAGAATTAAAATTTAACCGTCTGGCCTTAGGTGACGTATTTCATGCTTAGTCGCACCGCAAAGTCACGGCCCTCTAAGTTTTGTAATTGCTGCGATATTCAATTTTTTTCTGATACCTACTTATACCAAAAATGGTGATTTGCGCCTAAACGGTTCATTTACTTATTCAATACATCTAAAGCGGAAATTCAAGGGAATCTACATAATTTGAGAACGCAAGTTAACCAAGAGTGGAGAAAAACTCAAAAAAGAAAATTGGGAAAGGGACTAATTTAATATATAAGAGAACTTGGCAGTTCTTTGACTCATTATAGTTCATGTATCCCTAGAGTAGTTCTACGCTGAATCCTCTTTCTCACCCAACATTATCTCCGCCTTTTAATATCTTTCTCTTGTTTTCTTTTTTTTAATTAAATAGACCACAACTACCGTAGGAGCTACAGATTTTGCATATGACATCTTATCCATAGTGTACACGGAATCAGAACAATCAAGCCCAAGTGAAATTGAGAGAGCAATTTCCTAGATTAAATTTGCGAACAATTAAAAGATAGTGTACAAACACTAGCAAGTACTTGCTGCAAAAACTATCACAAGTTACTTGCAAGTGGACACGAGGCTTTACATGCAGCGGGAAACACGCCTCGCTGATACGCTAGTTTGAAGAGCCTGCAAAGAAATTGGTGCAAGCTCAGCAGCACAACACTTAAGGACAATGGCTGATAATGAAATTTTTTTTTATGGTCGGCCTCCCGCAAAGGCTTAAAGCCTATGGCGCTGTAGAAGCGCTGCGAGAGGATAAGTATCGGTTCACGGTTCAGATTTGAAACGCTGCAGGTTGTAGCCGTCGGGAAACAAATTCCCCGGCAGCTGATTCCACAGCGTCGAAGTTCTCCAAAAGAAGGAATGCTGGAGGAGACTAGTTCGGGGAGTAAGGACCTCGACCTGGTAAGGATGAGCTCGCAGAGCTTCTCTAGTTTTCCTGGTTCGGACGGCCTGTGGTGTCATTATCTGAGAGAGCTCAATCGAACATCTTCCGTGATAGAATCTGTAAAACTCCTTCGATGTTCCAGGCTGTGGAGGTCCTTTGTGAGGTTTGGCGTATCGATTAGTCTAATCGCTCTTTTCTGAATAGTGTCCAGAAGCTTTAGAGAGTGCTTCGGAGCGCATCCCCACACATGGGAGCAATACTCCAGCGATGGTCTGATCTGTGCCTTGTACAGCAGCAGCAGTTGCTCTGGTGTATACAACTTCCTACAGCGGAACAAAACTCCAAGCTTCTGGGATGCCGTTTTAGCAATACTGACGACGTGGTCGTGCCAGGACATGTTATTGTTGATGTTGATTCCCAAAAGCTTGACAGAAGGTGATTCGACTATGGGGTGACCCTCCATTTCCACGGTTGGTAAGCCATCGTGAGACTTCTTTGTAAGTGTTGTTGCCTGAGTTTTTTGTACGTTGAACTGTACTTTATTTGCTAATCCCTACTCGACAATTGTTTTGATATCAGCGTTGATCTGTGAGGCATGCTGCTGTCGCTAACGTACCGTCTCCTGGGATGATAGTGGCTTGCCTGGTTCCATGCACGACACTAATGTACTGTCATCTGCGAAGCTGTAGATTGGATTGGATGTTATTTCCAGCAGCTCATTGATGCAGATGTATTGAATGTAGAAGACATAACTTTGAAAAAACTTTGCAAAACTTCCATAGCGCGCTGTGTATATCGTATCACCACAAACGATAAACAAATACTAGTCAATAAATGAGTTTTTATTCGCCGTTATCATTCCTGCAGCTTTGTATGTTTGTACAACAGCTTTAGATAACGGTTGGCACTTTATATTCCAGTCCCGCTTCAGCCGCAGCGAAACACTTTTTTGTCGGGGTTCGACCATTTGTCACCGTGTCGTAGCGGGCCCTTTCAGAGGGCTTAGGGTCTGTTAAAAAATGTCGACTGCTTTATCAGCCTTTGTTGGCTCGAACCTTGTTTATAGCTGCAGATCATTTTAATACCTATTGAGTAATACTGCATCGTTTGTCCGTAAATGTGCATGATAGTGAAAGATGGCACTACTAATAACATTCACAGATACATTTTTTGTGCAGACACAAATACAACAAACAATCAGAACTTTCAGTCTTTCGGAATACTTGATGTATTCAGAATATTCGGAGTTCCTGGGATATTTAGAATTTTCAGAAACGTGAAAATATTCAGATTCTCCAGACCTCAGAATGTCCGGTATATTCAAAGCATTCAGAATCTTCAAAATATTCAGAATCCTCAATTTCTGAAGAAACTTCAAAATCTTCAGACTCCTCATAATATTGAGAATCTTGATAATCTTGAGTATCTTGAGTATCTTGAGAATCTTGAGAATCTTGAGAATCTTGAGAATCTTGAGAATCTTGAGAATCTTGAGAATCTTGAGAATCTTGAGAATCTTGAGAATCTTGAGAATCTTGAGAATCTTGAGAATCTTGAGAATCTTGAGAATCTTGAGAATCTTGAGAATCTTGAGAATCTTGAGAATCTTGAGAATCTTGAGAATCTTGAGAATCTTGAGAATCTTGAGAATCTTGAGAATCTTGAGAATCTTGAGAATCTTGAGAATCTTGAGAATCTTGAGAATCTTGAGAATCTTGAGAATCTTGAGAATCTTGAGAATCTTGAGAATCTTGAGAATCTTGAGAATCTTGAGAATCTTGAGAATCTTGAGAATCTTGAGAATCTTGAGAATCTTGAGAATCTTGAGAATCTTGAGAATCTTGAGAATCTTGAGAATCTTGAGAATCTTGAGAATCTTGAGAATCTTGAGAATCTTGAGAATCTTGAGAATCTTGAGAATCTTGAGAATCTTGAGAATCTTGAGAATCTTGAGAATCTTGAGAATCTTGAGAATCTTGAGAATCTTGAGAATCTTGAGAATCTTGAGAATCTTGAGAATCTTGAGAATCTTGAGAATCTTGAGAATCTTGAGAATCTTGAGAATCTTGAGAATCTTGAGAATCTTGAGAATCTTGAGAATCTTGAGAATCTTGAGAATCTTGAGAATCTTGAGAATCTTGAGAATCTTGAGAATCTTGAGAATCTTGAGAATCTTGAGAATCTTGAGAATCTTGAGAATCTTGAGAATCTTGAGAATCTTGAGAATCTTGAGAATCTTGAGAATCTTGAGAATCTTGAGAATCTTGAGAATCTTGAGAATCTTGAGAATCTTGAGAATCTTGAGAATCTTGAGAATCTTGAGAATCTTGAGAATCTTGAGAATCTTGAGAATCTTGAGAATCTTGAGAATCTTGAGAATCTTGAGAATCTTGAGAATCTTGAGAATCTTGAGAATCTTGAGAATCTTGAGAATCTCGAGAATTTCGAGAATCTCGAGAATCTCGAGACTCTTGAGAATCTCGAGAATCTCGAGAATCTCGAGACTCTTGAGAATCTCGAGAATCTCGAGAATCTTGAGAATCTTGAGAATCTTGAGAATCTTGAGAATCTTGAGAATCTCGAGAATCTCGAGAATTTCGAGAATCTCGAGAATCTCGAGACTCTTGAGAATCTCGAGAATCTCGAGAATCTCGAGAATCTCGAGAATCTTGAGAATCTTGAGATTCTTGAGAATCTTGAGAATCTTGAGAATCTTGAGAATCTTGAGAATCTTGAGAATCTTGAGAATATTGAGAATCTTGAGAATCTTGAGAATCTTGAGAATCTTGAGAATCTTGAGAATCTTGAGAATCTTGAGAATCTTGAGAATCTTGAGAATCTTGAGAATCTTGAGAATCTTGAGAATCTTGAGAATCTTGAGAATCTTGAGAATCTTGAGAATCTTGAGAATCTTGAGAATCTTGAGAATCTTGAGAATCTTGAGAATCTTGAGAATCTTGAGAATCTTGAGAATCTTGAGAATCTTGAGAATCTTGAGAATCTTGAGAATCTTGAGAATCTTGAGAATCTTGAGAATCTTGAGAATCTTGAGAATCTTGAGAATCTTGAGAATCTTGAGAATCTTGAGAATCTTGAGAATCTTGAGAATCTTGAGAATCTTGAGAATCTTGAGAATCTTGAGAATCTTGAGAATCTTGAGAATCTTGAGAATCTTGAGAATCTTGAGAATCTTGAGAATCTTGAGAATCTTGAGAATCTTGAGAATCTTGAGAATCTTGAGAATCTTGAGAATCTTGAGAATCTTGAGAATCTTGAGAATCTTGAGAATCTTGAGAATCTTGAGAATCTTGAGAATCTTGAGAATCTTGAGAATCTTGAGAATCTTGAGAATCTTGAGAATCTTGAGAATCTTGAGAATCTTGAGAATCTTGAGAATCTTGAGAATCTTGAGAATCTTGAGAATCTTGAGAATCTTGAGAATCTTGAGAATCTTGAGAATCTTGAGAATCTTGAGAATCTTGAGAATCTTGAGAATCTTGAGAATCTTGAGAATCTTGAGAATCTTGAGAATCTTGAGAATCTTGAGAATCTTGAGAATCTTGAGAATCTTGAGAATCTTGAGAATCTTGAGAATCTTGAGAATCTTGAGAATCTTGAGAATCTTGAGAATCTTGAGAATCTTGAGAATCTTGAGAATCTTGAGAATCTTGAGAATCTTGAGAATCTTGAGAATCTTGAGAATCTTGAGAATCTTGAGAATCTTGAGAATCTTGAGAATCTTGAGAATCTTGAGAATCTTGAGAATCTTGAGAATCTTGAGAATCTTGAGAATCTTGAGAATCTTGAGAATCTTGAGAATCTTGAGAATCTTGAGAATCTTGAGAATCTTGAGAATCTTGAGAATCTTGAGAATCTTGAGAATCTTGAGAATCTTGAGAAACTTGATAATCTTGGGAATCTTGGGAATCTTGGGAATCTTGGGAATCTTGGGAATCTTCGGAATCTTCGGAATCTTCGGAATCTTCGGAATCTTCGGAATCTTCGGAATCTTCGGAATCTTGGGAATCTTGGGAATCTTGGGAATCTTGGGAATCTTGGTAATCTTGGGAATCTTGGGAATCTTGGGAATCTTGGGAATCTTGGGAATCTTGGGAATCTTGGGAATCTTGGGAATCTTGGGAATCTTAGGAATCTTGGGAATCTTGGGAATCTTCGGAATCTTCAGAATCTTGAGATTCTCGAGAATCTCGAGAAAATCCGGGAATCTCTAGAATCTCGGGAATATCGGTGATCAGTGGAATCCTGGAAATCTTGGGAATCTCGAGAATTTTCAGGACGTTTAGTGTCTTCGGAATCTTAAGACCATTCCAATCTCCAGAATCTTCATAATTTTATGAATCCTCAGAATCCTCAAAAGCTTCAAACTCTTCAAGATCCTCAAAATCTTCACAATATTCAATTGAAATGGAAAATATTTATTTTACAGGTAGAATTGTGGTTAAGTTGACAATAGAGTATTCAACTCGCGGTATTGGTAATAACTCACTTGCTGATTCACGGCGCTGACCTCAAGCTCGTGCTGCAAACTAGTATTGCGTGAGTTTATACCGTTATGTCCGCGCGATGAACAATATACTATTATCAAAGGGTCTTGTTTGTACGAGAGCTTGACAGGGGTACAGATGTGTTCAATAATTGATAGTTTTTGCAAGATTGTATTACCCATGACTACCCCAAACTGCTAAACATTTCCGGAAAAGCCCACAATGAGCTCAGCAAAAGACGACTTTAAGGATGTTATTCATTTCGCCTTTTTGGCCTGTTGGGAGGCCTCCAGCGACTCACGTAAGTCGACAAGAAGGGAAAAATGAATTTATTACGGACGCTTCCATCGAACGAGATATAGAAAGCCGTCGCCGCGATGAATACCAACAGGGAGAACAGAATCTTCGGAATCTTCAGAATCTTCAGAATCTTCAGAATCTTCAGAATCTTCAGAATCTTCAGAATCTTCAGAATCTTCAGAATCTTCAGAATCTTCAGAATCTTCAGAATCTTCAGAATCTTCAGAATCTTCAGAATCTTCAGAATCTTCAGAATCTTCAGAATCTTCAGAATCTTCAGAATCTTCAGAATCTTCAGAATCTTCAGAATCTTCAGAATCTTCAGAATCTTCAGAATCTTCAGAATCTTCAGAATCTTCAGAATCTTCAGAATCTTCAGAATCTTCAGAATCTTCAGAATCTTCAGAATCTTCAGAATCTTCAGAATCTTCAGAATCTTCAGAATCTTCAGAATCTTCAGAATCTTCAGAATCTTCAGAATCTTCAGAATCTTCAGAATCTTCAGAATCTTCAGAATCTTCAGAATCTTCAGAATCTTCAGAATCTTCAGAATCTTCAGAATCTTCAGAATCTTCAGAATCTTCAGAATCTTCAGAATCTTCAGAATCTTCAGAATCTTCAGAATCTTCAGAATCTTCAGAATCTTCAGAATCTTCAGAATCTTCAGAATCTTCAGAATCTTCAGAATCTTCAGAATCTTCAGAATCTTCAGAATCTTCAGAATCTTCAGAATCTTCAGAATCTTCAGAATCTTCAGAATCTTCAGAATCTTCAGAATCTTCAGAATCTTCAGAATCTTCAGAATCTTCAGAATCTTCAGAATCTTCAGAATCTTCAGAATCTTCAGAATCTTCAGAATCTTCAGAATCTTCAGAATCTTCAGAATCTTCAGAATCTTCAGAATCTTCAGAATCTTCAGAATCTTCAGAATCTTCAGAATCTTCAGAATCTTCAGAATCTTCAGAATCTTCAGAATCTTCAGAATCTTCAGAATCTTCAGAATCTTCAGAATCTTCAGAATCTTCAGAATCTTCAGAATCTTCAGAATCTTCAGAATCTTCAGAATCTTCAGAATCTTCAGAATCTTCAGAATCTTCAGAATCTTCAGAATCTTCAGAATCTTCAGAATCTTCAGAATCTTCAGAATCTTCAGAATCTTCAGAATCTTCAGAATCTTCAGAATCTTCAGTATCTTCAGTATCTTCAGTATCTTTAGAATCTTTAGAATCTTCAGAATCTTCAGAATCTTCAGAATCTTCAGAATCTTCAGAATCTTCAGAATCTTCAGAATCTTCAGAATCTTCAGAATCTTCAAAATCTTCAGAATCTTCAGAATCTTCAGAATCTTCAGAATCTTCAGAATCTTCAGAACTTTGAGATTCTCGAGAATCTTGAGAAACTCCGGGAATCTCTGGAATCTCGGGAATATCGGTAATCAATGGAATCCTGGAAGTCTTGGGAATCTCGAGAATTTTCAGAACGTTCAGTGTCTTCGGAATCTTCAGACCATTCCAATCTATAGAATCTTCATAATTTTATGAATCCTCAGAATCATCAAAACTTCAAACTTTTCAAGATCCTCAAAATCTTCACAATATTCAATGAAATGGAAAATATTTATTTTACAGGTAGAATTGTGGTTAAGTTGACAATAGAGTATTCAACTCGCGGTATTGGTAATAACTCACTTGCTGATTCACGGCACTGACGTCAAGCTCGTGCTGCAAACTAGTATTGCGTGAGTTTATACCGTTATGTCCGCGCGATGAACAATATACTATTATCAAAGGGTCTTGTTTGTACGAGAGCTTGACAGGGGTACAGATGTGTTCAATATTTGATAACTTTTTGCGACATTGTATTACCCATGACTACCCCAAACTGCTAAACATTTCCTGAAAAACCCACAATGAGCTCAGCAAAGGACGACTTTAAGGATATTATTCGTTTCGCCTTTTTGGCCTGTTGGGAGGCCTCGAGCGACGCACGTAAGTCGACAAGAAGGGAAAAATGAATTTATTACGAACGCTTCCATCGAACGAGATATAGAAAGCCGTCGCGTTGGATACCAACAGGGAGAACAGAATCTTCAGAATCTTCAGAATCTTCAGAATCTTCAGAATCTTCAGAATCTTCAGAATCTTCAGAATCTTCAGAATCTTCAGAATCTTCAGAATCTTCAGAATCTTCAGAATCTTCAGAATCTTCAGAATCTTCAGAATCTTCAGAATCCTCAGAATCTTCAGAATCTTCAGAATCTTCAGAATCTTCAGAATCTTCAGAATCTTCAGAATCTTCAGAATCTTCAGAATCTTCAGAATCTTCAGAATCTTCAGAATCTTCAGAATCTTCAGAATCTTCAGAATCTTCAGAATCTTCAGAATCTTCAGAATCTTCAGAATCTTCAGAATCTTCAGAATCTTCAGAATCTTCAGAATCTTCAGAATCTTCAGAATCTTCAGAATCTTCAGAATCTTCAGAATCTTCAGAATCTTCAGAATCTTCAGAATCTTCAGAATCTTCAGAATCTTCAGAATCTTCAGAATCTTCAGAATCTTCAGAATCTTCAGAATCTTCAGAATCTTCAGAATCTTCAGAATCTTCAGAATCTTCAGAATCTTCAGAATCTTCAGAATCTTCAGAATCTTCAGAATCTTCAGAATCTTCAGAATCTTCAGAATCTTCAGAATCTTCAGAATCTTCAGAATCTTCAGAATCTTCAGAATCTTCAGAATCTTCAGAATCTTCAGAATCTTCAGAATCTTCAGAATCTTCAGAATCTTCAGAATCTTCAGAATCTTCAGAATCTTCAGAATCTTCAGAATCTTCAGAATCTTCAGAATCTTCAGAATCTTCAGAATCTTCAGAATCTTCAGAATCTTCAGAATCTTCAGAATCTTCAGAATCTTCAGAATCTTCAGAATCTTCAGAATCTTCAGAATCTTCAGAATCTTCAGAATCTTCAGAATCTTCAGAATCTTCAGAATCTTCAGAATCTTCAGAATCTTCAGAATCTTCAGAATCTTCAGAATCTTCAGAATCTTCAGAATCTTCAGAATCTTCAGAATCTTCAGAATCTTCAGAATCTTCAGAATCTTCAGAATCTTCAGAATCTTCAGAATCTTCAGAATCTTCAGAATCTTCAGAATCTTCAGAATCTTCAGAATCTTCAGAATCTTCAGAATCTTCAGAATCTTCAGAATCTTCAGAATCTTCAGAATCTTCAGAATCTTCAGAATCTTCAGAATCTTCAGAATCTTCAGAATCTTCAGAATCTTCAGAATCTTCAGAATCTTCAGAACCTTCAGAACCTTCAGAACCTTCAGAACCTTCAGAACCTTCAGAACCTTCAGAATCTTCAGAATCTTCAGAATCTTCAGAATCTTCAGAATCTTCAGAATCTTCACAATACCAAATTAAAAACGAAAATATTTATTTTACCGACAGCAGAGTGGTTGAAGATCATGCTGGAAACTTCAATTGCGTATGTTTATACCGGAATGACTGTTCGATGAACAATATACTATTATCAAAAGGACCTCGTGTCTGTATCAGAGTTTGACAGAGGTACAGCGTCGGTACTCTCCAACTTAAGAGAATAAAACATGTTTCTATCACCATGACGACCATGATGATCGGGCAGTTTCGAGTTCCTATCACGTGTCTACTACGCTGTCATGGCACTCTGTCATATTTACGAGGCCACCCGATCCCATAGCACATAGTGCATAGAAACACGTTTCTAAGTTACAGAGTACCGGCGCAGGTGTGCCCAATATTTGATCATTTTTTGCGTGATTGTATTACCCATGACTACCCCAAACTGCTAAACATTTCCTGAAAAACCCACAATGAGCTCAGCAAAGGACGACTTTAAGGATATTATTCGTTTCGCCCTTTTGGCCTGTTGGGAGGCCTCCAGCGACGCACGTAAGTCGACAAGAAGGGAAAAATGAATTTATTACGAACGCTTCTATCGAACGAGATATAGAATTTATTACGAACGCTTCTATCGAACGAGATATAGAAAGCCGTCGCGATGAATACCAACAGGGAGAACACGGAAAATTCAATTTTACCACCTGCACAATGCCGGTGCAACGCCGCCTGAGGACGTTCCTAATGCACTAAATTACGAGACGGTTTTATAAATAAAGGGACGTAGGTTATGAGTAGGGGTTTTCCCTAGTGCTAGGAAAGAATCGTTGCTGATAAATCGTAAATAGGATCATTTTTTTAATGGTCAGCCTCTCGCAAAGGCTGAAAGCCCATGGCGCTGTAGAAGCACTGCGAGAGGATAAGTGCCTGTGCACGTTATATTTGAAACGTTGCAGGTTGTAGCCATCGGGAAACAAATTCCCCGGCAGCTGATTCCACAGCGTCGAAGTTCTACAAAAGAAGGAATTCTGGAGGAGACTGATTCGGGGAGTAAGGACCTCGACCTGGTAAGGATGAGCTCGCAGAGCTTCTCTAGTGTTCCTGGTTCAGACAACCTGTGGTGTTATTATCTGAGAGAGCTCACTCGAACATCTTCCGTGATAGAATCTGTAAAACAGGGATAGGTCAGCCACCCTCCTTCGATGTTCCAGGCTGTGGAGGTCCTTTGTGAGGTTAGGCGTATCGATTAGTCTATTCGCTCTTTTCTGGATAGTGTCCAGAAGCTTTAGGGAGTGCTTCGGAGCGCACCCCCACACATGGGATCAATGCTCCAGCGATGGTCGGATCTGTGCCTTGTAGAGCAGCAGCAGTTGCTCTGGTGTATACAACTTCCTACAGCGGAACAAAACTCCAAGCTTCTGGGATGCCGTTTTAGCAATGCTGACGACGTGGTCGTGCCAGGACATGTTATTGATGATGTTGATTCCCAAAGGTTGACGGAAGGTGATTCGACTATGGGGTGACCCTTCATTTCCACGGTTGGTAAGCCATCGTGAGACTTCTTTGTAAGTGTTGTTGCCTGAGTTTTTTGTACGTTGAACTGTACTTTATTTGCTAGTCCCCACTCGACAATTGTTTTGATATTTACAGTACACCAGGAACAGCAGAAACAGTGTAGGGATAGGACAGATCCCTGAGGAACACCGACGTTTATTGAAAATACGTCTGATGAACAGCCCTCGACTACAACAAACAGAGATCGGTCGTTCAAAAAGCTAATCAGCCACTGGCGCAGGCCAGGTGGTAGTCCATAAGCAGCAATCTTGACCAGAAGTCTGTCATGCTATACTCTGTCGAAAGTTTTCAATATATCAAGTGCAATAACATGGGATTCGCCATGATTGTCTATTGCTCTGTTCCACAAGTGAGTGACGGAGGTCACCTGTAGACCTGTGCTTACGGAAGCCATACTGGCGATCATTTACGATGTTATTGTTGTCCAGGTATTTCAGAAGCTCTGTGTTAATGACAGTCTCCATAACCTTAGACATGATGCTGAGAAGAGCCACAGCTGTATAATTGGTGGGATCAGTTTTTTTGCCTTTCTTAGGGATGGGTTGTACGCAGGCAATCTTCTACGAAGCGGGAAACACGCCTCGTTGATACGAAAGTTTGGATAAGTGTCTGTGCATTTGAGACGTTGCGGGTTGTAGCCATCTGGAAACAAATTCCCCGGCAGCTCATTCATAAGCGTAGAAGTTCTCCGAAACAAGGAATGCTGTAGGAGACTGGTTCGGGAAGTAGGGACCTCGACCTGGCAAGGACGAGCTCGCATCGATTAGTCTATTTGCTCTCTTCTGGATAATGTCCAGAAGCTTTTGAATGTGCTTCGAATGGGAGCAACTGAAAACAACAGAAAACCACAGAAGACAACAGAAGACAACAAAAAACTACAGAAAACCATAGAAAACAACAAACAACAGAAAGCAACTGAAAACAACAAAAAACAACATACAACAACATGAAACAGCAGAGAACAACAGAAAACAACAGAAGACAACAAAAAACTACATAAAACTACAGAAAACCACAGAAAACAATAGAAAGCAACTGAAAACAACATACAACAACATAAAACAGCAGAGAACAACAGAAAACGACAAAAAACAACAGAAGACAACAAAAAACTACACAAAGCTACAGAAAACCATAGAAAACAACAGAAAGCAACAAAGAACAGCACAAAACAACAGAAAATTACAGAATACAATAGCAAAACAACTTTTTATATGGTCAGCCTCCCGCAAAGGTTGATAGCCTATGGTGCTGTAGAAGCGCTGCGAGAGGATAGGTATCGGTGCACGTTAAATTTGAAACGCTGCAGGTTGTAACGGTCGGGAAACAAGTTCCCCTGCAGCCCATTCAACAGCGTCGAAGTTCTCCAAAAGAAGTAATGCTGGAGGAGACTGGTTCGTGGAGTAGGGACCTAAGGATGGAGAACTCTGTGAAGTAAACAACCTGCAACGGGAAATAGCCTGGTATACGGATGAATCAAGGGCTAAGCAGGGCACAAGAGCAGGAATCTTTAAAAGAGGAGCTAGACACAGCATTCTGCTCGGAAAATACGCTTCGGTATTTCAGTCAGAGATGTACGCCATCCTGCATTGTGCAAGGATAAACAATGAGCGATCCTACAGAAACAAGAGGATTGCGATACTTACTTACACACTTAGGGCACTAGAAGGTCCCAAAGTTAGGTCTGCTCTAGTATGGAAATGTCTACAAGAACTTTAAATGCTGGCAGAGCACAACAAAGTAACTTTGGAATGGATGCCAGGACACTCAAGCATAAGTGGCAATCAAAAGGCGGATGAGTTAGCAAGACTAGGATCGTTTGCTCTATACATTAGAGCAGAACCCACCCTGGGAATGCCTAAAAGCACAATCAGACACCAGGTCGGAGAATGGATGAAACATCAGCACACGGAGCAGTGGAACTTGTTGCTGGGATATGTTCATGGTAAAACGTTCATAAAAGCTCCATGTAAGAAAACAGCTCCTTGAGTGGGAATCAGCTCCGAATAATGATGGGTCTCCTCACGGGACATTGTGGCCTGAAGGAACACCTGAATAAAATGGGACTTTACAATGGAGGCCTCAACTGTAGACTATGTGGTAGCGGGACTGAGTCAGCCATACATGTGCTCTGTGAGTGCGAAGCGCTAGATCGCAAGAGACAACAGCTCTGTGGGAAGCCCAAGCTAGAACCAATGGTGTACAGCTCAGCACCAGGACCAGTAGGAAAATTGCAGGGATCCAGATTGCTGGAGTGGATACTATAAATGAGAGGAGTTATAATCCAATAGGCCTCAAGGCTTCAGTATTGACGGGGACATATCAAACGGATCCTGGAAAAAAAGGGACCTCGACCTGAGCTCGCAGAGCCTCTCTAGTGTTCCTCGTTCGGACGAACTTCGGTGTAATTATCTGGGAGAGCCCATTCGAACATCTTTCGTGATAGAATCTGTAAAACAGGGACAGGTCAGCTACCCTTCTTCATGTAGAAGTCGTCTGTTAGGTAAGGCGTACGATTAGTCTAATTTCTCTATTTTGGATAGTGTCCAGAAGCTTAAGAGTGCTTCGGAGCGCATCCCCACACATGGGAGCAATACTCCAACGATGGTTAGATCTCTGCCTTGTAGAGCAGTAGTTTGGTGTATATAGTTTCATACAGCGGAACAAAACTCAAAGCTTCTGGGATGCCGTTTTAGCAATATTGACGACGTGGTCCTGCCAGGACATGTTATTGTTTGGACGGCCTCTGGTGTTATTTTCTGGAAGAGATGGTCATGATGCTGCATGTCTGATGAGTGAACAATCTGGTGAGACAAAACCGCATATCATCACTTCATCCTACAACATACTATAAAAAAACCTGGAAAGACTTACTAACCTACTTTTCCGTTACGTCTACTGGCATGACATGACACAAAGGAATGGCAATTTCCCAAAAGTCACACGCAGCACACCCCGAACGGCGTCAACGAAGTGAGAGCTTATCACCATCAACGCCTAATCTCTATATGTCATCTTGAGCCTGTCTAGAAGTTTATTTTGCTGAAATAACGTAACATAACATCCAGCTAATCGTTCACACTTCAGATGATCCGAAAGTTGTGTTATGTGGACAACGAAAAAGGTTGGGGGAAGTTGGTTCAAGGGAGAATTAGCGTCAGTTTGCTTTGCGTTGATGTTTCTGAATTCAGTGCGATGGAAAACCTGCTAATTTGGAAAAAACTGCGTTAAATTATTGGACGCAGGACTAGTTGTAAATGGGGAATGTGGTTTTTCTTCTATGATCAGCCTCCCTCAAAGGCTGAAAGCCTATGGCGCTGTATAAGCACTGCGAGAGGATAAGTGTCTGTTCACGTTAGATTTGAAACGTTGCAGGTTGTAGCCATCGAGCAGCAAATTCCCCGGCAGCTGATTCCACAGCATCGAAGTTCTCCAAAAGAAAGAATGCTGGAGGAGACTGGTTCGGGGAGTAAGGACCTCGACCTGGTAAGGATGAGCTCGCAGAGCTTCTCTAGCATTCCTGGTTTGGACGGCCTTTGGTGTTATTATCTGGGAGAGCTCACTCGAACAGCTTCCGTGATAGAATCTGTAAAACAGGGATAGGTCAGCCACCCTCCTACGATGTTCCAGGCTGTGGAGGTCCTTTGTGAGGTTAGGCGTATCGATTAATTTAACTGATCTTTTCTGGATAGTGTCCAGAAGCTTGAGAGGGTGCTCTAGAGCATCCCCACACATGAAAGCAATACTCCAGCGATGGTCGTATCTGTGCCTTGTAGAACTACAATATTTGCTCTGGTGTATACAACTTCCTACAGCGGAACAAAACTCCAAGCTTCTGGGATGCCGTTTTAGCAGTACTGACGACGTGGTCGTGCCAGGACATGTTATTATTGATGTTGATCCCCAAAAGCTTGACGGAAGGTGAATCGACTATGGGGTTGGTAAGCCAGGTGGACCTCAGATAAGTTCATTTTGTTTTCCGCACTTTGAATATCATACAGTGAATAGTTATTTTGTGGAAGACTGTTTCTGCATGCTGATATGTTGAAGGTCGGTTTTGTCTGGAGCAAACTAATACATTCTTTATTTATTTATTTGTACTATACAATACAAATATTACCACCTCGAAGGCTATGCCTTGTATGAGGTATTGGCTTGACATACTGTACTTGTAATTGGTGAGCTCTTGATATTTCAAAGGCATTCGATCAACTGAGGCATGCAATTCTCCTAAACAAGCTTCCGTCCTACCGCGTCCCTGTTAGGCTTTGTGGATGGCTCGCAGACTTCCTCTTAGGTCGAAAAATCTCTGTCGTGGTAGATGGCTTTTCCTCTTCCTTCCATTACATGAATGCTGGGCTTCCGCAGGGATCGGTATTGGCTCTGACAATGTTTCTACTTCACATCAATGATCTACTCTCTAGCACTACACACCCAATCCACAGTTTTGCGGATGACAGTGCGCTGCATGCAGGCATCATGAGCAGTAGACCAATCTCTGTGGTCGAGCTGGAAGGCAGAAGACTGGCAGTGGCACCTTCACTTTCAAAGCATCTCGATACCATTACTGCTTGGGGGCTTAAGAATATGGTTGAATTTAATGCCTCCAAGACCCAGTGTTGTACGCTATCAAACAAGAAGTGCCCAAGCCAACACCAGGTTCTAATGAACAACCGGGCTCTGCCAAGAAGTCACTCATTCAAACTGTTAGGAGTCAACATTACAGAAAATCTGATCTGGCACGAACATGTTGCATCAATTGCAGCACCTGCTGATAAGAAGCTTGGGTACCTATTCAGATCCAGAAAGTACCTCTCACCATGTAACCTCCTCACGCTATATAAAGCCCAGATAAGACCTGGCTTAGAGTATTGCTCTCATGTCTGGGGAGCTGCTGCCCCTACTACCCTGTCTATACTAGATGCCGTCCAGAGAAGGGCAATTCAACTAATTGGTGACCCGGCCTTAACGCGCCACCTCCAGCCACTTTCTCACTGGCGTGTTGTTGGTGACCTCTCACTCTTCTACCGATATTCTAACGGAATCTGCTCCTCTGAGCTATCCTCTATCGTTCCGCCGCTCACTGCTCCTATCAGATGCACCCGTGCGACCGCTGCACCTTATCCTAAGGCGGTCGTTCTTCATACACCAATAACCGAGCGGTATGACCGCACATTCATTCCCAGGGTGTCCAATGCTTGGAATGGACTGCCAGGAGATGTATTTATTGGGCCTGCGGGTGTTGGCCTATTATTCAAGTCCCGCGTTAAGGGGCCTGGATACACACATGTATACATACGTATTTGCCATGTAAAACACGGATTCACAATTTCTCGCATAACTCACTCTATTTTCGAACTACATATATAATATTTCAGAAGGCGATAGTTAAGACCTTAATGAATGACAACTATTTTCGATTTTCTCAAAAAAGTTTTTTAATGTGCAAAAAAACTCGCAATGCAAAATCATACATTCTATAAATGCCTGTAATTTAACAACCAAATACGATATCAAAAAAAGGCTAAATAGTGGCACAAGCGCAAGCTTTCTTCATCAATTTGCTCTTTGAGTCATTACTGTAAGTTTAAAGGTAACGTCAGGAGCTTGGAAATGCGAAATTCATTTTTCTGGTGACCCTTGGACCTTACCTTTGGACCTTTTGACCTTACATTTGGATTTTTGGACTTACCTCCCCTCATCTTAGACACACACACGCATACTGGAGAAAGGGAACAGGCGGCCACGCCTCCTCGCTAACACGGGAATACGTCTTTTCTTGGATTCTCAATTTCGCGCGCTATACCCTAGACCCTTAACAAACATCCTCTAACATAAGCTTTTCACAGCAGCCGCGGTACTCTGGTATTTAGGCTCTGCCTGCGCGGTCTGCTCAGTTATAAAAAAGGACAGCAATACGAAAATATTTGCCTTTTGAGTAAGAACGAGGCTTTATAATTCAGAAGAAAAATAAAAGAAGTGAGCAAACATATTTTAGCATACTAATTATAGGCTACGTTCTACCACGCATTCCTGTGTGTCATTCCCTTGAGTACCAATTTTTTTTTGTTTGGTAGTAGTTGCATGTACATAATGAATGAGAACGAGTGAGATAACGAGTTTGTTTTCTGCAGTACTCAAGCATATCTAGTTATTATAGATCTAGAAAAGTAAATTATTTCTCTTCAGCCAAACAACAACAGGTGACATCATGCGTGACGATGCAAAATTATACCTTCTTCAGTAATTACTCCACGAGGCGGTGGCAAAAAAAACCGTTTCAAGTAAATTGACTCAGTGTTTGGTTATTTTTTATTGCGTCCATATCATCCATTACTTCAAATTCATTTTTATTGCGATTACAATTGAGGTTTTGAATAAATTTTTTTTGTCATAAATGGAAAGATCATACATAACTTTTATAACAAAACTGTTTTTGTTTTATTTTTTTTCGCAATAATTCAAAAGTTATATCAAAATAAAAATGGGTTTTTGAATCGAGTACCGAAAACACGCCGACGGCTCCCGAACCCTTGTGACGTCACCATGGCGGTAAGAATGCTCCTTTGACCAACGACGTTCTACTACGATACTAGATACTAGATTCCCAGCCAATCGCGAAAATGCGTACTGCTAAACTGGTAACTAGTGTATATTTGTTGCAACACAGTCGATGAATGAAGCTTGCAGCTCGAGACGAAGTCTACGATCGAAATAAATATGTTTTTGAATGTTTGAAGTTGAAGTCATATTACAGATTCCAGTAAGTAAGTAAGTACCTAGTCAAATATGTTTCGTTGAAAAGATCTCCTCAATCGAAGGATGGCCCAGTGGTTAGAGAGTCCGCTAGTGGATCTCAGGGCCTTTGGATCGAAACCCAGGCCTTCCAACTTTTTTTTTTAATTTTTTTTATCAAAAATTTTATTGATGTGCTTTTTGCACTTGTTACGCAAATTTTTTCTACGATCAACATAGATATGTTTGAATCAAATTTTGTGCCTGTCCTCTGGAAGACAGCTAATATTATTCTTATTCCTAAACCAGGAAAACCATTGACAGAAGTGGAGTCCTACAGACCTATCAGTCTACTACCAGTAATGTCAAAGATCCTGGAAAGCTATTATCTTCCAGACTTCAACCACTACTAATAGAACAACAACTAATACCAGCTCATCAATTTGGATTTAGAGAACAACATGCAACCACCGAACAGGTGCACCGTGTTTGCAAAACCATATATCGAGCTCTAGAAGACAAAATGTATTGCTCGGCCGCTTTCTTAGACATATCTCAGGCATTTGACAAAGTTTGGCATACTGGTCTACTCTACAAAATCAGAATGAATCTTCCCTACCACTACTTCCTTATCCTTAAGTCATATCTACATGACCGACACTTCTTCGTGCACCATCGAGAAGCGCAAACATCACTTTTTCCAATCAGTTCCGGGGTTCGATAGGGTAGCGTATCAGGACGCTTACTGTATATTCTCTTCACGGCTGACCTACCCACAAAGGATAACGTCACTATAGCTACTTATGCTGATGATACTGCAGTACTATCAGTGCATCCTAACCACATGGAGGCATCAAATCAGCTACAAAAAAGCCTTGACTACACAGAAACTTGGCTCAGGAGGTGGCGTATCAAAGCAAACGAATCAAAATCCGTCCATGTAACGTTTACTAACAGGAGGAACAACTGTTCGAATGTATCTCTAAATGGCCAGAATCTACAACAACAAGAATATGTAAAATATCTAGGCATGCACCTTGATCGAAGACTGACATGGAAAAAACACATCTTTACTAAACGGAAACAGCTAGGGCTGAAACTTCAAAACCTATATTGGTTGACAGGTCACAGATCCTCTCTATCGCTGAGCAACAAAGTCTTGATATATAAGGCCATAATAAAAACAATTTGGTGTTATGGTATAGAACTATGGGGATCGGCCTCGAATTCTAATATCGAAATACTGGAGAGGTTCCAAGCCAAAACATTACGACTCCTAACCAAAGCTCCCTGGTATGTTCCAAATGAATTTATCAGGCGCGACTTGCAAATCCCATCAGTGAAAGAAGAAGTGTCAAACATCACCGAGAGGTACAGAGCTCGTCTTCAAGAGCATCCCAACCTATTAGCCAGACACCTTATGCAGCATCAGGGCAGCCGCAGGTTGAAGAGACACATCCCAAGCGATCTTCCAGAAAGATTTTAGTGAATGTGTAGTGTGTAGTTCCCAGTGCTAAACTTTGTGTATGTGCAAAGATGTAAGAGGAAATAGTTACTGAACTGTTCCCTACATGTTAGTGTTAGTGCAACAAACTATTTGCTCATTGTGACTAGTTTTACAGATAGCAAATAAATTGGGAGTTAAATTAAAAAAAAAATATTACTTGCACTTCACAGTGCAAAAACTAAGTACAGGAGGCGGTGGACAATTCAAAAAATCAGTGGAAATGAGGTTTTTGACGTTTTTGACACTGAACGATGGCAGGCTACCGTTTTCAAAACTATTGATAATATTCGTGTGGGCAATACTCTAGCTCCGACTTAATGCATTTTGCCAGTTCACAACAGGTCTATTAAGACATTGTGACTATGATGATGATGGCCTTATTAAATAAATCGGTATACATTTTGGCACCATAAAGTAGAAGTTTTTTGTTTTATTAAACAACATCATTTAGTCGATAATTTTTGTTGTCACACTTGAAGCACGTCACATTCAACTCTCCAAAGGAAGATTGACACCCCGAAGGATCTTATCGTGGGAAAAAGAAAAAGCGAGTGGTAAACTGTATTTAAAGAGCCGATTTTAAAAAGCTGCAATAAGGAGTTGCATGAAAGATAAAAGATAACGATGGGAAATGTTTGCCGCCGCGCCATTTTGTCTGTGCTTCCTTTTTGCGTTAACGCGTACGCAAAGTCGGTAGCATTCACGGTCCGTTGACCACTGGATTGATGCCGGTTTCCTTCTTTGTCAAACAATCCTTAATAGGCACATGCAGCTGGGTACACGTCAGTAGCGGAGCTGAAGCAGCATATAGCAGAAGCATGAGGGACTTCTGGTCAAGCTTGCTGCTTATACAGGGTTATTCACGTTATTCGACACGGAGCATTATGGCTAAAGTATTTGATAAAAAAGAAAATAATAATTTGGGATGGATAGAGACCCATAAAGGCTACATTTTAAAAATATTTTCATGTTATACAGGGTGTCCCAAGAGCACGAAATGTATCAAAGTTATGTTTTTTTTAAATGGAATACCTCGTATATTATTGCATATTCAGATTCCTTCGTAAATTCTAATGTGACTTCATGTATCATACATGGCACCTAAAGCGAGCCGTTAGGGTGTAAATCACCATTTTCGGTATAAGTAGATATCAGGAAAAAATTGAATATCGCAGAGATTACAAAATATGGAAGGCTGTGACTTTGCCGTATTACTAAGCATAAAATGCATCAGCTTTGCTCAGACTGTCAAATTTAAATTACGTTTATGCTTGGAGAAATCGGTCGATGAATTAAGGAAACTTCGATCAGCGATAACTTGATTTTTTCAAATGGGAATGCCTAATTTTTTTTATACGGTTAAACGTAGAATTTGATAAGCTTTCTAACGATATAAGGTTGTGAATACCAATCTCTCGTAGTTTTCATTTAATTTTAAATTTTCAAACAAATCGGCGATTTTCAATTTGCCTACCTATAACCAACGTAGCAGGCCACGAAATATAAACAAAAACCTGTTCAGGTAGAAGAAAACAACTAACTTAGCTGAAAAATACACACGAACTAGACTAAAGGGACAAGATTATAAAAATTACTCACAACAAACAAAGTCCAACCAGAAACAACGGCGGTAACATATCTTTGGTCAAAGAGAAGCTGGAGTATGGCAGAAATGGATTTTTTCACGGCCTACTACTACTGCAATGTACTAGAGATTGGCAATTTCCAAAACCATTAAAAATTTTGAAATAAAGTAAAAACTACTACAGAACGTTGTAAGCAGTTTATTATTTTCATAACAAAATTTCACATTTTATGATATAAAAAAGTATGCAATTCTGTCAAAACTCAAGTCAAAAGTACCACTGACGGGAGTTCTGAAAATTCTTCAGTACCTATTAGCAAGGTCGCAGAAAATGAAGAATGAATTAAAATTTGTTCAAATTATAAAACATAACTTAAATGGCAGAAAATTTAAATCTGATTTGTCAGTATTTCTTTTGTGCAATATTGCTAATAGATATTGAAAAATAGAAGGGCTCCAGTCAGAGGTATCGACTTCGACGCAAATTAAGTACTTTTTTGCACCATTACATATGATTGATAGTTGCGTGCTGGAGCAACAGTCGCTGGTTGTTTCTGTTTCATATGAGGGTTTTTGATTGCCTTGGTAATTTTTAACCTCTAGTAAATTGCGGTAGCCAGTAGACAGTAAAAATATTTATTACTGCCATACTCCAGCTTCTCTTTGACCTTAGAGATGTTATCGCCGTTGTTTCTGGGAGAGTTGATTTGTTGTAAGGAATTTTTATAATCTTGTCCCTTTAGTCTAGTTAGTGTGTATTTTTCAGCTAAGTCAGTTGTTTTCTTCTAGCTGAACAGATTTTTGTTTATATTTCATGGCCTGCTACGTTGCTTATAGGTAGAAAAATTGAAAATCGCCGATTTGTTTGAAAATTTAAAATTAAATGAAAACTACGAGAGATTGGTATTCACAACCTTACATCGTTAGAAATCTTATCAAATTCTACGTTTAACCGTATAAAAAAAATTAGGCATTCCCATTTGAAAAAATCAAGTTATCGCTGATCGAAGTTTCCTTAATTCATCGACCGATTTCTCCAAGCATAAACGTAATTTAAATTTGACAGTCTCATCAAAGCTGATGCATTTTATGCTTAGTAATACGGCAAAGTCACAGCCTTCCATATTTTGAAATCTCTGCGATATTCAATTTTTTCCTGATATCTACTTATACCAAAAATGGTGATTTACACCCTAACGGTTCGCTTTAGGTGCCATGTATGATACATAAAGTCACACTAGAATTTACCAAGGAATCTGAATATGCAATAATATATGGGGTATTCCATTCAAAAAAACATAACTTTGATACATTTCGTGCTTTTGGGACACCCTGTATAACATGAAAATATTTTTAAAATGTAGCCTTTATGGGTCTCTATCCATCCCAAATTATTATTTTCTTTTTTATCAAATACTTTAGCCATAATGCTCCGTGTCGAATAACGTGAATAACCCTGTAGACTATCCAACCAGTCTTTTGGGGGTGAAAAATCTTCATAGAAAGTATGACGCGAGTGTCATACCCAGATGGATTCATCCCATTGTCTCTCCAAGCAAGATTAACCAGTATATGCATACTCCTCGACCGTATCCTTTTACATACCGGAAACCGCTCACGCATTACTTCGATATGTAAGGTGTTCAAAATTATGTATGCAATCTTTAAATGTCTACTGGTTGTTATTTATCTGTAGTTTTGATACATACCGAGCCTCTTCAGATTCTTTGGTCTGTATTATTTGACGAACCGTACTGTATACTTGTTGCCAGGTTTCTTGACTACCTACCAGACCTTCTGATAGGTTCGACATGTTCAGTGTCTTGCCGGAATTTTGGAAAAATCTTTCTCTCGCACCAGACCATCTGGGGCATTGAAAAAGCGTATGTTGGGTGTCATCTTCCTCTCCGCAGTAGAGGCACTCACTATTCGGGGATCTTCTACGCTGAAAAAGATATTTTCGACAACGTGACTTGGGTCATATAGTAATCTGTCTCACCACCCTGTCTGTCGATCCACTTCCGTATATTTGGAATTAATTGATGTGTCCATCTACCATACGTACCATCGTTCCACTTTCGCTGCCATTCTGTTAACAGGTTGTCTCTAGCTGTGCTCTTGTTCGTGCCGTTGTTAACATCCAATCTTTCCCTTATTAGTAATTCTATCGGAGGTACACCCCAACGCCTTCAGCGGAAATGGTTCTATACGCGCTGCATATCCTTATAGATATTTTCCTCTGCACTCTTTCGAGTTTCATTATCTATTTTTTACTTGCAGTATGCCATATAGGTCCGCCTACGTTTGGTAATAAACACGCTAGAGCTGATATAGTTTTTTCCACTTTGGCGATGGTTTGTCTAATGTGTTCCGAAAAAGTGAGTTTAGTTTCCAACCATACTCCCAAGTACTTTTTAGCTTTACTTGGTTTAATCACTGTTCCTTGGATGTTGAATACTACCGCTGAGAGTTTTCGCTTGGTCGTTAGTAGTACCGCTTGAGTTTTCTGGGAAGCAAGAGTGAGATTATTGTTTTCCATCCAGCTAACTACACGATGCATTGACCTGTTTGCGGTACTCATCAGTGATTCTTCAGTATTCGCTGTTATAACCATCGCCAAATCATCACCCGATAGTCGAGTCACCTTCCGTCAAGCTTTTGAGGATCAATATTAACAATAACATGTCCTGGCATGACTATGTCGTCAGTATTGCTATGACGGCATCCCAGAAGCTTGGAGTTTTGTTCCGCTGTAAGAAGCTGTCTACACCAAAGCAACTACTGCTGCTCTACAAGGCACAGATCCGACCATCGTTGGAGTATTGCTCCCGTGTGTGGGGATGCACTCCGAAAAACTCTCTAAAGCTTCTGGACACTATCCAGACTAACCAGTACGGCTAACCTCACAAAGGACCTCCACAGCCTGGAACATCGAAGAATTGTGGCTGGCCTGTCCCTGTTTCACAGATGAAGGATTACCTCCTTGGTACTTACTATACTAATAAACCAACGTCTGAATGGACTAGTATCATGGGAAATGTATGTATTGTAATGAGCAATTAGAGTAATAGATACGCCGACCCTCACAGCCTGGAACATCGAAGGAGGGTGGCTGGCCCGCCCCTGTTTTACAAATTTTATCACGGAAGATGCTCGAGTGAGCTCTCCCAGATAATAACACCGAACGCCATCCAAACATGGAATACTAGAGAGGCTCCTCGAGCTCATCCTTACCAGGTTGGGGTCCTTACTCCTCGAACCAGGTCCCTCCAGCATTCCTTCTGTTGGAGAATTTCGACGCTGTGGAATGAGCTGTAGGAGGATCTTGTTTCCCAATGGCTACAACCTGCAGCGTTTAAAATCTAACGTACACAGACACGTATCCTCTCGCAGCGCTTCTATAGCGCCAGAGGCTGTCCAGTGTCCAGTCAAGTCAATTTAGATTTGTAGATTTCTTTCCACTCTTTATCACTTGAGAATGCCTGTTAGGTGCACAGTTGAGTAGTTAACCCATGGAGGATATCTTTGATGAATGATGATGATCTGATGATCCAAGTATATATTGCTGTATTTAAGTACTTCAAAGTATTATTAAAAAATACTTCAAAGTTAAAGTCTTTCCCCAGAAGAAATAGGTGCGCAAACACAACAAGTTCTACTCTGCCATGGACCAATACTAATTTCAGGCAACGATTTAAATGGATTACTTGACATTCGTAAACAATTAAAATATTTTTCTCTTTCAGTTAGCTTCATCTCTTGCAACAGATTATGGTACTCTCTTTGCTTCTTCCTGTTTTTAATAATTAAACCTATGAACTTCGCTTCCCTCTTTTCATCCATTAGAGGGATAAAAGCAAAATATTTATTGAATTCACTTAGTGCGCTCGCTGAATTACCATTTTCAAATACAAGTTCACGAAAGCTGTCTGCTGTCAAATTACGTATGACATCAGATAAAAAGTTAAACTGTTTTCAACTTCACTGATCGTCGTATAAAGTTAAAAATATCGGACGTAACTTAGGCGCCAATACATCATGAATATTTCATCCAATAGAGCAATTCCGTGATGACGCGGAGTGACGTCATCATCAGCTGATATTGGACAAACAGCTTTGCGGTTCGCTCGCAGACTTCCTCTCAGGTCGGAAAATCTCTGTCGTGGTAGACGGCTTTTCCTCTTCTTTCCATAGCATCAATGCCGGGGTTCCGTAGGGATCGGTATTGGCTCCGACATTGTTTCTGCTTCACATTAATGATCTACTCTCTAGCACTACAAACCCAATCCACAGTTTTGCGGATGCTGCTCTATTGCTGCATGCAGGCATCATGAGCAATAGACCGATCTCTGTGGTCGAGCTGGAATGCAGAAGACTGGCAGTGGCAGCTTCACTTTCAAAGGATCTCGATACCATTACCGCTTGGGGGCTTACGAATATGGTTAAATTTAATGCCTCCAAGACCCAGTATTGTACGCTATCAAACAAGAAGTACCCAAGCCAACACCAGGTTCTAATGAACAACCGGGCTCTGCCAAGGAGTCACTCATTAAAGCTGTTAGGAGTCAACATTACAGAAAATCTGATTTGGCACGAACACGTCGCGTTGATTTCGACAGCTGCTGGTCAAAAGCTTGGGAACCTATTTAAAGCCAGAAAGTATTTCTCACCATGTAACCTCCTCACGCTATATAAAGCCCAGATAAGACCTTGCCTGGAGTATTGCTCTCATGTCTGGGGAGCTGCTGCCCCTACTACCCTGTCTATACTAGATGCCGTCCAGAGAAGGGCAATTCGACTAATTAGCGATCCGGCCTTAACGCGCCATCTTCAGTTACTTTCTCACCGGCGTGTTGTTGGTGACCCCTCGTTCTTCTACCGATATTCCAACGGAATCTGCTCCTCTGAGCTATCCGCTATCGTTCCGCCGCTCACTGCTCCTAACAGATGTGCCCGTGAGACCGCTGCATCTCATCCTAAGACGGTCGTTCTTCATACATCAAGAACTGAGCGGTACAACCGCATATTTATTTCCAGAGTGTCCAAGGCTTGGAATGGACTGCCAGAAGATGCATTTATTGGGCCTGCGGGTATTGGCCCATTCAAATCTCACGTTAACAAACTTCCCCTAACATAACCCTTTCACAGCAGCCGCGGTACTCTGGTATTTAGGCTCTGCCTGCGCGGTCTGCTAGTTATAAAGAAACAAAGGAGCTTGTGTCATCTGAATACTATTGTTCTACCTACTCTCAACGGTTTTTTATCGTAAATTTGGCAATCACAGCATGTAACAACCGTGATAAAATTTGATACTCGAACTATATGCATTTCTTCACCTAAAATTCTATTCGTGAAGTACACTCACTGGCACGAAAAATGTGACTCCTTTTTTTCCTTGTCTGGTGATGTTTTATCGTTTTAGTAACTTATACACAAATAAAGCAACATGTTTTAAGTAATTTCTAACATTAATCAACCATTTAATTGAAACAAATTCTTTTGTTACAATACTACAGAAAAACATAGATCGCCAGTTTGCTAAAATGGTCTTAAATTATTGAAAAATCAAACGCATTGCGCTAGCTCAACATTTTTCTTTCCCATCTTATAATTTTTTCTTCCTCCTCTTTGCTCATAGTCCACGTCTCACAAGCATATGTCGCTGTTGGTCTTATAACAGTTGTATAAATTCCCTCTTTGGTCTTTCGGGATACATATTTGGATTTCATAAGATTTTTCAGGGCTCCATACCTCTGGTTTCCTTTGATGATCCTTGCCTGTATTTCTTGTTTCTCCTGTCCCTTTTGCTCTATGATTAGGGCATGGACGCTGAAGGCAGCCATTGTGAATAAGATCGACGCGTTTAAAATGTGGACTTTGCGACGAATGCTAAGAGTGTCCTGGGTCGACCATGAGAGAAATGAGAACGTTCTCCAGAGAGCTGAGTTAGCAGAACGAGAACTTTTTGAGGTTATAAGGAAGAGGAAATTAGCTTACTTAGGCTACATAATGCGTGGGGAACGCTATCACCTCCTGCGTCTCATTCTTCAAGGTAAGATCGAAGGTGGGAGAAGAGGAATTGGAAGAAAATAGCTATCATGGCTGAGAAACATCCATCACTGTACAGGAATAAGCGACTTCCAGGAATTACAGAGGGCTGCAATGAATGGCATGATCTGATGAATTAATTGTTGGTATTTGGATGTTTTTCCATCACTTTAAATATATTTACAGTTGTTTCAAATCCATGTCATTGTAAGAATTCAATCCTTATATTCGAAGTAATCACAGGTACGCCAATAAATTCAAAATAATTTTATATTCATTATAACGATATGTATAATCCTTCTAATACCAGTATTGACATATAATGTAATCAAAACATCCTTTTGTTTTCGAAATTTACCCTATGTTTCATTTAAGCAAAGCATACAATCTATTCGCTGTACAAAAATTATTACTGCAACAGCAGTTCGTGATAATTCATCTGATAAAAAATAATTTTGTTTCAATGGCCCTTGTCGTTCGCTGAACTATAATTAGTATTCGGCAGGACTGATGTTCCCATTCAATGAAGGTAAGAATAAAGAATAGGGGGATGATCTCAGTGCTACTATCGCCGCGAACTCGTCAACATGGACGTGTTGTGTCATTTTAAATGTGTCCAGTTATATATTAAATGGAGGACCTACTGAGAAATTGGGACTTAGAAGAGCTAACACCAACATTTGGATGTAGGTATTTAGATTAGTCAGACAGTTATATTTCAGGTAATAATGCAACAACTGGTGCAGGCTTATGTCTAATTCTTATATCATGCACCTTATAACTTCACACAAAATCACACCATTAAACATCCAAACGAATCAATCAGCTGTCCTCGCAATAAAATCTGTTGGTACAAGGAAAAGAAAGTAGTTTAGAATCAATTACCAAACACAGATTCGATTCAACGACAGGCTGCGATTGTATCATTCATTGGAATTCAATGACATCTTGTAGTTGAATCGACAATACGATATATTCATTATAACGATATGTATAATCCTTCTAATACCACTATTGACATATAATGCAATCAAATATACTTTTGTTTTCGAAATTTACCCTATGCTTCATTTAAGCAAAGCATACAATCTATTCAATGTACAAAAATTATTACTGCAACAGCAGTTCGTGATAATTCATCTGATAAAAATTAATTTTGTTTCAATGGTCCTTGTCGTTCGCTGAACTATAATCAGTATTCGGTGGGACTGATGTCCCAATTCAATAGAGGTAAGAATAAAGAACAGGGGGATGATCTCAGTGCTACTATCGCCGCGAACTCGTCAACATGGACGAAGTTGTTCGTTGTGTTATTTCGGTGCTAGCCGTGTTGTGTCATCTGGCGGTTCTGCGTATTGCATCAGCAATTGTGTGATTTAAATGTGTCCAGTTATATATTAAATGAAGGACCTACTGAAAAATTGGGACTTAGAAGAGCTAACAGCAACATTTGTATGTAGGTATTTAGATTAGTCAGACAGTTATATTTCAGGTAATAATGCAACAACTGGTGCAGGCTTATAGTATGTCTAATTCTTATATCATGCTCCTTATAACTGCACACAAAATCACGCCATTAAACATCCAAACGAATCAGTCAGCTGTCCTCGCAATAAAACCTGTTGGTCCAAGGAAAAGAAAGTAGTTTGGGATCAATTACCAAACACAGATTCGATTCAATGACAGGCTGCAGTTGAATTATTCATTGGAATCCAATGACATCTTGTAGTTGAATCGACTAATTCGCTACCAACTATACGCTTCCCATTGGAGAAAACGTCGCTGTATTTGAGGAATGCTGAGTGTAACGTCCCATTGAATCAAAGCGTCAGTCTTTGACAAAACGACAGATCTTTCTGTGTGTGCCACCCTAAGAAGTACAAGTAGATTTATTCACCATTTAATACAAAGACATCTATATATGGTAAGTCATATCAAGAACATTGAAAACATTGAATATAACACATGATTACATAAAGAAACATTAAAAGAATACATTAGTAATACAGAATAGGTATAAAGACACAACTTTAGATATACAAACGATAAAGACGATACAAAATTTAAAAACTCATCAGTGCTATAGAAACACTCGCTGAGCATAATATCTTTAACCGTTTTTTTAAACTTGATGTGACTGAGGGCTCGTATATCGTCCGGTAAGAAGATGAAGAACTACGCCTATGAAGATATCACGTTAGCTTGGTACTTTATACAGACACACATCGAAAGAGTTCTTTGTCTGTAGCAAGTACGAGTATACGTCGAGCCATTATGGACAGACTGCCTCCCTTCTGCACACACAGGGAGCGATTTTTCTTTCTCTTTGCTTCTCCGCGCCTTTGACAGCGCTCAGATTCTAATTGTGGGAAATAATAAAAGGAACTCGAGCCAAATGCAAATGTGAATGCATCAAACAGAACGCGGTTACGCCTTTTCTCATCTATCGGACGCACCGTTTTCTGTCAAAAAGCCTAGTTATATCGTTAAGTGTTGCCTAAAAACTGTTATATACAGGGTGTTTATTGAGTATATTAACAAACTTTAACCACGAATAGTACTTCGAAAAATAGAAAGAAAATGTCATATGAATATGGGTCCGAAAATGCTTCCTAAGGGAGCTACGCTCCTTTGCATGGGGCACCCTGAAGACGGTTTTCCCTCGATATTCTCGAAACCGTTCATAAGAAAATTACGAAATTAGGTATGGTGGGTAAACTTTTGACGCTGAATCTGATTTTGAATTCAGAATTTCATAATTTTAATCAGAGGCGTATCGTACGGGAGGAGCTTAGGGTAAAAATAACCCCATATTCTAAATGGTAATTTTTTTGATATTTTGATTTCAGAATATGGTATTTCAAAGATTTTTACGTAAAAATTGTCTCTTGGTACATCTCGATAGGGCTAACCGTTTTCGAGAAAAATGCACATTATTGAATCGATGCAGGCTATTGTAAATAAATAAATGTTCTTGCTCATTGACTTTTATGCTTTTCCATGTTTCACATCCGTACAATAACAATAATTTCACGTTAGTATTGAAAATACGCAATTCGGTTCTGATTGAGTACGTGGCAGATTGCTCAACTCTGTCAAAAGAGCCTAATGCTCTTTTTGCTTTTAGTAGATGTTGTTGAATATTTCGATCTGTCCCTCCTGTGTCATTGTTTTTTTTATGGTCGGCCTCCCGCAAAGGCTGAAAGCCCATGGCACTGTAGAAGCGCTGCGAGAGGATAAGTGTCGGTTCACGTTATATTTGAAACGCTGCAGGTTGCAGCCGTCGGGAAACAAATTCCCCGGCAGCTGATTCCACAGCGTCGAAGTTCTCCAAAAGAAGGAATGCTGGAGGAGACTGGTTCGGGGAGTAAGGTCCTCGACCTGGTAAGGATGAGCTCGCAGAGCCTCTCTAGTGTTCCTGGTTCGGACGGCCTTTGGTGTTATTATCTGGGAGAGCTCACTCGAACATCTTCCGTGATAGAATCTGTAAAACAGGGTAATAAAGCTAACAATCGTCAGCTATGATACCTTGGTCATCAGCAAAAAACAGCATGTAAAGGATATCGTCATTAATATAGAAACCCAATTTACTGTCCTTTTGTGTTCATGATTTTAAAGCTTCCTGAAGATAGATTTTGAAAAATAGAAGAGCAAGAGGCCAACCTTGTCTCAGACCTTCGGTTCCTTTGTCTTTGTCTTAACAGACATGTTGTGAACTCGTAAAATGCATTAAGTCGGAGCAATAGTATTGCCGATACGAATATTATCAATAGTTTTGAGAGCTCGCCATCGTTCGCGATCTACTGTCAGTTTAGTGGCGCTCTTGATACTCATATCCAGCAACTGTTTCGTCGTATCCACCCAGCGTGTAGGGGAACGGCCACGGCGCCGCCCACTTGGGGTATGACCCAGAACTACAAGTTTCTCCATATTATCGCTTCTGTGTATATGTCCGAAGAATGTAAGCATTCTCGTCGACACAATGGAGGACAGTCTCTTTGGATTACCGAGCTCATCCAGTATGGAAACCTTAGTTCGATGAGGGGTATAAGGAACTCAGCATCCTCCTCCATGTCC
The DNA here is from genome assembly GCA_951848785.1 of Callosobruchus maculatus. NCBI lineage: Eukaryota > Metazoa > Arthropoda > Insecta > Coleoptera > Chrysomelidae > Callosobruchus > Callosobruchus maculatus. The sequence continues at coordinate 1,802,790 of CATOUR010000004.1, read as the reverse complement.
ACATTTCAAAAGCTCGATCTACCTTTTTAACAGTCCAATTTTCCGAGGCATACAAAAATATGGAGAACACAAGAGACTGAAACAGCGACATTTTTGTAGCTTTAGTGATGTTATGGTCACGCCATATTTTAGTAAGCTTTGTCATGGCCACACGTGCCTGTTAAATGCGCCGTCGAATCTCATTTTCTCAGCTACCCGAATTGTCGATGAAAGAACCAAGGTATACAAAACTTTGAACTACTTCACAACGGTCGATTGACTTTATTTCTCGATGATTATCATGCTCTCTATCTACGATCATAACCCTGGTCTTATCGTAGTTAATACCAAGACCATACGCAGCACTACGTTGTTCTAAGATGTTTAATAGAGCTACTAGTTCTTCCTGAGAAGCTGCAATAAGGGTTGTATCGTCAGAAAATCTTAAGTTGGATATTTTGCTTCCGCCAATAGTTACACCGTCATTCCTGTAGTCTAATACTTGTCTCATCACAAATTTGGAGTAAATGTTAAACAACATCGGAGATAATACACATCCCTGACGAACTCCTTTTCTGGTTGTTGTTTGACCAAACAGGTTACCATCAATTCTTACACGAGCCGAATTAGACTCGTAGAGTTGCTGTATGAGAAACACTAGGTGATAGGGAACTCCCATAGAAATGAGAATTTCCCACAGTTTCCACCCAGCGTGGGAACTCCCATAGAAATGAGAATTTCCCACAGTTTAGGCCTCTTTACGTTATCAAACGCCTTAGAAGAGTCCACAAAGCAGATAAAAACTGGAAAATACTGCTCTCTGGCTTTTTCAATAATTTGTCTTGAGTTTAAGGTCTGTTCACGCGTACCGCGTCCTTTCACGAAACCTGCCTGCACCTGAGAAATTTGTCAGCCAATAAAACCCTCCAAACGAGATTGTAAAATATATAGTAGAACCTTGCTTGCATGACAGATTAATGAAAGTAGGCGATAATTGTCTGGATTTGTTGGAGATCCCTTTCTACGGAGTGGAACAAAAATTGATGTGTACCATTCATCTGGCCAAACACCGGAGGACCAGATAGTCTTAAAAATATTATGTAAAAGAGGAATGCCGTCGTCACCCAAACATTTTAACGTTTCATCCGAAAGAGCATCAATGCCTGTAGCTTTGTTTGTTTTTAGCTTGTTGAGGGCATGTTCCACTTTACTTTGAAATCCTGCCTATTTTCACGGAACTTGTAATGTTCAAATGTAATGTCATAACGTCGATCTAAGCTTTAGCGATACCATAAAAGGTCATTTTGGATATGTGATATATTTTATCTCAAAACTTTTGCTAATTACGTTATAGCAGGTGCACTATTGTATTGACTATACCTGAGACCTACTTTTCAGCCATTCCAATTATTCTTCTCATCCAGGTTCACAATTTTTGTGGTGTTTTTTCTCTTGCGGACGCGCCAAAACCGTCGGCAGATAATAGGTTGGATTACGAACCCAATTTGATCAAAATTGATCGCTGAACCCGATCTCATTACTTTTTAAGCTTATTGCGGCGCTATGGCCGCAATATTTGCGGAAAATTAAAAGGAACAAACGTCGACGGGAAAGCACGCATCGGTTTGAACTGGATTCAGATTTATCACAGATCCTTTCCGAAATATGCTTCATTTGGGATATCGGGATCCGCGGAATGGAATGGGGTTTCATTTGAATTTCAGGACCGGCGGTGAGGAAATGACAGCGGTTTATGGTCTCACCTTTATCGAGGTCGATCGTATACCGGGATGGATCAGAAAGTAGCAAGGTTATGGTCGTATATCATAATAATAAGTCTTTATTCAGGGATCATCAGATGATGACATAGAATGTGTCAAGATTATGTTATAAAACAAATGGACTAGTATCATGAATTTTATTTCTGGTTGCATATGATAGAGTACGTCATAAAGAGCATCTCATTTTTTTCTCCGATTTTTTTGGGCACAGGAAAGCCGTGAGAATGAGGAAAATATTTGAATTCTCCTAGGGCAGTGACGTCACTGCCCTATAGGCGAACAGCCAATCAAAAGACAGATATGTGTGCTGTGTTGCCGCATTCTGATGGCGCGCGGAGCTGTACGCGGGCTGGCTCATCTGTCTTGTCTTCTGTTCCCGTCTGATATGTTTTGTGGTTTTAATGTCCCGTGATCCGAAATTCCAGGGCTGTTCCAAATTACGGTTCTATCACCGTCCTAGAACTGTTTTCATCATGTCCCACCCATTTTGTGATTCTAGAATCGATGATTGGTTGGTACGCTGGTGGACCAACCAATCATCGTTTTGAGAACTGTAAAATGGGCGGGGCATGATGAAAACAGTTCTAGGACGGTGATAGAACCATAATTTGGAACAGCCCTTCCGAAAGCTAAGTTAAGGTTCCTGATCCGTCAATCCTGTCAATCAATCGTCATTCGGTCATTGTCATTTCCAAATTCCATTGGGCTTTGGCTGTAATTTTCAAGAATCTTAAAGTTATTATTATTTGTTTGCGTTTATTTGTACAGGATATCCTTTTATTCCATTTTGGTAGGTTTCAAGTTATTTTATCATAACATAACCAACAAGTATGGGTAAAATCGATAGTGGATTCACAAACGCCGATTCAGATAACCTGCCTAAAGTTGATATGGCTATGGTGAACGACTTTTATGTGGATAATATGCAGTTCTTCAATACGAAGATGAGAAATGTGAAAGCTAAGAAGTGAGTTTCAAATTATTTATAACACTTTGGATAGCAAATAACATGTTTATGTGAAATGTAAATGTTTTGCGAGTCGGAGCTGTTCTTGGCAACAATGCACTGCTGATAATTCACGCGGTTGGCACTGATTGGCTGAATTTGAATTCCTTTCTTTAAACTTTAGAATGAAATTACTAAAAAACAAAATGATGTAGAAAGTAACGAAATGCAGCAGAACGTTTATTTGTGTATGCACTAAGCGGCCATAATAATTAAATCATTGTTCTTAACCTCGTGATACTAGTCCATTGTCAAAATTGTAGTCATATACAACACTGTATCAAACCAACATATATATGTTTACCGATACACACATTAAAAAACACAGATAACAATAATACCAAAGAACAGGCACATAAAAATAAATAAATTAGATAAGGAGCAGAATCTCACCAGGTGAATATTTACAACAGTATAGTTAAAAAAAAATTCTTATATATGTATATTGTGAGAACATTGCCCAAAAGAGGGACTACAGATTATCACAAAGATACTCAGAGATGGAATAATAGCTTTATTAGCAGAGTCTTAACTTCCTTTTACTTCCCACACCGATAGGTGAGGGGAGTATTGTGATGGCGAAAATTTTCGATTTTGAGATAATACACTTTTTGGGCGTTTCATGATGTCTACATAACGAAAATCCATGTCACTCATTTCCGTCGGTCTGTCTGTCTGTCGGTCTGTCTGTCGGTCTGTCTGTCGGTCTGTCTGTCGGTCTGTCTGTCGGTCTGTCTGTCGGTCTGTCTGTCGGTCTGTCTGTCGGTCTGTCTGTCGGTCTGTCGGTCTGTCGGTCTGTCGGTCTGTCGGTCTGTCGGTCTGTCGGTCTGTCGGTCTGTCGGTCTGTCGGTCTGTCGGTCTGTCGGTCTGTCGGTCTGTCGGTCTGTCGGTCTGTCTGTACGCGTTTTTGTGTCCTCGTAATCTCAGTAACCGCTGCATGGATTGTGATGAAATTTGGGCAGCGATATGCTGGGGGGTCGTAGTAGGTAATGTTCTTATAATTTTGAAAATCGGTGCAGGGGCGGCGGAGTAATTAGCAAAAAACAAAAAAAATTAAATATTCCTCAAACTTCGTTTTTAGGCGTTTTAGAGGTTCCTGATCATTTTTTACTTTTTTTTGGGTGGGGGTGAAATTGGGGTGGTTGGGGGGTGGGGGGTTGTAAAATTGAAAAATTTGTTGCTTTCATAATAGACTGTCCACTGACCCATGAAGGAAGACCCAGCAACATAAATAACTTTTTTAGGTCCATGCGAACATTGCCTTGCCTATTGCAGAAACCAAATGACTTAGAATTTTTTCTGGTGTAAACATACGAGAGTATTGCTTTAGATCCTTCTATATTGTGTTACAAGGAAACTGTTGAATTGATTTTAATGAAATTTTGACACAGTATTACTACCGTGGCGAGGATGGAAAACGCGTATGGTTTTTATAAATCGTGCCAGTGGCGGTGCAGAAATAATAAAAAAAGTAAAAGAATAAAAACAGCTCAAACTTCGTTTTTAAACGTTTTAAAGGTTCCTGATCATTTTCTGCGTTTTTTTTGGGTGGGGTGAAATTGGGGTGGTTAGGGGGTGGGGGGTTGAAAAACTGAAAAATTTCTTGTATTCATAATAGGCTGTCCACTAGCCTGTGAAGGAAGAACTAGCGACATAAATCAACTTTTTAGGTCCATCCGAACATTGCCTAGCGTATTACGGAAACTAAGGGACTTAGAATTTTCTTTATACATACATACGAGTATTTATTGCTTTAGATCTTTTTGTACTTTGTAACGTGGACACTATTAAATTGATTCTAAATAAATTTTGACACAGTATTATTACCGTGATGAGGATGGAAAACGCCTCGGAAAACGCGTATGTTTGTTAAATATCGTGCCAGTGGCAGCGTATATAGCAATAATCAAAAAACTAAAAGTTTGAAAACAACTCAAACTTCGTTTTTAGATGGTTTAGGCTGTCCATTGACCTCTGAAGGAAAGACTTAGTGGCATAAGACAATTTTAGGGGAGGAAAGGCTGCCGATGATTTGGTTGCAAGGAGATCTCAGACTAAAGCTTCATGCTATGGGAAAATAGTAAACTGATATCACAGTAATGTGTGGGAAGTACTGAGTCAATCAACTTGACTCCATTTTTTGAATACATATTAGCTGTTTTGATAATGTTAGGCAGTTTGTTAAAAAGTTTTATGCCCATGTACTTAGGACTGGACTCTGCAATTGACAACCTATGTGCTGGTATCTCCAAGATATGCGAATTTCTCGTAGTATAGGTGTTGTTCCTGATAAGTGAATGAAAACTATTGTAGTTGGCTTTTACATAAAGTAGTATCTCATATAGTTATAAATGCATGGTACGGGGAGTATTCCTAAATTAACAAACCACTCTCTACAGCTAGTTCTATTGGGCATCCCAAGAATCAGCCTACTTACTCGCTTTTGGATTAAGAAAACCCTGTTTGCTTCTTGGGAGCAACCTCAGGCAATTATACCGTAAGAAGCAGTTGAATGAAAATATGTATAATAATAAGTTAAAATTACCGATCTTTCTACTAAAAATCTCAGTCGATTTATATAGTAACAAATTGGTATAAGCCTTTTACAGATATAATCAACATGTATATCCCATCCACAGTTATATAATAGGTGGACTCCCAGAAATTTCACTGAATCACCTTGCCTGATACTACCCTCACGAGACTTCACGAGGAGGCTATGGTTCAGGCCAGAAGGATGGATGAACATGGTTTTGTTTTGGTTTAGCTCTAGGCTATTTTGAGAAAACCAATCGTTGATTTTGACCAGTTCTTTTGATGCTGATCCAGCTAAGTCTGAAGTATTACACGCGTTTATCATTACAGAACCCGTGTGGGGGCGGGTTAGAATATCTCCCATCGTGTATCCTGCGTGTCGTAAAAGGCGACTAAAAGGAACAGAACTACTGTCGGTATAAGCAGTAACCTCTTCTCAACCAACAGCTTTGGGTGGACGAGTTGAGAAGAGTCAGGATACCTTCTTGTCCTTGGGGTGAGAAATTGTCCCTAAAGGCAGATGAACTAGTACATACCATCTATTCAACGGCGTGAGGATGCAGAAAGCAAATGGGAAACTACTGCATTAAAGATCTTAAAGATATCCGAAGAGAAACTCGTGAAATGAGTGAATGCGTTTTAGGAGTTCACAACATGTCTGTTAAGACATTGTGACTATGATGATGATCATTACAGAAGTGTCGTCAGCGTACATAACACACTGGTTACTGGGAAAATCATTTACAAAGATGATATACAGCAAGAATCCCAAAATGGATCCCTGTGGTACACCAACCTCAGTACTAAGATAGAGAGCACGATAATCATCGAGCAATAAAGTCAGTAGGCCGCTGTGAAGTAGTTCAAAGTTTTGTGTACCTCGGTTCTTTGATCGACAAGTCGGGTAGCTGTGAAAATGAGATTCGACGGCGCATTCAACAGGCACGTGTGGCCATGACGAAGCTTACTAAAATATGGCGTGACCATAACATCACTAAAGCTACCAAAATGTCGCTGGTTCAGGCTCTTGTGTTCTCCATATTTTTGTATGGCTCGGAAACTTGGACTGTTAAATGATAGATCGAGCTCGCATAGATGCTTTTGAAATGTGGACGTGGAGGAGAATGCTGAGAGTTCCTTATACTGCCCATCGAACTAACGTTTCCATACTGGATGAGGTCGGTAATCCAAACAGACTATCCTCCATTGTGTCGACGAGAATGCTTACATTTTACGGACATATACACAGAAGCGATAATATGGTGAAACTTGTTGTTCAGGGTCATGCCCCGAGTGGGCGGCGCCGTGACCGTTCCCCTACACGCTGGGTGGATACGACGAAACAGTTGCTGGATATGAGTATCAAGAGCGCCACTGAACTGACAGTAAATTGCGAATGATGGTGAGCTATACTTTTCAGAACTATTGATAATATTCGTGTCGGCAATACTCTAGCTCCGACTTAATGCATTTTACGAGTTCACAACATGCCTGTTAAGACATTGTGGCTATAACATCTACAAAGTGCTAATGTAGAAAACGACACACAAATTAACCATATATCACAAACAAACACATGTAAAGTTAGAGTAGGTACATAATTATTTAGGTTATTATTAGCAACAATGAATGTTGCAGATCACAGATAATTTATTTATTTTGATTTATTTATTTATCAGTACTGGCCATACAAATACAGTAATATTTCCCTAACCTATAAGATGAATTCATTGATACGTTACTGCATTTTTCCTTCGATTGAGCAACATCTTCGAAATCATCTAACAAATATACTTCGAAAGAATAAAATGCTTTGGATTGGAGGTAAGCTTTAATTTTTTGATTGAAATGTAAACTGTCAAGAGATTTCAGGTTATCAGGCAAAACATTATAAAACTTGATGCAGTAGTAGTTGATGCTGTTCTTTGACTTATGCAGCCTCAATTGATTTTGACATAATTTGTCTCTGTTCCCGGTTTCATAGCTATGGTGCTATACAGGGTAACCATTATGTATGTATGTAAAACAAAAAACGCAGAGGCACGTCATAAGATTTGTCTGGCCCCCATGGTCATCCCCTAAAAAACTTTGATTGACAAGGGGTATCGAGCAATATTTTGTTGCAAATATAGTCAGTGTCAGTGTGAGGGTGCCACCTAAGAGAGCTGTTCAAAGCTAATGCCCAGGAATTTAGCAACACCGACTTGTTCAACTGTACTTTCAAGTGCTTTTACTAACAAACTGTGGTCAAAATCATGATTTGCTTGAGAGGAACGTATGCATTTAGTTTTGTTAGTATTCAGCAGGAGCCCATTATCTTGAAACCGTTGCTGCACTCTTCTTAGTTCTTGAGTAGCGTTTGTTGTTAGTGATGCAATATTACTATCACTAACCAACACAGAAATGTCGTCTGCATACATAACGTGATTTTCGCTATCAAAATCATTGACGAAAGTAATATAGAGCAATGGGCCCGAGACAGAACCCTGTGGTATTCCTTCTTCACTTTCACGAATATCTGATTTATGGTTGTTAATTCCAATATAATGTTATTATTACTGTTGGTATAGCATCGTTGTACAATATACTATTATTTACTCATTTTACTTCCCACACCGATAGGTGAGGGGAATATTGTGATCGCGAAAATTTTCGATTTTGAGATAATACGTTTTTTGGACGTTTTATGATGTCTACATAACGAAAATCCACGTCACTCATTTCCGTCGGTCTGTCTGTCGGTCTGTCTGTCGGTCCGTCTGTCGGTCTGTCTGTCGGTCTGTCTGTCTGTCTGTACGCATTTTTCTAGCCACATAATCTCAGTAACGGCTGGATGGATTGTTATGTAATTTGGGCAGCGATATGCCGTGGTGTCGTAGTAGGTAATGTTCCTATAATTTCGAAAATCGGTGCATAGGCGGCGGAGTAATTAGCAAAAAACGAAAAATTTTAAATATGCCCCAAACTTCGTTTTTAGACGTTTTAGAAGTTCCTGATCGTTTTCTACTTTTTTTTTTGGTAGGGGTGAAATTGGGGTGGTTGGTGGGTGGGGGGTTGTAAAATTAAAAAATTTGTTTCTTTTATAATAGACTGTCCACTGACCTGTGAAGGAAGTCCTAGGTTAGGTTAGGTTAGGGGGGTCAAACGTACAGGCCGGGTTAGGTAGCCCCAACACTGCAGCCATTGGCTTATTGTATTGTCCTGTGCGTTTGTTAATCCGTGAAGAGTTTTGTGACCTTGATAAGATCCAAGAGTCTCTTCACGATATCTCGATTGGGGAGTGATTTGGGGTTGTTAGGCCCTATCAGTCTGAATCTCCACCAGCGTAGAGCCTCACATTCAAAGATTATGTGAGAGGCTGTTTCGTCGTCCTCGTCACATAGTCTGCATATTGGGTTTTCTTTGAAGATCCCTAATGTGTGTAGATGTTTTCTTAGGCCGCAGTGTCCGGTTAGGAGGCCGGTTATTAGCCTAGTTTCTTTCCTATTTAATTTTAGGATCTCTTCAGCTAGTTTTGGTGTGGGTTGTTTCACCATCAGCTTGCTGTGTCTGAGCTTTGGATGTGACTGCCAGTATTTTAGGTGCTGTGAATGCACCCACTGGTTTATCGTAGTTTTTACCAAAGATCTTGAAATGCCTATCGCCGGTTCGGGGCCGGTAAAGCTGGATGCCGATCCGTGTCGTGCTAGGGTGTCTGCTTTTTCGTTCCCTTCAATTCCCTTGTGACCTGGCACCCAAGGAAGTCCTAGCGACATAAATAACTTTTTTAGGTCCATCCGAACATTGCCTTGCCTGTTACAGAAACCAAAGAACATACGAGTATTGCTTTAGATCGTTCTATATTATGTAACGAAGAAACTGTTGAATTGAATTGATTTTAATGAAATTTTGACATAGTATTACTACCGTGGCGAGGATAGAAAATGCGTATGGTTTTTATAAATCGTGCCAGTGGCGGCGCAGAAATAATAAAAAAACTAAAAATATAAAAATAGCTCAAACTTCGTTTTTAAATGTTTTAGAGGGTCCTGATCATTTTCTGAGTTTTTTTGGGTGGGGGTTAAATTGGGGTGGTTGGGGGGTGGGGGGTTGAAAAACTGAAAAATTTGCAGTATTAATAATAGGCTGTCCACTGACCTGTGAAGGAAGACCTAGCGACATAGATCAGCCTTTTAGGTCTGTTTGAACATTGCCTTGCCTATTACCGAAACTAAGGGACTTAGAATTTTCTGTATACATACGAGTATTTATTGCTTTAGATCGTTTTGTATTTTGTAACGTGGAAACTATTAAATTGATTCTAATGAAATTTTGATACATTATTATTACTGTGGTGAGGATAGAAAACGCGTATGCTTGTTAGAAATCGTGTCAGTGGCAGCGTAACAATAATCAAAAAACTAAAAATATGAAAACAGCTCAAACTTCGTTTTTAGATGTTTAAGGGGTTCCTGACCGTTTTCTACCTTTTTTCGGTGGAGGTGAAATTGGGGCGATGATTAGGTTGCAAGGGGATCTCAGACTAAAGCTTCATGCTATGGGAAAATAATAAACTGGTATCACCGTAATGTGTGGGAAGTACTGAGTCAATCAACTTGACTTCATTTTTTTTCTATGATTTTATTCAATGCACTATTATGAGAATAAACAAATATGTATACGTATATGATGCAATTTTGATCACAGGCAAAAGCTGGCAAAATATTCCAGATTTTAGGCCTTCCACCGTGGCCTGTCAATCGGTTAGAGGCAGCGTTTGGTGTGTCGGGGTATGAGGACAGACACAGGCATTTTCAATATAACTGGTCATGCTAGTCACCTTCGCTTCGCTCACCTATCCAGGCTGGCCTCTCATTACACCGGAATTCCATTTAAATAATTTCCAGTCGTCAAATGGCATCCGACCAAATTGGATATCGATTGCAGCATCACTGTCGACTCCAGTGCCCCTCAGCTCCCGATTGACAGCCCACTCTGGATCCAGCCTGGATGCTGCCAGCGGACTGAAAAGATTCGCGATTTCTAAAACTGACGTGGAAAAGGCACTTCGTTTCTGTAATATGTGAGGCAATGTCCGGATGGACCTAAAAAAGTGTATTATATCGCTGGGTCTTCCTTTCACATATTCAATCATCAATACAACAAATTTTTCGGTTTTACAACCCCCCTACCCCCAAACCACCACCATTTCACCGCTACCCAAGAAAGCAAAAAATGATCAGGAACGCCCAAAACGCCTAAAAACGAAGCTTGAGCTGTTTTTATACTTTTACTTTTATAAATAACGCTGCACCGCCACTGACATAATTTATAAAAACCATAAAAGTATTCCAGCCTCACCAAGGTAATACTACTGTGTCGAAATTTAATTAAAATCAATTCAATAAATTCCACGTTACACATTACAGAACTACCTAAAGTTATACTCGTATTGTAATAGGCAATATTTGGATAGATCTAAGACGTGTATTATGACTTATATGGATTCTGTAGATTCTGTATTTTCCGTAGATTCCGTAGATCCTGCATATTTTGTTGATTCTGCATATTTTATAGATTCTCAATATTCTGTAGATTATGTAGACTATGTAGACTATGCAGAATCTGTAGAATCTGTACAATCTGTAGAATCTGTAGAATCTGTAGAATCTGTAGAATCTGTAGAATCTGTAGAATCTGTAGAATCTGTAGAATGTGTAGAATGTGTAGCATGTGTAGAATCTGTAGAATCTGTAGAATCTGTAGAATCTGTAGAATCTGTAGAATCTGTAGAATCTGTAGAATCTGTAGAATCTGTAGAATCTGTAGAATCTGTAGAATCTGTAGAATCTGTAGAATCTGTAGAATCTGTAGAATCCGTATAATCCGTAGAATCCGTAGAATCCGTATAATCCGTAGAATCCGTAGAATCCGTATAATCCGTAGAATCCGTAGTATCCGTAGAATCCGTAGAATCTGTAGAATTTGTAGAATCTCTAGATTCTGTAGATTCCGTAGATTGTGTAGATTATGTAGATTATGTAGATTATGTAGATTATGTAGATTATGTAGATTATGTAGATTATGTAGATTATGTAGATTATGTAGATTATGTAGATTATGTAGATTATGTAGATTATGTAGATTATGTAGATTATGTAGATTATGTAGATTATGTAGATTATGTAGATTATGTAGATTATGTAGATTATGTAGATTATGTAGATTATGTAGATTATGTAGATTATGTAGATTATGTAGATTATGTAGATTATGTAGATTATGTAGATTATGTAGATTATGTAGATTATGTAGATTATGTAGATTATGTAGATTATGTAGATTATGTAGATTATGTAGATTATGTAGATTATGTAGATTATGTAGATTATGTAGATTATGTAGATTATGTAGATTATGTAGATTATGTAGATTATGTAGATTATGTAGATTATGTAGATTATGTAGATTATGTAGATTATGTAGATTATGTAGATTATGTAGATTATGTAGATTATGTAGATTATGTAGATTATGTAGATTATGTAGATTATGTAGATTATGTAGATTATGTAGATTATGTAGATTATGTAGATTATGTAGATTATGTAGATTATGTAGATTATGTAGATTATGTAGATTATGTAGATTATGTAGATTATGTAGATTATGTAGATTATGTAGATTATGTAGATTATGTAGATTATGTAGATTATGTAGATTATGTAGATTATGTAGATTATGTAGATTATGTATATTATGTAGATTATGTAGATTATGTAGATTATGTAGATTATGTAGATTATGGAGAGTATGGAGATTATGTAGATTATGTAGATTATGTAGATTATGTAGATTATGTAGATTATGTAGATTATGGAGATTATGGAGATTATGCAGATTATGCAGATTATGCAGATTATGCAGATTATGCAGATTATGCAGATTATGCAGATTATGCAGATTATGCAGATTATGCAGATTATGCAGATTATGCAGATTATGCAGATTATGCAGATTATGCAGATTATGCAGATTATGCAGATTATGCAGATTATGCAGATTATGCAGATTATGCAGATTATGCAGATTATGCAGATTATGCAGATTATGCAGATTATGCAGATTATGCAGATTATGCAGATTATGCAGATTATGCAGATTATGCAGATTATGCAGATTATGCAGATTATGCAGATTATGCAGATTATGCAGATTATGCAGATTATGCAGATTATGCAGATTATGCAGATTATGCAGATTATGCAGATTATGCAGATTATGCAGATTATGCAGATTATGCAGATTATGTAGATTATGTAGACTATGTAGATTGTGTAGATTATATACATTATGTAGATTATGTAGATTATTTAGATTATGTACATATTTCAGATTTTATACATTCTGCAGATATTTAAAACTTTTTGTTTTTTACTAATTACCCCGCCGCAAAGCACACCTATCGCTACCCAAATTTTATCACAATCCGTGCAGCGGTTACAGAGATTACGAGGCTAGAAAAACGTCAACTGGCAGATAGACAGACAAACCGCAAGACCGACAGACCAACGGAAATGAGTGGCGTGGATTTTCGTTATGTAGATAACATAAAACTCCCTTAAAAGCGTATTACCTCTCACCTATCGATGTATGAAGTAAAAGAATGGAGACTACTTTGAAGATAGTTGTTGAAGCGGTTTAAATTAATGTCAGCGGAATTTAGATTTAGAAGGTCAACCAACAAAAACGCCCTAAAAAACCACCTGAGAAGATATCTCGTAAACATGTGCCCATATTCGTTAACTACTGAGCTAAGTGAATTTTTTCAACCTGAGCTTATAGTTTCGTGTTTTATTTTATATTTTAGTGTTTAGGCTGCCTCTGAATATGCGTGCTGACCTTTTAAATGCCTGTAATGACTTGTTTTGTATTTTTGTTTTTGTTAGTTTGTTGTGAATTGTGCCAGTTTTTGAGTATTGTTTGTTTATATTTATTTTCCATCTATTTTTCTATATTATCTCTATACGCTTTTATTGACTAGTCATAATATGACTAAAAAAATTATAAAAAATAAAATATGGACTCATTCCAAAGACACAAAATAGTCAAACTCTGGGCAAGTGTCACTATACTCATTAACTCATAATTAAACCTTTTACTAACTGTTCATTGGAAAATAATTGCAGTGTCAGTTTCATAAAACTTTAACGAGCTCTCCTCAAAATATTCATTTTTTGAGATAAAACAGTCTTTTTCCAAACAGACGATATATCATTGTACAATGATCACAAGACAATAAATTCTATTCTATTCTATTCACCATCTTATTTTTTATCATACTGGAATAGCATTAGTCTCTTAATCTTTTGATGCATCCTTGTATAACCCTTCTTTGAAGGACATCCCAAAGCTGGGAGCTTTACGTTCTGATTTACAGCGATTTCTATTAAAACATATCTAGTCTCATTTCATCGAAATCGGGGCATATTTAAACTCCGGCTTCCATTTTACGGCTTTTCGGAAGCTGCACGATTCACTGGAAGTACTTAAACGCTATCTATTTCAGACGTTTCTATCTGGAATACGTATTTAACTGCTCGTCATTTCGCTGGCCTTAATTAAATATACTTCAACTACAGCCATTAAGTTGAAGGTATGTATCCGAAGGAGAAGCTCTGATTTCAATACAACTTTTCAAGTTGTACTCAATAGGTAGACAGATCTTCAGATCTTCAGGTTTGCCTAAGAAATCTAAAATCTTTATTTGACTTTCTATCGAGATGAAATCTTGTGTTTTGGATAATTTGAGAGTGCCGATTACAAATGATGTGGCAGTTTTGAGTTTCAGTCTCGTTTGACTAAAGTCAAAAATTTCAGATCTTTCACATCATCATCAGGTTTGCCTAAAAAATCGAAAATCTTTATTTGGCTGCCTATTAAGATAAAACCTTGTATTTTGGATAATTTGAGGGTGCTGTTTACAAATCTGGTAGCAGTTTTGAGTTTAAGTCTCATTTGACGAAGATCAAAAATTTCAGGATGTTTCACATCATCAGGTTTGCCTAAAAAAATCGAAAATCTTTATTTGGCTATCCATTAAGTTGGAAGCTTGTATTTTGGGAAATTTGAGGATGCTGATTGCAAATTCGGTCGAAATTTTGAGTTTCAGTCTTGTTTGACGAAAATCAATAATTTCAGGATCTTTCACATCACGTTTGCCTAAAAAAGTCGAAAATCTTTATTTGGCTTTCTATTAAGATGAAACCCTGTATTTTAGATAATTTGAGGATGCTGATCACAAATCCAGTCGCCATTTTGAGCTCCAGTCTCGTTTGATGAAAATCAAAGATTTCAGACCTTTCACATATCAGGTTTGCCTAAAAAAATCGAAAATCTTTATTTGGCTTTCTATTAAGATGAAACATTATACTTTGGGAAATTTGAGGATGCTGATTACATATCCCGTCGCCGTTTTGAGTTTCAGTCTCGTTTGACGAAAATCAAAAATTTCAGATGTTTCACATCATTAGGTTTGCCTAAAAAAATCGAAAATCTTTATTTGGCTTTCTATTAAGATGAAACCTTGTATTTTAGATAATTTGAGGATGTTGATTATAAATCCGGCCGCCGTTTTGAGTTTCAGGCTTGTTTGACGAAAATCAAAAATTTTGGACCTTTTACATCATCAGGTTTGCCTAACAAATCGAAAATCTTTATTTGGCTTTCTATTAAGATGAAACCTTGTATTTTGCGGAATTTGAGGATGGTGATTACAAATTCGGCCGCCGTTTTGAGTTTCAGACTCGTTTAACGAAAATCAAGAATTTCAGGACCTTTTACATCATCAGGTTTGCCTAAAAAATCGAAAATCTTTATTTGGCTTTCTATTACGATGAAACCTTGTATTTTAGATAATTTGAGGATGCTAATTACAAATCCGAATGGCGTTTTAGTTTCAGACTCGTTTGACGAAAATAAAAAATTTCAGGACCTTTCACATCATCGGGTTTGCCTAAAAAATCGAAAATCTTTATTTGGTTTTCTATTAAGATGAAACCTCGTGTTGTGGATAGTTTGAGGGTGCTAATCATAAATCAGGTATCACTTTTGATTTTCAGCATTGTTTGACGAAAATCAAAAATTTCAAATCTTTCACATCATCAGGGTTACCTAAAAAAATCGAAAATCTTTATTTGGCTTTCTATTAAGATGAACCCTTGTATTTTATGTAATTTAAGGGTGCTAATTACAAATTCAGTCGCAGTTTTGAGTTTCAGTCTCGTTTGACGGAAATAAAAAATTTCAGATCACTCGGGCTGGCGGGTGTACCTAAAAAAATCGAAAACCTTTATTTGGCTTTTTATTGAGATGAAACTTCGCATTTCAGATACTTCCAAGGTGCTGATTACAAATCCAGTATGCTGATTACAAATTCAGTCGCCGTTTTGAATTTCAGTCTCGTTTGAAGAAAATAAAATATTTCAGGATCTTTCACGCTATCAGGTTTGTCTAAAAAAATCGAAAATTTTTATTTGGATTTCTATTATGATGAAACCTTGTATTTTGGGGAATTTGAGGATGCTGATTACAAATCCAGTTGCCGTTTTGAGTTTCAGTCTCGTTTGACAAAAATCAAAAATTTCAGATTTTTCACATCATCAGGTCTGCCTAAAAAAATCGAAAACCTTTATTTGGCATTCTATATTGAGATGAAACCTCGTGGTTTGGATAATTTGGGAGTACTCATCATAAATCAGGTGGCACTTTTGATTTTCTGCATTGTTTGACGAAAATCAAAAATTTTAGATCTTTCACATCATCAGGTTTGCCGAAAAAATCGAAAACCTTTATTTGGCTTTCCATTAAGACGAAACCTTGTATTTTGAGGAATTTGAGGATGCTGATTACAAAATCGGTCGCAGTTTCGAGTTTCAGTTTCGTTTAATGAAAATAAAAAATTTCAGGGTCTTTCACATCATCAGGTTTGCCTAAAAAAATCGAAAATCTTTATTTGGCTTTCTACCAAGCTAGCTAAAAGAAATCAAAGTTTAACAAGTATCACATATGCTACATTGACGCATATTACGCCGTTCCACCTGAAAATTGAACTTTTAAATGCATAATTCGCCTCATAATAAGATGAGCACTTAGCCTGTTTTAATACCGTACCATTTAGTCAGTGAGGGCCCTAATGTCATAGAGATGCCGTACGCTCTGCGGCTAAGTGAATGCACTTTCGCAGGATCGCGTGGAATCTCCTAACGAGAGTTTGGCGAAATTAGCAGGTATTACGTCCAATATGCTGCAGAGTGTGGCATCACTCTGATTAAACTAGGTATGCAGACGGTGTACCTCAATACCGAGAACGAAACATCAAATCAGACACAGCTTTATTAAATGTGAACATAAATTTTGGCTGCCTAAGCAAAACAAGAGAGAAAGCCTGAACAGTTTAGAACAATGGTTCGACGATGATAATTTAAAACGAAACACAGAGAAAATCAAATAGACAAAATATTTGCTCCGAGGCAACAATATGGTAGGTTATACGGTCAAATCAGCGATAGCCGAACATGCGATTAAGGAGAGAAGCCACAGGATCAAGTTTGAAGAAACTCAGGTTCTTGCCGCAACGTCTTCAGACCATGCCAGACTTCAAAGAGAAGCCATCGAAATACAAAAACACCACGATAATTTTAATAGAAAAGAAGAAATACAGAAAATCAACAGGACATGGGTACCCATCCTAAAGGACCTGAAGACACTGCCATATCGCAGGCGGCGGGGCTACCAACGTTACCTGATTGGGCCACGTCACCTGTCATCATCATAGTCACAATGTCTTAACAGACATGTTGTGAACTCGTAAAATGCATTAAGTCGGAGCTAGAGTATTGCCTACACGAATATTATCAATAGTTTTGAGCACTGTAGCTCGCCATCGTTCGCGATTTGTTGTCAGTTTAGTGGCGCTCTTGACACTCACATCCAGCAACTGCTTCGTCGTATCTACCCAGCATGTAGGGGGACGGCCACGGCGCCGCCCACTCGGGGCATGACCCTGAACTACAAGTTTCTCCATATTATCGCTTCTGTGTATATGTCCGAAGAATGTATGCATTCTCGTCGACACAATGGAGGATAGTTTCTTTGGATTACCGACCTCATCCAGTATGGAGACGTTAGTTCGATGGGCGGTATAAGGAACTCTCAGCATTCTCCTCCATGTCCACATTTCAAAAGCGTCTATACGAGCTCGATCTGCTTTTTAACAGTCCAAGTTTCCGAGGCATACAAAAATATGGAGAACACAAGAGACTGAACCAGCGACATTTTTGTAGCTTTAGTGATGTTATGGTCACGCCATATTTTAGTAAGCTTTGTCATGGCCACACGTGCCTGTTGAATGCGCCGTCGAATCTCATTTTCACAGCTACCCGAATTATCGATCAAAGAACCGAGGTATATAAAACTTTGAACTACTTCACAACGGCCTATTGACTTTATTTCTCGATAATTATCATGCTCTCTATCTACGATCATAACCTTGGTTTTATTGTAGTTAATACCAAGCCCATACTCTGCACTACGTTGTTCTAATATGTTTAATAGAGAGACTAGTTCTTCCTGAGAAGCTGCAATAAGGGTTGTATCGTCAGCAAATCTTAAGTTGGATATTTTGCTTCCGCCAATAGTTACACCGTCATTCCAGTTGTCTAATACCTGTCTCATCACAAATTCAGAGTAAATGTTAAACAAAATCGGAGATAATACACATCCCTGGCGAACTCCTTTTCTGGTTGCAGTTTGACTAGACAGGTTACCATCAATTCTTACACGAGCCGAATTAGACTCGTAGAGTTGCTGTATGAGAAACACTAGGTGACGAGGAACTCCCATAGAGATGAGGATTTCCCACAGTTTAGGCCACTTTACGTTATCAAACGCCTTAGAATAGTCAAAGCGGATAAAAATCGGAAAATAATGCTCTCTGGCTTTTTCAATAATCTGTCTTAAGTTTAAGATCTGTTCACACGTACCGCGTCCTTTCACGAAACCTGTCTGCGCCTGAGAAATTTGCCAGCCAATAAAACCCTCCAAACGAGATTGATTGATCATAGTACTGTAGAAATGAAATAACCTATTCATTTGTTACATCAATATTAACTTCAAAATTACTTAATTCTCGAACAACTGTTCACCCAAGGGACAATAGAATAGAAAGGAGAGAAACACATCGGAACCTGAACTCATTTTAAGTGCCTTAATTCAGCCGAATGCTGGAAACGAATTTGTCGAATATCGCAGCTGATTGGCTGCAGTTCAGCTAATTGGAAATAAATCAAATTTGGCCATTTATAATTTATTTTGCCTTCCTCAGTCAATTGCTCCGAGCAGCCAACAGGAAACTTAATGTATAAAGCGCGAAGTGGAGCGTTTTAAAAGACTGTATACAGGGTGTTTGAGTGAAATGGGCTTAGGATCATATCGTCCGCATCTATTATAGTGCTTCCAACGAATTCGAATAGGTTAGAAGAAGTAAACAAGGGTTTTGTTTGGTGCTGCAGTCACTTGACATTAATAAGGCGAATGGGCCCGACATGATTCCCTCCACTGTTGCCAAGAAGTGCGCTCCGGAGCTCGCTCCCATATCTACCCGCCTCTTTCGGATGTCTTACGATTCCGGCATTTATCCAAAAGACTAGAAAACGGCTTGCATCCAGCCGGTGCCAAAAGGGGGATCCAAAACTGATCCGACCAACTACAGACCTACAGCTCTGCTTTCTGTAATCAGTAAAGTGTTGGAGAGATGCGTCAACCAAGAGCTCATTAAATACCTAGAGCTCCATCACTTAATCAACGACAGACAATATGGATTCCGACACCAAAGATCAACTGGGGATCTCCTGGCTTACATCACACATGTGTGGAGCAAACTCATCCAGTCATTTGGCCAGGCTCACGTTGTTGCTCTCGATATTTCAAAGGCATTCGGTCAACTGTGGCATGCAGCTCTCCTAAACAAGCTTCCGTCTTATGGGCTCCCTGTTAAGCTCTGCGGTTGGCTCGCAGACTTCCTCTCAGGTCGAAAAATCTCTGTCGTGGTAGACGGCTTTTCCTCTTCTTTCTATAGCATCAATGCCGGGTTTCCGCAGGGATCGGTATTGGCTCCGACATTGTTTCTGCTTCATATTAATGATCTACTCTCTAGCACTACAAACCCAATCCATAGTTTTGCAGATGACAGTACGCTGCATGCAGGCATCATGAGCAATAGACCGATCTCTGTGGTCGAGCTGGAACGCAGAAGACTGGCAGTGGCAGCTTCACTTTCAAAGGATCTCGATACCATTACCGCTTGAGGGCTTAAGAATATGGTTAAATTTAATGCCTCCAAGACCCAGTATTCAAATATTCGAACAAGAAGTGCCCAAGCCAACTCTAGGTTCTAATGAACAACCAGGCTCTGCCAAGGAGTCACTCATTCAAGCTGTTAGGAGTCAACATTACAGAAAATCTGATCTGGCACGAACACGTCGCGTCAATTGCAACAGCTGCTGGTAAAAAGCTTAAGGTACCTATTTAGAGCCAGAAAGTATTTCTCACTATGTAACCTCCTCACGCTATATAAAGCCCCGATAAGACCTTGCCTGGAGAATTGCTCTCATGTCTAGGGAGCTGCTGACCCTACTACCCTGTCTATGCTAGATGCCGTCCAGAGAAGGGCAATTCGACTAATTGGCGATCCGGCCTTAACGCGCCACCTTCAGTCACTTTCTCACCGGCGTGTTGTTGGTGACCTCTCACTCTTTTACCGATATTCCAAGGAAGCTGCTCCTCTGAGCTATCCTCTATCGTTCCGCCGCTCACTGCTCCTATCAGATGTACACGTGCGACCGCTGCATCTCATCCTAAGACGGTCGTTCTTCATACATCAAGAACTGAGCGGTACAACCGCACATTTATTCCCATGGTGTCCAAGGCTTGGAATGGACTGCCAGAAGATGTATTTATTGGGCCTGCGGGTATTGGCCCATTCAAATCTCGCGTTAACAAACTTCCCCTAACATAACCCTTTCACAGCAGCCGCGGTACTCTGGTATTTAGGCTCTGCCTGCGCGGTTTGCTCAGTTATATAAAAAAAATTCATCAACCGCAATACTTTTTTCTCAGGGTCCGGATTTCACTTGAGAGTGGTATTATACTAGTGGTAAGGAATCGAAGTAGAAGGATTCTCTTAGATTGTATTGAAGAATTACAATAGTTCTATTAATCAACTTATTTCACCACTGCACAAAGTATCTACATGTCACAAAACGTGTTAAAACCTATTCTCTCATGTCGAACACTTTCGCGACTACAATTCTACCGCCGCCTATTCATGTGCGAAGTAAAATACGCGTGTCACATCCTAAGGGCTCGAAATGCCTGTTTGCATATATTTCGTACACCCTCGGATAATTTCTAGCTACCCCCAGGGCTAGAGCTGAAAAGGGGACTGGTCTTTCCATTTTGTTAAACCAGCCCTGTCATTATATATTTTCTCGAAGAGTTGGCTCACGTCAATTAGAGAAAAGCGGATGCACGAAAGGGTGCAACATTATTAGGTAATTGAAAGCGAAATTTAAAACCGTACAAGGGGTAATATAAAGACCTTGTTGAATTGGACCTTCGCAGCATAAGAAACGTCTAAGCGTAGCAATAACATCATCATCATAGTCACAATGTCTTAACAGACATGTTTTGAACTCGTATGTAGCTTTCAACCAAAACAACAATGGATTAGTAGTCACACATTATCTGTTACGTAGAAGCCTTAACATCTCAGGTCTTGATTCAAATACAAAGCAAAACGCATATAGACAGCTCTCACGCGAGATTAATAGACTATGCCGAAGAGATAAGAAGCCTTATATACAGCAATTGTGTTAGGAAATAGAGACGTATGCCAATACTAATCATCCGAAAGAGATGTTTTTTAACGTCAAATGCCTCAGCCGGGATTTTAAACCCAAATCTTGGGCTGTTAAAAATCCCGAGGGACAGCTAATTACCAACTTGCATGAGGTTATTGAGGTATGACGAAATTACTGCGAAAACCTGTACCATGAGGATGGCCCTCTCATTGGATTTTGAATATGAAGCTGAAGTTCTTTTGTCTGAAGTGGAACATGCCCTCAGCAAGTTAAAAACTAATAGAGCTACAGGCATTGATGCTATGTCTGCCGAAACATTAAAATGCTTGAGTGAAGACGGCATCTCTCTTTTATATAATATTTGTAAGGGGGTCTGGTCCTCCGGTGTTTGGTCAGATGAATGGTGCACATCCATTTTTGTTCCACTTCATAAAAAAGGATCTCCAACAAATCCAAACAGTTATCGCCTACTTTCGTTAATCTCTCATGCAAGCAAGGTTCTTCTATATATTTTACAGTCTCGTTTGGAGGGTTTTATTGGTAGCAAATTTCTCAGGCGCAGGCAGGGTTCGTAAAAGGACGCGGTACGCGTGAACAGATCTTAAACTTAAGACAGATTATTGAGAAAGCCAGAGAGCATTATTTTCCCGTTTTTATCTGCTTTGTGGACTATTCTAAGGCGTTTGATAACGTAAAGTGGCCTAAACTGTGGGAAATCCTTATCTCAATGGGAGTCCCTTACCACTTAGTATTTCTCATACAGCAACTCTATGAGTCTAGCTCAGCTCGTGTAAGAATTGATGGTAACCTGTCTGGTCAAACAGCAACAAGAAAGGGAGTTCATCAGGGATGCGTATTATCTCCGACGTTATTTAACATTTACTCTGAATTTGTGATGAGACAGGTATTGGACAACTGGAACGGCGGTATAACTATTGGCGGAAACAAAATATCTAACTTAAGATTTGCTGACGATACAACCCTTATTGCTGCTTCTCAGGAAGAACTAGTAGCTCTATATTGAACGTTTTAGAACAACACTGTGCAGCATATGGTCTGGGTATTAACTACAACAAGACCAAGGTTATTATCGTAGATAGAGAGCATGACAATCATCGAGAAATAAAGTCAATAGGCCGTTGTGAAGTAGTTCAAAGTTTTGTGTACCTCGGTTCTTTGATCGACAATTCAGGTAGCTGTGAGAATGAGATTCGACGGCGCATTCAACAGGCACCGGTGGCCATGACAAAGCTTACTAAAATATGGCGTGACCATAACATCACTAAAGCTACCAAAATGTCACTGGTTCAGTCTCTTGTGTTCTCCATATTTTTGTATGCCTCGGAAACTTGGACTGTTAAAAAGGCAGATCGAGCTCGCATAGATGCTGTTGAAGTGTGGACGTGGAGGAGAATGCTGATAATTCCTAATACCGCCCATATGAGTATCAAGAGCGCCACTGAACTGACAGTAAATCGCGACCGATGGCGAGCTACAGTTCTCAAAACTGTCGGCAATACTCTAGCTCCGACTTAATGCACTTTACGTGTTCACAACATGTCTGTTAAGACATTGTGACTATGATATGAGAGTGGCGCAGTGGCGCTCTTGATATTCATATTCAGCAACTGTTTCGTCGTATCCACCCAGCGTGTAGGGGAACGACCACGGCGCCGCCCACTCGGGGCATGACCCTGAACTACAAGTTTCTCTATATTAACGCTTCTGTGTATATGTCAGAAGAAGGTAAGCATTCTCGTCGACACAATGGAGCATAGCCTCTTTGGATTACCGAGCTCATCCAGTATTAAACGTTAGTTCGATGGGCGGTATCAGGAATTCTCAACATTCTCATCCAGGTCCACATTTCAAAAGCATCTATGCGAGCTCGATCTGCCTCTTTAACAGTCTAAGCTTCCGAGGCCTTCAAAAATATGGAGAGCACAAGAGACTGACCAGCGACATTTTGGTAGCTCTAGTGAGGTTATGGTCACGTCATATTTTAGTAAGCTTTGTCATGACCACACGTGCCTGTTGAACGCGCCGTCGAATCTCATTTTCACAGATACCTGAATTGTCGATCAAAGAACCGAGGTACACAAAACTTTGAACTACTTCACAACGGCCTACCGACTTTATTTCTCGATTATTATCGTGCTCTCTATCTACGATCATAATCTTGGTCTTGTTGTAGTTACCTAATACCAAGACCATATGCAGGACAGCCCAAAAACCAGCTAAAATCACCTAACTGCACTGGACCATAGCGCGAAGGCAATTTCCCATAAGCTCTGTTGCCACACAAAAGATGTTATTCCCGATCTGCGAATGATTCCTTTCTTCCTCCCCTTTGTCAAAACATCAAAATAATTCCTAATTATCTGCAGATAATGCCGCAGTAACAGACTGGGGTAACTTAGGGGTGGCACAAATGATTCTTGCCTGAGGTGTCGCATGGCACTATTGATCTTTCCCATCGGTGCACATGGCCAGATTTGTTCATTTCAAATGGAAGAAGATTGAGGTGAAATGGGGGGTGACTAATGCAGCTGATGGTATATTAAAACAGTAGATAGGGATTGTCAACTGTACCCCTATTCAGTTTGAATAAAAAAATATTGTATCTGGCTCCTCAGATCATCCTGTCACTATACAGGGTGTTAATTAAGTATGTTAACAAACTTTAACCACGAATAGTACTCCGAAAAATAGAAAGAAAATGTCATATGAATATGGGTCAGGAAATGCTTCCTAAGGGAGCTACGCTCCTTTGCATAGGGCACCCTGAAGACGGTTTTCCCTCGATATTCTCGAAACAATTCATAACAAAATTACGAAATTAGGTATGGTAAGTAAACTTTTGACGCTGAATCTGATTCTGAATTCAGAATTTCATAATTTTAATCAGAGGCGTATCATACGGGAGGAGTTAAGGGTAAAAATAACCCCATTTTCTAGATAGTAATTTTTTGACATTTTGATTTTAGAATATGATATTTCAGAGATTTCTACGTAAAAATGGTCTGTTGGTATATCTCGATAGGGCTAACCGTTTTCGAGAAAAATGCAAATGATTGAATCGATGCAGGTTATTGTAAATAAATAAATGCATTTTTCTCGAAAACGGTTAGCCCTATCGAGATGTACCAACAGACCATTTTTACGTAGAAATCTCTGAAATACCATATTCTAAAATGAAAATGTCAAAAAATTACCATTTAGAAAATGGGGTTATTTCTACCCTTAACTCCTCCCGTATGACACGCCTCTGATTAAAATTATGAAATTCTGAATTCAGAATCAGATTCACCGTCAAAAGTTTACCTATCGTACCTAATTTCGTAATTTTGATATGTATGGTTTCGAGAATATCGAGGGAAAATCGTCTTCAGGGTGCCCCATGCAAAGGAGCGTAACTCCCTTAGGAAGCATTTCCGGACCCATGTTCATATGACATTTTCTTTCTATTTTTCGGAGTACTATTCGTGGTTAAAGTTTGTTAACATACTTAATTAACACCCTATAGAGCCCGGAAAGTCTAATGGGCTAGTACAAGGATCTATCTTAGGATCAGGTGGTGCTAGTAGTAGTAGTAGTAGTGATGAGAAGACGAAGCCAGGCAAGTACACTGAACACTGAAACACTGAACACTGAAAATATACTCGCAATATTATTGCATTGAAAATTTGTACACAGCTTGGCAGTACCATTTCCAGTACACATGTAACACTTTTTGTTCATTCAGACCATATTTACCTACACGCCACCTCTAACAAACTCTAGACGTGCAAAAACAAAGCATGGCTTTTTGTAGATTCAAAAACGATGATATCAGTTGCAAATTTCATTTATTTGCACGAAACATACAAATAATGCCACCCCTAGGAGGCTGAGCCTTGTGTCGGGGTATGGGCATACATTAGATAATCATAAATCACAAAAATTTTATAGTTTCATCTGATATCCCTCACCCTTTTATATCAGAACTGGATCGTAACCGTTGACAGCTTCTTTGGATTATGCTTGTTGCTTTTCCATATGCTTTATAGAACATTCTGCAGTGTGTTTCACCTGAACCAGGCAAGGATGAGCTTCAGATAATACCAATGATGCTTTTGTAAGTGTAAGTACTGTTAGAAACTAAAAATTTTAAGGATCTGAACGCACAACTGTCATTTGATTTGACATTTCTTGGACCAGTTGGTTGTGTAAAAGAGATGAATCGGTTGTGTAAAGATGTCCCCTAGATGACGACAGCTCCAGTTCACGCAGGTAAGCTCCTTTGAACGGGGTCGGATTGTAGGCCAACGAGAACGTGGTGCTTCTTTCAAAGCAATTGCTGTAACCATGGGGCGTAGCGTGGCTACAGTTGTAGCAGCATGGCGCGCATGGATCACAGAAGGGGAATACAGCGAGCTAGAGGTTTTGGAGCACGTAGAAGAACTACAGACTGGCAAGATCGTCACCTACGACTACTGGCCCTTCGAGACAGAATGCGATCCACTCGAGTTGTTGCTGACCCTTGGTATGCATCTATAGGGAGGCTCATTCGAATCCGCACGGTGTAACACAGATTGAATGAAATGGGCTTAGGATCATATCGCACGCATCTAGTGCTTCCACTGACTGCAACTCATCGTCGCCAACAGTTAGATTGGTGCCAAGAATACCGACAATGGCATGCTGAGTGGCATCATGTGGCCTACTCTGACGAGTACAGGTTTTGTCTGGGGGCACACATAACCGGATTAAGCTTTCATGGGGCCCGGGGCTTATAATTTTAAGGGGCCCTTTATAAATAAAATGCAAATACTATTATTAATTTATGAAACTATATTCGCGATAAGTACGTCATGAGTCCCGCTTATAGTATCAGCACTGCTCTCAATGTTTGTGTTTGCTTAGTAATCAGAACTATTCTCAGTTTCAAGCGGAGCGTTAGGTTTGCTTAAAAAACTTATTTTGGGCAATTTTTTCACTGCTTTTAATTTATCCTCAGCAGCCTTAAAATAGTTATTTAGACTTATCTTGGTAAATTGTAGCCATGTAGCACATAGACATAACACTAAGAAACTATATGGATAATTTTCTTTTTTGAGCGTCGCCTTTGTATCGGTTCAACTTCGATTCATTCATTATGTTGGCACGGGCTACAGGTGCCGACAATATCCAATGGGTAGGTGTAGGTACTTTCTTTTTTCTTTTTATACAGGCTGAGTCAAGCTCAACGCCTCGGACTCTTGCGACCAAACCATAACACTTTTTAGAAAACTAACTTTGCGAATGTATGTAGGTCGAGTTGGACTACATTTTAAAAATAATGACTTTTATACAGGGTTTCTAATAAAAGCGTGCCATATCAAAGTTACGATATTTTAAGTGGAACACCTTGTATATATTATTGAATATTTAGATTACCGGGTCAATTGTAGTGTGACTTTATGTATCACACCTGAGACTTGAAGTGAGCCGTTTAGGTGCAATTCACAATTTTTGATATAAGTAGAAATCAGAAAAAAATTGAATATCGCAGCGATTATAAAACTTAGACGGCTGAGAGTTTGTCGTGTGACTAAACTTGAAATTGGTCAACTTAGGTTTGGCGTTCAAGTTTGAATTACATTTGTACTTGGAGAAATCGGTAGACTAATTAAGGAAACTTCAATCAGAATTAACATGATTTTTTCAAATGGGAATGCCTAATTATTTTTATACAGCCGAATTTAAAATTTGGCATCAATCTCTGGTAGCTTTCATTTAATTTCAAATTTTCAACCAAACCGGTGTTTTTCAATCTTCCTACCTATAAGCCACTTAGCAGGCCATGAAATACAAACAAAAACAATTTAGGTGGAAGAAAACAACTAACTTGGCAGCAAGATACAGACGAACTAGAGTAAACAGTTAAAATTACAAAAATGACATACAACAAATCAAGTATAATTAGATATAACAGAGGTAACACATCTAATCAAATCAAATTATAAAACATAATTTGCCTGGCAAAAAATTAGAATCTGATTTGTCAGTATTCTTTTTTTTGCGATCTTGCTAATCGATGCTGAAAAATGAGAAGGGCTACAGTGGGACAGTCAGAGGTATCGTTACTTTTGACTTTGACTGAAATGACTATTGTTTTATATCATTAAATGTGAAATTTCGTGGTGAAGATATTAGACTGCTAGTAACTATCTCTGAAAGTTTAATGGTTTTGGAAATTTTTAATCTATAATACACTGCAGTAGCTAGTAATCCGTAAAAATTATTCATTTCTGTCGTATTTCAGCTTCTCTTTGACCTTAGACATCTTACCGGCGTTGTTTCTAGTTAGATTTCATTGGTTGTAGGGAATTTTTATAACCTTGCCCCTTTAGTTTATCTGTATCTTTCTGCTAAGTTATTTGCTTCTATCTGAACACGTTTTTGTTTATATTTCATGGCCTGCTGGTTTGCTGTCTGAACCTCACCCTGTTGCCAGCTCTCTCACTTTACAGCAAAACTGCTTTAGTTCCTCGTCACGTAAATCATATGACCCGAGTCTAGATTACAACCTTCTGCATATGAAACAGAAGTGCTAAACTTCTACCACCCGTTATTCCGTGATTGCATCCAGTAACCATTTCCGACTGCATCTAATTTGAAAGGGTAATTGCAGCTTATGAGTTACTGTAATGGTCAATTTAAGTGACACTTGATTGCTGCTACACGCTCCAGTTAGTCCGGTGATAAATTTAAAGGAAAGTTTTTGACGTTGGTGTTACGATTCCGCGAAATGGGCCATCAATACACAGAAAAAAATACTGTTGCATTTCCAATTAATTGTCAGTATTAGGATGTTTTTCCATCGCTTTAAATACATTTACAGTTGTTTCAAATCCATGTGACTGAAAGAATTCAATCCTTATATTCAAAGTAATCATAGGTACGCCAATAAATTCAAAATATTTTTATATTCGTTCTAACGATATGTATGTATAATCCTTCTAATACCAGTATTGACATATAATGCAATCAAAACATCCTTCTGTTTTCGAAATTTACCCTGTGTTTCATTTAAGCCAAGCATATAATCTGTTCAATGTACAAAAATTATTACTGCAACAGCAGTTCGTGATAATTCGTCTGATAAAAATTAATTTCAATGACCCTTGTCTTTCGCTGAACTATAATCAGTATTCGGCGGGACTGATGTCTCGATTCAAGGAACGTAAAAATAAAGGACAGGGGGATTATCTCAGTGTTACTATCGCCGCGAACCCGCCAACATGGACAAGGCTGTTCCGTTGTGTTGTTTCGGTGTTAGCCGTGTTGTGTCATCTCGTGGTTTTGCGTATTGCATCAGCAATTGTGTGATTTAAATGTGTCCAGTTATATATTAAATGGAGGACCTAGTGAGAAATTTGGGCTTAGAAGAGCTAACACCCACATTTGAATGTAGGTATTCAGATTAGTCAGACAGTTATATTGCAGGCAATAATGAAACAACTGATGCAGGCTTATGTCTAATTCTTTATCATGCTCCTTATAACTTCATACAAAAACCCCACAATTAAACATCCAAACGAATCAATCAGCTGTCCTCGCAATAAAATCTGTTGGTCCAAGGAAAAGAAAGCAGTTTGGAATCAATTACCAAACACAGATTCGATTCAACGACAGGCTGCGATTGAATTATTCATTGGAATCCAATGACGTCTTGTAGTTGAATCGACAATACAATATAATTCGTTACCAACTATACACTTCCCATTGGATAAAACATCTCTGTATTTGAGGAATGCGATATACGAGGGTTGCTCTTTAATACGCTGCTTGCGTACAAAATCCGTGCCTCTAGTGGTAAAAGCGAACGAGCCTTGTCGTTCCACCAAAGAGTTTACTGCTGTTAGTAGCGTTTCTCTTTGGTTGCCGTTACCTTCGGGTACTAGATGGCGCACCGGCAGAACTTTCTGCTTGTTGCCAACCTCATTTTGGTTTTTTCCACTGATGTTTTTGCATTTCATTCGCAGTTATTTGGTGTTTGGCATAGGTAAAAGATTTTTGGGTTTGGTGTTTGGACTGTTTGGCGTTGTAGTTGTTTCTGGGGCCTTTTTCAAATAATAGCCTTGCCTGTACCCGTGTGTCAGCATGGAAAACCAAAAAGAGCGAACAACTTTTCAAAACATGAAGAATATCTGTTCATTTCGTTAGTAGAAAAGCGCAGGCATGTAATAGAATGCAAAACAAAAGGTACAACAACATGGCGCGAAAAAGACAACGTCTGGGGAAAGATAGGAAAAGAATGTAATTGCAAACGTGCAAATTGTAGCCACATATCTGTAAAGGTGCTGAAAGAAAAATACAAAAATTTAAAAAGACCAAGGAGTCATGGTCATCATATTCCTCAAAATAATTGATTCTAGGTCGAAATATTCTTGGTCTCATTGCTTCTTCATCACTGCTATACGCATTTACATCATATCCATCCATTTCAAATAAAAATAACGACGGCAAGCGTTAAAGTAAACGATAAAATATTAAACTTCAAATCCCTAGCAAGTAGCAAAACCAAAATGACATAACCTTATGCGCATGTGTCATGGCAAACCTGGGGTTAACCCAAGAATTTCTTGGGGTCAAGTTAACTCAGAGTTAACCTCAAGTATAATCGAAAACTACCATTTGTGAAACATGACATCTAGGGTTAACTTCCGGTCAACACACAACCTTGAGTTAAGCCATCATCGAGAAACCGGCCCTTAGTTGATTTCATTTTATTGTTTTTGATTAAGTTGCCTAGTGTCTCTTTGCATTTGAAGGATATATTAAGGTCTAACGCCCGGTTGTACAGTCTCAGTTCAAGCCACAGTTCTATTAAAATATGCTCAATGATGAACTTGGTTCAAAAATTCATTTCCGTTGTACGACCTATTTATAATCCCAGCTTTACAAAATCAGGTTCAAGAAAGAAGTAGTTAGGTTGGTAACATTAACGCATGCGTAGTTGGTCTGTTCTGCCAAAAAATAGTTGTTTGAATGCTGTGTTGTTGGTTATGGGTTGATGGTAATTGTAAGAAACAATAGTTTTTCAGGTAAAGATACGAATAAAACGATTCAAAGAAAGTTTCCAGTCGCATAATACCTCAATGTAACAAGAACCATTTGTTCTGCAGTTACAGCACAGTTTCTGAAAAACAATAGGATTACAAAATACTTTTGATTCATTACATTAACAAAAAGGTACTCACCATTCTGTTGGAGACTTTATTTGTGCTTTAACCTGGTTTATAACAAATCGAACACCTTGTTTAGAAAATCGAAACCTTTGAATAAATTCATCGTTATTCCACACCAAAAAATGATCAACTCTATCTCTGTATTTCTTTTGACGCCTTCCTGCGTTTCTTAATATTTCTACTGTTTCAACGAAGTCTTCATCATCTGTTATTTCCAGATTTTCTCTGAACTGCTGACCCATTACGTACTTTAATTTACAACAAATGATTTTGCAAAATTTTATCTAAATCCAATTATTAAATTAGGTTAAGACACATTAGGTCCTTAGAACTCGGTTTAAGCGCCCAAATTCGAGCGCTCAGCTGAACCTTAAAAATATAAATTAGTGAACCGAGCTTAGATTTGAACTGACCTTGTACAACCGGACTTCCGTATTTGAACTGAGTTCAACCTTGAACTGTGCTTGAACTGAGATTGTACAACCGGGTCTTAGACATTACATTGTTGGCATTTGGAACCTGTTTGGGCTGTCATTTATAAGCGCCTTTATTTGGAAAATTGTGATTGTGACGCAGAGTATGCTCAATGCTTACGGTCGACTTGGAAAGTAGATTTCTATTGTAGAAATTGATTTGTCGAACTCCTTGTGACATGGACATCCACTACAATATACGCCAATGGTGGCGTCACCACGAACGATGCCATGTTCATGACACGCTTTTGTCGCCATTCAGGCGCGGTGTACGCGGTGTGGCGTCAGGTGTCAGCGGGTGTTATTGTCGATGTACAGATTGCGTTCTGTCACACGTTAAATCTGAATAATTTCACACTTTTAAAAGCAACCGTATACCGGCAGCCGGTCGGTTTTCCGTAAACATGTATGTATATATCGCCGAATACATTTGTCAATGTCAACGCCGTTTCTCTTCCATTACCCCGTGCATGGGCGGCGTTATATGGGGCAAAAGGGGGCACTTGCTATCATCCCCCCTGCTCTCTTGCAAAATGCAAAATATGGACTTTCTAGTGTTTTTGATGGCAATGCTTCATCTACATCTAATACAGGGTGTCAAAGCTTAGAAAAAAAATTGATTTTACTTCCCACACCGATAGGTGAGAGAAGTACTGTGATCGCGAAAATTTTCGATTTTGAGATAACACGCTTTTTGGGCGTTTTATGATGTCTACATAACGAAAATCCACGTCACTCATTTCCGTCGGTCTGTCTATCTGTCTGTCTGTCGGTCTGTCTGTCTGTCTGTCTGTCGGTCTGTCTGTCTGTATGTGCGCGTTTTTCTAGCCTCGTAATCTCAGTAACCGCTGCGTGGACTGTGATGAAATTTGGGCAGCGATATGCTGTGGGGTCGTAGTAGATAATGTTCTTATAGGTGATTTTGATTTTGTTAGGTACTCCCGCCCGCTCGAAAGACCTGATATTTTTTATTTTTGTCAAACGAGACTGAGACTCAAAACTGCGACTGGATTTATAATCAGCACCTCTAAATTGTCCGAAATGTGAGATTTCATCTCAATAACACCTTGCAATTATCCGAAATGCGAGATTTCATCTCAATAGAAAGCCAAATAAAGATTTTCGGTTTTTTTAGGTACTCCCGCCCGCCCGAGTTATCTCAAATTTTTTATTTTTGTCAAACGAGACTGAGACTCAAAACTCCGACTGGATTTGTAATCAGCATCTTGTAATTATCCGAAATGCGAAGGTTCAACTCAATAGAAAGCCAAATAAAGATTTTCGATTTTTTTAGGTACTCCCGCCCGCCCGAGAGATCTGAAATTTTTTATTTTTCTCAAACGAGACTGAAACTCAAAACTGCCACTGGATTTGTAAGCAGCACCTTAAAATTATCCGAAATGCGAGATTTCATCTCAATAGAAAGCCAAATAAAGATTTTCGTCTTTTTTTAGGTGCTCCCGCCCGCCTGAGAGATCTGAAATTTTTTATTTTTGTCAGACGAGACTGAGACTCAAAGCTGCGACTGGATTTGTAATCAGCACCTTGTAATTATCCGAAATGCGAGGTTTTATCTCAACAGAAAGCCAAATAAAGATTTTCGATTTTTTAGGTACATCCGCCCGCCCGAGAGACCTGATATTTTTTATTTTTGTCAAACGAGACTGAGACTCAAAACTGCGACTGGATTTGTAATGAGCACCTTAAGATTATCCGAAATGCGAGATTTCATCTCAATAGAAAGCCAAATAAAGGTTTTCGATTTTTTTAGGTACTCCCGCCAGCCCGGGAGATCTGAATTTTTTTATTTCTGTCAAACGATACTGAGACTCAAAACTGCGACTGGATTTGTAATCAGCACCTTGAAGTTATCCGAAATGCAAGATTTAATCTCAATACAAAGCAAAATAAAGGTTTTCGATTTTTTTAGGTACACTCGCCCGCCCGAGAGATCTGAAATTTTTTATTTTTGTCAAACGAGACTGAGACTCAAAACTGCGACTGGATTTGTAATCAGCACCTTGAAATTATCCGAAATGCGAGATTTAATCTCAATAGAAAGCCAAATAAAGGTTTTCGATTTTTTTAGGTACACCCGCCCGCCCGAGAGATCTGAAATTTTTTATTTTTGTCAAACGAGACTGAGACTCAAAACTGCGACTGGATTTGTAATCAGCACCTTGTAATTATCCGAAATGCGAGATTTCATCTCAATACAAGGCCAAATAAAGATTTTCGATTTTTTTAGGTACACCCGCTCGCCCGAGAGACCTGATATTTTTTATTTTTGTCAAACGAGACTGAGACTCAAAACTGCGACTGGATTTGTAATCAGCACCTTGAAGTTATCCGAAATGCGAGATTTCATCTCAATAGAAAGCCAAATAAAGGTTTTCGATTTTTTTAGGTACACCCGCCAGCCCGAGAGATCTGAAATTTTTTATTTTGGTCAAACGAGGCTGCGACTCAAAACTGCCACTGGATTTGTAATCAGCACCTTGAAATTATCCGAAATGCGAGATTTCATCTCAATAGAAAGCCAAATAAATATTTTCGATTTTTTAGGTACTCCCGCCCGCCCGAGAGATCTGAAATTTTTTATTTTTGTCAAGCGATACTGAGACTCAAAACTGCGACTCGATTTGTAATTAGCACCTTGTAATTATCCGAAACGCAAAAGACACTGTGACTATGATAATGATGGTGGCATCAACTTCAGTTGGAACCATTTTTATATAGGAAATCCTCAGAGATATTCTGCTGGTTGTTTAGCATGTTGTGGTTATACTGTAGCACAAGAGTTGCTGTTTTCTGATACCCCTTGTAGATACAGCAGAATTGTATTACAACCTCAGAGTAACAACTGAACATAGAGGTAAACAAACCACTTCAGCATGGCGTGCTCAAAGCCATCATCTTTTGACACTTCAGACCCAAACATTGCCAACTAACCTGAAAATTCTTCCAATGCAACCCATGTCACAAACACTATTCTGCACTGTCCCATCTCGAAAAACTGTTAAACTACACTCGAATATACCACAGCAAGTCCGTAAAGCTTCACTACAATTACCAACAAATAGCGAATTCGATTTTACTGACCAAGCATAAAAGACGCACAAACAAAACGAACGCTTGACAGTCGGAGGTTACCGTAAACAAATCGCAGGAAAATTACATAGGCGTTGCCAACTCCTCAAAATTTATGTAAGACAGAATTTCCGTTAATGATGAAGAAACATGCAGTAACGCAGTAGAGGTCAACATATCTATTGATTTTGCTGTAATCATTACTGAACCATCAAAATACCGTCTTTTTAACGTAGAATGGAATATTTCTGGATACTATACAGTTAAGACGATAGTAAACAATTATGATTGCCGTATCTGGTGGTCAATATGACAACGTAAGAAAAGATGTTGGCCTATTAGAATTACTTGTTTACTACCTGAAATTACAACAAACGTAACAATGCAGGCAGTGAGCAAGCTTTACTGGCGTAGCTGTTTGCGAGCGTATTTTAAGACGAATCCAGTTTACAACAGCCCTACATCAAAGTATGGGGTATCGGGTTTGTACACTGAACACACGCGAAATGTTGATTCGCTAGTACGTAGTTTGTTTACCTTATCTGTGCCTTGTGTGCGCCGCAACTATATATGCAAATGACGTGTTTTGCAGTTGACGGGCTCGTCTGCTTTCAGAAGTAACATTTGAGTCCTATGGACAATTAAACCTAGTTTGCCAACGCCGTTTATATAATCCGGACAAAATTGCGCAGTTGGATAACGTATGCAACTAAGTTTCTGTTTCAGCTATAGTTTCCCTACTGGGCGGGATGTGGCAGACATAATTATAGTGTTGGGGCTAGCTAGCACCACAATAATTCATTCTAGGGAGTTTTTAGTTACTGCTAGTGATAAATGTAAACATACTCATCATTCTGTATAAATATACTGATTAACTGATCCGACCAACTACAGACCTATAGCTCTGCTTTCTGTAATCAGTAAAGTGATGGAGAGATGCGTCAACCAAGAGCTGATTAAATACCTAGAGCTCCATCACTCAATCAACGACAGACAATATGGATTCCGACACCAAAGATCAACTGGAGATCTCTCCACACATGTGTGGAGCAAACTCATCCAGTCATTTGGCGAGGCTCATATCGTTGCTCTTGATATTTCAAAGGCATTCGATCAACTGTGGCATGCAGCTCTCCTAAACAACCTCCCGTCTTATGGGCTCCCTGTTAAGCTTTGCGGTTGGGTCGCAGACTTCCTCTCAGGTCGGAAAATCTCTGTCGTGGTAGACGGCTTTTCCTCTTCTTTCCATAGCATCGATGCCGGGGTTTCGCAGTGATCGGTATTGGCTCAGACATTGTTTCTGCTTCATATTAATGATCTACTCTCTAGCACTACAAACCCAATCCACAGTTTTGCAGATGACAGTACGCTGTATGCAAGCATCATGAGCAATAGACCGATCTCTGTGGTCGAGCTGGAACGCAAAAGACTGGCAGTGGCAACTTCACTTTCGAAGGATCTCGATACCGTTACCGCTTGGGGAACTAAGAATATGGTTAAATTTAATGCCTCCAAGACCCAGTATTGTACGCTATCAAACAAGAAGTGCCCAAGCCAACAAAGCCTGAAAGTATTTCTCACCATGTAACCTCCTCACTCTATATAAAGCCCAGATAAGGCCTTGCCTGGAGTATTGCTCTCATGTCTGGGGAGCTGCTGCCCCTACTACCCTGTCTATACTAGATGCCGTCCAGAGAAGGGCAATTCGACTAATTGGCCATCCGGACTTAACGCGCCACCTTCAGTCACTTTCTCACCTGCGTGCTGTTGATGACCTCTCACTCTTCTACCGATATTCCAACGGAATCTGCTCCTCTGAGCTATCCTCTATCGTTCCACCGCTCACTGCTCCTATCAGATGTACCCGTGCGACCGCTGCATCTCATCCTAAGACGGTCGTTCTTCATACATCAAGAACTGAGCGGTACAATCGCACATTTATTGCCGGGGTGTCCAAGGCTTGGAATGGACTGCCAGAAGATGTATTTATTGAGCCTGCGGGTATTGGCCCATTCAAATCTCGCGTTAACAAACTTCCCCTAACATAACCCTTTCACAGCAGCCGTGGTACTCTGGTATTAAGGCTCTGCCTGCGTGGTCTGGTCAGTTATTAGAAAAAAGTTCTCCATTGAAATAAATACTACATGTGGAAAAATCTGGTATATCAACATATTCCTGATTATTATAACATGTAGTTCACAAGTTCCGGAAACTTTGCCCCCGTCATCTGCCATCTGTCATCCGCCAGCTTGACAGATCCGTAGCGGAACACTATACTCATAGAGTGAAGTAGTATCGGAATATGTAACAACAGGGTGTTACGTTGGATTTTATTCTTTTCTACAATAGGGTACTTGCAGAAAAAAATATTATGGCGTTTACGCGTTCCTTAGAGCCTAGTAAACATGACAAAATCACTTGTTTGGTTTTTTGGAATCGGCTGTGAGAGATGTTCCAAAAATTATTTCAAATGCCGGAAAATGCCGCGCAAACAACCTCTGACGTCCGTGATATCCTATAGTGACGGGATGTAAAGTATTGATATTCGATATCGATAGTCAGTGCTAACCTAACATTTTGACGTTAATCATTATAACCACAAAACACAGTCACACACAAAAGTCAAAAGAATAAAAGTTAGGCTAGATTACTAATTCACTTTGTAGGGATGGGCTTGAATTACATTCTATCTTTGGATTCATTCATAATGGGATGCGCCGGAATAAAATGATGGCTTCGATTAGTTGCGAATCTCGGTCACAAACAGGATGAACTGTGATACCTATCAGATATAAAAATGTACTGCAACGAAAATGCTAGTGGGTTAATTGCCTGTTTCAAATAGGTTTAAGTATCAATAACTTGAGTCGCATTGTTAAAGAATTCAGACCATCTCTAGTTTGCAGTTGAATCTCACTGACATGCGCTGTAGCAGTATCGATTGTCGATATCGATAAGATACCTGTGACATCAGCCCTTGTTTTAAGTCACGTGGAAAAATTTGAATATATCCTTATTTTATTTTGCAAATATCTTTTTTTGGTCGTCAGTAAAATCATGTTTTTTGTTTCCTACTGCTTCTTGATATGGTTTTCTTTACGCTATGTATACTCCCGAGACGATTTCACGACCTCTGCAAGTACCCTATTTTATCGTGTCTACATTTCTACATAAATATTTTCAGTGAACACTTCTTTCTGCTTTCTCATTTTTATCATTAGTAACTGTTTCTATCTATAGTATTCTGAAGATTTTACGATACATCCACAATTCTGGTTCATCACACTGCCCTTATTCAAACCATGGGAACAAATCCGTTGCAAATTGAATACATTGAGGCTTGAACACAGTATATCCAATTATACAGTAGCGCATAGCATCCCGCGCATCGTTCCCAAGATGTTTAGCACGGCGATCGCCTGAGTCGTGTTCAGTCTATGAGAGTGAAGGCAGTGTCTTTGACAGAACCGGATTAATGAATTTGGTGATACGCTGATATGGATATCGGGACGCGTGAAGTCAAATGTTGCGCCGCTGTAGGCTGTATTAACAATTCCAAAAACTATGACTATAGTTTTTTAAGCTTCCTCAAGGCGTTGCCAGGTATGCGATTCCTCCAATGTTTAATATTCTCCTTTATTACCTAATTATATTAAAGTGAGATAGCATAGTTCCATTTGTCTCTAACAAAGTCTGGCGGGTATTAGGGTAGCTGTGTGTGTGTTTTTTTAGTTTTTTATAAGAGTTAGACGTTACGGAAAGTCGTTCTTTAATTATGAGCCTAAAGTCAGAATGATAGTTTCTCACTGTTTCCTCACAGCACCACAACGTTCAAAAGATCTTTCATGACATATAACAAAATGAATGTGATTATGCATTCCAACATTATGAAATTTTAAGCAGGAACTGAAGTCCATTTTAATGGATGCTCAAATAGAAGGTTCACAATAAAAAGAGTCAACATGCCAGTTTCAAAAATATATCTTTTTCCTGTATAAACACGGATTCTTTTCTTTAATATGCCTATTCATATGTAATATACAAATACAGAAGGAAAGATAGTCTTGATAAACTAGATAAAAGACAGTTTTGCAATTTTTTTATGAATAACGACCAGTTTAGTATATTTTATCGTGGTTATAAACATATTGATCATTATTTTTTATGTACACCTAACAAGTTTCCATCGGTTTTGCTGTTTACCACGTTTTCGTACCTTAAACGTTTTTCTATGATGATTGATGAAGATAAATTTAAAGGTTGTGGGATAACTAGACATAAATGTTATTTTGGACGCTACGTCGTTACATATATCCATATTTGAATCATATAAGATATTATAAAGTTTTTATATTTATTTAAATGCCTAAGGTTAAGTAAGACAAGATAAAATAAAGTTGAATAAATCTCGCATTTTTGTAATTTACTTACAAACAATAAAGCCACCTATTTTCTCGGAGTTAACAATTTTCTTTCATACACCGACTATTTCTTGCTTTGCTTCTAAAAAAATGTTTACACCCCATCTATATGCAAAGAATCCATGATGAATTAGAAGAATCAGTGCAAAACATTTTCACGTACAATAAATGGGAATGCATGGATATAACTTACAAATTGTAATTCAGAATTCCAAAGACAACTGCCTAACCTCGATGAAGAATATCACATTACCACACTGCTCTCAAAATTTACTCTATTTACGAGACATATTGCGTCCATTAAACTTATTGCGACACAATAATTACGCTTCTTCACTTGATTATTGCTGAGCCGACACTGCGCTCAAAACGTAAACGGCAATACCTGCGGCTCGTGCTGAAGAGCCTACGTGGGGTCATGAGAGGCCAGTTTTTCGGAGACAAATTGTCTGCATGATTTCTAGGGAGTTGCGCTACTGTATAAATAGATATACTGTGGCTTGAACTCAGCCACCGTATACATTTTGGAAGTTTGAAAACTCGTCCATGCGATGGCATGGCAAATGATTCTAGGAAAATGGTTGGTGATTCCAGCCAGGAATCCATTGTTTATATTGAGAAATTCGATACTGTCGACAGTTGATCAGTGGACCACGGATGCATACTGAATACGGAGCGTACACACTGGGTATTCTAACTGGTCAAATAATTAGCACCACGTACGCTGAGCAAATAGGGTTACAGCAAGATACACGTGCTTGTCTATCTGCTATTTGCTCAGTAATTAGTTAACAGTATTGTCTGTTTGATATAGGTCTAGGACGTTGTGATGCAGCTAAGCTGTCATGTCACACAAAAACACCTTAATTTATAATAATCATAGTAGATAGATAGATCAATCAATCAATCAATCAATATATTTATTTGTTATAGGTATACAAATAAATATTAGTACTAGTTCGCAAAAAGCTAGGCTTGTGCGCGAACACTGACTAGTAGATACACACTAAAATATTCGATAACCTTCCATAGCTCCGAAGCTCGATCTTTTCCTTCTGCACTGTATTTTTGCTACTTTTTATATCTTCAATACCTCAACTGGATGGGGTGTTCAGCAGCATTTTGGAGCTCCCAGCACAACATACCATTACCAGATAATTAAATTTCTTACTACACAATATCTTTATTCTTTTGATCATCACAGATGATATAGAACATGTCAAATAGTCAGGTTTACATTTCTTAAAGAAAATAACAATAATTATATAATATTATGATTATAAGTGAGGATCGCACTCACGATGTCAATCAAAGTGTATTCGAATAGATGAATATAATTATGAGTAAAAAACGTCATAAAACACTTAACACTTGATGTACACGAAACTAAAAACAACAACAACAAAAACAGAACAGAAAAATTTAAAACTTGTACATGTCAGAGTTAGGTTTACATATCTTGAAACAGTTGCAACGATTATATAATATTTTGATAAAAAGCGAGGATTGCGCTCACGATGTAAATAAAATGTCTTCAAACAGATAGGTATAAGATACGAGTAAAAAAAACACTTAAAACCTGATATGCACAAAATTAACAACAACACCAAAAACACAAAAATTTAAAACTTGTACATGTATCTACTCATAAAAAAAATATTAAAGAATTAGAATGTCTCCAAGATACTCAGCGGTGGAGTAGTATGCTTTCCTAATTAAAAATAATTTCAACTCTAGTTTAAACCTAGTCTCAGACATGTTTCTGAAACGGTTAGGTAATCTGTTGTACAATTTGATTGCCATAAGCTTTGGACTATTTTCTGTGATAGCAAGTCTATGAGAAGGAACAAATAATGTATTACTGTTTCGTGTTGAGTAGTTGTTATGACAGTTAAGCCTGCAGAAGTTGTCAATATTTAGCTTCACATAAATCAGTAGCTCAAAAATATATAATGATGGCAGAGTCATGATACCTAGCTGCGAAAATATTTGTTTGCAGCTAGTTCTCTTACTGACGCCAGCAATCAGCCTGATCACCCTCTTTTGCATAATAAAGATTCTCCTTGCTTGGCTACTTGCTCCCCAAACGGCTATACCATACGATAGAGTTGACTGGAAAAATGCATAGTAGTATGTCATCAGAACATCTTTATCAATGATGAAGCGTAACTGGCCGATGCAATAAGATACTGATGCCAGTTTTTTGCAGACAGTGTCTATATGTGCTGTCCACTTACAGTTGGCCATAATGTTGACACCTAGAAATTTCGCTGTCTCTACCTGTGCTATTGACCCATGAAGAGATCTGACTAACAAACTATAGTTAGACGTGTTGCGCCTACATGCAAAGTTTAAAAAAGTTGTTTTGCTTTGGTTGAGTACAAGGCCATTGTCAATAAACCACTGCTCAACTCTCAGTAATTCGTTGGTTGCTTTTGATGTTACCGTTGTAAGATCTTCTCCTTCAATAATTAATGACGTATCATCAGCATACATGACATATTTATTACTGGAAAAGTCATTTACGAATATGATATATAAGAGAGGGCCAAGAATTGAGCCTTGTGGTATGCCTATATTAGTTTGAGGTTTTTGCGATCTTACTGACTCAACTTCAACATATTGTTTTCTGTTAGCCAGATAGTCTTCAAACCATTTAAGAGGAAATCCTCTTATACCATACATTTCAAGTTTTCTCAAAAGTATTTCATGGTCAACTAAATCAAAAGCTTTGCTTAGATCAAGAAAAATTCCTAAACGTTTATTACCCTTATCAAGCTCATCGAATAACATATTAATGAAATGTATTACTGCTTTGCCCGTTGATCGTCCATTTAGAAAACCAAATTGATAGTCATTAAATAAATTATATTTGTCGAAAAATTGTACTATCGACTTAGCCACATATTTTTCAAATATTTTGGTGAAATGACTTAATAAAGAAATGGGCCTAAAATTATCAACATTTGTGGTATCCCCTTTTTTATGTACTGGTAAAATTTTGGATACTTTCAAACAATCTGGTATAATTCCTTCGGTAAGAGAGCAGTTCAGCAAGTAGGTTAATGGCTTAACAATTTGGAAAATACACTTCTTTACTAGGTTTGTACTAATTTGATCTTCACCTACTGAATTGGAGTTACACAGATTCTTGATGATTTCGATGAGGTCATGTTCTACAGCTGGTTTGAAATAAAAACTATTTGAGTTAATTGATGGGTATTTTAGACACTTAGACTGTAAATGTTTTCGGGAATCTAGAGAAGCTTTTGAGAAATGAGTATTGAAAGTTGTAGCAATAGTTTGGGGATCAGAGATAGTGGTATCATTGACCGCTAGTGAGTAGGGCTGTCTGGCATGTGTTTTGTTTTTAATCAAACTCCATGCGGCCTTCGACTTATTATTTGCGTTTTTGATTACTCTGTTGTTGTATAGTTTTTTTGCTTCTTTCAATATCTTCCTATATGTTTTTTTATAATTATTATAGTAAGACTTAATACTAATGTTGGTTTTTGTATGTATGTATGTATTAAGTTTAGGAATAAAGCGTCCAACCGCACTTTTGCTATGCGGCAGAGTATGCATAGATAAAGGATACAGCAAAAAAATTATCTATGTAAACACGAACAGCTAGGCAGCTCTAATGGTCTTGGCGGCACTATCCTTCAAAAATAGTGTGAGACTGCCATAATACCCTGAAAACAAGGCAACATTATCTTGGGTACCTATTCTCTGTCCAGCGAAGAAAAAGAGTGATCACGCGCAAGATGAGTGAATTCTTGTCGCTTGGCCGTGGTCAAGCTTACACCACAGCAGACCGCCTCTTGAAACGAACACGATGTGGATGGCGTTGTGCCATAAGGAATTTAACATAATTTTGGTCATAATCGTTTATTTGATACCAAAACCTGGACGTTCCATTCTACATTGAGCATAAATGTCCTGAACCACTGTTCACATCTGACATCTGTGGGCAAGTTCCTTTTCCATGCTGTCGGAGCAATAATCTAATGAAGAAATTCATTAATATCCATTCAGCGGAGAAACGGGAAAACAGGTGAGCAAAGAGTAAGTTCTCGTGGCTTGGTCAGAGGCAAGCTTACACCACTTGGAAATGCCAATGCCTAAGCGCACGCCTGGCACTGACAAATTTGGAGAACAGACCGCCTTTCTTGAAGAATCAAGTACACAGCTGTTTGTTTCCTGTTTCTCCGCTGCATAAATATAGCAGTATTATAATCTACACTATGTGAGATGTACACCATTATTGAAAAACTATAAGTCGTTAGTATAGATTGCTATATGAAATATGTTATCAAAACTTTACAAGATCAGGTTGAACGTATTCCTTGAATGTATATTCGTCGGCAGACCAGGTAGGAGTATTTTCAATATTTGAATATGAAGCTAGGATGAGTAAGCAAAAGCAAGTCGGTTCCTACTCACGTAAATATGTAAATACAAATAAACATGCTTCTGTTAAGAAACTCATATGGTCAAAATCCTGCGATGGTCATAATATTAAGCTGGTCTTCAAGCTCATTCACGTTTTGCATAATCATCTCTCATTTGAAAGAATCTCCAAATTCAAAATTTTAAAAACACCTTGGAAGAAGTGGTCGTGATTCAGAGATTGAGGAAAAACAACTGTTAAAGAACACTGTTAAACTCAGCGTACTTCAGCTTATTTGGGTAGATAGGTGGTCCATTCCTGCTAATAAATCTTATGTCGGGTTTGGTAATTTTTTCCTAATTTTATTTGAATATAAATAATAATAATACAGAACTAATTTCCTCAAAACAACAGATCGGTGGCTCACGTCACGTTTGTATGACACCGTCCATTTGTCGTTTCTGAAGGACTGGCTGTTACCATCGGTGGTTACCGTGTAAACAGGTCTCGCAAATATCGAGAGCACGTGAACACCATAAATTTTTGCGCTCTTTTTCTTCGCTGGATCTAGTATAGTCACATTGGAGTGATTGGAAATGAGAGGGTCGACATGTGTGCCAAGGAAGGTGCAGAACTCCCTCTCATCAGGCCAGAAGCAGTATGTGGTGTATCATCAGAGTAACAACTGAACATAGAGGTAGTAAACAACTGATTCTAATATTCCATTCTACGTTAAAAAAAGACGGTATTTTGATGGTTCAGGAATGATTACAGCAAAATCAATAGATATGTTGACCTCTACTGCTTTACTGCACGTTTCTTCATCATAAACGCAAATTCTGAAGTCTTACATAAATTTTGAGGAGCTGGCAACGCCGACATAATTTTTTACGCGACTTATTTACGATAGAAGCTCGACTGTCAAACGTTTGTCTTGCGTCTTTTATGTTTGGTCAGTAAAATCGAATTTGCTATTTGTTGCTAACTGTAGTGAAGCTTTACGGACTTGCTGTGCTATATTCGAGTGTAGAACAACTTTTCAAGATGGAACTCAAAAAGTGCAGTGTTTGTAACATGGGTTGCACTGGAAGAATTTTCAGGTTAGTTGGCGTTACACAGCATTGTTTACAATTTGAACTGTCACTGCGAGGTCACAGCTGATCAATGTTTGGAGGCTGAAGTGTCAAAGATGATGGCTCTGAGCACGCCATGCTGAAGTGGTTTTTTTACTACCTCTATGTTCACTATTGGCAACACTGCGTTCCGGTTCGTAAACAAGTCCATTTCGAGCCCTGGGGAATACCACATC
Source organism: Callosobruchus maculatus (assembly GCA_951848785.1). Classification (NCBI taxonomy): domain Eukaryota; kingdom Metazoa; phylum Arthropoda; class Insecta; order Coleoptera; family Chrysomelidae; genus Callosobruchus; species Callosobruchus maculatus. The sequence goes on along the minus strand of CATOUR010000004.1, from coordinate 1,758,689 downwards.
CTACATGACTGCACCCCATTCCAGCAGAACAAAAGCCTAATACACTATGGAAAATTCGAAATTGAATCAGAGACAGTTAGATTGCGAAACCAAAAGAGGGTTTCATCTAATTTCCGTCACTTCTGTGGCCCTTTTTTCTAGCGTGCGTTGCGCGTAGTTGGTTAGGGCAGGGTCACACGCTTGGGAAGGCCCTTAATGAGATAAAAGTCCGTGTCAATTAGCATCCTACCAATAGCGACCCTGTAGCTAATAAAACTCATGCTTAGTTTGCAGCAAGCGATATTGCGATGAAACTGGATTTGCGGGATTTTGGGGGATTACTATTAGCGTCATTTGGAGGACAGTAGATTAAGCAGGGTTTCCACGTGCAATGCAATGATTTTTGGTGCATGGCCGACTCTACACTAGGCCGGAGCCTTAGATGTGGCAACGTGGCTTAGCTGTCAAATAGTGGCCCTATAGTTTCAGAATAATTATTACATTTTATATCTATTAGAGTTCATCTCGGTTAATAAATTAAGAAAATACTTTTTAGAACTACTACTACTAATACCACTTACATCTGATGTCTGTTTCATCACAGTCAGACACTACAAAATAAAAATAAACGCAACCTGTTTCCTGCCGCCACTTCCATTTCCACTTAAATGAACACTCAATTTACTTTGTAAATTATCACTTGAGCTAGAAAAATTCACCATTAGGTCACTGTGAAGCCATTCTTGCTGGTCTTGATTTCCCTTTCACTATCAAATCCTTTCGTAGGTATGCCCCAGGCCATGCCCAGATGAGTTCTATTAACTGTATTTTTCTGTGATATTTGGGAGGTCCAGAAAATATTATAGGTACCACATTGTGCTTTAAAATTGGTCTTATCCTTTGAAATGTTTGTCAGTTATTGTCTTTATCCTTATAAATGTAACCAGCCCTTCCGAGGAATACCTTTCACCCACTTCTGTTTATGTCCCTTATCGGACGCACAATTGCTAGTGCAACCTGGTACTACACACTTTGCAGGCATCTTTTTATCTTTATAGTTTCATTTGTGCAGGTAAATAAGTAGAAACCCATTCAAAATCACCTTGCAACGTTCTTTTTAATCTGGAATAGGGTTATGTTGGGCCATGGTTTGGTAGTCCTCTACTCATGTCTCTACTGGGCTGCAACCTGGTACTACACGCTTTGCAGGCATCTTTTTATCTTTATAGTTTCGTTTGTGCAGGTAAATAAGTAGAAACCCATTAAAAATCACCTTGCAACGTTCTTTTTAATCTGGAATAAGGTGATGTTGGGCCATGGTTTGGTAGTCCTCTACTGGGCTGCAACCTGGTACTACACGCTTTGCAGGCATCTTGTTATCTTTATAGTTTCGTTTGTGCAGGTAAATAATTAGAAACAAATTAATAATCACCTTCCAACCATATTTTCTGCACCTGGAAGAATACACATGACATAATAACAAATGAAAACACGGCCTGATCTCCAACGTTGCCATATTTCAATGCTCCGGCCTAGTGAGTAGAGACGGCCATGAACCATGCCATTTTTCCCCCTGTAGCCTGTAAGGCTTATTTTTCCTAGAGCAGGTCCTCCCTAAGGTCGCCCATCCAAGTTCTGACCGCACATGAAGCTGCTGAGCTCTATGTTCGAGCACCGACACTGTCTGCCGCTAGGGCACGTGGATTGTGCGAGTCCGCACATACAGGATGACTTTCTAGTACCGGCTCGGTAAATTTCATTACATAAATAGAAATTATATTTAAAATTTGCAGAAAAATCGTAATATCTGATGAAGCAATTTTTTGGTAAAACAAAATATGGGAGTTATATTTAAAAAAAAAGAGAACGCCTATCTAGATTTTGCATCCTACGTCACCCTGTATATGAATATGCGTGCGTCGTCGACTATTTTTACAGTCTATGTTAGAACTAGAGGATATTTTCATTAATTTTCAATATACATTCATTTGACAGCGATTTTGATATAAAAATTTCCCGGCAGCTAATTCTACGGCGTCGAAGTTCTCCAAAAGAAGGAATGCTAGAGGAGACTGGTTCGGGGAGTAAGGACCTCGACCTGGTAAGGATGAGCTCGCGAAGCTTCTCTAGTGTTCCTGGTTCGGACAGCCTTTGGTGTTATTATCTGGGAGAGCTCACTGGAACATCTTTCGTGATAGAATCTGTAAAACAGGGATAGTTCAGCCACCCTACTTCCATGTTCCAGGCTGTGGAGGTCCTTTGTGAGGTTAGGCATATCGATTAATCCAATTGCTCTTTTCTGGATAGTGTCCAGAAGCTTATAGAGTGTTTTGGAGCGCATCCCCAGACATGGGAGCAATACTCCAGCGATGGTCGGATCTGTGCCTTGTAGAGCAGCAGCAGTTGCTCTGGTGTATACAACTTCCTACAGCGGAACAAAACTCCAAGCTTCTGGGATGCCGTTTTAGCAATACTGACGACGTGGTCGTGCCAGGACATGTTATTGTTGATGTTGATCCCCAAAAGCTTGACGGAAGGTGATTCGACTATGGGGTGGCCCTCCATTTCCACGGTTGGTAACCCATCGTGAGACTTCTTTGTAAGTGTTGTTGACTGAGATTTTTGTACGTTGAACTGTATTTTCGATAATTGTTGTGATATCTGCGTTGATCTGTGAGGCATGCTGCTGTTGCCGACGTACCGTCTCCTAGGATAATAATGGTTTGCCTGGTTCCATGCACGATATTAATGTACTGTCGTCTGCGAAGCTGTAGATTGGATTGGATGTTATTACCAGCAGCTCGTTGATGTACAGCAGAAACAGTGTAGAGGATAGGGCAGATCCCTGAGGAACACCGGCGTTTATTGAAAATACGTTTGATGAATAGCCTTTGACTACAACAGAGATCGGTCGTTCAAAAAGCTATTCATGCCACACTCTGTCGAAAGCTTTCGATATGTCAAGTGCAACAACACGGGATTCGCCATGATTTTCTATTGCTCTGTTCCACAAGTGAGTGACGTAGGCAAGGAGGTCACCTTTATTGGTGAAACATTACACCTCCTATATCTGTAGAGTGGGGAGAGTGAGTAGTCCCACTGCACTTAGGTCACAACTGGCCCATGTGAGCAGAGGTGTAGACCAAGACTCGCCGAACGCACACTCTCTATTAGAAGATATTTCTGGGCACTCCCATGTGACGTGTTCCACAGTTTCATCTTCAGTTTCACAATTCTACATATCGGTGTGACCGTCCACATAATGTGAAGGTGTTTCCTGGGTTGACAATAGTCAGTTAGGAATCCTACTATGAAACTTAGGTTTGACCTCGTCATCGCAAAGTACTACAAGGGTTTTCTTAGCAAAACGACGGATTTGTAGTTCTTCCCATCGTTTTACCATTTGGGACTGGGAGTGTTTTTTGGCTATTTCCGCAATTCTAGTAGTTGGACATTCCAGAAAAGTCACATGGTCCTAAAATTATTTGCTCAGCAGCCTGACTATATACACCTTGAAAAGTTGTTGAATAAATGAATGATTCAGTCGGAATTCTAATGAGATACATGCGTATCCCTGTATGTTAGTTAATTTCATAGTTTTTAGAAATGCGCACCTGCACAAACTCTACCAAAGCGTAACTAACATGCCTATAGATACTCGTATAACGACTTCTGCTTTTGCAATGGCAGTTTACCTCGCACTACTAGTTTCATAGGTCGCAGATTATAATTAAAAGGAAATCGAGCGTGCTATGAAAAATTGGATTTATAATTCAGAGATAAGCATCTGTAAGGAAACTGGGTAATATTAACTGCAACGACGTTATAAACAAAAATATAGAGACAACGTAATTGCCTGATGAAAAATCATACCATGTTTTTTGTCGTTATAATTTAATTTAATTTCGACAATCCAAAAATATTAACTTGTGAATGTAACCAACACAAAAGAAATAATTCGTATTAAGAGTCACCCAAAATCCAATAAATTTCAGAACAGATATAATTCAATTAGGCGATATATAATTATGATAATTTAATAAAATAGGGTATTTCCTTTTTTTTTATGGACAGCCACCCGTAAAGGCTGAAAGCCTATGGCGCTGTAAAAGCGCTGCGAGAGTATAAGTAGTAGTAGGATAAGTGTCGGTTCACGTTGGATTTGAAACGCTGCAAGTTGTAGCCGTCGGGAAACAAATTCCCCGGCAGCTGATTTCACAGCGTCGAAGTTCTCCAAAAGAAGGAATGCTGGAGGAGACTGGTTCGGGGAGTAAGGACCTCAACCTGGTAAGGATGAGCTCGCAGAGCTTCTCTAGTGTTCCTGGTTCGGACAGCCTTTGCAGTTATTATCTAGGAGAGCTCACTCGAACATCTTCCGTGATAGAATCTGTAAAACAGGGATAGGTCAGCCACCCTCCTTCGATGTTCCAGGCTGTGTAGGTCCTTTGTGAGGTCAGGCGTATCGATTAATCTAATTGCTCTTTTCTGGATAGTGTCCAGAAGCTTAAGAGAGTGCTTCGGAGTGCATCCCCACACATGGGAGCAATACTCCAGCGATGGTCGGATCTGTGCCTTGTAGAGCAGCAGCATTTGCTCTGGTGTATACAACTTCCTACAGCGGAACAAAACTCCAAGCTTCTGGGATGCCGTTTTAGCAATACTGACGACGTGGTCGTGCCAGGACATGTTATTATTGATGTTGATCCTCAAAAGCTTGACGCAAGATGATTCAATTATGGGGTGACCCTCCATTTCCATGGTTGGTAAGCCATCTTGGAATAATCTAACAAACCATATTTATGTATATGTTAGGAGCAAACAGCGATTTCGGCCAATGGACGGAAAATATGGCCAAAACGCGTTTTGGCTGCTACCGTTTTGCCAATGTCCGAATTATCGCTTTCCGGCTGTTTAATGTAGCCCAGAACGCGTTCTGGGTCAACTACGATTGCCAAAACACGTTCTATATTCTACTACGAATAAATAAATCTCAATTATTTGCCGTGTTGTGTTACAATATTTCCTCTGAGCTTAGAAATCATAACTAAAATGAATAAAAGCACTTGTAGATCTTAGGTCCGTGAAAAAAAAACTGAAAGAAACATACCTCACAATCTCTTATGTCCAGCTCCCACATGAGCGGAATGAATAATGTCAAATAACTCGTGGGTCATGCAAAAATAACGCAGTTCGGCTGTTTCGTCTGTACTTCTTTCAATTAGCTTTTCGATATAGCCAATTCTTAAAATAGCATACCTTTTCAATCGTTGTCTTTTTTCGAAGATATTGTATCACCGTTACTTTTACAAGCTTTTGCCGCCTTTACCTCTGTGAGTGTTTGGTCGTATCTTTCTCTTGTACAAGTATTACTACTTATGACTTTTTGCAGTTCGTCATTAAAACATAACCTTAGGTCTTCCATGGCACTCTCTAGCTACGCAAAAAGATCAAATACTATATGAATACACTAGCTCCAGAGGTATCGTTTACAAGCTGAGACACTCACAAAATCCACCACACGTTATGGCAATCGCAGTAGAACAGGACGCGTTTTGGCAATCGTAGTTGAGCCAAAACACGTTCTGGGCTACATTAAACAGTCGTGAAGCGATAATTCGGACATTGGTAAAATGGTAGCAGCCAAAACGCGTTTTGGCCATATTTTTCGTCCACTGACCGAAATCGGTGTTTGCTCTTAACATATACATAGATGGATACAAAAGCTTTCACCCCTATTGTTCCTTCAATCTTTTCCCACCACTCTAAGAACATCTGTTTATTTTACAATATCCTAAAAACGCCGTACTGTAAGTAGGTTTGTTTGTATTATTTTCCTTGTTTCAGTAAATTTAATTCTTTTATATTCATTTTCAATAAACGAAAATAAAATCACTAAGTTTATGTTTAAAAGTTTTATATATACATTTATAGTTGGCTATATTTCTACTTTACACATACAATTTATAATTATTTTATTTAATTGTTTTTTTTTGTAGTTTTATTTTGTATTTTTATTCTTATTTTTATTATATACAGATCATTTCATATTCATTTATAGACGCCTTAAGATGGTTTATAATAAAATAAATCGGAACGTAGTGAAGGAAAGTTATAGTTTCAATCGTTGACCGAAACCCATGAAAAACAACCATAATGCCATTATAATATTCCCTTTTTACAAGTTCTTTGTGAATTTTAATTTTAAGTTTAAATATTGCTATGGATCTTTAGTTTTTTCAGGCAATTCTCACAAAAGAGTAGTTTTTTTAGATTATTCAAATTGTATTTTAAAATTTACCCATAAGATTTATAAATTTAAGGTACTTAGTTATAATAATATGATATAAACTATCATTCTTTAATTTTTCGTATGTAGAGGATTGAAAATAAAACTCCCTAGTGTAGGAGATAAAAACGAATTAATGATTAAATGATCATTCTGGGCATGTCTTAAAAACATTTAATAAGGTAGTAGTTCAATCAATAAACAAATGACCAAAATAAATTAGGTAAGATCACAATTAAATCTTTAAACAATAACTTACTACAACTACCTAATTTAACATCGATAAGAGGTTGAGCCAGTATCAGGAAAAGCGCTCGAGATGACACATCTGTAAATTAAATTAAAAGATACCTGAGTAACCAATTCAGTGAAGAATGATAAATAAAAAGAAATGGGTTAACATATGTCAAATTAAAGAACATGTCGTTATTTTATACTGGCGTGATTGATAAAACAGGCAGAATAAATAAACACACAAATATAAATAGATAACACAGCAAATATATCCTTTAACCACAAACGGATAAAATCATATCTATATCTTACGTGGTCATACAAATTATGCAGAACATAAATCAAACATCCCTCGGGTCATAGGTATCAACTCGCGAAATACCTCTCCAAAAGAATTGATGAAATAATATACTGTATAATTATACAAAAAGCATATAACAAAACTCGAGCAGCACTTGGGGTCTTTGGTATTAAGGGTCAACACGCGAAATACCTCTCCAAGAGCTCCAATCACTAGGGCGGAGAATTATCATGATAACTGTGAGGCCAACTCACTAAGATACTAGGGGTCAACTCGCAAAGTATCCACTCCTTTGTACTAGTTCACCACGAAGGGTCAACTCGCGACGTACTTCGAGATTGTTATCTGTTTTCATGTCGCAGACATCAGTAGTTGAGTTATCAAACCATTAATGATATAAATGTGTGTATGAAAGTTTGTCAATTTTCTAATAACAAGTTCTCAAATAATATAATGAAATAAATCAATATATCAATAAACAAAGAGACAATTAGTAGAATTGGGTACTCTGTGAGATAAACTCACCCAAGCTGTTGCACAATCACCAACAATTCACTAGACCACTTTATTGTACGAAGTATCACTAGGTTCTATATGAGATGATTTTTTTGTGGTCGACTAGTCTGAAGGGACGGACGTATTTTCAGGCAGCATCAAGTAAACATTATCCAACTTTGGACCTTATTCTAACGTGACGAACCGCCTAAATTACTGTGACGCTCTTCAAACTGTTTAGAAAATAATATCGGCCAGATGTTTAGTTGTTTACCTTACATAGGATTGAAATTCTGTCTTCCTAGCATTTTAAGGCATCGTTTTTACGTTGTACTTTTAACTACACTCTTGGATAATAGTATTTTCGAATTATAAAATTTTGTCACCCTGACACTAGAAAGAAATATAGCAAGCGTCGAGTCCACCTGAACATCATACATCACCTCGATGCCTCTGCTTTTGCCTGGAAGTCAGAATTTTCATCCGCTCAATACCCCATTTAAATACATATACGTTGTCTTCGCTTTTCAGCCTCGAACCGGTGCATATTAATAGACTTTTAAGATTTATTGGGGTTTTAACAGGAACGGACTTCTAAAGATCCCTTATATCTGAACATTCGAGGCCGGTTGAAAAGCTTTTAGGCACAATTCAAAAAAATGAAGTCGTTGATTGACTCTGTACTTTCCACACATTATGCTGATACCAGTTTATTATTTTTCCATACCATGAAGCTTAAGTCTGAGATCCCTTGCATCCAAATAATCGCTAGCCCCCCCTCCCTAAATTGTCTTATGCCGCTAGGTCTTTCCTTCACAGGTCAATGGACAGCCCATTATCAATACTACAAACTTTTCAGTTTTACAACGCCCCACCCCCAACCACCCCAATTTCACCCCCACCCCAAAAAACACAGACAATGATCAGGAACCTCTAAAATGCTTAAAAACGAAGTTTTAGCTGTTTTTATATTTTTAGTTTTTTTATTATTTCTGCGCCGCCACTGGCACGATTTATAAAAACCATACGAGTTTTCCATCCTCGCTACGGTAGTGATACTGTTTCAAAATTTTATGAAAACCAATTCAACAGTTTCCTCGTAACACAATATAGAACGATCTGAAGCAATAATCTCGTATGTTTACACCAAAAAAATTGTAGTAATGTAATAGGCAAGGCAATGTTCGGATGGACTTAAAAACGTTATTTATGTTGCTAGGTCTTCCTTCATAGGTCAGTGGACAGTCTATTATGAAAGCAACACATTTTTCAATTTTACAACCCCCCACCCCCCAACCACCCCAATTTCACCCCCATCCGAAAAAACGCAAAAAATGATCGGGAACCCCTAAAACGCCTAAAAACAAACGCAATATTTAATTTTTTTTGTTTTTTGCTAATTACTCCGCCGCCTATGCACCGATTTTCAAAATCATAGGAACATACCTACTACGACCCCACAGCATATCGCTGCCCAAATTTCATCATAATCCATGCAGTGGTTGCTGAGATTACGAGGCTAGAAAAAAGCGACAGACAGACAGACAGACAGACAGACAGACAGACAGACAGACAGACAGACAGACAGACCGACAGACAGACCGACCGAAATGTGTGACGTGGATTTTCGTTATGTAGACATCATAAAACGCCCAAGAAGCGTATTATCTCAAAATCGAAAATTTTCGCGATCACAATACTCCCCTCACCTATCAGTGTGGGAAGTAAAACTCTATGTTTTTGATAAAATTTGATTTTTGTTAGTTACAACTTAAACGTAAAATATTATTATTTATTGCAGTAACCGATTCACCGATTGTGAGAGATTCAGTCATATACAGGGTGGGCCAATGGTGAGTGGACGGAGGATTGTGGGCTTACTAAAAAATATTTCAAAAATCTGTCACATGTTGATATGGCTATAATCTTAAAAAATTTTCACCCAAATCTTGGCTTCTATACAGGGCAATTCATATCATCCCACAGTTTTTTAATAGAACCCCCTAGTTAGTGTAAATTTATGTATCCTTGGAAGCTTAAACGAACCATTTAGGCGCAAATCACTGTTTTTGGTATAAGTAGGTATCAGAAAAAAATTGAATATCGCAGCGAGTACAAAATTTAGAAAGCCGTGACTTTGCGGTGCGACTAAGCATGAAATGCGTCACCTTAGATCAGGTAACTTGATTATTTAAAATGGGAATGCCTAATTTTTGTTATACCATCAAATGTAAAATCTGATAACCTTTCCAAAAATACAGGATTATCAATATCAATCCCTTTGGCTTTTATTTTACATCAAATTTTCAGTCAAATCGGTGTTTTTCAATTTTCCTGCGTACAAGCAAGCTAGCAGGCCATGAAAAATAAACAAAAACCCGTTAAGATGGAAGAAACCAACTAACTTAGAAAGATGCAAACGAACTAAAGTAGCGAGGCAAGATCATGACAATTCCTTGTAACACAGTATCTTTAACCAGAGACAACAGTATTAAGATACCTAATGTCAATAAGAAGCTAAAGTATGACAAAAGTGTTTTTCACAGCCTACTAGCTATTGAGATCTACTGGAGCTTGACGACTCTCCAATAAATGATGAATGAATAAGGACCAGATGCTATCCAGCACGGAATGTGGCTTGTGCATAGGCCACACGATGGGCCCTTTTGCGCCTCTATCCGCGCTAGTTCCTAAGACCTGCCCTTTTGGCAAAGGCAAGTACATTCTCAGGTCCTATCCGTTTTATCTCTATTGGTTCCAAGGTTCTTGAGCCCAGCATAGTCTGCCTGTGATAACCCAGGGTTTCACAGCGACACAAGATGTGTGCCGAGGATTCTTCCTCTTCACCACACCACGTGCACGTTGGGTCGTTGACCACCCTCATCACAAACAAGTGACGCCTGAAGGTGTTGTGACCCGTTAATAAGCCTACTAGCAATCTCAAGTTACTCCTGTCCAGAGAGAGACAAAATCGTCCTATTCTCTCTGCAGGCCCTGCTAATAGCTCCCGAGCCTGACGGAGATGACCAGAGATGTTGTTCCATCTCAGAGAGTGTTGATTCTGGATCCACTCTCCAGTTGTTTTCCTAATCAAGTTTGCAGATAGTCCTAAGGCTGGTTCCGGGCCCATAAAACTGTTGCTGGATCCCATCCTGGTCAGATGATCGGCCATTTCGTTACCCTTTACCCCAGCGTGCCCAGGTACCCACATCAGTGATACCTTGTGTTTAGCTGAGATGTCGCCAAGAGCCCTCCTGCACTCCAGGACCAGTCCCGACGTTATTTTCCAAGCACTCAGTGCTTTGATGGCTGCCTGACTGTCAGAGCAGATAGTAATCTGCCTCCTAGACCCGTCAATTTCCCGAATACGATTTACACAGGCAAGTATCGCATAGACCTCAGCCTGGAATACTGTGGTGTGCCCCCCAAGAGGCAATGAAAGTCTTGTATGGGGTCCGTAGACTCCCGGGCCCGAGCCCTCTCTAGCGAGTGAATCGTCTGTGTACAAGACCTGTCCTCCTCCTTCGATGAGCTGTCTTTCCCTAGACTCCCACTCTTCCCTTGACGGGAACACCACCGTAAGTTTGCGATTGAAGCGATGCGTAGGAGAAACTATATCGCTCCTCGCCAACAAAATAGGACTATCCTCATGCAACTCTGCTAGAATCGTCGAATGTCCTTTGCCTGGATTCATAAAAGTCCAGCTACCCTGACTCCAGAGACGGAACCCAGTTTTTATAGCTTCCCCTTGAATTACCAGATCCAAAGGAGGAAGATTCAATAGTGTTTCAATGGCACTCAAAGGTGTTGTGTGCACTGCACTGGTTATACTAAGACATGCCAAACGTTAAACCTTATTAAGTTTGGCTCTTATTGCCTCCGTCTTTATACAGGTCCACCACACTATGGAGCCATATATTAATGACGGTCTATTGTAGTATAGAGCCAGTGCACCACTTTTGGGCTCAGGCCCCAACTACTACCGACAACTCTTCTGCAGGCCCATAATGAGTTTCGAGCCTTGCTTACCTTATAATCCACGTGCTGCCTCCAAGTCAGCTTATGACCCAGTATGACTCCTAGATACTTTGCTGACTGAGACAATTCAAGTGTCGTTCTGAAAGAGGTGGGCCTCACGAGGCCTTCCATCTTTCTTCTCCTAGTGAACATAACGAGCTCCGTGTTTTCAGCGTTCACTGACAGATCTACCTCATTACACCACGTTTCCACAACGCGCAGCGCGCCTTGCACTACCTCGGAGACTGTAATAATGAATCTACCCCTGACCACTATGCTCAAATCATCGGCATAGGCCTGCACGTAGACCCCTGTGTTACTTAGTCTCACGAGTAGGTCATTCACCACTAAGCACCATAGTAGAGGTGAAAGAACACCGCCTTGTGGGCAGCCTCGCGCCACTGCAACGCTATAGTTTATGTCATTAAGCGTTGCAGAAGACACTCAGCATTCCACCACCACTAAACGATACTTCATTCAGAAACAGAAAGAAAATTATCAGCGATTGCTGCTGACAGTCTAATATTCTCAGAATGAAATTTCACATTCGTTCATTTGTACTTTTTACTCTCGCTACATGGGTGCCTGGGCGATTTCGTCCCTGTGTGTGCTGAAGGAAGATTGAAAACAAAGTGGGTGCGCGGGAGAACTGGATATCAATTTATTGCCATGTGAATATACAGTAATGCATATTTTAATATTCAAATTCTCCGGCGCCACAGTCGGTTGCTCTCTCCCCTCTCCTCGATCAACACTCGAAGCGATTTTCGTGATTAGATATTCATAAGACAAACTCTCATTAACGCCCTATCTCAGACATGCTCATTATGAGTCTTGGAGAGAATGCAGAAATGCTAAGAAGTGAATGCAGGCTGAAAATCAGTAGGTTGAGGTTATTTGTGTCTTTGTAATTGTCATACATCGCAACAATTTTTTTAAATCTAAAAAATTTTAAAAATTTCGGAAAAATAATTCTTTCAAAAAGTGTATCTAAGAAGATGAGAGTACCGCAATTTCACGGCAAGATAACATACAAAAGTGATGACTGATTTGCATCTCAAAACAGGTTTTAATCCAGATAGGAAGCCAAATGAAGAGTTTAGACTTTTTGGGTGAATTTAAAGATCAGATATTCTGAAAATTTCAATCTTCGTTAAACGAAGCTAAAACTCAAAACAGTGGCCGGAATTGTAATTAGTGCTCTTCAGTCATCCAGAAAAACCTGGTTTTACCTGATAGGACGCCAAATAAAGATTTTAGACTTTTTAGGTTAATTTGAAAATCAGACATTCTGAAAATTTCTGTTTTTGTTAAATGAAGCTGAAGCTTTAGCAATCAGCATTCTCAAATTATCTAAGAAAAGAAGTTTCATCCTGATAGGACGCCAAATAAATATTTTGTCTTTTTTGGTGAATCTGACATCAGAGATTCTGAAAATTTTGATTTTCGTTAAACGAAACTGAAACTCAAAACACCAGCCGAATTTGAATTCAGCGTTCGCAAATTATCTAAGAAACCAGGTTTAGTCCTGATAGGAAGCCAAAAAAATATTGAGCTTTTTGGCTGAAGCTGAATATCAAGGATTCTGAAAATAAATTTCGATCTTCATTAAACGAACTTGTTCTACGTAAAAAAGTGCAGTGCATATATCTTCACAACTTTGATAAATGCTGTGAAATCTACTTTTTGAAAAATATCTCAAAAACGGAAAAAACCTTTCTACAAATCGCTACGACCTAGAAATACTATAACCTGAAGCTTTTCTCCTCTAACCATCTTCGTAGCTTTTATAGTTTTCGATATATCCATACTATCGGCACCAATTCCGGACGCCCTGTATACAAAGAACAAAAATAGTGTGCGCTGCGTAGTAAAATAATAACTTTTCGTACATCTCGGCTTACGTAACAGGCAATTAACTGCTCCCTATCCAGACGTCAGGCCTAAGGAACAGTTTGTATGGAACCGGGAACAACAGCTCCGTCATTCCTGTCTGCTATCACGAAAATACATCACTCCTCCTCCCTCAGACGCTTTAATAATCAACATGGTAGTAAAGCAAGCTTAACAAACACAAAATAGGGGTTGAAGGAGTGAAATGGTTTAGACTGGTCAAATTGTATCCAGAGACAACGGAACGAATAATATCTTGAACTTGGTTTTTTGAGTCAGCAGTAGTGCATATAGTGAAGTGTGGTGTGGTGTGTGCTTTATGTGGCATGGTATGTGACGTGATGTCACACAACGTAGGTGGCGTAGCGTGGCATGACGTAGCATAGCGTAGTGTGACGTTGCTTTGCGTGGCGTTGCGAGAGGTAGCGTACGTGATGTGATGTTGGGTGCGGTAGCATGGCGTTGCGTTTGGTGAGGTAGCGTTAGCGTGGCGAGGCGTTACATGAGGTAACGTAGTGTAACGTGACGTTGCGTGCGGTAGCGTGGTATGACCAAGCAAAGCGTAATGTTACGTTGCATGAAGTAGCGTAGCGTGACGTTGGATGAGGCAGCATGGCGTTGCATTGTGTGAGGTAGCGTTAGCGTGACGTGACGTTGGATGAGGTAGCCTGGCGTTGTGTTGTGTGAGGTAGCGTTAGCGTGGCGATGCGTTACGTGAGGAAACATAGTGTGACGACACGTTGCGTGAGGTAGCGTGGCATGACGTAGCATAGCGTAGTGTTACGTTGCATGAAGTATCGTAGCGTGACGTTGGATGAGGCAGCATGGCGTTGCGTTGTGTGAGGTAGCGTTAGCGTGACGTGACGTTGGATGAGGTAGCCTGGCGTTGTGTTGTGTGAGGTAGCGTTAGCGTGGCGAGGCGTTACGTGAGGAAACATAGTGTGACGTGACGTTGCGTGAGGTAGCGTGGCATGACGTAGCATAGCGTAGTGTTACGTTGCATGAAGTAGCGTAGTGTGACGTTGGATGAGGCAGCATGACATTGCGTTGTGTGCGGTAGCATTTGCGTGACGTGACGGTGGATGAGGTAGCATGGCGTTGTGTTGTGTGAGATAGCACGGCCTGGCGTGAGATAACGTAGTGTGACGTGACGTGACATTGCGTGAGGTAGCGTGGCATGACGTAGCATAGCGTAGTGTTACGTTGCTTGGCGTTACAAAAGTAGCGTACTGTGATGTTGGATGAGGTAGCATGGCGTTGTGTTGTTGAGATAGCGTTAGCATGGCGTGGTGTTGCGTGAGGTAACGTGGTGTGACGTGACGTGACATTGCGTGAGGTAGCGCAGCATGACGTAGCATAGCGTAGTGTTACGTTGCATGAAGTAGCGTAGCGTGACGTTGGATGAGGCAGCATGGCGTTGTGTTGTGTGAGATAGCACTAGCGTGGCGTGGTGTTGTGTGAGGTAACGTGGTGTGACTTGACGTTGCCTGAGGTATCGTAACAAGACGTAGCATTGCGTAGTGTTACGTTGCGCTGCTTGGGGTAGCGTAGCGTGACGTTGGTTAGGGTAGCATGGCGTTGCGTTGTCTGAGGTATCGTTAGCGTGGCGTGGCGTGAGGTAACGTTGTGTGACGTGACGTTCCCTGAGGTAGCGTGGCATTTCGTAGCATATCGTAGTGCTACGTTGCGGGGCTTTGCGTAGGTAGCGTTGTGTGATGTGACGTTGCGTGAGGTAGCGTGGCATGACGTAACATAGCGTAGTGTTACGTTGCATGAAGTAGCGTATTGTAACGTTGGATGAAGTAGCGTAGCGTGACGTTGGATGAGGCAGCATGGGGTTGCGTTGTGTGAGGTAGCGTTAGCGTGACGTGACGTTAGATGAGGTAGCATGGCGTTGTGCTGTGTGAGATAGCGTTAGTGTGGCGTGATGTTGCGTGAGGTAATGTGGTGTAACGTGACGTTGCCTGAGGTATCGTGACATGACGTAGCATAGCGTAGTGTTACGTTGCGTTGCGTGAGGTAGCGCAGCGTGACGTTGGTTAGGTAGCATGGCGTTGCGTTCTCTGAGGTAGCGTTAGCGTGGCGTGGCGTGAGGTAACGTAGTGTGACGTGACGTTCCCTGAGGTAGCGTGGCATTTCGTAGCATACTGTAGTGCTACGTTGCGTGGCTTTGTGTGAGGTAGCGTTGTGTGATGTGAGGTTGGGTGAGGTAGATTGGCGTTGCATTGTGTGAGGTAGCGTTAGCGTGGCGTTGCGTGAGGTAACGTAGTGTGACGTGAGGTGACGTTGCAAGAGATAGCGTAGCATGGCGTTGTCTGAGGTAGCATGACGTAGGTGACATAGCGTGACATGTCGTTGCGAAAGGGGACGTAGCATAGCATAGCGTTACGTTCAGTGATGGAGCGTGATTTTGCTTGAAGTAACATGACATAGGTGGCTTAGCATGGCTTAGGGTAGCGTGAAGCGGTATAGCGTGGCGTTGCGTGACTTGATGCGACGTCACATGAGTGACGTGACCAGTGTGACTTGACGTGAGTTAGGTGACTTGAGTGACGTGACATGGCGTAGGTGACGTGACATGACGTAAAGTGGCGTAGGTGACGTGACATGACGTAAAGTGGCGTAGGTGAAATGACATGACGTGGCGTAAGTGACGTGACGTGGAATGAGGTGACGTGGCGTGAGTGATCTGACATGACGTGAATGACTACGTGACTTGACGTGATTAACGTGACGTGAGTGACGTAATGTGAGTGACATGACGTGAGTGACATGACGTAACGTTACGTAATGGATTTGAGATGACTTGACGTGATATAACGTGATTTGAAATGACGTGACGTGATGTATGTGACGTGGCGGTGGGTGAGGTAGCGTGGCGTGGCGTGAGGTAGCGTGACATTAGTGCGTGACGCGGCATTGCGTAGCGTGAGTTGGCTTGGTTTGGTTTTGCGTTACGCTACGACACTTAATCTAATCTAATCTATTCCTACAACGACCTAGCTATAAGGAGTAGGAAGTCGGGAATCGAGACTGGAGATATGTATACGACCAGCGTGCCTTTAGTGTTTGGTGGGAACGCGAATTTGGGGAGCTGTCAGTGGCGGTTGGAATGGGTTCTTCGGTGTGATTCTCGGCTCTGGGGGTAGTTTGTGTGCTTAAGCGGATAATTTGGAATAATGCGTTTGTATTTCGCGCTTTATTTGGGTAGAATAAGCTAGAAGCGACGCCGTTACGGCATGAACACAGCCGGATTTGACGCGTCGGAATGTCGGGCAAGAAATTACTGCAAGAGCGCTACTTACGCACAGGGCGAGCCTTCAGTGAGTGGGTCTATATTTATTTGTTAATTAATTGTGTATATGAAAACCAAAGTATGACGACTGAAACTCTGACATCTCACGTGTGGATTCGAACCTTTTTATTTGGCTTCTTGTCGGGATGAAACCTGGTTTCTTGGGTAATTTGGGAAGGCTGATTACAACTCTGACCGAAGTTTTGAGTTTCAGCTTCGTTTAACGAAGATCGAAATTTTAAGAATACCTGATTTTCAGATTCACCCAAAAAATCTATAATCTCTATTTGGCTTCCTATCAGGGTGAAACTTGGTTTCTTTGATAATTTCGGAGCGCTGATTACAACCCTGGGTGATGTTTTGAGTTTCAGCTTCGTTTAACGAAGATCGAAATTTTAGGAATATTTCATTTTCAGTTTCACCTCAAAAAATCTAAAATCTTTATTTGGATTCCTATCAGGATGAAACTCGGTTTCTCTGATAATTTGGGAACGCTGATTACAACCCTGGTCAATGTTTTGAGTTTCAACTTCGTTTAATAAAGATCAAAATTTTAAGAAAATCTCATTTTCAGATTCACCCAAAAAATGTTTATTTTGCTACCTATGAGGGTGAAACCTGGTTTCTTGCACAATTTGAGAGCGCTGATTACAGATTTGGCAGATGTTTTGAGTTTCAGCTTCATTTAACGAAGATCGAAATTTTAAGAATATCCGATTTTCAGATTCACCCAAAAAATCTAAAATCTTTATTTGGCTTCCTATAAGGATGAAACCTGGTTTCTTAGATAATTTCGGAGCAGTGATTACAACCCTGTCCGATGTTTTGAGTTTCAGCTTCGTTTAACTAAGATCAAAATTTTAAGAATATCTGATTTTCAGATTCACCTAAAAAATCTAAAATCTTTATTTGGCTTCCTATCAGGCTGAAACCTGGTTTCTTTAATAATTTGAAAGCGCTCATTCCAAATCTGGCCGATGTTTTGAGTTTCAGCTTCGTTTAACGAACATCAAAATTTTAAAATTCCCTGAATTTCAGATTCACAGAAAAAATCTAAGATCTTTATTTGGCTTCCTATCAGGATTACAACTCTGGCCGATACTTTGGGTTTCAGCTTCGTTTAACGAAGATCGACATTTGATTTTCAGATTCATCTAAAAAATCTAAAATCTTTATTTGGCTACCTGTGAGGATGAAATCTGCTTTCTTGGATAATTTGAGAGCGCTCATTACAAATGGGTCATTATTCTTGGATTTCATCTTGACGCGACATTTCGGTACTCACACGTGCTTAAAAGAACTTATTGTACTTGTACTCAGAAACTGTCTAGTGTATAACTGTACCTGTATAAAGGCTGTTTAACATCATCATCATCATCATAGTCACAATGTCTTAACAGACATGCTGTGAACTCATAAAATCCATTAAGTCGGAGCTAGGGTATTGTCGACACGAATATTATCAATAGTTTTGAGAACTGTAGCTCGCCATCGTTCGCGATTTACTGTCAGTTCAGTGGCGCTCTTGATACTCATATCCAGCAACTGTTTCGTCGTATCCATCCAGCGTGTAGAGGAACAGCAACGGCGCCGCCCACTCGGGGCGTGACCCTGAACTATAAGTTTCTCCATATTATCGCTTCTGTGAATATGCCCGAAGAATGTAAGCATTCTTGTTAACACAATGGAGGATAGTCTCATTGCATTACCGAGCTCATCCAGTATGGAAACGTTAGTTCGAAGGGCGGTATACAGAATTTTCAGCATTCTCCTCCACGTCCACATTTCAAAAGCATCTATGCGAGCTCGATCTGCCTGTTTAACAGTCCAAGTTTCCGAGGCATACAAAAATATGGAGAACACAAGAGACTAAACCAGCGACATTTTTGTAGCTTTAGTGATGTTATGGTCACGCCATATTTTAGTAAGCTTTGTCATGGCCACACGGGTAAGCATTTCATATGTGATAACATTAGTTACATATAGGTTGAGGCTTAAATTTACTATAAGGCAAAGATCTGAAAATGTTAAGAATACAGACACGGTGGCATTATCCATAGCGTTAACCGACTCGATCGTCGATCCCACTTCTGATTGCGACCTACCCCAAAGCGATCGCGACTTGGCGTCTTGCTTATTGAACTTTAATTTACTATGGCAAAATCGGAAAATATAATAAATACAAAATACACTGTAACATTGCCCAGAGCTCAGCGCTTATTATGACGTCACTCGTCAACCGGCTCCATTCGCTTTCATCCGATGTCGATCCCACTTCTGATGCCGACCTACCCCAAAGCGATCGCGACCTGGCGTCTCGCCGGTGGCCGTGTTTCGCCCTCGCCCTTCCCTACCCCAGTTCGCAGCGCCCTTACGGCACGTGCCGGCCCGTTTTGTAATCCACCGCCGACAGCTAGGATCTATTGTAACCGCTCTCGCTCCCCCTGCTGCCTATTCTTTCGTCTGGAAAAAATATCGCCACCCTCTCCCTGAGAGTCGTCTGCTGTTTATTTTTAGACGTCTGCTGTCACTAGTTAGCCTCGGTACACCTTATTGGGTTTTTTCAAAAAGGGAGGATTTACATTATAACAAGCTCCTCTAAAGAGGCTCCAATATAAAGGCGGTCCCAGAGAACAGGTCATGAGGAAAATGGGAAAAATTTTATTGATTGAAAATACGTATACAGGGTGTCGCCTCATTATTGAGACACAGCAAAACTGTAGATTCTTTGGGTAAAAATATTGGGATTTAAACCAAACTTACCTGAGTGCAAAAGTTGATATCAATCAAGGGTGCCACATTTGTTGTAATTATCATTTCTTTCTGGCTTGAACGAGGCTGAAACTTTAAATAGTTGCCAGATTCGTAATAGGCGTCCCTAAATTATACAAAAAGCTAAGTTTCGTTCTGATAGAAAGCCAAATAAAGATTTTCGAGGTTTTCGGTGAACGAGAAGATCCGGGAATCTGAAAATTGTCGGTTTTCTTCAAACGGGGCTGAAACTTAAAATAGCGGCCAGATTTGTAATAAGCGCCCTTAAGTTATATAAAAAATGAAGTTTCGTTTTAATAGAAAGCCAAATAAAGATTTTCGAGGTTTTTAGTAAACCCGAAGATCCGAGGATCTGAAAATTTTCTGTTTTCTTCAAACGAGACTGATACTTAAAATAGCGGTCATATTTGTAATTAGCGCCCTTAAATTATATAAAAAATGAAGTTTCGTTCTTATAGAAAACCAAATAAAAATTTTCGAGGTCTTTGGTAAACCCGAAGATCCGGGAATCTGAAAATCTTCGGTTTTCTTTAAACGGAGCTGAAACTCAAAATAGCTGCCAGATTTGTAATAAGCGCCCTTAAGTTATATAAAAAATGAAGTTTCGTTTTAATAGAAAGCCAAATAAAGATTTTCGAGGTTTTTAGTAAACCCGAAGATCCGAGGATCTGAAAATTTTCTGTTTTCTTCAAACGAGACTGATACTTAAAATAGCGGCCATATTTGTAACCAGCGCCCCTAAATTATACAAAAAGCGAAACTACGTTCTGATAGAAGGCCAAATAAAGATTTTCGAGGTCATTGATAAACCCGAAGATCCGGGAATCTGAAAAATTTCGGTTTTCTTCAAACGGAGCTGAAACTCAAAATAGCTGCCAGATTTGTAATTAGCGCCCTTAAATTATTCAAAAAATGAAGTTTCGTTCTCATAGAAAAGCAAATAAAGATTTTCGAGATTTTCGGTAAACCCGAAGATCCGGGAATCTGAAAATTTTCGGTTTTCTTCAAACGAGGCTGAAACTTAAAATAGCGGCCATATTTGTAATTAGCGCTCTTAAATTATTCAAAAAACGGAGTTTCGTTCTCATGGAAAAGCAAATAAAGATTTTCGAGATTTTCGGTAAACCCGAAGATCTGGGAATCTGAAAAATTTCGGTTTTTTTCAAACGGAGCTGAAACTCAAAATAGCTGCCAGATTTGTAATAGGCGCCCTTATATTATATAAAAAATGAAGTTTCGTTTCAATAGAAAGCCAAATAAGGATTTTCGAGGTTTCTGGTAAGCCCAAAGATCCGGGAATCTGAAAATTGTCGGTTTTCTTCAAACGAGGCTGAAACTTAAAATAGTGGCCATATTTGTAATTAGTACCCCTAAGTTATATAAAAAATGAAGTTTCGTCCTTATAGAAAACCAAATAAAGATTTTCGAGATTTTCGGAAAACCCGAAGATCCGGCAATCTGAAAATTTTCGGTTTTCTTCAAACGAGGCTGAAACTTAAAATAGCGGCCATATTTGTAATTAGCGCCCTTAAATTATTCGAAAAACGAGGTTTCGTTCTCATAGAAAAGCAAATAAAGATTTTCGAAATTTTCGGTAAACCCGAAGATCCGGGAATCTGAAAAATTTCGGTCTTCTTCAAACGGAGCTGAAACTCAAAATAGCTGCCAGATTTGTAATTAGCGCCCTTAAATTATTCAAAAAATGAAGTTTCGTTCTCATAGAAAAGCAAATAAAGATTTTCGAGATTTTCGGTAAACCCGAAGAACCGGGAATCTGAAAATTTTCGGTTTTCTTCAAACGAGGCTGAAACTTAAAATAGCGGCCATATTTGTAATTAGCGCTCTTAAATTATTCAAAAAACGGAGTTTCGTTCTCATGGAAAAGCAAATAAAGATTTTCGAGATTTTCGGTAAACCCGAAGATCTGGGAATCTGAAAAATTTCGGTTTTTTTCAAACGGAGCTGAAACTCAAAATAGCTGCCAGATTTGTAATAGGCGCCCTTAAATTATATAAAAAATGAAGTTTCGTTCTTATAGAAAACCAAATAAAGGTTTTCGAGTTTTTCGGTAAGCCCGAAGATCCGGGAATCTGAAAATCTTCGGTTTTCTTCAAACGAGGTTGAAACTCAAAATAGCTGCCAGATTTGTAATAAGTGCCCTTAAATTATCCAAAAAACGAAGTTTCGTTCTGATAGAAAGCCAAATAAAGATATTCGAGATTTTCGGTAAACCCGAAGATCCGGGAATCTGAAAATTTTCGGTTTTCTTCAAACGAGGCTGAAACTTAAAATAGCGGCCATATTTGTAATTAGCGCTCTTAAGTTATTCAAAAAACGGAGTTTCGTTCTCATGGAAAAGCAAATAAAGATTTTCGAGATTTTCGGTAAACCCGAAGATCCGGAAATCTGAAAATTTTCGTTTTTTGTCAAACGGAGCTGAAACTCAAAATAGCTGCCAGATTTGTAATTAGCGCCTTTAAATTATCGAAAAAACAAAGTTTTGTTCTGCTAGAAATTCAAATACAGATTTTCGGTTTTTTTGGAAAACCCGAAGATCAGGGGCCCTGAAAATTTTCGGTTTTTTCCAAACGAAGCTGAAACTCAAAACAGCTGCCAGATTTGTAATTAGCGCCTTTAAATTATCAAAAAAACAAAGTTTTGTTCTGCTAGAAAGTCAAATACAGATTTTCGGTTTTTTTTCGGTAAACCCGAAGATCAGGGGTCGTGAAAATTTTCGGTTTTCTTCAAACGAGGCTAATACTTTAAATAGCGGCCAGATTTTTAATTAGCGCCCTTCAATTAGCCAAAAAACGAGATTTCGTTCTCATAGAAAGCCAAATAAAGATTTTCGAGTTTTTCGGTAAACCCGAAGATCCGGGAATCTGAAAATTTTCGGTTTTCCCCAAACGAGGCTGAAACTCAAAATAGCTGCCAGGTTTGTAATTAGTGCCCTCAAATTATCCAAAAAATGAAGTTTCGTTCTGACAGAAATCCAAATAGGGATTTTCGAGTTTTTCGAAGTTCCGGGATTCTGCAATTTTTCGGTTTTCTTCAATATGTTATCAACAGGATTACGTAACTGCACGAAATTAGAGTTTTTTGAGGCAGTGAATTAAAATCCGTTCTTAGTTCATTTGGCTCTTGTAGAGGGCGCTACTTAATATACATTAAGCCCCCTTAGAATGCAACCTTTTTATGTCACGGTATATTTTAGTGTATGCCTTTTCAAGCATTTTACGTGAAGAAGGTATAACTGGTAAATCTTGCTTTGAGTTACTGTTTTCCAGATATCTGCTTATCAATTAGTCATTACACAGTGGAATTTCCAAAAGAAAATTTTAATTAATTTTAATTAAGGTAGATTGTGACTAAAAATCAGGTGTTAGTTGAAACAACAGACGCTACACGCTTAGTTCTTGGATGAACATGCCCTACGCCCACAGGCGTATACAAGGGGGGTAACAGGGGTAATTACCCCCCCCCCAGATTTTCGAAAAAAAAACTCGATTCAACTTTGACTTATTTATTTAAGCAATTGTCGCACTGAAAAATATTCTTTTTTGCAGTAACTAAATTACGAAAGGGTTTGTTTTGCATTATTACAGTGATGCATACATAATCAGTTGAATCGAGAATTTTTCGACGTCCGTTTCCTGACGTTATTGCACGTTATAGGCTATTGGCATGCGCAATTCTCCCGAAATAACCGAATCGGCGAATAGCCGATAAAGTAGTACGTTAGCTACGGAAGTTTACGGTACGATACGATTACGTGCGGTATTCACAGGTCTAAACCACTATGCGGCAATGAGAAAAGAACCGTGATGATTTTGATAGCCACAATACTTATTTTATAGTTTATCATTGTACAAAAGGATCAGGTTTTCTTCCGTCAATTTTATTTGACAGTATTATCCAATAAAAGCTACAAAGTTAGGTGTCTCCGGAAACAGCATGTGATCATCATGGGACTGAACCATGGTAGTGAAATCTGAACTGTCATGCTCCGGGGATCCTTCATAACCTATTTTTTTATTTTGCTTGTGATGTGATCTATTTTCTACATGTAGTGTTTACTTGTTGCATGTAACATTTCTTGGACATTTCCGACCAAATCGATCATAATGTGAGGTTAAGTTAGAATCAAATAGGTCCAATAATTGTTAATGTCAATTGTCGAATAACGCAACGATACACGTCACAGATTCCTGTTACAAATACTGTACACAAAGCACACGCTTATCCGTTATTCGAAACACACTGCGCATGCTCAGAATAATGTTTTACGGTTAGCGTCGTCCCAATTTTTAGTGGCTCAAAACCTCTCTAATGTCCTATACAACGTGGTAGCTTGTCACAAAAATTTACCTAACTCATTAATTACCTGTTTTGGAAATTGCACCGACTAGAAAAGTTAAAACACTAATTAAAAAAATAGAGTACGTGTTGTGGCTACTATAGGGTACCTGACTGGTGAGTGTTCATGGTCGTTTAATATTGTATGCTGTGCCAATAAAATGTTCACGGATGACATACGTATTACGTATTATTTGTATTCCGTAAAATTAAAATTGATTAATGCATCAATAGATTTTTTATTTCATCTCCCTAAAATACCTGATACTTCACTGTTTCACTTGCTGTTTATATCTTCTTTTTTATTTTAACACTATTAACATTTTCCTTTTCTCTTGCATCAACATCTTTCACGAAGGTATTACAAAAAATGGTGAAAGCACACACAACTTCATGCCCCGCTACCCCCCCCCAAGACTGAGGTCTGGATACGCCCCTGCCTACGCCACTGTACCTACAAAGCGAACTGGTGTACAGCTCACAGGTAATTAAGATAAAAGGATACAAGTACGTGACTGTACCAAGTCTAATTTTATTACGTTCGGAATATCAGAAGTGCCAAGCGAAAGCGCAAGCCAAGCCAGGCCGTGTTTTAAACGGCAAGCCTTTTATCGTAAATGACTTACTCGCAGTTGGCTATGGAGCTCGATAGAGTCGCCAGTTCCCCTCGCAATCGATGCTTTCTTTGATGCTTCCGCATTTCTGCTGCGTATAATATTTTACTACTTGCGTAAAAACAAAGCTCGTCTACACCCTTGTTTAAAATGATCTAATGTCCTTAAACTTCAGTTAACTTCTACAATGCGTTACTTCATGACTTATTGTTCAATTTCTAGTTTTTACTTCCCACACCGATAGGTGAGGGGAGTATTCTGATCGCGAAAATTTTCGATTTTGAGATAATACGCTTTTTGGGAGTTTTATGATGTCTAACATAACGAAGATCCACGTCACTCATTTCCGTCGGTCTGTCTGTCTGTCGCGTTTTTCTACCCTCGTAATCTAAGTAATCGCTGCATGGATTCTGATAAAATTTGGGCAGCGTTATGGTGTGGGGTCGTAGTAGGTAATGTTCCTATAATTTTGAAAATCGTTATACGAGGGGCGGAGTAATTAGCAAAACACGAAAAATTTCAAATATGCCTCAAACTTCGTTTTTAGGCGTTCTAGGGGTTCCTGATCATTTTCTACTTTTTCTTGGGTGGGGGTGAATTTGGGGTGGTTGGGGGGTGGAGAGTAATACTGAAAAATTTGTTGTATTCGTAATGGTCTGTCCATTGATATGTGAATGAAAGACCTAGCGGCATGATGCACTTTTTTAGGTCCATCCGAACGTTGCATGCTTATTATAGAAACCACGGGACTTAGAATTTGTGATGTATACATACGAGTATTGTTTTAGATCTTTCGATATCGCGTAACGCGAAAATTGTTCAATTGGTTTTAAAGAAATTTTGACACAGTATTACTCCCGCGACGAGGATGGAAAACGCGTATGTTTTGGAAAGATAGTGTCAGTGGCGGCGCAGCAATAATAAAAACACTAAAAATATGAAAACAGCTCAAACTTTGCTTTTAGGCGCTTTACGGATTCCTGATCATTTTCAATTTTTTTTTTTTTGGGTGGGGTGAAATCGGGGCGGTTGGAGTTGGGGGGTAGTAAAACTGAAAAATTTGTTGTATTCACAAAAGTCCGTCTATTGACCTGTAGAAGAAATACCTAGCGGCATATTACACTTTTTTAAGTCCATCCGAACATTGGCTTGCCTATTACAGAAAACAATTTTGTGATCTGTACATACGAGTTTTGCTTTATTTCGTTCCATGTATGTAGGTATATTGCGTAAAGCGAAAATGTTGAATTGATTTTAATAAAATTTTGACACAGAATTTATTACCGCTGCGAGAGTGGAAAACGATCTGTTTTTGAAAAACCGTGTCAGTGGCGGCACAGCAATAATCAAAAAACCAAAAACATAAAATCAGCTCAAAATTCGTTTTTAGACGGGTTGGAGGCTCTTGATCGTTTCGCATCGTCCAGTTCAAGCATGCAGAAAAAACTATGGCGCCCTAGTTCCTAAGGAGGGAGACGCAAGAAACTATTTACGAAGGTTTTTGTGTTGGATGTCGTTTTTGCGGGCGGATGGGCGATAATTTAGTTGCAAGGGGATTTTAAACTATAGCTTCATCCAATGGGAAATAATAAAATGGTATCATCATTATGTGTGGGAAGTACTGAGTCAATCAACTTGACTCCATTTTTTTGATGCTTCCGCATTTCTGCTGCGTATAATATTTTACTACTTGCGTAAAAAGAAAGCTCGTCAACACCCTTGTTGAAAATGATCGAATGTCACCTCACCTTTCATTGCAAATCAGGCCGAACGAACTTATCACAAAATTCGCCTGTTAACAGAATGTGTAGACTATTTAATACAATTTGTGATAAATCTGATATATTCAGTGACTCCATTAACATTAGTGTTAGATTGTTCAGGAGCGCCGGGTTTTGAAAGTTCCTGTGGGTGCTCCGCCTTTTTAATGACAGAGCTACCTATATTTTTAGTTATTTATATCAGTATTAGCCTTACCTTTCCTTACCTATTGCTATTTATCTATTTACATGCACTACCATATAACTATTTAGCCTTTGCTGAGCCCTTAAATAAGTCTTTATCCTTCGTAATGCTAAAAATGAACTTTCGGCGGTACATGTCAATATTGGAATAGTTAAAATGATTTCTAATAATTTGATGGCTGCAGGTATATCACATCTTTGGTAGATGCGCAATCAAATGACTCCACACTATTGAATTTGTAATTTTTTGTTCGCACAATATCTAAAAAAGCATGTTTCGATGAAGAGTCAAAAGATCCATATATCAAAGTCATCTCCATAAAAGTTTTTCACATAATTGCTGCATGTAAGATTATTTTTCTGAGTAAGAAATAGTTCCATGTTGCTCAAGTGTATCATGGTATCTTCAGTAAAGCGCTGCTTAATACTACCTGCGACTTTATCTAACACTTCAAAATACATTTTTTGATAAAAGTCAGCTGCATTAGAAAATTCGTGTGGTTCGCTTGTAGAGTTGTGTATCCTTTTAGGCATTATCCGTATTTTTGGAGTATTAGGTTCATCCAATTCCAAAATACGAGCTAAATCTACAGCAGACTTCCAGACGTTTTCAACATTTTTGTCAGTTCTTAAGGACGATATAACTTCCTTGACTGTATTAATATTATCAATGGCTTTTTGCAGATGCAGAGATGTCTTCTGTAATGTAGCATTCAAAGCTTCAGTACGACGAAGAATTTCTATCAGTGATTTCATGATAAACAGAGATTCGAAAGACTGAAGCTGAGAATGAAAATTATTTTAGATACATAGTCGTGGGTGCTCGGCACCCACTATTTACCTCTCGTGGGTGCTGGAGCACCCGAGCACCCACGAAGTTGGCGCCCCTGAGATTGTTATAAGGCAGAATCTCATTAAGCAAATACGTTCGATGTTTTGATATGATAGTTTGAAGAGCTTGCAAAGAACAGGTGCAAGCTCAGGGGCACAGCGTTTAAGGACAATGGCTGCAATTTGGTCAGGACCAGTAGCTTTCTTCGTGTTTAGTTTTTGGAGGATGCTTTTTACATCTCGCTGTTGAAATTTGACCTCTGCCATTCTCGAGTTTACGTTTATGGTGGTAGTCGGAGTACTTCCTTGGAAATCTACAGTAGAATTGGCTGCGAAAAGCCTCCCTTTTCTTTTTTCTTTAGGAGCAATACCCGTCCGGCGAATATACCTCCCGCGACACCTGGGAGGGCGTAGACCATTGAGTTTGGAGCGTCTGCACAACAGGGTAGTTTTAGCCACTGCCTGCTATGTGACAAACAGCACCGATCTCCTGATCCGCTATTGCGGATGAGAGAACATTAAAACAGGCAGTTCATCATACGTCGCGTTGCTGTGGCATAGTGTACGAGAGTGCTTGACTTGTTACGTCTGACGATCGGACTTCAAAAACAACAACAATGGCGCACGCTTATAACAATAATGAACTGGTGGACATGATTTTAATGTACGGCGAGTGTGGCCAAAATACCGCTGCGGCTTCGCGAGTGTATGCCGATCGTTTCCCTAACCGTACTCACCCTGCACCTCGTCGATGTGTCTCGCTCGTGCAAAGAGCTAGAGACAGAAGATGACTGAATCCACATCGTGGTGGACACGCTGGAAGACCTAGACAACCTCGTATGGTCCAAATTGAAGAAGACATCTTAAATCGTACTTTTACCTGTAAGACGCCTGCGACAGGACCGCACGTACAACTTCGTAGCAACTACATAGTGAGTACTTGCTTGACATTTTTACTTCCCACACTTTTTGGGCGTTTCATGACGAAAATCCACGTCACTCATTTCCGTCGGTCTGTCTGTCTGTCTGTCTGTCGGTCTGTCTGTACGCGTTTTTCTGTCCCCGTAATCTCAGTAACTGCTGCATGGGTTGTGATGAAATTTGGGCAGCGATATACTGGGGGGGTCGTAGTAGGTAATGTTCTTATAATTTTGAAAATCGGTGCAGGGGCGGCGGAGTAATTAGCAAAAAACAAAAAAAATAAATAAATATTCCTCAAACTTCGTTTTTAGGCGTTTTAGACGTTTCTGATCATTTTTTACTTTTTTTTGGGTGGGGGTGAAATTGGGGTGGTCGGGGGGTGAGGGGTTGTAAAATTGAAAAATTTGTTGCTTTCATAATAGACTGTCCACTAACCTGTGAAGGAAGACCTAGCGACATAAATCAACTTTTTAGGTCCATCCGAACATTGCCTAGCGTATTACGGAAACTAAGGGACTTTTTCTGTATACATACATACGAGTATTTATTGCTTTAGATCTATTTGTACTTTGTAACGTGGACACTATTAAATTGATTCTAATTAAATTTTGACACAGTATTATTACCGTGCTGAGGATGGAAAACGCGTATGTTTGTTAAATATCGTGTCAGTGGCAGCGTATATAGCAATAATCAAAAAACTAAAAGTATGAAAACAACTCAAACTTCGTTTTTAGATGTTTTAGGCTGTCCATTGACCTCTGAAGGAAAGACTTAGCGGCATAAGACAATTTTAGGGGAGGGAAGGCTGCCGATGATTTGGTTGCAAGGGGATCTCAGACTAAAGCTTCATGCTATGGGAAAATAATAAACTGATATCACAGTAATGTGTGGGAAGTACTGAGTCAGCTTGAGAGATCAACTTGACTCCATTTTTTTTACTGTTTTGCTGCTGGTTCACCGTGCACTAGTTTTGCCGTTTCAAGGGCCGTTGCAGCAGCAACGGCCCTTGAAAAAGAGGAAACTCCCAACTTTTAGAACACCCTATAGAGTGTACCTACTTGACGATTTTTTTTCTTGCCCACTCACAGACATCTAATAAATGACCTCGGAAGTGGCATGAAAACAAAACCGAGCCGATGTGTCTCGACGGGGTTTCGACAGAATAGCAACATGGGCAATTTTCTAATGTATACCACGTCCCAGTGACATTTCTTATTCATTCCGTTCCATGGAAAGGCGACAAAAGTCATTAATTCCACCGACATCGACACCCGGATAGACGGAGACTTATTGCTGACGAAGTCCGCTCTAATGGTCGACTCAACTTTGAGACAAAACAGTTTTCTTTAATTATACGTTACGGTTAAGTAAACTCCGGCGTATATTTTTATATGTAGTTATAACAATTGTGGTCCAATAAAGTCGTTATTGTTATACAAGGTTATTCACGTTATTCGACACGGAGCATTATGGCTAAAGTATTTGATAAAAAAGAAAATCATTATTCCGGATGGATAGGGACCCATGAAGGCTACATTTTAAAAATATCTTCATTGCATACAGGGTGTCCCAAAAATACGAAATGTATCAAAGTTATGTTTTTTTAAACGGAACACCCCATATATTATTGCACATTCGGATTCCTTGGTGAATTCTAGTGTGACTTTATGTATCATACATGGGACTTAAAGCAAACCGTTTAGGTGTAAATCACCATTTTCGGTATAAGTAGATATCAGGAAAAAATTGAACATCGCAGAGATTATAAAATATGGGACTTTGCCGTATTACTAAGCATAAAATGCGTCAGCTTTGTTGAGACTGTCAAATTTAAATTACGTTTATGCTTGGAGAAATCGGTCGATTAATTAAGGAAACTTCGATCAGCGATAACTTGATTTTCTCAAATGGGAATGCCTAATTTTTTTTATACGGTTAAACGTAGAATTTGATAACCTTTCTAATGATATAAGGTTGTGCATATTAATCTTTGGTAGTTTTCATTTAATTTTAAATTTTCGAACAAATCGGCGATTTTTAATTTTCCTACTTATAAGCAACGTAGCAGGCCATGAAATAGAAACAAAAACCTGTTCAGGTAGAAGAAAACAACTAACTTAGCTGAAAAATACACACTAACTAGACTGAAGGGACAAGATTATAAAAATTCCTTACAACAAATCAATTCTCCCAGAAACAACTGCGATAACATATCTAAGGTCAGAGAGAAGCTGGAGTATGGCAGTAATAGATATTTTTTACAGTCTACTGGCTACCGCAATTTACTAGAGGTTAAAAATTTCCAAGACAATCAGAAACCCTGATATGAAACAGAAACAACCAGCGACTGTTGCTCCAGCACGCAACTATCAATCATATGTAATGGTGTAACAAAGTACTAATTTGCGTCGAAGTCCACACCTCTGACTGGAGCCCTTCTATTTTTCAATAGTTATTAGCAATATTGCAAAAAAGGAATACTGACAGATCAGATTTAAATTTTCTGCCATTTAAGTTATGTTTTATAATTTGAATAAATTTTTCAATTTCTGCGATCTTGCTAATAGGTGCTGAAGAATTTTCAGAACTCCAGTCAGAGGTACTTTTGACTTGAGTTTTGACAGAATTGCATACTTTTTTATATCATTAAATGTGAAATTTTATTATGAAAATAATAAACTGCTTAAAACATGCTCTAGTAGTTTTCATTTTATTTCAAAAATTTTAATGGTTTTGGAAACTGCCAATCTCTAGTACATTGCAGTAGCTAGTAGGCCGTGAAAAAATCCATTTCTGCCATACTCTCTCTCTGACTAAAGATATGTTACCGCCGTTGTTTCTGGTTAGACTTTGTTAGTTGTGGGTAATTTTTATAATCTTGTCCCTTTAGTCTAGTTCGTGCATATGTTTCAGCTAAGTTAGTCGTTTCCTTCTACCTGAAGATGTTTTTGTTTATATTTCATGGCCTGCTATGTAGCTTATAGGTAATAAGATTGAAAAACGCCGATTTGTTTGAAAATTTAAAATTAAATGAAAACTACCAGAGATTGATAATCACAACCTGATATCATTAGAAAAATTATCAAATTTAACCGTTTAACCGTTTAACCGTATAAAAAAAATTAGGCATTCCCATTTGAAAAAATCAAGTTATCGCTGATCGAAGTTTCCTTAATTAATCGACCGATTTCTCCAAGCATAAACCTAATTTAAATGTGACAGTCTCATCAAGGCTGACGCATTTTATGCTTAGTAATACGGCAAAGTCACAGCCTTCCAAATTTTATAATCTCTGCGATATTCAATTTTTTCCTGATATCTACTTATACCGAAACACCTAAACGGTTCGCTTTAAGTCCCATGTATGATACATAAAGTCACACTAGAATTCACCAAGGATTCTGAATATGTAATAATATACGGGATGTTCCATTAAAAAAAACATAACTTTGATACATTTCGTGCTCTTGGGACACCTTGTATAACATAAAAATATTTTTAAAATGTACCCTTTATGGGTCTCTATCCATCCGAAATTATTATTTTCTTTTTTATCGAATACTTTAGCCATAATGCTCCGTGTCGAATAACGTGAATAACCCTGCATTTGAAAAACAAAAAAGTGCAGTCCGGGCTCCGACACACCGATCTGCTGTTCCATCACCCATGGACTACTTCTCACACCGTGAGGTGAGCAATCACTAGGTCCGCGAATCGTGCGCCCTAAGTAAATGAAGGGACCCAAGGATGACTGCCTTCTGCATTCTGGCGGCTAAGATATGCGCCGCCGCACGGCACACCGGTAATTTGCGTAGTGCAGAGAGCAACGTATTCCTCATTCCACCTAGGGATCCAATGTCCATAGCCTCCAGACTTACAGTGTAGTCCGGCCAGAGCCTGCGAAGTTGTCCGAGCAACTCCTGATATTTGGTCCGCTTTTCCTCCTCCTTAGAGACGATGTTCACCTCGGCAGGCGCCGAAAACTCAATAGCGATTATCGTCTTCTGTTGGTGGTCGAGAAGGACTATGTCGGGCTTGTTTGCCTCCATAAGCTCGAGCGTGGGGAACGAGTGGTTCCATTAAATCCGGCATCTCTCGTTCTCCACAACGGACTCTATATCCCCTGGAGCGTATGACAGCACCGGTGCCTCATCGATACCGTATGAGTGCCTTAAATGATAGTAGAGCACTCGTAGAGCCGCGTTGTGCCGATGGACGTAAGTCGTCCCAGCGTACGTCTTACACGCCGACAAAAGATGCATAAGCCTGGCGGCAAGCTCTACAACGGGTGACAGGTACATCTACAACCAAAACCCTATTACGGTATACCAAGGTGTTGAAGACACTGTCTCAGAATGATCAAGTGACAGATTTCTGCAATATTCATTAGTAAGCTAACACTCTTCCGTCCACTCACTATTGGCCCACCCTGTATGTGTTTTCCAATTTAATCTTTCATCAAAGTGAAGCCTTAGATATTTGAATACTTCTTTTTGTGGCATATCGATTTGATTATGGCTATTGTGTCGTCGGAGGTAGATATGTCAGATGTATACAGCACATAGAGAAGGGGACCAAGGATACTACCCTGGGGAACACCCGATTGTATGGGATAGCAGCAAGAGGTGCTATCGTTTATTTTGGTTTCAAAATGATGCAATTCTGGCTACGATTTCAGCATCTATTTGGTTGGAAGCTGCATCACGAGAATGTCAAAAAATTAAAAGTCCACACATAAAAATAATTTCTTAGATGGAGCACAGAAGCTTTAATTCAAGTATACCATAACTTCCTATACGCGCAAAGTTATGCTAATCTTAAAGTGAGAATACGATATCTTTGACCATATAAACTGGGAAATTCTTGATAGCAAGAATACCAAAATCTTAAATCAAGCATATGGTAATCTTGACCGAAGTATTTCATAATCTTGACTGAAGCATTTCATAATCTTAACTGGGAGCATTTCATAAACTTGACGCAAGTAGCTCAACTATATTCTAAAATTGTGATATTCTTGAATGAGGAATCTAGTAGTATTAATTTGAACATTCAAACTCTTCTATGAGCATGTAGAAATTTTTCTGAAGAAATAGTTCTGCAAAATTTCTTAAATCACATTTAATATACTTAGTACTCATCTAGGAACACCTGAGTCAGGTCTTCGCATCCCAATTTTTTTAATAGCTCATTCATGGTTGGATAGATCCAGTGATAAGGAAGCTGATGGAAACTGGGACGCGACTCAAATGGCGATGGACCAGCACTACCGGTAGATTCGTTGACCGATGGTTGACGGTGGTATCACGGGTATCACGTGGCAATGGCAATTTATTTAACAGTTTGACTAGATACTATTATGTGCTATTATGCAGGATCCAGGATGCAGGTATTACGCTACGGTGCTAAAGACGGCGGTGAATTCGACAATCCGAAAACCGATAATGGCGGCGCGGACGCGAACGGCAGAGAGGGTGGAGAGGTTACAGTTGACCCGTGACACGCTGCGAGCCTGCGCACTCCGACGTTGGTAGACGTCAAATAAATGATTTACTTGGTACAAATATGGGGCGTGCTTGTAAAACAGCGTTCATTTTCAAACCAAGATTATCATATTGTAAATGAAGGCTCACATTTGCAAGCTGTCCATATTCTTGATAGAAATAAACTGGACACCGCTGGAAAAATGAAAATCTTGATATAAAATTATGAAATATTTGTTATTAAATTGTTATAGCCTTGGTTGCAAAGAAAATTATATTTTCTTTCGGAGCATATTTCTTTAAAATAAGTATATAAATGAAAAATATATTATTCTTGATACAAATTTTCTATAATTTTCTCACCAAATATTCTTTCTTAGAGTGAGAACCGATATTCTTGTTGTGAGCATGTATTTACAAGAATATCACAATTCTTGACTTGAGAATTTCTTTTTATGTGTGTCGAAGATTTGAATTGGACTCAGCAACGATGTACCTACTGAGCCAATCAAGTTGGCTTAGTTTTGCTTGCTTTGTTGCCTGTGCTAATGTTACTAGATCACAGATTTCTATGTGGTGTAGCAGATATCATGGAATGTAATCCTGCCTGATTTAATATCGCATTAATGCGATTATATTTTCGAGATTATGCAATTAAGGGTATTTTCACAAATGCTGACGTTAAATTAGTTAGCGGTGAGCTAGGCTATTATAACCGTCAAAGCCGAATCCCTCTACAGTACTTGCAAATAATTCAACTTGTTCCGCGTGGATTAGTGACTTTGCGATTTCAATACATTGCAAATTATGCGCTCCGAGTAGGACTACTAATAATGAATTGCGATTTTTTTACACAGTATAATGTTTTTTGTTATTTTTTTAAGAACGTATGTTCGTTTTCTTTCAGTGTTGATAAGCTTAATCACAAAGGTGTTGACACTAAAAAAAAATCTACACTTCTTATCGATCATTTTCACCAATTCATCATCATAGCCACAATGTCTTAACAGACATGCTGTGAACTCGTAAAATGCATCAAGTCGGAACTAGAGTATTGCCGACACGAATATTATCAATAGTTCTGTAGCTCGCCATTTACTGACAGTTCAGTGCGCTCTTGATACTCATATCCAGCAACTGTTTCGTTGTATCCACTCAGCGTGTAGGGGAACGGCCACGGCGCTGCCCACTCGGGGCATGACCCTGAACTACGTTTCTCCATATTATTGCTTCTATAAGTTTTTCCGAAGAATGTCAGCATTTTCGTCGACACAATGGAGGATAGTCTTTTTGGATTACCAAGCTCATCCAGTATGGAAACGTTAGTTCGATGGGCGGTATAAGGAACTCTCAGTATTCTCCTCCACGTCCACATTTCAAAAGCATCTATGGGAGCTCGATCTGCCTGTTTAACAGTCAAAGTTTCCGAGGCATAGAAAAATATGGAGAACACAAGAGTCTGAACCAGCGACATTTTGGTAGCTTTAGTGATGTTATGGTCACGCCATATTTTAGTAAGCTTTGTCATGGCCACCCGTGCCTATTGAATGCGCCGTCGAATCTCATTCTCACAGCTACCTGAATTGTCGATCAAAGAACCGAGGTACACAAAACTTTGAACTACCTCACCACGGCCTATTGACTTTGTTTCTCGATGATTGTCATGCTCTCTATCTACGATAATAACCTTGGTCTTGTTGTAGTTAATACCAAGACCGTATGCTACACTGTGTTATTCTAAAACGTTCAGTGGAGCTACTAGTCCTTCCTGAGAAGCAGCAATAAGGGTTGTATCGTCAGCAAATCTTAAGTTAGATATTCTGCTTCCGCCAATAGTTATACCGCCATTCCAGTTGTCCAATACCTGTCTCATCACAAATTCAGAGCAAATGTTAAATAACATCGGAGATAATACGCATCCCTGACGAACTCCTTTTCTGGTTGCTGTTCGACCAGACAGGTTACCATCAATTCTTACACGAGCTGAGCTAGACTCATAGAGTTGCTGTATAGAAATACTAAGTGGTAAGGGACTCCTATGAAGATAAGGATTTCCCACAGCTTAGGCCACTTTATGTTATCAAACGCCTTAGACTAGTCCACAAAGCAGATAAAAACGGGAAAATAATGCACTCTGGATTTTTCAATAATCTGTCTTAAGTTTAAGATCCGTTCACGCGTACCGCGTCCTTTTACGAAACTTGCCTGCGCCTGAGAAGTTTGCCAGCCAATAAAACCCTCCAAACGAGACTGTAAAATATACAGTAGAACCTTGCTTGCATGAGAGATTAACGAAAGTAGGCGATAATTGTCTGGATTTGTTGGAAATGGAATGGAAATATAGGAAAGTATTTATTATTTGAAGAGATGTATCTATGCTTGTGACACTTTTCTCGCTAATATTTCACATTAGTGGAGTAAAATAAAAGTAAAAACCAACCCTGCATGTGCTAGAGACATTTCATGATTAAATAAATAAACAGCACAACAAAAGGATCTTGTCAAGGGTTGGACTACATAAACATCATTTAATTGAATTAAATAACTCCAGCGCCAGAAGTATCGTCATATGAAGGCTGACGAGGGGGTTATAATCACTCCTTGGGGAAAAATTTATCTAATTATGTCAACGAGTGTAAAAATATCGACAAAAGCGTATTCAGCAACAGCGACACTTGCGTGCGTTCTAGCGCATAAATTATTTTACGTTTGGCGGCAAAAATTGTAGAGGGGTGTGTCTGGACTTGGTCCCAACTGGTTGCCACTGGATATCATCCATTAGTTGGAGCAATTCAAATGCATTACAGGATTGCTCTACAATTGGATTACTCTTGTTGAGACTGCTTTTGCTAATTTCTCATTTTATTTCCCACACAGTTAGTAGGTGTGGGAATTGAGGTTTTGAATTAAGAAAAAAAGTACTTTTTTGTGATAAATGGAAAGATCATAATATATATAAGTTTTATAACAAAACTGTTTTTGTTTTCTTTTTTTTTTCGCAATAATTCAGAAGTTATATGAAAATAAAAATGGGTTTTTGAATTGAGTACCGAAAACATGCTGACGGCTCCTGAACCCGTGTGACGTCACCATGGCGGTAAGGATGCCTGCTCCTTTGACCAACGACGTCCTACTTCGATACTAGATTCTAGATTCCCAGCCAATCGCGAAAATACGTACTGCTAAACTGGTAACTAGTGTATATTTGTTGCAACACGGTCGATGAATGAAGTTTGCAGCTAGAGACGAAGTCTACGATCGAAATCAATATGTTTTTGAATGTTTGAAGTTGAAGTCAGATTACAGATTCCAGTAAGTAAGTACCTAATCAAATATGTTTCGTTGAAAAGATCTCCTCCATCGAAGGATGGCCTAGTGGTTAGAGTGTTCGACAGTGGATCTCAGGGTCTTTGGATGGAAACCCAGGCTTTCCAACTTTTTTTTAATTTTTTTTATCAAAAAATTTATTGATGTGTTTTTGCACTTGTTACCCACATTTTTTCTACAATCAACATAAATATGTGTTTGAATCAAATTTTGTTAGACATATTACTTGCACTGCACAGTGCTTGTTAAATTTTTATGAAAATTTAATAATGTTAAGCCCAAAGTTAAATAAATAATAATACCAAGTGATAAACAGAATGTGAATACGAGTTTGAGTTACTTTTTTTACATTACAAAACTTAAAAATGAATGAATTGAATGGATGAAGGGATTTTGTTTTATTAACCAACTATTAAATTTAAAAAAAAATTAACGGCGATTGATATTGAATTGATTTTTTGAATTGTCCACCGCCTCCTGTACTTAGTTTTTGCACTGTGCAGTGCAAGTAATTTGTCTAACAAAATTTGATTCAAAACATTTATGTTGATCGTAGAAAATATGTGCGTAACAAGTAATAAATTTTTTGATAAAAGAAAATAAAAAAAGTGGGAAGGCCTGGGTTTCGATCCAAAGATCCTGAGATCCACTAGCGGACTCTCTAACTACTGGGCCATCCTTCGATTGAGGAGATCTTTTCAACGAAACATATTTGATTAGGTACTTACCTACTGGAATCTGTAATGTGACTTCAACTTCAAACATTCAAAAACATATTTATTTCGATCGTAGACTTCGTCTCGAGCTCCAAACCTCATTCATAGACTGTGTTGCAACAAATATACACTAGTTACCAGTTTAGCAGTACGTATTTTCGCGATTGGCTGGGAATCTAGAATCTAGTATCGGAGTAGGACGTCGTTGGTCAAAGGAGCATCCTTACTGCCATGGTGACGTCACACGGGTTCGGGAGCCATCGGCGTGTTTTCGGTACTCGATTCAAAAACCCATTTTTATTTTGATATAACTTTTGAATTATTGCTTAAAAAAAAGGAAACAAAAACAGTTTTGTTATAAAACTTATGTATGATTTTTCCATTTATGACAAAAAAAAATTTCCTTCAAAACCTCAATTGCTCAGCAGAATTTTTAAAATGTTAAGTTGCAAGTTCTTTTCAAGCTAGTTAAAATGAAGGCCATTAGGAGCTAAACCATTTATGAATTATGAAAGTGTGGACCTAGCGATTTAAGAAAAAATACAGCTGCTAAACATAGCTAGCTCAGTTAAAAGATTTCAATATAAATTGTTACTACAAATCCTACAATAGAACTTAATTATAGTTGTTTTGAGTAACTAAAGAGTTCTCTGATTTCTAGCATCGATAAAAATATGCTTCTCTGTGTGACTGGAAATAGTAAAGCTAGAAATTACATAAATTAATGTTTTGGTTTGGTCTGTATGTGACGCAGAATCTAAATTACTACGAAATTAAATATATAATGTTTTGTAAAACATGGATTTTGTTATATAAATCACTAATTTGAATTCTCTTGTTTTCTTTGGTGACAAGAATAATGGTATTCAGGGTTAAGTAAGTTATGACTGTGGAGCTTGATGCGGTTTTATAGAACCTGCATAGTTCACCTTATCATTCATTCATCACATAAAAAATGACAAGTGGATAAAAAACTGATCAAATTAGCCGTAACAAAAACCCACATTTCTCCGTCTCCTGGGATGACAGCGGCGTGTCTCGTTCCATGCACGATATTAAAATACTGTCGTCTGCGAAGCTGTAGATTGGATTGGATGTTATTTCGAGCAGCTTATTCATGTACAGTAGAAACAGTGTAGGGGATAGGACATATCCCTGAGGAACACCGGCGTTTATTGAAAACACGTCTGATGAACAGCCCTCGACTACAACAAACAGAGATCGGTTGTTCAAATAGCTATTGAGCCACTGGCGTAGGCCAGGTGGTAGTCCATAAGCAGCAAGCTTAACCAGAAGTCCCTCGTGCCACACTCTATCAAAGGCTTTCGATGTGTCAAGTGCAACAACACGGGATTCGCCATGATTTTCAATAGCACTGTTCCACAAGTGAGAGGTCACCCGTAGACCTATGCTTAGGGAAGCCATACTGTCGATCATTTATGATGTTATTGTTGTCCAAGTATTTCACGAGCTGTGTGTTAATGACAGTCTCCATGACCTTAGACATGATGCTGATAATATCCTCAGGTCTATAGTAGATGGAGTCTTTTTTATGCCGTTCTTAGGGATGTGTTGTAAGCAGTCAATCTTCCACGAAGCGGGAAACACGCCTCGTTGATTCAATAGTCTGAAGAGCTTGTAAAGAACAGGTGCAAGCTCATCGGAACAGCGTTTAAGGACAATGGCTGGAATTTGGTCAGAACCAATAGCTTTCTTCGTCTTTAGTTTTCGAAGGATGGTTTTTACATCTCGATGTTGAAATTTGACCTCTTCCATCCTAGACATTCTAAACAAATATTCCAAAAACGCAAATAAATTACTACTACTACTACTTGTGCGCAAAAAAGTGAACACAATACAAGACAAAAAACGTATTTGTAAGCTGTACAACTCTGAGGGCCGGTTGTACAAACACAGTTTAACTCGAGTTCAACTTTGAACCGAGTTCATCTCTAATTTGCTGTTGTACCAACAAAGTTCAAGCGTTGACTTCAGTTCAACCTCGGATCAAGTTGAACGGCCACCGGGGAGCGCTTAACGGCGGTTCAAGGTTTAAAATGGCGATGTTTACGACCAGCTGATCAGTTTCTAACCCTAATATCCGACGTGAGTGACATAGTTAAATGCAATATTTTCACTTGAGTTACATGATGGAGTACTTTAACGAACCTTTGACCGAGGATGACATTATTAGGAAAAACGACCTGAAAAATGCCAAATGATATTTGTACCTAATGTATCGTGAACAAATTCTCAATTAATTGTAGGCACATCAGCAATAAAAGTTTCCGCATCATCGTCGAATGTAGATGTGAATCCTGTTATTTGGGGTCCGATTTTTCTTTTATTGATATGTCCAAGTCCTGTATTTTGAAATCCTGCGAAGGCCCGGTATTATGGGTGTACTGTCTGTCATCGGCAAATTTTTGTTTTGTCCTTTTTTTTTAATTTTCGTAATTGCTTTCCAGTATCTTTGCTTCACGAAATGTCTCTCCACGCAAACTGTTGGACAAGTTCAACCTTTCCGTTTTGATTCTATGAATATTCGTATCCGTTTTCTGGCATTCCAAACCAGTCTCATATTTTTGCACAAATTCTATTAATACGGCCTCTTCTTTCGCCGTAAAATTAGTCGCCCTTTTTTTGGCTTCCATTATAAAATTGCAAAATACTTCTTGACCGACAAAAAAATTTGATGAATGTCAGAATTTGACATTCATAGACGTGACATTAACATAACCTGCATAACATTAAACATTAAAAACGAAAAGTAACTAGTTTCGCCACCAAATACCCT
This sequence comes from Callosobruchus maculatus, assembly GCA_951848785.1. Lineage (NCBI taxonomy): Eukaryota > Metazoa > Arthropoda > Insecta > Coleoptera > Chrysomelidae > Callosobruchus > Callosobruchus maculatus. The sequence continues at coordinate 1,718,405 of CATOUR010000004.1, read as the reverse complement.
ATATCCATTGCTACCAATCCTCTTTTGATCCAGTTCAGCTGATCCTTCCCAGAACGGAGTTTGTACAACGCGTCAACCGTTGAACCGTGTTCATCGCTGAACTTAAGGTTACGTGATCGGGATTCACTGAGCGTTTGTACAACCGGCCCTTAATTAAACACAGTATTAAAGTTTGGTCCTTTTTGATAATTTCGACTACATCATTACACTTTATAACAAATGTTTTGAACGAGTTCACACAAGTTTATGAAATAATTACACATATATTCCGAAATTTCAGCTGTTACTGACATTTCGTGGCAAAAACAGATTAATAACAGACAGATGAAAATTAGTATTTTGTAAAGCACACATCCAAAAAGGATACCCGATAGTTGAAATACTCTAATTAACCAACTAAAATAAAATTGACATGTCGTCAATTTTTTTTCATGAAATATCAGCTGTGTATTGACTAAAACATGCCCTGAAGGTACATCCGCTTACACTCGATTGGCGTTCATAAAATAATGATGAATAGCGTGCGGTATTTGTGCAGCTTAAGCAAATAACGCAAACCCGCTAAGCTGCTAGGTTTGCTCAGTCTGGAAATTGGTTTTCAGTAACTTTTGTAAATATACGATACTGCCACTAATTGTTTTATCCACGTTTATACAGGGTGAGAAAATTTTATAATTCGAAAAATAATATTATCCTACAGTTTAGTAAAAAAATGCATCGTAAAAGTGACGCCATAAAGGCCAGTAGATAAAGGAAAGCTAAAACCAGACTCTGGTAATAAATCACCATACGTCATCACCTCAACAGTCTAAAGAGCTTCACAAGAACTTGGGCGTATTTTATTATTTCAAGATGTTCGCCAGACTGAAATAAGGTCGAAAATCGCATATAATGTTTGGGTTACTACCTTACATCACACATGTGTGGAGCAAACCCATCCAGTCATTTGGCGAGGCTCATGCCGTTGCTCTCGATATTTCAAAGGCATTCGATCAACTGTGGCATGCAGCTCTCCTAAACAAGCTCCCGTCTTATGGGCTCCCTGTTAAGCTCTGCGGTTGGCTCGCAGACTTCCTCTCAGGTCGGAAAATCTCTGTCGTGTAGACGGCTTTTCCTCTCCTTTCCATAGGATCAATGCCGGGGTTCCGCAGGGATCGGTATTGGCTCCGACATTGTTTCTGTTCCAAATTAATGATCTACTCTCTAGCACTACAAACCCAATCCACAGTTTTGCGGATAACAGTACGCTGCATGCAGGCATCATGAGCAATAGACCAAACTCTGTGGTCGAGCTGGAACGCAGAAGACTGGCAGTGGCAGTTTCACTTTCAAAGGATCTCGATAACATTACCACTTGGGGGCTTAAGAATATGGTTAAATTTAGTGCCTCCAAGACCCAGTACTGTACGCTATCAAACAAGGTTCAACCAGGTTCTAATGAACAACCAGGCTCTGCCAAGGAGTCACTTATTCAAGCTTCTGGGAGTCCACATTGCAGAAAATCTGATCTGGCACGAACACGTTGCGTCAATTGCAACAGCTGCTGGTAAAAGGCTTGGGTACCTATTTAGAGCCAGAAAGTATTTCTCACCATGTAACCTCCTCACGCTATATAAAGCCCAGATAAGACCTTGCCTGCAGTATTGCTCTCATGTCTGGGGAGCTGCTGCCCCTACTACCCTGTCTATACTAGATGCCGTCCAGAGAAGGGCAATTTGACTAATTGGCGATCCGGCCTTAACGCGCCACCTTCAGTCACCTTCTCACCGGCGTGCTGTTGGTGACCTCTCACTCTTCTACCGATATTCCAACGGAATCTGCTCCTCTGAGCTATCCTCTATCGTTCCGCCGCTCACTGTTCCTATCAGATGTACACGCGCGACCACTGCATCTCATCCTAAGACGGTCGTTCTTCATACATCAAGAATTGAGCGGTACAGCCGCACATTTATTCCCAGGGTGTCCAAGGCTTGGAATAGACTGCCAGAAGATGTATTTATTGGGCCTGCGGGTATTGGCCCATTCAAATCTCGCGTTAACAAACTTCCCCTAACATAACTCTTTCACAGCAGCCGCGGTACTCTGGTATTTGGGCTCTGCCTGCGCGGTCTGCTCAGTTATAAAAAAAGTCCTTTCTTGTCAAAAAGTCACCCTAAACAGTATAAAGTTGTATCACGTACAGTAAAGAGGTGTTGTGATTTATTTTGTGAATGTGCATAGGTGAGTCTATTTCGCAAAGTACCCAATCCTACTAATTGTATCGCTATTTATTGATATACTGATTTATTTTATTAATTTATTTGAGAACCTTTTTACTAGACAATTTTCAGTCTCATACACAAATTTATATCAGTAATGGTTTGAAACTCCAATTCTAGATCGTCTGCGGTATGAAACAGATTACAATCTCGAAGTACGAGTTGACACTTCGTGCTGAACTAGTACAAAAGAGTGGATACTTTGCGAGTTGACCCCCCTAGTATCTTAGTGAGTTGGCCTCACAGTTATCATGATAATTCTCCGCCCTAGTGATTTGAGCTCTTCGAGAGGTATTTCGCGAGTTGACCCTTAATACGTATGACCCGACAGATGTTTGGTTTATGTTCTGTGTAATTTGTATGACCACACAATTTTTATACTATTAGTATATTATTTCATATACCTATTTGGTATTTAATTTCAACCAGGCCAGCTCAAAGTAACGTCATGTTATTAAATTAAACATATCGTAACCTATTTTTTATTTATTATTCTTCAATGAATTGGTTACTCAGGTATCTTTTTATTTAATTTCCAGATGTGTCATCTCGAGCGCGTTTCCTGATAGAGACCCAACCTTTTATTGATGTCAAATTAGGTAGCTCTAGTAAGTTATTGTTTGATCCAAAATCAACACTGTCTGAGATAGAACAACATCTCTGGTCATCTCCGTCAAGCTCGGGAACTATTAGCAGGGCCTGCAGAGAGAATAGGACGATTTTGTCTTTCTCTGGATAGGAGTAACTTGAGATTGCTAGTAGGCCTATTAACGGGTCACAACACCTTCAGGCGTCACTTGTTTGTGATGAGGGTGGTCAACGACCCAACGTGCACGTGGTGTGGTGAAGAGGAAGAATCCTCGGCCCACACCTTTTGTCGCTATGAAACCCTGGGTTGTCACAGGCAGACTATGCTGGGCTCAAGAACCTTGGAACCAATAGAGATAAAACGGATAGGACCTAAGAATGTACTTGCCTTTGCCAAAAGGGCAGGTTTTAGGAACTAGCGCGGATAGAGGCGCAAAAGGGCCCATCGTGTGGCCTATGCACCAGCCACATTCCGTGCTGAATAGCCTCTGGTTCTTATTCTTTCAAGTTATTATTTAAATATTTCATTGTATTCTTACTTGGCTTATTTTAGTCATTTTTATATTGATTGAATGACTACCTTATTAAATGTTTTTAAGACACGCCCAGAATAATCGAATAATCATTTTTTTATCAACCTACATTCGGCCCGACCTCTTAATCTAAAGGAAAGTTACGAGCTCATAAACAAACAAACATACAGATAATACTAATAAAGGCATGTTAAAAAAGGAAATTCTTGGAATAGGGTACTTGCAGAGGTCGTGAAATCGCCTCGGAAGTATACATAGCGTAAAGAAAACCATACCAAGAAGCAGTAGGAAACAAAAAACATGATTTTACTGACGGCCAAGAAAAGATATTTGCAAAATAAAATAAGGATATATTCAAATTTTTCCGCCTGACTTAAAACAAGGGCTGATGTCACAGGTATCTTATCGATATCGACAATCGATACTGCTACAGCGCAAGTCAGTGAGATTCAACTGCAAACTATTTCTGATGTTGCCAAATTTCTTTTTAAATATTTACGTTAGCCATATATCAATAATTTATTTTACGAGCGTGTTTTGTTATATGGGTATACATATTCCCAAATGAAATGAGACCTCTTTTATCCTACTACAGCCGTAGTTCCCCATTGAGTAATGCTGCGAGATGCAAAATACAAAACTAAATCATATCAGCTGTTCGAATGCAACCATATTTTCTTTGTGGTTTGCCAACTGCGCATTCAACTAGAGATGATCTGAATTCTTTAACAATGCGACTCAATTTATTGATACTTAAACATATTTGAAACAGGCAATTAACCCACTAGCATTTTCGTTGCAATACATTTTTATATTCGATAGGTATCACAGTTCATCCTGTTTGTGACCGAGATTCGCAACTAATCGAAGCCATCATTTTATTTGGGCGCATCCCATTATGAATGAATCCAAAGATAGAATCTAATTCAAGCCCATCCCTACAAAGTGAATTAGTAATCTAACCTGACTTTTATTCTTTTGACTTTTGTTTGTGCACGTGTTTGAGTTTGAGAGTAAATTTTCATGGTTATAATCTTATGACTTATGACTGTGTTTTGTGGTTATAATGATCAATGTCAAAATGTTAGGTTAGCACTGACTATCGATATCGAATATCAATACTTTACATCCCATCACTATAGGATATCACTGACGTCAGAGGTTGTTTGCGCGGCATTTTCCGGCATTTGAAATAATATTTAGAATATTTCTCACAGCCGATTCAAAAAAAACCAAACAAGTGATTTTGACATGTTTACTATGCTCTAAGGAACGCGTCAACGACACAATATTTTTTTCTGCAAGTACCCTATTGTTAGGGCTGTTAAATATTGCCTGTACTATTAAGAAATCTCTTGGTAGATGGCTCGTCTGACCCATTCATCATTTCTCTCTCTTCGCGTCTAGGTCTGGCGACAAAATATTGACGGAATTTTCAATTGGTCTGTTGCTAAGATGACTGATAGTGTGTCGCTACCCAGGCAGCTCTTTTGAGCGATAGTGCTTAAAATCGTAAGCTCAATCACCTTATAAAGTTTGCGGCGTTTTAGTTCGGTAGTTTGAGGATTCGAATACTTTCCCTACTTTCTTATAATATTTCCGTTTGTGTTGCAAATTTTTAGCGCTGTACTTCATCATTTCACGTTGAAATGCTTGGGTGGCGACGGCATCGCCATTTTACATAATATTTGTAAGAGCGTCTGGTCGTCCGGTGTTTGGCCAGATGAATGGTGCACATCCATTTTTGTATCACTTCATAAACCAGGATCTCCGACAAATCCAGACAATTATCGCCTACTTTCGTTAATCTCTCATGCAAGCAAGGTTCTACTGTATATTTTACAATCTCGTTTGGAGGGTTTTATTGGCTGGCAAATTTCTCAGGCGCAGGCAGGTTTCGTGAAACGACGCGGTACGCGTGAACAGATCTTAAGACAAATTTTTGAAAAATCCAGAGAGCATTATTTTCTTGTTTTATCTGCTTTGTAGACTATTCTAAGGCGTTTGATAACGTAAAGTGGCCTAAACTGTGGGAAATCCTCATCTCTATGGAAGTTCCTTATCACCTAGTGTTTCTCATACAGCAACTCTACGAGTTTAATTCGGCTCGTGTAAGAATTGATGGTAACCTGTCTAGTCAAACTGCAACCAGAAAAGGAGTTCGTCAGGGATGTGTATTATCTCCGATGTTGTTTAACATTTACTCTGAATTTGTGATGAGACAGGTATTAGACAACTGGAATGGCGGAATTGCATAAAACAGTGTTCTGTGCTTGGAAATCACCGTAAAACGTATCAACATTCAGACGGAAATTACGGCGCGAATGAAGATGGACGTTTGGCGGGGATTTTCATAAATTTATTAGGCGAAACGTGGCGTCTGCCGCCGTACAGCGCGCGTAACTCGGCGCTTATAATAAGCCGGGACAGACTGCCGGACGTACGACAGGCCGGCATTATATTTCATAATTCCAGAGCGCGGAACGCTGACTGTGCTGTGGAGGCCGCTTTAAAAAAGACGCTCAATTAATTTATGGCGTAAGCAGGTGTGCCGAATCAACCGAGTCACGATTTATCTGTTGCCAACGATTTCGTTCCCATACGGGGATCATCATCATAGTCACAATGTCTTAACAGACATGTTGTTAACTCGTAAAATGCATTTATCCATTTTACGAGTTTCTCTTGGGATATCTTTAAGATCTTTAATGCAGTAGTTTCCCATTGCTTTCTGCATCCTCATGCCGTTGACCAGATGATATCTACTGGTTCGTCCGCCTTAAGGGGCAATTTCTCACCCCAAGGACAAGAAGGTGTCCTGACTCTTTTCAACTCGTCCACCCAAAGCTGGCGGTTGAGAAGAGGTTACTGCTTATACCGACAGTAGTTCGGTTCATTTTAGTCGCCTTTTACGACGCGCAAGATATACGATGGGAGATATTCTAACCCGCCCCCAGACGGGCATACGAGGACATACCACCATATAACGAGAGCTTCTTCCAAAGGAAATGGAGGGTCACCCAATAGTCGAGTCACCTTCCGTCAAGCTTTTAGGGATCAACATCAACAATAACATGTCCTGGCACGAATACGTCGTCAGTATTGCTAAAACGGCATCCCAGAAGCTTGGAGTTTTGTTCCGCTGTAGGAAGCTGTACACACCAGAGCAACAACTGCTGCTCTACAAGGCACAGATCCGACCATCGCTAGAGTACTGCTCCCATGTGTGGGGATGCGCTCCGAACATAGCCGGCTTAAGCTTTCATGGGGCCCGGGACTTTGAATTTTAAGGGGCCCTTTATAAATAAAAAGGAAATATTATTTATGAAACTACATACGCGATATAACAAAAGAAACTACTACACAAGTACGTCATGAGTCCGGCTTATAGTATCAACACTGCTCTCAATGAGTTATCTTGGTAAGTTGTGGCCATGTAGCATATATGTAGACGTAACACTAACAAACTATATGGGTAACTTACTTTTGTTTTTTGAACGTCGCCTTTGTATCGGTTCAACTTCGATTTATTCATTACGTTGGCACGGGCCACAGGTGTCGACAGTATCCAATGGGTAGGTATAGGTATTTTCTATTTTCTTTTTATACAGGCTGAGTCAAGCTCAACGCCTCGGACTCTTGTGACCAAACCATAACACTTTTTAGAAAATTTGCGAATGTATGTAGGTCGAGTTGGACTACATTTTAAAAATAATGACTTTTATACAGGGTTTCTAATAAAAGCGTGCCATATCAAAGTTATGATTTTTTAAATGGAACACCCTGTATATATTATTGAATATTTAGATTACCAGGTCAATTCTAGTGTGACTGTATGTGTCACACCTGGGACTTGAAGTGAGCCGTTTAGGTGCAATTCTCATTTTTTGATATAAGTAGATATCAGAAAAAAATTGAATATCGCAGCGAGTATAAAACTTAGACGGCTGTGAGGTTGCCGTGTGACTAAACTTGAAATTGGTCGACTTAGGTATGACGTTCAAGTTTGAATTACATTTGTCCTTGGAGAAATCGGTAGACTAATTAAGGAAACTTCAATCAGAATTAACTTGATTTTTTCAAATGGGAATGTCTAATTATTTTTATACAGTCGAATTTAAAATTTGGTATCACTCTCTGGTAGTTTTCATTTTATTTCAAATTTTCAACCAAACCGGTGTTTTTCAATTTTCCCACCTTTAAGCCACTTAGCAGGCCATAAGATACAAACAAAAAACTATTTAGGTGGAAGAAAACAATTAACTTAGCAGAAATATACAGACGAACTAGAGCAAACGGCTAAAATTATAAAAATGACAACAAATCAAGTCTAATCAGAAATAACAGAGGTAACACATCTAATCAAATCAAATTATAAAATATAATTTGCCTGGGAAAAAATTAAAATCTGATTTGTCAGTATTCGTTTTTTTTGCGATCTTGCTAAGAGGTACTGAAAAACTAGAAGGGCTACAGTGGGACAGTCAGAGGTGTCGTCACTTTTCATTTTGACTGAAATGACTATTGTTTTATATCATTAAATGTGAAATTTTGTGCTGAAGATATTCGACTGCTAGGAACTATCGCTGAAAGTATAATTGTTTTGGAAATTTTTAATCTATAATACATTGCAGTAGCTAGTAAGCTGTAAAAATTATTCATTTCTGACGTATTTCAGCTTCCCTTTTACCTTAGACATCTTACCGGCGTTGTTTCTAGTTAGTTCGTTGGTTCTAGGGAATTCTTATAACTTTGCCCCTTTACTTTAGTTTATCTGTATCTTTCTGCTATGTTATTTGCTTCTATCTGAACATGTTTTTGTTTATATTTCATGGCCTGCTGGTTTGCTTATAGGTAGGGAAATTGAAAAACACAGTTTTGATTGAAATCTCGAAATTAAGTTTTTAGTAGATCTACTGATTTTATTGTTCATCTAGTGACCTAACATTTGCTCTGTCACATTACAGAGGCGGGGCCCCTCTGAACCGCGGCCCGGGGCTCCAGCCCCTTTAGCCCCATGGTTAATCCAGGCTGGCTCCGAAGCACTCTCTAAAGCTTCTGGACACTATCCAGAAGACAGAATTAGACTAATCGATACGCCTAAACTCACAAAGAACCTCCACAGCCTGGAACATCGAAGAAGGGTGGTTGACCTGTGCCTCTTTTACAGATTCTATTACGAAAGTAGAGTGAACTCTACCAAACACCGAAGGCCGTCCGAACAAGGAACACTAGAGAGGCTCTGCGACCTCAAACTACTTCCTCCAGCAATTCTTTTGGAGAACTTCCGGGGAATTTGTTTCCCGACGGCCTCAACCTGCAACGTTTAAAATCTAACGATCACAGACACTTATTCTCTTGCATCATCTCTTCTCGCGCCAGAGGCGTTCAGACTTTGTGGGAAGCTGACCATAAAAAAAAGAATACAGAAACATAGTCTAATAACTATATCGTGTGGACGTGTTATCAATTTTTAACACCTATCTTCCAATTGTTTTATTGATTGGAACTGGTCAGTGTACTCGAGTTAAATGTAAGCAACTTCAAAGGAAACAAAGTGTCGGTAGCCTATATTCCCTTAGACGATCGATAAGGACTGATTACACCCTTAAGCTTCTGCGAATGTACTATTGATACCCTTATATTTTATATAGGCAGCTTTCCTTTTGTTCCACGTACGTTCTATTTCTTTCCATTAGCTTTGTTAATAAATACATTAATGGTAGTGAATAAGTAAGTATCTACTGTGACAGAAGGTTAGCTCTAATTTGTTGAAGGGTCGTTTATTTACACTACTGTCCGAAAGTTTGAGGATCGTCCGTCACAGTGATTTATTAATGAAGCTTGTACTTTGTAGAGTGTTTTGTTACTGACTGAAATGTTCTACTGTTATAATCACCAATAGAGGTATACAGAGTGATAGCAGGACTTTAGCGTGCGACAGAAAATTTATTTTAAAGTAAAAATTTCATATAAACATGGTTGCGCAAAAGTTCCGTTTTTGAAATACAGGTTGTCAAAATTTGGACAAACAATTGATTTTGTATTGATTTCTTAAATATTATTAAGCCTATCTTTTTGTAATTTGGCAGTGTTGATCACTACAATAAGACGCTATGTCAGTACAGACTAGAAGATATTTATTATATGAGCAAAAAAGTGTACGCTATAGACCAAGTGGAACATGCCCTCAACAAGCTAAAAGCTAATAGAGCTACAGGCATTGATGCTATTTCTGCCCAAATTAAAATGCTTGGGTGGAGACTGCATTTCTCTTTTATATAATATTTGTAAGAGGGTCTGGTCCTCCGGTGTTTGGCCAGATGAATGGTGCACATCCATTTTTGTTCCACTTCATAAAAAAGGATCTCCAACAAATCCAGACAATTATCGCCTGCTTTCGTTAATCTCTCATGCAAGCAAGGTTCTACTATATATTTTACAGTCTCGTTTGGAGGGCTTTATTGGCTGGCAAATTTCTCAGGCGCAGGCAGGTTTCGTAAAAGGACGCGGTACGCGTGAACAGATTTTAAACCTAAGACAGATTATTGAAAAAGCCAAAGAGCATTATTTTCCCGTTTTTATCTGCTTTGTGGACTATTCTTAGGCGCTTGATAACGTAAAGTGGCCTGAACTGTGGGAAATCCTTATCTCCATAGGAGTCCCTTACCACTTAGTATTTCTCATACAGCAACTCTATGAGTCTAGCTTAGCTCGTGTGAGAATTGATGGTAACCTGTCTGGTCAAACAGCAACCAGAAAAGGAGTTCGTCAGGCATGCGTATCATCTCCGATGTTATTTAACATTTACTCTGAATTTGTGATGAGACAGGTATTGGACAACTGAAATGGCAGTATAACTATTGGCGGAAGCAAAATATCTAACTTAAGATTTGCTGACGATACAAACCTTATTGCTGCTTCTCAGGAAGAACTAGTAGCTCTACTGAATGTTTTAGAACAACACAGTGCAGCATATGGGCTTGGTATGAACTACAACAAGACCAAGGTTATTATCGTAGATAAAGAGCATGACAATCATCGAGAAATAAAGTCAATAGGCCGTAGTGAGGTAGTTCAAAGTTTTGTGTACCTCGGTTCTTTGATCGACAATTCAGGCAGCTGTGAGAATGAGATTCGACGGCGCATTCAACAGGCACGGGTGGCCATGACAAAGCTTACTAAAATATGGCGTGACCATAACATCACTAAAGCTACCAAAATGTCACTGGTTCAGTCTCTTGGGTTCTCCATATTTTTGTATGCCTCGTAAACCTGGACTGTTAAAAAGGCAGATCGAGCTCGTATAGATGCTTTTGAAATGTGGACGTGGAGGAGAATGCTGAGAACTCCTTATACCGCCCATAGAACTAATGTTTCCATACTGGATGAGCTCGGTAATCCAAAGAGACTATCCTCCATTGTGTCGATGAGAATGCTTACATTCTTCGGACATGTTCACAGAAGCGATAATATGGAGAAACTTGTAGTTCAGGGTCACGCCCCGAGTGGGCGGCGCCGTGGCCGTTCCCCTACACGCAGGGTGGATACGACGAAACAGTTGCTGGATATGAGTATCAAGAGCGCCACTGAACTGACAGTAAATCGCGAACGATGACGTACTATAGTTCTCAAAACTATTGATAATATTCGTGTCGGCAATACTCTAGCTCCGACTTAATGCATTTTATGAGTTCACAACATGTCTTTAAAGACATTGTGACTATGATGATGGTAGACCATAAAGAAATCAAATATCATTTTTCAGGTTGAATTGAAATTTGAAAACAATAACCTTTTTAGCTTTTGAACAATGAAGTAGCCAACACCAAGCTATGAGATTAAAACATGAAGAAATTCCCATCTTTTCCATCAATACAAGGTGAGCCAAAAGTGCACGCACCTGACACCTAACGATGAGAACTATCGATAAACAGATAACCGGTTATTTTTGGTAACAGGTTATTTTTTGGTAACAGGTTATTTTTGGTAACCGGTTATTTTTTGGTAACCACCTATCTCTCAACTTTTTGTTTCACTTTTAAAATGAAATAGCCAATATCAAGTGATGAGCATAAAACATGACGAAATTACTACATTTTCCATCAATACAGGGTGAATCAACAGTGCACGCGTCTGACACCTAACGATGAGAACTATCGATAAACTAATAATCGGTTAGTTTTTGGTAACTGGTTATTTTCTTGTAACCTGTTATTTTTTTGGTAACCGCTCATCTCTCGACTTTTTTCTCTTGAACAATGCAATAGCCAATATTGGGCTATGAGTATAAAACAAAGAAGTTTCTATCTTTTCCATCAATACAGGGTGAGCCAACGATCGATAGACAGATCACCGGTTATTTTTTAACAACCGCCCATCTCTAACAAAATTATAAAAGTGAGGAAATGGAGTTTCATTGCAGGGGTTATGAGCGTGAGAAACGACTGTTTTATTACAATCGTCGTAGTTTAACTGACTAAGATATATGAAGCGCAAGACTGAAGTCGACATAACTTATTTCCTAGATTGCAAGACTCTGATAAGCATATTTTATATATTTATATAGGTATGTCACAAAACTGAAACTTAGGCACTTGTGGCTGATGGTCTATGGCATGAACGGTAAAAACTAATTTGATGGTTTATCCTCATCATAGTCACTATGTCTTAACAGACATGTTTTGAACTCGTGAAATGTATTAAGTCGGAACTATAGTGTTGCCGACACGAATATTATTAATAGTTTTGAGAAGTGTAGCTCGCCATCTTTCGCGATTTACTGTCAGTTTAGTGGCGCTCTTGATACTCATATCCAGCAACTGTTTCGTCGTATCCACCCAGCGTATAGGGGAATGGCCACTTGGGGCATGGCCCTGAACTACAAGTTTCTCCATATTATCGGGTCTGTGAATATGTCCGAAGAATGTAAGTATTCTTGTCGACACACTGGAGATAAGTCTCTTTGGATTACCGAGCTCATCCAGTATGGAAACGTTAGTTTGATGGGCGGTAAAAGGAACTCTCAGCATTCTCCTCCACGTCAACATTTCAAAAGCATCTATGCGAGCTCGATCTGCCTTTTTAACAGTCCAAGCTTCCGAGGTTTACAAAAATATGAAGGACACAAGAGACTGAACCAGTGACATTTTGGTAATGCTATGGCCACACCATATTTTAGTAAGCTTTGTCATGGCCACACGTGCCTGTTGAATGCACGGTCGAATCTCATTTTCACAGCTACCCGAATTGTCGATCACAGAACCGAGGTACACTAAATTTTGAACTACTTCACAACGACCTACTGACTTTATTTCTCGATGGTTATCGTGCTCTCTATCTAACATCATAACCTTGGTCTTGTTGTAGTTAATACTAAGACTATATGCTGCACTGTGTTGTTCTAAGATGTTTAATAGGGCTTCTAGTTCTTCCTGAGAAGCAGCAATAAGGGTTGAATCGTCAGCAAATCTTAATTTGGATATTTGGTTCCGCCAATAGTTATACCGCCATTCCAGTTGTCCAATACTTGTCTCATCACAAATTCAGAGTAAATGTTAAATATCGGAGATGATACACATATCTGACGAACTCTTCTTTTGGTTGCTGTTTGAGCAGACAAGTTACCATCAATTCTTACACGAGCCGAGCTAGACTCATAGAGTTGCTGTATGAGGAATACTAAAAGGTAAGGAACTCCCATAGAGATAAGGATGTCCCACAGTTTAGGCCACTTTACGTTATCAAACGACTTAGGATAGTCCACAAAGCAGATAAAAACTGGAAAATAATGCTCTCTGATTTTCTTTTTCAATAATTTGCCTTAAGTTTAACGTCTGTTCACGCGTACCGCGTCCTTTTACGAAACCTGCCTGCGCCTGAGAAATGTGCCAGCCAATAAAACCCTCCAAACGAGATTGTAAAATATATAGTAGAACCTTGCTTGCATGAGGGATTAACGAAAGCAGGCGATAACTGTGATCGTTTGTATGAGTATGACATAACAGTGTTAGACAACTTGCGTCAGATAATGAAACAGTTGTGTAGTTTGAACCTTTGTGATTATAAAGTCTCGATGCTGAATAAGAAGCTACAAAGTCTTATAACGTTTGGTGTATATCATTTGTCAAAGCCTACATTTCATGTCTTTCACTTTCTGCACTATGTCAGTGTTGTCGTCTGTGATTGTGAGAAGTACTCAGTCAATCAACTTTACTGCACCTTTGTACAGGGTGACCGACGGGAACCGGACGTTTTTCAAATGGTTAGTATAACGCCGCTAGCGGTGGTAGGCAGGGGATTCAGGTATCAGTCGCCTTGCTGTATAATGCCATTTTAGTAGCTATGGAGCAGTGGACCGTAGAGCACCGTATGTTCGCTTATGACGCGTATGTTAAAAATGCTTAGTCGGTCACCGCCGCGCAGCGACTGTTCCGCGATCATTTTAATCTTGGACGCCACGATATTATTCCAAGCCGCAATACTATTCTCAGATGGGTTAACGGTCTGAGAACAACAGGAATGATTGTGAAGAAAAAGCCACCTGGTCCCACGAAGACTGCGAGGACGCCAGAAAACGTCGAGCGGGTGAGACAAGCACTTACTCGGAGCTCTCAACGGTCTGCACGAAGACACGCGCTTGAATCAAACTTAAGTCGTGAATCAGTGCACATAATATTGAAAAAAGATTTAGCGTTTCATCCTTACAAGATGTGTATTGTTCAGCAGCTTAAGCCAACAGATTATGAGCAACGAGAAGACTTCGCCATTCAAATTTAAATGCTGCTTGGAGACCATAAAAGTGTAGTAATCGTCATGAGTGATGAAGCTCATTTTCATTTAAGCGGAGAGATAAACAAACAAAATTTCCGATACTGGTCTCCAGGTGGCTTTTTCTTCACAATCATTCCTGTTGTTCTCAGACTATTAACCCATCTGAGAATGGTATTGCGGCTTAGAATAATATCGTGGCGTCCAAGATTAAAATGAACGCAAAACAGTCGCTGCGCGGCCGTGACCGACTCAGCATTTTTAACATACGCGTCATAAGCGAACATACGGTGCTCTACGGTCCACTTCTCCATAGCTACTAAAATGGCGACTGATACCTGAAGCCCCTCCCTACCACCGCTAGCGACGTTATACTAACCATTTGAAAAACGTTCGGTTCCCGTCAGTCACTCTGTATCTATTTAATTTTAATCACATCACAATGTTGTTGGTTGATAAGGAATGGTCAAATAGTTTTGAGCGATATTACTTCTCAGAGAATAGAGAATACTCGAAACGTACTCAATGCTAACCGAAGGCGATGTTTATTACCGACCTCGCAAGTTTGGTCGCAACTCTGGAACTTATCAACTGCAGGGTTTGCGAAGTTTGGTATATAATTCGAGCGAGACCTCCCTAGTCTAGGAGCTAGTTGGAACGTTTTAGTAAAGACTGGAATAGGGTACTTGCAGAGGTCGTGAAATCATCTCGGGAGTATACATAGCGTAAAGAAAACCATATCAAGAAGCAGTAGGAAACAAAAAACATTATTTTACTGACGGCCAAAAAAATATATTTGCAAAATAAAATAAGGATATATTCAAATTTTTCCACGTGACTTAAAACAGGGGCTGACGTCACAGGTATCTTATCGATATCGACAATCGATACTCTGCTACAGCGCAGGTCAGTGAGATTCAACTGCAAACTAGAGATGATCTGAATTCTTTAACAACGCGACTCAATTTATTGATACTTAAACATATTTGAAACAGGCAATTAACCCACTAGCATTTTCGTTGCAATACATTTTTATATCTGATAGGTATCACAGTTCATCCTGTTTATGACCGAGATTCGCAACTAGTCGAAGCCATCATTTTATTTCGGCGCATCCCATTATGAATGAATCCACTTTTGTAATACGTTTGTGTGTGACTGTGTTTTGTGGTCATAATGATAAATGTCAAAATGTTAGGTTAGCACTGGCTATCGATATCGAATATCAATACTTTACATCCCATCACTATAGGATATCACTGACATCAGAGGTTTTTGCGCGGCATTTTCCGGCATTTGAAATAATTTTTACTTCCCACACCGATAGGTGAGGGGAGTATTGTGATCGCGAAAATTTTCGATTTTGAGATAATACACTTTTTGGGCGTTTCATGATGTCTACATAACGAAAATCCACGTCACTCATTTCCGTCGGTCTGTCTGTCTGTCGGTCTGTCTGTACGCGTTTTTGTGTCCTCGTAATCTCAGTAACCGCTGCATGGATTGTGATGAAATTTGGGCAGCGATATGCTGGGGGGTCGTAGTAGGTAATGTTCTTATAATTTTGAAAATCGGTGCAGGGGCGGCGGAGTAATTAGCAAAAAACAAAAAAAATTAAATATTCCTCAAACTTCGTTTTTAGGCGTTTTAGAGGTTCCTGATCATTTTTTACTTTTTTTTGGGTGGGGTGAAATTGGGGTGGTTGGGGGGTGGGGGGTTGTAAAATTGAAAAATTTGTTGCTTTCATAATAGACTGTCCACTGACCCATGAAGGAAGACCTAGCAACATAAATAACTTTTTTAGGTCCATCCGAACATTGCCTTGCCTATTACAGAAACCAAAGGACTTAGAATTTTTTCTGGTGTAAACATACGAGAGTATTGCTGTAGATCCTTCTATATTGTTACAAGGAAACTGTTGAATTGATGTTAATGAAATTTTGACACAGTATTACTACCATGACAAGGATGGAAAACGCGTATGGTTTTTATAAATCGTGCCAATGGCGGCGCAGAAATAATAAAAAAAAGTAAAAATGTAAAAACAGCTCAAACTTCGTTTTTAAGCGTTTTAGAGGTTCCTGATCATTTTCTGCGTTTTTTTTGGGTGGGGTGAAATTGGGGTGGGTAGGGGGTGGGAAGTTGAAAAACTGAGAAATTTCTTGTATTCATAATAGGCTGTCCACTAACCTGTGAAGGAAGACCTAGCGACGTAAATCAACTTTTTAGGTCCATCCGAACATTGCCTAGCGTATTACGGAAACTAAGGGACTTAGAATTTTCTGTATACATACATACGAGTATTTATTGCTTTAGATCTTTTTGTGTTTTGTAACGTGGACACTATTAAATTGATTCTAATTAAATTTTGACACAGTATTATTACCGTGGTGAGGATGCAAAACGCGTATGTTTGTTAAATATCGTGTAAGTGGCAGCGTATATAGCAATAATCAAAAAACTAAAAGTATGAAAACAACCCAAACTTCGTTTTTAGATGTTTTAGCCTGTCCATTGACCTCTGAAGGAAAGACTTAGCGGCATAAGACAATTTTAGGGGAGGGAAGGCTGCCGATGATTTGGTTGCAAGGGATCTCAGACTAAAGCTTCATGCTATGGGAAAATAATAAACTGATATCACAGTAATGTGTGGGAAGTACTGAGTCAATCAACTTGACTCCATTTTTTTTGGAATGGACCCGCGCGACTGCTGCATCTCATCCTAAGGCGGTAGTCCTTCGTACATCAAGAACCGAGCGGTACAACCGCACATTTATTCCCAGCGTGTCCAAAGCTTGGAATGGGCTACCAGAAGATGTTTTATTGGGTCTGCGAGTGTTGGCCCATTCAAATCCCACGTTAACAAACTTCCCCTAACATAACCCTTTCACTGCAGCCGCGGTACTCTGGTATTTAGGCTCTGCCTACGCGGTCTGCTCAGTTATAAAAAAAGAAATCCGACTTCGAGATTACAACTGGTAAAGACCAGTGAACATTTCAACATTTTTTTATAGAAACCAGGTTACTCAATATTCAATACAACTTAAAGACCTTTTATGGAATAGAATAGAATTTCATTGGTTTTTTCAGTTACAAAAACAACTAACACAACTTGAAAAAATAAATACATGTAAGTAATAATATAAATGACTATGTAAGGCTTTCGCGGCCATTGTCCAATGCATTTGGAGTCCTTGAGTTGTTAGGCCGGCGTCGTTTAGCGTTAAGGGTCTAGGGTATAGCGCGCGAAATTGAGAATCCAAGAAAAGACGTATTCCCGTGTTAGCGAGGAGGCGTGGCCACCTGTTCCCTTTCTCCTGTGTGTGTGTCTAAAAAGAGGGAAGATAAGTCCAAAAATCCAAAGGTAAGGTCCAAAGATCACTATAAAAATTAATTTCGCATTCCCAAGCTCCTGAAGTTACCTTTAAACTTACAGTAATGACTCCAAAAGCAAGTTGAAGAAGAAAGCTTGCACTTTGTCACCTATTTGGGCTTTTTACTTCCCACACCGATAGGTGAGGGGAGTATTGTGATCGCGAAAATTTTCGATTTTGAGATAATACGTTTTTGGGCGTTTTATGATGTGTACATAACGAGAATCCACGTCACTCATTTCCGTCGGTCTGTCTGTCGGTCTGTCTGTCTGTCGGTCTGTCTGTCGGTCTATCTGTCGGTCTGTCTGTCGGTCTGTCTGTCGGTCTGTCTCTCGGTCTGTCTGTCGGTCTGTCTGTCTGTCTGTCTGTCGCGTTTTTCTACCCTCGTAATCTCAGTAACCGCTGCATGGATTGTGATGAAATTTGGGCAGCGGTATGCTGTGGGGTCGTAGTAGGTAATGTTCCTATATTTTGAAAATCGGTGCATAGGCGGCGGAGTAATTAGCAAAAAACAAAAAAAAATAAATATTGCTGAAACTTCGTTTTTAGGCGTTTTAGGGGTCCCTGATCATTTTCTATTTTTTTTTTGGATGGGGGTGAAATTGGAGTGGTTGGGGGGTGGGGGGATTGTAAAATTGAAAAATTTGTTGCTTTCATAATAGACTGTCCACTGACCTGTGGAGGAAGACCTGGCGACATAAATAACTTTTTTAGGTCCATCCGAACATTGCCTTTGCCTATTACAGAAAGCAAAGGACTTAGTTTCTTTTTGATGTAAACATACGAGAGTATTGCGTCAGATCGTTGTAACGGGGAACTGTTGAATTGATTTTAATGAAATTTTGAAACGGCATTACTACCATGGCGAAGATGGAAGATGCATATGGTTTTGATAAATCGTGCCAGTGGCGGCGCAGAAATAATAAAAAAGCTAAAAATATAAAAACAGCTCAAACTTCGTTTTTAAGCGTTTTAGAGGTTCCTGATCATTTTCTGCTTTTTTTTTTTTTGGTGGGGGTGAAATTGGGGTGGTTGGGGGGTTGGGGGTTGAAAAATTAAAAAAATTCTTGTACTCATAATAGGCTGTCCACTAACCTGTGAAGGAAGATCTAGCGACACAAATCACCTTTTTAGGTGCATCCAAACATTGCTTAGCCTATTACAGAAACTAAGGGACTTATTATAGAATTTTCTGTATACTATACGAGAATTTATTGGTCTAAATCGTTTTGTAGTTTGTAACGTGGACACTATTAAATTGATTCTAATGAAATTTTGACACAGTATATTGTTACCGTGGTGAGAATGGAAAACGCGTATGTTTGTTAAAAATCTTGTCAGTGGCAGCGTAGCAATAATCAAAGAACGCAAGTATGAAAGCAACTCAAATTCGGTTTTTAGATGTTTTAGGGGTTCCTGATCATTTCCTACCAGTTTTTTGGGTGGAGCTGAAAGTGAGGTGGTTGGGGGAGTGGGGGTTGTAAAACTGAGAAGTTTGTAGTATCCATAATAGGCTGTCCATTGACCTGTGAAGGAAAGACCTAGCGGCATAAGACAATTTTAGGGGGGGTGGCAATTATTTGGTTGCAAGGGATCTTCGACTAAAGCTTCATGCTATGGGAAAATAATAAACTGGTATCAGCGTAATGTGTGGGAAGTACTGAGTCAATCAACTTGACTTCATTTTTTGATATCGTGTTTGGTTGTTAAATTACAGATATTTTAAGAATGCATGATTTCGCATTGCGAGTTTTATAGACACCAAAAAACTTTTTTGAGAAATTCGCAAATAGTTGTCATTCATTGAGGTATTAACTATCGTCTTCTGAAATACTGGGTATGTAGTTTGAACAACAAGTGAGTTCTGTTCAAAATGGGAATCAGAATTTGAACATGGCAAATACATAATTATGTATAACTGTGTATACCCAGGTCCGTTAAAGATCTTATTTTAGAATAGAATAGAATAGAGTTTCATTGATTCAGTTACAAAAATGCAACTGAAGTAACAAGTCGAAAAAATAAATACATGTAAGTAATAACGTAAATGACATAAATATTTGTTGATAGTACTTACATACACAAAAATAAAAGGATGTAACAAATCAGGCACTGTTTGGTAGAAAATTTATTATGATTTCACTAGAGTAACAGAACTTGTATAAACAGTACTGCTTTAATTCGCATATGTATTTGTGAATGATTTTCTTGAATAGATGTACTGATGAAATGGATTGTATGTTTTGTGGTAACAAATTGAAAACACTACTTGGCAATGAAAGTATACCTATTATAGATAGATTTGGGTCTCCTGTACGTGTCTTTAAAAGTCTTGTTGAAAATACCCTTAATCTGTAATGTGCTTTTGTATATTTGTAACAAGGATTTTACCCGTTTAATAATAAATAACAATAATAGTAACAGTAAGTGCACAATCTCAGCTTTTCTTTGGACTGCCAGAGCTCCTAGACTATGTCTCCTGATTCAGTCAAGTGCACCCGAATTAACAGGGAAGATATCTCAGTAGCCTTTGCCACCCTCTATCAACGCCTGAACTTCTATTGGTTGAGGTGGTTGAGTTGAAGTGAATGCGAAATTATTATAGTTCTGGATAGTGTTCGTATTTTTGAAATAGGGTGCTTGCAGAAAAAAAAATTATGTCGTTTACGCGTTCCTTAGAGCCTAGTAAACATGACAAATTCACTTGTTTGGTTTTTTGGAATCGGCTGTGAGAGATACTCCAAAAATTATTTCAAATGCCGCAAAATGCCGCGCAAACAACCTCTGACGTTAGTGATATCCTATAGTGATGGGATGTAAAGTATTGATATTCGATATCGATAGCCAATGCTAACCTAACATTTTGACATTGATCGTTATATCCACAAAACACAGACACACACAAAAGTACAAAAGTCAAAAGAATGAAAGTTAGGCTAGATTACTAATTTACTTTGTAGGGATGGGCTTGAATTTGATTCTATCTTTGGATTCATTCATAATGGGATGCGCCGAAATAAAATGATGGCTTCGATTAGTTGCGAATCTCGGTCACAAACAGGATGAACTGTGATACCTATCAGATATAAAAATGTATTGCAACGAAAATGCTAGTGGATTAATTGCCTGTTTCAAATATGTTTAAGTATCAATAAATTGAGTCGCATTGTTAAAGAATTCAGATCATCTCTAGTTTGCAGTTGAATCTCACTGACCTGCGCTGTAGCAGTATCGATTGTCGATATCGATAAGATACCTGTGACGTCTGCCCTTGTTTTAAGTCACGTGGAAAAGTTTGAATATATCCTTATTTTATTTTGCAAATATCTTTTTTTGGCCGTCAGTAAAATCATGTTTTTTCTTTCCTACTGCTTCTTGATATGGTTTTCTTTACACTATGTATACTCCCGATGCGATTTCTCGACCTCTGCAAGTACCCTATTGTTGGTGAAATTTGAGAATCAGGCAAAATTGGAGCATGCTTGTCTGACAATCAGAGACATCAGACAGATCCTAGAAATTGGTAATTTTTTTTAATTTTTGGTTGGTAATTGTTGAAATAATTTTCTATCTAGATTCCAAGTTAGAGATCAGGCTTGATCTATCACTTCAGGAGCATTAGGGCGCTAGAAGCACTGCTGAATCTAACCTCAGATGAGTTGATAGTTCAAGAAGAGGCAAGGGCGTTTCAACTGTGGAGTTAGGACAGTTGGTCCTTAGTGAATTCTGGCAGGGGACACTCTGCCACCCTCTCGGAACTGCAAAGGCTCACTAGAAAACCTCTCTCCTTTTATTCAATTATTCGTCAAGATTCCAAGGTAGAGGTTAGGCTTGATCCATCACTTCAGTATCTTAACAAATTTGACGTTATGATAACTAACTGGAATAACCGATAATCATACAGCCTTACATTTTATTTATCGTGGATTCCCGTGGACTCAGGATTATTAGCAGCTCAAGTAATTTTAGCAGAAATGGTGAATGTGCCGACTAACTTTTAAAAAATTGGTGAAGGTGCCGAATTATTGTACCGCAATTGGTTCCTAATATTAATAATAATAATAAATGCCTTTATTTTCAGGTTATTGATAAACAAAACATATATGGGAATTTATGCATGATAATGTGCCAATGCACCTGAAAACCGCAAGGGGGAGTTCGCTCAAGTTCCACTCGACCCTTGATTTAAATATTAAATAATCTATGGAACATAGTTATATACAAAAAACAACAAAACAAACGTGTTAATAAAAATTATAAGTTTACAAAATAATTATTCGCTGCATATTTACAAAAGCAAAACAATAAAAAAAATATATACATGATAAGATATAAAAAAAATATGGTCATTAATAGCACACTTAAACAATTAATAAAACATATTTCGTTAGTGCAAATTTAAATTGCATAATATTTGTTTTTCCTTTTAAATATGGGGGTACAGAGTTGTATTCCTTATATAAATTGGTAAATCTGACAACACTGCTGTTAGCGTTTTTGAATTCCGTATGTTCAAAAACCCCCAAGTATTGAATTTCACCTCTCCAGCGGTGGCGGTTTTGAAAATATTTAAGCGTTCCGGTACCGTTTACTGAAAAAGCGGTGTTGCCGTATCTCAGTAAATAATAGAAAGAAACTTTTTAAATTGTGAGATCTTACTAACTTCGACATGTGCAATTCATTGCAATAAAAATAACTAGAGGATTCTATTTAAAATAAATTAAAATCGGGGCTATTTGTTTAAAAATTTGGAAAAATAATTCATAATTAGGCAACACCGCAAACGCGAAAAAAAAATTACAAAGAGAGATAGGATATTAGTAGATATTTCGATTTAAAATAAAACATACAGGGTGTTACATTTAAAAAAACGAAGTAAAATGACCTTGAAATTGCCGTAATTTAAAATTCTGCCAAAAATACCCTGTAGATACAAATTGCTGGTAGCATCCAAACTAATATCCACTTAATATTCAAGTAACTCGGTGTATAATATTATTAAGAAAAGTTAAAGGAATATATCAATTTGGACATATTACTTGCGACCTTGCAAATCCGGAAATTAATAGAAAATAAATTATAACTTGGCAACGTCGCAACCGATCCCAAAAATATTTTAGGGTTGAATAGAGATCAGTGATGGAAACTAGAACAATTTAGGAAAAAGATACAGTTACATATAAAAAAATCAAGTTGATCACTAATCTACTTTCCTGCAACACACTGTATATTTAAAAATATTTTTGGAATATGCGTCTTGAGTAACCAAATAACTTTTATATTTGACATTTTCTTCTATCAGGTATAGCTTGCGAGATATCGAAGAATTACACACTAACTGGGCACTCTGTATTATTGTTTTCAACACAAACAACGAAGTCTAATCTGTCATCACCTGATATTTTTTAAATTCTCAGCTTTAGAATTCAGCAAACGTATTCCGACTATGGCTAATACACAAAGGTAGAATCCAATTTTCAGCATTTTCAGCGGTAGCGTTGTAAAAGTTTTCTAGTTTTCAGCGCGAGACTATAAGTCCTAAAGCTATTATAACACTTAAGTGCATCTGGTGGTCTCCTTTCTATTCTTGAAGCAGTTATAACGCTTAAAATCTTGTTAGTACTAATAAAAGCGGATTTTATTTAACTCTGGATAAACTCCGACATTATTGAGGCAGTTATTAAAGTTTTTCTAACTCCATTACATCCTTGCGGATGGCGAAGGAGATAGACGCAATTTTTGAGCATAGTTTAAATGTGAACTTGATGCAGATATATTTTATTTTCCGACATTTTAGTACCGGAGATAGAGAGCACGATAATCATCGAGAAATAAGACGTAGTTCAAAGTTTTGTGTACCTCGGTTCTTTGATCGACAATTCGGGTAGCTGTGGAGATGATATTCGACGGCGCATTCAACAGGCACGTGTGGCCATGACAAAGCTTACTGAAATATTTTTGTATGCCTCGGAAACTTGGACTGTTAAAAAGGCAGATCGAGCTCGCATAGATGCTTTTGAAATGTGGACGTGGAGGAGAATGCTGAATGTTCCTTATACCGCCCATCAAACTAACGTTTCCATACTGGATGAGCTCGGTAATCCAAAGAGACTACCCTCCATTGTGCCGACGAGAATGCTTACATTCTTCAGACATATTCACAGAAGTGATAATATGGAGAAACTTGTAGTTCAGGGTCATGCCCCAAGTGGGCAGCACCGTGACCGTTGCCCTACACGCTGGGTGGATACGACGAAACAGTTGCTGGATATGAGTGTCAAGAGCGCCACTGAACTGACAGTAAATCGCGAACGATGGCGAGCTACAGTTTTCAAAACTATTGATAATATTCGTATCGGCAATACTCTAGCTCCGACTTAATGCATTTTACGAGTTCACAACATGACTGCTAAGACGTTGTGACTATGATGATGATGAGGTGGCCAAAGTTTTCACTATATCGAACAATATGACTGTAAGCGCGCAAACACAGTGGGGCTTTTTAGTGAGCGTGCAAGGGCGTGCGAAGGCGTGCAGGTACCGCATGCAGGCTCACCTGCTCGTCTGAGTTTTCGACCGCTTACCAGCGTCGGAAGCCCGCTTGAACGCCTTTATAATAACAGAAATTTAGTTTGCTACCTGGTGTCGTCTGTGCCGGTCGAAGATGAGTAGCGATAAAGAGTTACTTATAGCTTCAGTGTTTGCGAAAACCCCTATTTGGGATAAAAGACACAAGCTGCACTATAGTGCAGGTTATAACCGCACTGCGATAGAAAAATGTTGGAAGGAAATAAGTGCGGTTATGAAAGGAGCCTCCTTATGTAGCGCGTCCAATGTCAATGTTGTTCCCAATGCCCACAAAGCATATTATCTCAAAATCGATAATTTTCGCGATCCCAATACTCCTCTCACCTATCGGTGTGTATCGGAAGTAAAAGCTATTCTAATATTAATGTTTAACAAAATAACAATGTACCCGACCAATGATATTACGAGACCCAAATATATAACGTTAGGCAATTGTATTTACTACGTACTATCACTTAGTATCGGAGATATATTCAAATGAGCATAACACATTTATACACAACCACAACACTAGATATAGGCTAGGTACCACAATAATTCCCAAACCAAACAAATCAGCCATGCGGCGGTCATATCTCAATTTAGCGCCAAAATGATACAATACTTCTACCTTTTGATACCAAAAACTTGTTTACAATGCGATTCAAACAGTCTCTACCAGAGTGGATAGCTTCCTTAATAAGACGCGCACAAGAATTCGTTGAACGTGTACAGTATCAGTCACATATTCATCTGATTGACAAATTTCAACTAAATGGTGCTAATGCATATGATGTGAGTCTACATATGTATGTATTAATAGTTCATTTGACAACTTCCCAACCACGGATTTATCACAAACCGCTGATTAAACGAAAAAACGCCAGGACACGTCAAAATATTTGTCCAGAGAGACAACTTTTTAACCAAAAACTATTTCACCCCCTATTGTACCCTGTAGCCCCTCAGGGGAATCATTTTCAGTGTTTTTGCAACTGTCCCTCATTGTTTTGCCAATAATGGGCAACATTTTGAACCCTGATTGCATGTTTCCTATACCGTGTCTAGATGCGACTGGCCAACCTTTGTACTCTTTTTCTTGTCTGTTTTCACTGTACCATGGACTGGTGTGTTTGACTACGTGCGGAACCGGCGCCGGCCTGCTTCTACCTGCCGAGGGGTCTCGGCGTTGGCCAACGCACTCCAACGCTCCTAACTGCCGCTACTGTGAATGCCTACTAAGTCCTGCTCATTCTCAACTGACCCAACGGTGTCATCGTCACACCTGATGTTATTCATAGGCCCTCCAGTAAATAATGATAATAAATAGATATATTCTCATCCACAACATAGTGAAACAAAAAACATAATAAATATACCGATTAAACAGAGCATAGGTCTTCGACCCCATTTTCCAAGCTGTTGAGTTTCTTCTTGTTTAATCTCGGAGTCATATCCTTTTAATCTCGACATTCCTGGGGATTACTTCATCTAATTGACCTATGAAAGCCACCGTCGTAAAGATTTCCAGAGTCACTTGATCCACTAAAAGTTTATATTCGTCGTAAGACTGCATTTTATTTTCCCGGATTTAGAGGGACATGCAACAATAACAAACTTTGTCTATTCCTGACTATTGTAAACAAACTTAGCACTAATGCAATTTAGACAGATCTCTTTTTCAAAGGATTTAGGTGTTCAATATTATAAGGTGTCCCAAGTTGTGTCATGTAAGAAGAAGTTTTTATATGCTTTAGCGCACTATTTAGTTTGCTTCATAATATTTACTACTCAATTTATATTTCTTAGTATTGTTATTTTAACTGTACATATTGTTTTGTTATTATTTATTTCTGTCAATATACATATAGGTGTCATCATCATAGTCACAATGTCTTAACAGAAATGTTGTGAACTCGTAAAATGCATTAAGTCGGAGCTAGAGTATTGCCGACACTAATATTATCAATAGTTTTGAGAACTGTAGCCCGTGTCAGTCCAGTGGCGCTCTTGACGCTCATATCCAGCAGCTGTTTCGTCGTATCCAGTCAGCGTGTAGGGGAACGGCCACGGCGCTGCCCACTCGGGGCGTGACCCTAAACTACAAGTGTCTCCATATTATCGCTTTTGTGAATATGTCCGAAGAATGTAAGAATTCTCGTCGACACAATGGAGGATAGTCTCTTTGGATTACCGAGCTCATCCAGTATGGAAACGTTAGTTCGATGGGCGGTATAAGGAACTCTCAGCATTCTCCTCCATGTCAATATTTCAAAAGCGTAGTAAGGGAATACTACCAGTCCTTTCCCTGGAACGACGTCTGCTTCAAGTCACGAGACCCATCAGCTTGCGCCCAAGAAATAACAGAGGTATTAATATCCGGCATGGAAGCCTATATTCCTCATGTCGTCAAGCATCCCTCCAAAAATAAGCCATGGTTCAATAAGCGTTGTAGAGATGCAGTTACCTCTAAAAACCAACACTACAGAGAATGGAGGAAAAATCCAAATGCTGAGAGCCACCGCAGTTTTATCGACGCCAGAAATCACTGTAAACGCGTGATTGACAGCAGCAAGGAGGAACACAACCAAAAAATTAAGAACAAGCTCCTCTCATGTCCTAGTTCGTCCAGAACATTCTGGTCTGTAGCTAAGGCTGTTAGTCAGAACTTTTCCTATTCGTCAATACCACCCTTGACCAGAGAGGACAAATCCATCGCTTCTGCTCCTAAAGAAAAAGCAGACATCTTGGGGAAGCTCTTCGCAGCCAATTCTACTGTAGACTTTCAAGGAAGTACTCCGACCACCACCATAAGCGTGAACTCGAGAATGGCAGAGGTCAAATTTCAACATCGAGATGTAAAAAGCATCCTCCAAAAACTGAACACCAATAAAGCTACTGGCCCTGACCAAATTCCAGCCATTGTCCTTAAACGCTGTGCCGCTGAGCTTGCACCTATTCTTTGCAAGCTCTTCAAACTTTCGTATCAACGAGGCGTGTTTCCCGCTTCGTGGAAGATTGGCTGCGTACAACCCATCCCTAAGAAAGGCAAAAAAACTGATCCCACCAATTATAGACCTGTGGCTCTTCTCAGCATCATGTCTAAGGTTATGGAGACTGTCATTAACACACAGCTCCTGAAATACCTGGACAACAATAACATCATAAATGATCGCCAGTATGGCTTCCGTAAGCACAGGTCTACAGGTGACCTCCTTGCCTACGTCACTCACTTGTGGAACAGAGCAATAGACAACCATGGCGAATCTCGTGTTGTTGCACTTGATATATCCAAAGCTTTCGACAGAGTATGGCATGACGGACTTCTGGTCAAGCTTGCTGCTTATGGACTACCACCTGGTCTGCGCCAGTGGCTGAATAGCTTTTTGAAAGACCGATCTCTGTTCGTTGTAGTCGAGGGCTGTTCATCAGACGTATTTTCAATAAACGCCGGTGTTCCTCAGGGATCTGTCCTATCCCCTACACTATTTCTGCTGTACATCAACGAGCTGCTGGAAATAACATCCAATCCAATCTACAGCTTCGCAGATGACAGTACATTAGTGTCGTGCATGGAACCAGGCAAGCCACTATCATCCCAGGAGACGGTACGTCGGCGACAGCAGCATGCCTCACAGATCAACGCAGATATCAGAACAATTGTCGAGTGGGGATTAGCAAATAAAGTACAGTTCAACGTACAAAAAACTCAGGCAACAACACTTACAAAGAAGTCTCACAATGGCTTACCAACCGTGGAAATGGAGGGTCACCCCATAGTCGAATCACCTTCCGTCAAGCTTTTGGGAGTCAACATCAACAATAACATGTCCTGGCATGACCACGTCGTCAGTATTGCTAAAACGGCATCCCAGAAGCTTGGAGTTTTGTTCCGCTGTAGGAAGTTGTATACACCAGAGCAACTGCTGCTGCTCTACAAGGCACAGATCCGACCATCGCTGGAGTATTGCTCCCATGTGTGGGGATGCGCTCCGAAGCACTCTCTAAAGCTTCTGGACACTATCCAGAAAAGAGCGATTAGACTAATCGATACGCCTAACCTCACAAAGGACCTCCACAGCCTGGAACATCGAAGGAGGGTGGCTGACCTATCCCTGTTTTACAGATTCTATCACGGAAGATGTTCGAGTGAGCTCTCTCAGATAATAACACCACAAGCCGTCCGAACCAGGACCACTAGAGAAGCTCTTCGAGCTCATCCTTACCAGGTCGAGGTCCTTACTCCCCGAACCAGTCTCCTCCAGCATTCCTTCTTTTGGAGGACTTCGACACTGTGGAATCAGCTGCCGGGCAATTTGTTTCCCGACGGCTACAACCTGCAGCGTTTCAAGTCTAACGTGAACCGATACTTATCCTCTCGCAGCGCTTCTAAAGCGCCATAGGCTTTCAGCCTTTGCGGGAGGTTAACCATAAAAAAAAAAAAAAAATCTATGCGAGCTCGATCTGCCTTTTTAACAGTCCAAGTTTCCGAGGCATACAAAAATATGGAGAACACAAGAGACTGAACCAGCGACATTTTGGTAGCTTTAGTGATGTTATGGTCACGCCATATTTTAGTAAGCTTTGTCATGGCCACACGTGCCTGTTGAATGCGCCGTCGAATCTCATCTTCACAGCCACCCGAATTGTCGACCAAAGAACAGCGGTACACAAAATTTGGACTACTTCACAACGGCCTACTTACTTAATTTCTCACGCTATATAAAGCGCAGATAAGACCTTGCCTGGAGTATTGCTCTCATGTCTGGGGAGCTGCTGCCCCTACCACCCTGTCTATACTAGATGCCGTCCAGAGAAGGGTAATTCGACTAATTGGCGATCCGATCTTAACGCGCCACCTTCAGTCACTTTCTCACCGGCGTGTTGTTGGTGACTTCTCACTGTTCTACCGATATTCTAACGGAATCTGCTCCTCTGAGCTATCCTCTATCGTTCCGCCGCCCACTGCTCCTATCAGATGTACCCGTGCGACCGCTGCATCTCATCCTAAGACGGTCGTTCTTCATATATCAAGAACTGAGCGGTACAACCGCACATTTATTCCCAGGGTATCCAAGGCTTAATATTTATTGGGCCTGCGGGTATTGGCCCATTCAAATCTCGCGTTAACAAACTTCCCCTAACATAACCCTTTCACAGCAGCCGCGGTACTCTGGTATTTAGGCTCTGCCTGCGCGGTCTGCCAGTTATAAAAAATGATTAGCGTGCTCTCTATCTACGATCATAACCTAGGTCTTGGTTTAGTAAATACCAAGACCAAATGCTGCACTGTGTTGTTCTAAGATGTTTGATAGGGCTACTAGTCCTTTCTGAGAAGCAGCAATAAGGGTTGCATCTTCAACAAATCTTAAGTTGGATATTTTGCTTCAGCCAATATTATACCGCCATTCCAATTGTCCAATAGCTGTCTCATCAAAAATTCGGAGCAAATGTTAAATAGCATCGGAGATAATACACATCCCTGACGAACTCCTTTTCTGGTTGCAGTTTGATCAGACAGGTTACCATCAATTCTTACACGAGCCCAATGAAACTCGTAGAGTTGCTATATGAGAAACACTAGGTGATAAGGAACTCCCATAGAAATAAGGAGTTCCCACAGTTTATGCCACTTTACGTTATCAAACGCCTTAGGATAGTCCACAAAGCAGATAAAAACTGGACAATAATGCTCTCTGGCTTTTTCAATAATTTGTCTTAAGTTTAAGATCTGTTCACGCGTACCGCGTCCTTTCACGAAACCTGCCTGCGCCTGAGAAATTTACCAGCCAATAAAACCCTCCAAACGAGGTTGTAAAATATATAGTAGAACCTTGCTTGCATGAGAGATTAACGAAAGTAGGCGATAATTGTCTGGATTTGTTGGAGATCCCTTTTTATGAAGTGGAACAAAAATGGATGTGCATCTCTGATATACTGGATTGTTTTATATACCTCTTTCCTTTGTGTTTTGTATTATCTATTTTTGTATTTTTTTATGAGGAATCCTATACAATCGTTTGAATGTCTGAAGGACAAGTCTCTTCCATGGAAGCATTTCAAAAATAGATTAAAGTTATTCCTAAAACAGAAAGTTTATTATTCTGTACAAGAATATCTTTCAGATGCCACTCATATTTGATTTTATCTATACTATTTTATATTTTATTTATATACTTTTTGCATTGTGTGTATCTTTTATATTAATTGTAAGTACCTGTTTTTTACTTCTTTTTTTATGTATGTGTATATATTTATCAGCGTTTGTGGTTATTGTTACTGTTGACTGCAGTATAAATATTGACATATCCTATATCACTCTGTGATCATTGAGGACTAATAAAATCGACCTAAACAATTTGAATTTGAATCCGTAGTGTGAAGTTTTCAAACAAACAATCACCCTGTATAGAGACCAGGCACGTATCCAGGATTTGGTTTGGTTGACCTTTCAGGGGGGTCCAGATTAGAGTTGCCACCTTAAATTTGCCGGGGGGGGGGGGGGGTGCCAATTTGTGGACTCCATTTTTTAGACGGCATTTTATTAGGTTTCGGGAGGGGGGTCCTGACCCCCTGGATACCCCCTAACCCTAGAATACTAACCATCGTAAATTTTACGACGAGACTTAGTTTAATCTGCAATTTTATCGACGCGGCTTAGCCCTTGACCTTGTACGCTCGCCTAATCTTCTATTAGATCGGTGTGAGTAAGTTCGTGGCCCAAAGTACATTTGATAGTAATTGGAATAGTTTTATTTGGACAACGGCGTCGTAAATTTTACGAAGGTTAGTATAAATGTTATATTTAAACATAAGACCAGTTAGCGTTATTTTGATTATTTTTTGTCAATATCGTTAGTTTCTAAGTTTCTTTAGAATATAACATTATGGAAGCTAACAAATGGGATATGACAAAGATAATTACCATTAGAAGCGGAACAAGGCTTAGCAGGATTATTGCCCGGTGAAAATGAGGAAAATAGAGTGAGTTGGATAGTGGTTCCGAGAGCGAATATAGTAGGTCTGTTTTTACAGAAAATCACAAACCAGTCAGAGCTAATCAGTATTCCCCATTGCAGTTGTCAAACTATTTCTGACTAGTACTGGCCAATCAAATTGACGCTGACTAGTTTGTGATTGCTGTAAAAACAGACCTAGTGTTCAAGAAGCCTTTAGTCCATCTGAGTCTGAATTCATGGATTGTGTGTAATCACAACCAACAAATAAAGAGCTAGGAACCATCTCGAGAAAAAAAAATGTATTTATCATAAAAACAGCTAATAAAACCAAGGTTGGTACAATGAAAAACTTGACCAACTTTAACCCGCTCGCTAAGATTAATTATCGAGAATATATTAAACCAAGGTGGATCAGAGGATAGAGCCACTCCTAGTCTAAACAAGAGTGCAAGGTGCCAACACTGTCCTTCAAAAAACTTAGAATGGCGACGCGCTAATGTGAGCACTGCCAAAGGTCCTTTTGCGGAGAACATCTGCTCTTTGCTGTGTGTCTTGCAGTCCAAAAATGGAATTTTTCTTGTTATTCAGAAATATTCTTATTATGAACAGTTTTCAGTAAAAGTTAATAAACGATAAAAACGTCTTTTTTTAATTGTGATCCTTTCTCAAGTAGTAAATTTTACGAGGGTTAGTAGTAATAGGTATAAAAATAAGGTTAGTATTCTAGGGCTAAATACGTGCCTGATAGAGACAATGTTGTGTTCTAATAGGCAGCAGTATATTTAAACACATCCAAACCGAAGTGCATTGTTTAGTAACAGCCGTGGTATGGAGATCGGTTGCAAAAGAGATCGTTAAAGACAAATCTACATGTCGGGCGGTCCAGAAATAGAGCCCGATCCCATATAAAACGCGCATTGTTTGGAAAAGAAAATTAATGTATTGCGGTGGATTATGCCAGGCTTTTACGACGAATTGTGGTTTTTTGTGGTGGAATTAGGCTTCGAACGTGTTGGATATGGAAGAGCGACAAAATAATGGACGCAGTGGCGTCTACAAGAAGTATTAGGTCGATGGTTCTTGGGCTATTCGGTCGGCGTCGACACGCTTCGCTGCTTGACGTTTCGCCCACTCGAGCTGTTGGCATCCTCAGAAACTGTTACCTGTTCGGCGTGTTCCGAGAAACTGAGACCGCGTCACTGGGTTAGGCGCATATACTACTCGCAAGTGAAATCCGAACACTGAGAATACGGTAGGACTAAATACAATAATAAACGAAATCATTTGCCATAATTAGTTTATAAAAAAATAATAGGTGGACCCTCCATGTTGACGAATGCACTCGTCTAGCCTACGCGGCATGCTCGTAATCTGGTTGTTGATAAACTCTAGAGGTACAGCCTCCGAAGCTGCCCTCGCAGCATCTAGTTCGTCCAGCGTGGTCGGAGGATTGGGTAAATCGCCTATGTATCCACCCATCCATGGCCGACTCTACACTAGGCCGGAGCCTTATATGTGGCAACGTGGCTTAGCTGTCAAATAGTGGGCCTATAGTTTCAGAATAATTATTACATTTTATATGTATTAGAGTTCATCTCGGTTCATAAATTAAGAAAAATACTTTTTAGAACTACTACTACTAATACCACTTACATCTGATGTCTGATTCGTCGTAGTCAAACACTACAAAATAAAAATAAATGCAACCTGTTTCCTGCTGCCACTTCCACTTCCACTTAAATGAACACTCAATTTACTTTGTAAATTGTCACTTGAGCTAGAAAAATTCACTATTAGGTCACTGTGAAGCCATTCTTGCTGGTCTTGATTCCTTTCCACTATCAAATCTTTTCGTAAGTATGCCCAGATGCATGCCCAGATTAGTTCTATTAACAGTATTTTTCCGTGACATTTGGGAGATCCAGAAAACGTTGTAGGTACCACATTGTGCTTCAAAATATGTCTTATCCTTTGAAATGTTTGTAAATTATTGTCTTTATTCTTATAAATATAACCAGCCCTTACGAGGAATACATTTCACCCACTTCTGTTTATGTCCTTTATTGGAAGCACAATTGCTAGTGCAACCGGGTACTACACACTTTGCAGGCATCTTTTTACCTTTATAGTTTCGTTTGTGCAGGTAAATAATTAGAAACATTAAAAATCACCTTCCACTCTTCTTTGTTACTCTGGAAGGTTATGTTGGTATGTCCTTTAATAAAAGCACAATTGCTAGTGCAACCGGATACTACACACTTTGCAGGCATCTTTTTATCTTTGTAGTTTCGTTTGTGCAGGTAAATAATTAGAAACACATTAAAAATCACCTTCCACTCTTCTTTGTTGCTCTGGAAGGTTATCTTGGTATGTCTTTTATTGGAAGCACAATTGCCAGTGCAACTTGGTACTACACACTTTGTAGGCATCTTTTTATCTTTATAGTTTCGTTTGTGCAGGTAAATAATTAGAAACACATTAAAAATCACCTTCCACTCTTCTTTGCTACTCTGGAAGGTTATGTTGGCATGTCCTTCATTGGAAGCACAATTGCTAGTGCAACCTGGTACTACACACTTTGCGGGCATCTGTTTATCTTTATAGTTTCGTTTGTGCAGGTAAATGATTAGAAACACATTAAAAATCACCTTCCAATCTTCTTTTTCACTCTGGAAGATTACGCTAATGACTTAACAACAAATAAAAGCTCGGCCGGCTATTCAGTGTTGCCATATTTCAATGCTCCAGCCTAGTTAGTAGAGTCGGCCATGACTCATCCAATCCCATACGCTGTCTATCGGAGATAAATCGGGTAAAAAGGTTGGTGGTAGCGTGTCTTATCCAACACACCTGAATCTTTGCTCGCCCAGTCTAATACACAGGAAAGACAAAGTTCAGGCGTACCGAAATAAGACATTTTCTGTAATGGAGAGCAAAATATTAAACGCTATAGACTATACGCATTACAAGAATAAGGCATTCACGTACCTCCCACTTTCATTCTTCAGAACACGCGTTCCGGCAGAGTTGCCAGGTTTGGCGATTTTCCACCAAAGTGGCGATTTCAAAACCGAGTTCGCGACCAAAAGTCAAGGCTGGGGATTGGCTCCAGTGAGTTGACGACTTTTTAGCTATTTTTTACTTCCATTTCAAAGGTTTTCTCGTAAAAAATAAGGGCTAGCTGCAGGAAACGGCAATATTTCCACTTGTTAGTCAACCTTCGTTATCGCCATTGGGCATCATTTACCTATTTCTTATTACCGTGCATGCTCAAAATAACGATAGCCATAAAATTCGTTATTCGTGGAGGTCCAAAAATGCTCCAATGTCTCAAAATAAACATTATTTAGAAGTTGTGAAATAAGTTCATTTTACTGGGAAGTTTTTTCAACTCTAGTCAGATAAACAAAGATTTAATACTGAAATAACTTTTTTATTGAAGCAAAAAAACCAAATACGTAGAAATCTTTATGCATTCTCAACTGTACACTCATTAGGCCGTATTCATAAAGAAAAGCATTTGCTTTTACTTTTAGAAATCCAGGCATTTACTTCACATTCGTATTCATAAGCAAAATGAAAAGGTTTCACTTTTTTGGTACTTATAAACAGGAAGTTATTGGCACTTGTAAACAAATCGATGCTTTTTACCTCGGCAAAACCTCAGATTGACACAAGACCGCGAAACTTTGAAGCTAAATATTTTAAAAACCCCATCTAATAAAATAAAGCTTTATACGAAACAAACGATTTTTTAGTGAGAGCAGGCGACAGGCCTTGTACGCCATCTGATACCCGAAGGTAACAGCAAACCAAAGAAAATCGCTGCTAAACAGCAGCTTCTTTTCTTGGTGGAACGCCACGGCGCGTCCGCTTGGCCAACCAGAAGCGCGGGTTCTATATGCTGCTACATGTGAGAGCCGATATACGAGGGTTGACGGAGATATAGAGCAACCCTCGGATTTTTTATTAATTTTTCGATTTTTTTTTCTTGTTAAATTCTGAATGTCTAGAAAAAACTAAAAAAACTTTCATACAAAACCTTTTTTCTATCTTTTCATGAAAAATATAGGAGGGGTAGCGAAGTATGAGGGAACACCCGGTACCTTTTCTGTTAATTGCATTGGATATATCTTACTCCAGATCTAATATTTCCAATCATACACACTGAAAAATCTGTCGTTTTGTCAAAGACTTACGCTTGGATTCAATGGGACGTTACACTCAGCATTCTTCAAATACAGCGATGTTTTATCCAATGGGAAGTGTATAGTTGGTAACAAATTATATCGTATTGTCGATTCAACTACAAGATGTCATTGGATGCCAATGAATGAGTCAATCGCAGCCTGTCGTTGAATCGAATCTGTGTTTGGTAATTGATTCTAAACTACTTTATTTTCCTTAGAACAGCACATTTTATTGCGAGGATAGCTGATCGATTCGTTTGGATGTTTAATGGTGTGATTTTGTATGAAGTTATAAGGAGCATGATATAAGAATTAGACATAGGCCTCCACCAGTTGCATTTTTACCTGAAATATAACTGTCTGACTAATCTACATACCTACATTCAAATGTGGATGTTAGCTCTTCTAAGCCCCAATTTCTCAGTAAGTCCTCCATTTAATATATAACTGGACACATTTAAATCGCACAATTGCTGATGCAAAAAGCAAAAACACGAGATGACACAACACGGCTAACACCGAAACAACACAACGAAACAACCTCGTCCATGTTGACGGGTTCACGCCGATAATAACACTGAGATGATTCCCATGTTCTTTCTTTTTACGTTCATTGAAACGGGACATCAGTCCCGCCGTTACTGATTATAGTTCAGCGAACAGCAAGGACCGCTGAAACAAAATTAATCTTTATCAGATGAATTATCACGAACTGCTGGGGAAGAATAATTTTTGTACATCGAATAGATTGTGTGCTTTGCTTAAATGAAACATGGAGTAAATTTCGAAAACAAAAAGATGTTTTGATTGCATTATATGGCAATACTGGTATTAGAAAGATTATACATATCGTTAGAATGAATATAGAATTATTTTGAATTTATTGGCGTACCTGTGATTACTTCGAATATAAGAATTGAATTATTTCTATGACATGGATTTGAAACAACTGTAAATATATTTAAAGCAATGGAAAAACATCCAAATACTAACAATTAATTAGAAACGCAACAGTATTTTGTCTGTGTATATAGAGTTATGTGACGCTAGTAAGATGAGAGTGTTAAAACAGCAGAGAATGGAAACTTTTACAGTCCCTATTAGGCAAAAATTACGTCCCTACACCAACAAATTTTCTGCCGATTGATTTCTGTTCCTTATCCCACCCACCCTGCTACGCCCATGTGTGGACAGTGCCCACGTCCGGCTTATTTGTTCTCAATCCAGAGCACTTCGTCAGTGACAGCCAGTCAATCCACAGAGGTGGTTAATGTTATGGTCGCATTTCGTTTTGTTTCGCCTGAAATAATTTATGAGGACAGAAGAACAAACAATCGAATGGATTAGCATCACATAGTGTTTTGTTTTCCGTAACACCCAAGCGACGTTAAAAGTCTATATTAAACCTTTTGTAATGGACACATTCATGGCAGCGGTCCAATGGCATTCTTGAGCACTGCACTCTATTGTTGCCAACGAATCTGAATGAGCTGGAAGAATTAAAACACATGCTCTAGCTGGCACGTTATTGTTTGCAAGATCATGTTACTATTTAGCATGTGTTTACATTCTTACCAATGATGAGATCTACACCAATAAACCCTGGTGTTCCTCAGGGATCTGTCTTATCCCCTACACCCTTTCTGCTGTACATCAAGGAGCTGCTGGAAATAATATCCAATCCAACCTATACAGCTTTGTAGACGACTGTTCATTAATATCGTACATGGAATCAGGAAAGTCACTATCATGCTAGAAGACGGTATTTCAGCGACAGCAACATGCCTCACAGATCAACGTAGATATTAAAACAATTGTCGAGTGGAGATTAGTAAATAAGTACAGTCTAACGTACAGGAAACTCAGGCAACAACACTGACAAAAAAGTCTCACGTTGGCTTACCAGGTGTGGAAATGGAGGATAACTCAATAGTCGAGTCACCTTCCGTCAAGCTTCTGGGATCAACATCAACAATAAAATGTCCTGGCACAACCACGTTGACAGTATTGCTAGAACGGCATCCCAGAAGCTTAGGCAGCTGTATCCTCCAGAGTAACTACTGCTGCACTACAAGGCACAGATCCGACCATCGTTGGAGTATTGCTCCCATGTGTGGGGATGCGCTCCGAAGTACTCTCTAAAACTTCTGGAGACTATCCAGAAGAGAACCCTCTTTTACAGATTCTATCACGGAAGATGTTTCAGTGAGCTCCTCTAGATAATAACACTAAAAGCCGTCTGAACGAGGAACACTAGAGAAACTTTGCAAGCTCATTATTACAAGGTCGAGGTCCCTACTCTTCAAACCAATCTCCTCCAGCATTCCTTCTTTTGAAGAACTTCGACGCTGTGGAATGAGTTGCCAGGGAATTTGTTTTACTACGCCTAAAACCTACAGCGTTTCAAATCTAACATTCACAGACACTTATCCTCTGGCACACAGAAAAATCTGTCGTTCTGTCAAAGACTTATGCTTGGATTCAATGGGACGTTACACTCAGGGTTCCTCAAATACATCGATGTTTTATCCAATGGGAAGTGTATAATTGGTAACGTATCGTATTGTCGATTCAGCTACAAGATGTCATTGAATTCCAATGAATAATTCAATCGCAGCCTGTCGTTGAATCGAATCTGTGTTTGGTAATTGATTCTAAACTACTTTCTTTTCCTTGGACCAACAGATTTTATTGCGAGGATAGCTGACTGTTCGTTTGGATGTTTAATTGTGTGATTTTGTATGAAGTTATAAGGAACATGATATAAGAATTAGACATAAGCCTGCACCAGTTGTTGCGTCATTATTACCTGAAATATAACTGTCTGACTAATCTAAATACCTACATTCAAATGTGGGTGTTAGCTCTTAAGTCCCAATTTCTCAGTAGGTCCTCCATTTAATATATAACTGAGCACATTTAAATCACACAATTGCTCATGCAATACGCATAACCACGAGATGACACAACACGGCTAACACCGAAACAACACAACGGAACAACTTCGTCCATGTTGACGGGTTCGCGGCGATAGTAGCACTGAGATCATCCCCCTGTTCTTAATTCTTACCTTCATTGAATTGGGACATCAGTCCCGCCGAATATTGATTATAGTTTAGCGAACGACAAGGGCCATTGAAACAAAATTAATTTTTATCAGATGAATTATCACGAACTGCCGTTGCAGTAATAATTTTTGTACATTGAATAGATTGTATGCTTTGCTTAAATGAAACATAGGGTAAATTTCGAAAACAAAAGGGATGTTTTGATTGCATTATATGTCAATACTGGTATTAGAAGGATTATATATATCGTTAGAACGAATATAAAATTATTTTGAATTTATTGGCGTACCTGTGATTACTTTAAATATAAGGATTGAATTCTTTCAATGACATGGATTAGAAACAACTGTAGATATATTTAAAGCGATGGAAAAACATCCAAATACTAAGATTTAATTGGAAACACAACAGTATTTTTTTTCTATGCGCAGCTCTTCTACAACGCCATAGGTTTTCAACCTTTGCGGGAGACTGACCATATAAAAAATGTTCCTTTGAAGCCATAGGCGATTTTGAGATCTTCATCACAAGATTATTCAGCCATTTTGATACTATTATAGTTGCAACGACTGCAATATACATATATGTACTATATGTACGAAGATGAACTGTTTGTTCTTGGGCTGTTCGGCTGGCATAGACACGCTTCGCTGATTGACGTTTCGCTAACACGAGTGGCTGGTATCCTCAGAAGCTGTTACCTGATCAAAGTGTTCCGAGAGACTAAGTTTAGTATTGGAAGCATGCTAAAGATTAGCGATTTCTGCTGATTTTCATGCCAAAGGTGGCTGCATACTTATACCTAGTAACATGTGATACTCGCTTTCAGTAAGAGGTCAGTGCGCTCCACCAGAACTGCTTTCTTACTGCGCCTGGCGGTGAATGTAATGGAAATGTAGGATATATGAGAGATTAGTTGTCTCTTTTTAACTGATAGCCTTGCCCGTATGTACCTTCTCTATGATGACACTACAAAATTAAATCAATTTAAGACTATTGACGAACTAAGCCAGCATACCAACGCACAACACTCAGAATTAGAAGTTTGGTGCCTCGCGAACTCACTAAAAATAAATCATCTGAAGACGCAACAATTGAATTTCAATATGAAACATCTGAAAGAGGACACTACACCTGTCAAATATCTGGGAGTTCATTTAGACTGTACCTTGACTTGGGAGCAGCATATCAAGGAAGTATCAAAAAAACTGTCAAAGAGTGTTTATCTGATCAGAAATCTTTCTTTCATCACTAGTCAACCAACAGTAAAAGCGGCATATTATGGGCATTTCTATTCTCACTTAAAATACTGCATCATAAACTGGGGCCACTCTTGCCATGTCAAAACACTATTTTCACTGCAGAGACGTTGTATTAGAATAATATCTCATCTTCCTTACGATGCTTGTTGCAGAAATGCATTTATAGATCTCAGTATACTTACACTACCCTGCATTTATATTTTAGAATGCCTCTGCTATGTTAGGGGTAACATGCATAAGTTCACCAAACATTCTGATGAGCATATGTACAATACAATGCACAAACATAATTTTCATGGCAACTACCTAAGACTCGAAAGATCTAAAAATGGAATTAATTACTATGATATCAAGTTTTATAATGTTCTGCCAAACAGTGTTAAAGCTCCAAATGATGCACAATTCAGATGTAGTATCAAAAATTACTTTCTGTCAAAGGCATTTTATTCTTTTGATGAATACCTTTCACACAACTTCAAAGATATCTCTTTTTAAATGTTTTTGTTTCTGGCTGTTGTTTGTGATTACTTGTTATTGTTCGTTATATTTATATTTGTATATTAGCTTTTTATGTAAAAACTATTATTTAATTTATTTAGTATGTATCTACATTTTTGACGTGTGTAAGCATACTCATGCAAAAACACAAATAAACAACTACTACTACTACTACTACTATGTACCTTCTCTGTTAACATATAGATATTGGGAAGCACGTCTTTGAAAAAGTATTGGTTCGCCATCTATCTACCAAAGCCGGTACCTGAGCGTTTAATTTGAATATCCGAGCACTGTTTATGTGACCTGTTCAAAAGCATCAGGCATAGAAACCTACGGGTACAAAAACAAACAGACTCTTTTTTGTGGAACACTCATTTAACACTCCCGACATTCGGTTTATGCTAAAAAGCAATTTAATTAAAGTGTAGCAATTTTATTCTCTGTTAGCTGCATTGGAGATTTGGCACTCAAACTCCAGTCTTGAAAATCGTGTATAGATTGAGTAAAGAAGATTATAAAACATGTATAGACTACTAGACAACATGAATTTGATGATGATGATAATTATAACTAGAATTTAGATTTGCTCCAGCATTATTTCTGAAATCCAATTATGGCAGACACGCCAGAATAGCTTCTGTCACGAATAAAACAAAATTGCACATTGAGTATTAATATCAACATATGCATGAAATCAAATTAAATTGTTTAAATTTAATGTGTCTGTCTCATTTATTATACGATATGTAGTATCGATATTTACCAGTTACATTTGGATTATTTTGTTACATTGTTGGAACTAATACCATTATTCATTCAGTATGTCTGAATTGATACATATTACGTTATCGGTAATCATGTAATTTATAATTGGGGGATATTGAGTAATCAACAAACGTTTCTGCAGAAAATTTCAGTGTGGTGGAACAAATGAAATGTGAACAAAGCCTGTTATGACAGAAATCATTATTAAGGGTCTAGGGTATAGCGCGCGAAATTGAGAACCAAGAAAAGACGTATTCCCGTGTTAGCAAAGAGGCGTGGCCGCCTGTTCCCTTTCTCCAGCGTGTGAGTCTGAAATGTGGGGAGATAAGTCCAAAAATCCAAAAGTAATGTCAAAAGGTCCAAAGGTAAGGTCCAAAGGTCACCATAAAAATGAATTTCGCATTTCCAAACTCCTGACGTGATCTTTGAACTTACGGTAATGACTCAAAGAGCAAATTGAAGAAGAAAGCTTGCGCTTGTGCAACTATTTAGCCTTTTTTAATATCGTGTTTGGTTGTTAAATTGCAGGCATTTATAGAATGTATGATCTTGCATTGCGAGTTTTTTTGCATATTAAAAAACTTTTTTGAGAAAATCGAAATTAGTTGTCATTCAATAAGGTCTTAACTATCGCCTTCTGAAATATTATATATGTAGTTTGAAAATAGAGTGAGTTATGCGAGAAATTGTGAGTCCGTGTTTTACATGGCAAATACGTATGTATAAATGTGTGTATCTAGGCCCCTTAAATATAATTACTTGGAAGATAATATGGAACATAATTCTTCTCCCCCACTCATAATATTCGTAAGAGTGTCTGGTCCTTCGGTGTTTGGCCAGATGAATGGTGCACATCAATTTTTGTTCCACTTCATAAAAAGGGATCTCCAACAAATCCAGACAATTATCGCCTACTTTCGTTAATCTCTCATGCAAGAAAGGTTCTACTATATATTTTATAATCTCGTTTGGAGGATTTTATTGGCTGGCAAATTTTCCAGGTGCAGACAGGTTTCGTGAAAGGACGCGGTACACATGAACAGATCTTAAACTTGAGAGAAATTATTGAAAAAGCCAGAGAGCATTATTTTCCAATTTTTATCTGCTTTCATCTCTATGGGAGTTCCTTATCACCTAGTGTTTCTCATACAGCAACTCTACGAGTCTAATTCGGCTTGTGTAAGAATTGATGGTACCTGTCTGGACAAACTGCAACCAGAAAAGGAGTTCGTCAGGGATGTGTATTATCTCCGATGTTATTTAACATTTACTCTGAATCTGTGATAAGGCACGTATTGGACAACTGGAATGGCGGTATAACTATTGGCGGAAGCAAAATATCCAACTTAAGATTTGCTGACGATACAACCCTTATTGCTGCCTCTCAGGAAGAACTAGTAGCTCTATTAAGCATCTTAGAACAACACAGTGCAGCGTGTGGTCTTGGTATTAACTACAACAAGACCAACGTTATGATCGTAGATAGAGAGCACGATAATCATCGAGCAATAAAGTCAGTATAGGCCGTTGTGAAGTAGTTCAAAGCTTTGTGTACCTCGGTTCTTTGATCGACAATTCGGGCAGCTGTGAAAATGAGATTCGACAGCGCATTCAACAGGCACGTGTGGCCATGATAAAGCTTACTAAAATATGGCGTGACCATAACATCACTAAAGCTACCAAAATGTCGCTGGTTCAGTCTCTTGTGTTCCCCATACTTTTGTATGCCTCGGAAGCTTGGACTGTTAAACAGGCAGATCAAGCTCGCATAGATGCTTTTGAAATGTGGACGTGGAGGAGAATGCTGAGAGTTCCTTATATTGCCCATCAAACTATGGTTGGATGAGCTCGGTAATCCAAAGAGATTATCCTCCATTGTGTCGACGAGAATACTTACATTCTTCGGACATATACACAGAAGCGATAATATCGAGAAACTTGTAGGTCAGGGTCATGCCCCGAGTGAACGGCGCCGTGGCCGTTCCCCTACACGCTGGGGATGCCAAGATGCCATAGATTAGCAAAACGTGATTATGCAACTAGGATTAGAATCACCAAACGGTGCATACGGGTGTTATAGAACGACAGATTTTTCTGTGTGTACCCTCAATAAATTGAGTCCCTTTGCAAATCGCCCTTGATTACTGGCTCATTCATATCGAAAACTCGGGGACATGCCCGAAGGCAAACGACATTCCGAGCACTAGCTGCAAGTACGTACTTACAACATAAACTCAGTGTTATTCGTTGACGGTGCGGAAAATAGAGTAAATTACAAGCTATCACTAGCACGATTTGCGTGGAACTGGGTAGTTTCGAAGAAGGCAAAAGCGTCGTTTTCGGTTATCAGTTTTGGGCTCTCGTCCGCCGCTTCCAAGAA
This sequence comes from Callosobruchus maculatus, assembly GCA_951848785.1. NCBI lineage: Eukaryota > Metazoa > Arthropoda > Insecta > Coleoptera > Chrysomelidae > Callosobruchus > Callosobruchus maculatus. The sequence goes on along the minus strand of CATOUR010000004.1, from coordinate 1,675,190 downwards.
TAAGGAATCAGACTTCGTGACTGGCCGGCCGGCGCTAAAGGATCTTCCCGCGCAATATTTTATGCGGATGATAAAACGGAAAGGACAATCCGGCTCAAAGTTTCAAATAGATAACAAGTTGGAAAAGGCGGTAGTTTGTTCAAATCCATTGAAACTAGTTCCTCCTTGGCAGAGGCGTACCGTATCCACGGTATACGCTTTTCATTTGAAATCACGTACTTAGACATTTCCTGATACCGACCCTCAAAGCATTGAGCGAGGTATAGGTGGTCTCGGGGAGGAAATAAAAGGAGTACAGCATGATTACACAGGATTTATTTCACATAACACATAATCATAATGGGGGCACACAATGTGGCCTGGCCGTACATAACCTCAACATCTTAATCTTAACATAATCAGAACAGGAATGAATGGTAGTGTTCAACGGGACTTAGCGGACGTCAGCGCTTGTGGGCGCTTTACGCTAACTAACGGATGAACGACAAGCTGTCAAAAAAGCGCCAGTCAGCTTGGTTACCACTTTAAAAAAGCGCTGTTTGGTTAGCAAAGCAGCACTGGAAAAAAGTTATTTGTAGTCCTGAGAGAAGCAGCTACCTTTGTTTAGTGTCAATTTAATATCAGGTTTTGTGATTTTAGAGCCTAGGTTTTTGACAATACAAATAATAAATATTAAAATATGGAAATGGATATGACAGTCAAAAGGAAAGTCGTTCAACGGTCACTCCTAGCGCCTGCAAGCGCTTCCAAGCTAGCGCTTTTGCGCTAGGTCCCATTGAACACACCCAGAGAATCATGAATTGCCAGAATAGATTGACGTAATGACAGACGACATAATGACAGTTGACTTGACAGTCCTGATAACCTTAACGTCAGGTAGTTACCTTACACTAGACACTGGTAACACGTTTTTTTTATGGTCAGCCTCCCGCAAAGGCCAAAAGCCTATGGCGCTGAAGAAGCGCTGCGAGAGGATAAGTGTCTGTTCACGTTAGATTTCAAACGCTGCAGGTTGCAGCCGTCGGGAAACAATTCCCCCGGCAGCTGATTCCACAGCGTCGAAGTTCTCCAAAAGAAGGAATACTGGAGGAGACTGGTTCGGGCAGTAAGAACCTCGACCTGGTAAGGATGAGCTCGCAGAGCTTCTCTAGAGTTCCTGGTTCGGACGGCCTTTGGTGTTTTTATCTGGGAGAGCTCACTCGAACACCTTCCGTCATAGAATCTGTAAAACAGCACATCCCCACACATAGTAGCAATACACCAGCGATCGTCAGATCTGTGCCTTGTAGAGTAGCAGCAGTTGCTCCGGCGTATACAACTTCCTACAGCGGAACAAAACTCCAAGCTTCTGGGATACCGTTTTAGCAATACTGACGACGTGGTTGTGCCAGGACATGTTGTTGTTGATGGTGATCCCCAAAAGCTTGACGGAAGGTGACTCGTCTATGGGGTGACCCTCTATTTCCACAGTTGGTAAGCCATCGTGAGACCTCTTTGTAAGTGTTTTTGCCTGAGTTTTTTGTACGTTGAACTGTACTTTATTTGCTAGTCCCCACTCGACAATCGTTTTGATATATGCGTTGATCTGTGAGGCATGCTGCTGTCGCCGACGTATCGTCTCCTAGGATGATAGTGGCTTGACTGGTTCCATGCACGACACTAATGTACTGTCCTCTGCGAAGCTGTAGATTGGATTGGATGTTATTTCCAGCAGCTCGTTGATGCACACCAGAAGCAGTGTAGCGGATGGGACAGATTCCTGAGGAACACCGGCGTTTATTGAAAATACGTCGGATGAACAGCCCTCGACTACAACAAACAGAGATCGGTCGTTCAAAAAGCTATTCAACCAGACCAGAAGTCCCTCATGCCACACTCTGTCGAAAGCTTTCGATATGTCAAGTCCAACAACACTGGATTCGCCAGGATTTTCTACTGCTCTGTTCCACAAGTGAGTTACGTAGGCAAGGAGGTCACCTGTAGACCTGTGCTTACAGAAGCCATACTGGCGATCATTTATGATGTTATTGTTGTTTAGGTATTTCAGGAGCTGTGTGTTAATGACGGTCTCCATAACCTTGGACATGATGCTGAGAAGAGCCACAGGTCTATAATTGGTGGGATCAGTTTTTTTGCCTTTCTTGGGGATGGGTTGTACGCAGCCAATCTTCCACGAAGCAAGAAACACGCCTCGTTGATACGAAAATTTGAAGAGCTTGCAAAGAATAGGTGCAAGCTCAGCGGCACAGTGTTTAAGGACAATGGCTGAAATTTCGTCAGGACGAGTAGCTTTATTCGTGTTCATTACTTCACTGGCGACACAAATGAGCGAGAAAAGTACAAAATTCAAAGGCTGAACGCCTATGGCGCTGTAGAAGCACTGCGAGAAGATAAGGGTCGGAGTACGTTAGATTTGAAACGCTGCGGGTTGTAGCCGTCGGGAAACGAATTCCCCGGCAGCTCATTCCACAGCGCCGAAGTTCTCCAAAAGAAGAAAAGCTGGAGGAGACTGGTTGGGGGAGTAGGGATCTCGACTTTGTAAGGATGAGCTCGCAGAGCCCCTCTAGTGTTCCTCGTTCGGATGACCTTCGATGTTATTATCTGGGAGAGCTCACTTGAACATATTCCGTGATAGAATCTGTAAAACAGGGATAGGTCAGCCACCCTTCTTCGATGTTCCAGGTTGTGGAGGTCCTTTGTGCAGTTAGGCGTATCGATTAGTCTAATTGCTCTCTTCTGGCTAGTGCCCAGAAGCTTTAGAGAGTGCTTCGGAGCGCATCCCCACACATGGGAGCAATACTCCAGCGATGGTCGGATCTGTGCCTTGTAGAGCAGCAGTAGTTGCTCTGGTGTACACAGCTTCCTACAGTGGGATGCCGTTTTAGCTGTAGTGACGACGTAGTCTTGCCAGCACATGTTATTCTTGATGTCGATTCCCAAAAGCTTGACGGAAGGTGACTCGACTATGGGGTGACCCTCCATTTCCACAGTTGGCAAGTTGGTGAGACTTCGCTTGTGTGTGATGGAGATGGCCCACGCTGTGGCAAGGAGGAGAAACTGTTGGCCTGTTGGCACAAAGAGAGACTGTACTAGATTCAAGGATTCTTGAACCTGAAGATATAAGATAGGCAAGACCCAAAGTTATCCTCACCTTTACGATGAGGTCTGGACTTGGGGGCTTGTAGGCCTATGCACTGGCGTCTCTTTCCATTCGCTTATTCAATACCTACCCCCAGTCTTACCTTTTACAAGATTCCCAGTATCAGAGGCTTGAAGATTCCTTGAAACATACGCATCTCTTGAGTACTATTTTGCGTTTTCGAGTCATCAAAAGAGACTTGAGGGCACCCAAGTAACGAAATTTCGACATAAGCACACCAATTTAACTTATATTTGACACAAGATAGGATAACATCGCCAAACGCCAAGTGAAACATATGGAGGGTATATTTGATTCTAAACTATAATTTCAACTGAGAGTAGACGACAGAAAAGGTCTGCCTGTGAATATCGTCTCTAAGGACGACACTGTAAGTTTGCTAGTTATGGTTATTGGATCCCTAGGTGGAATGAAGAATACGCTGCTCTCTGCACTGCATGCAATACCGGTGTGCCGTGCGGCGGTGCACATCTCAGCCGCCAGAATGTAGAAGGCAGTCATCCTTTGGCCCTTTTGTCTACTTAGGACGCAGGATCTGCAAACCCACTGACTGCTCACCTCACGGCGTGAGGAGTAGTCACTGGGTAATGAAACAGCAGCACGGTATGGCGGAGTCCTTACTTAATTACTTTTTGTTAAAAATAATAATAATAAGCAGCAGCTATCGGTTTAGGTTCTGGTTTTGCCCTATTTCTTCTCATTGTTCTTGTTATTGCCGTTTCTGTGTAACCATTTGCCTTTTGCATTTAAAGGGGCGATTGCTAATCCAAAAAAAAGGACAGGATCTTTCATATAAAGAAACTTTATTGCAGCATCCCTTGTTAAGATACAGCCCTTTAAAGGGGGTACATAAAATTTGTTCAACAATTTCTTCACAAGCACTAAAAAAGTTACAATATTGAAATTAATTGGACATTTTCTACTACCAAAAAGACACTAATTTATTTGGTTTACCCCATAGTTGTAAGGGGTGGAAAACGCAACCCCTAGAATTTTTTTGTTTTATTATTTGTTTACCGTTTAAAAATGTATTTTCGATAGCCTGTTTCACCGACTGACATCGCTCCAGGTCAGAGACCTCTTATGAAAGATGACAGAAAGGTACAGGTAAAGCAGACAAAAAAGAATTTCCCTAAATTCGTATCCAGGGCGTGTGTGCATGCATATTTCATACCTAAAGTCGTCGGATTTAATAAAATGCCCTGGATAGGGTAATCAATCATCGGAGAAGGCGAACTCTCGAACTCCCAATGCTGCTTCCCGAATGTCGCTGACATCCGACCCCAACTTCGACAACTTCCTTTACCGTGTCGTCGGTATCACGTTTTGCCTCTATAACCACGGATGCAGACATTTTATTTATTTATTTGATATAATTTTGCACACTACATTATCGAAAAGAATATAGCAGTCGTTCGTAGATATGGGGTGGTTTCGAAAACTGCTAAGACGCAGTGGACGTGGAGTAGAATGCTGAGAGTTCTTCATACCGTCAGATGTTGCAAGTCAAGCACTCTCGTACACTATGCCACAGCAACGCGACGTATGACAAACTGCCTGTTTTAGTGTTTTCTCACCGGCATCGGCACCGCTAGCGCTGCCTTGTTTGTTGTGATATTATGACATGGTGAGCCATTGCCCAGGGACGGACTTAGAATTGAGGATTTCTTTAATGGTCAGTATCTTGTCTTCTCTAAATATTTTGTTTATATGTTACTGGGCAAAAAACACTTTATTTTGGCGAGTAATATCCGCTGTATGAAGAAAGTCCCAACTTATGAAACACACTGTATAGATAGATTGAATAATACTTTCAAAATACTGGTAGTACTGGCACTATCATGTTTCTATATAATCGTAAAAACATCTTACTAGAGAATGATTAACTAAAGATAGATGTTCAATCCACAGCTTGTTATCACATCCTACTTTTAGTATCTTTTACCAAATTGATAAATATTTTGGCTGTTTCTACTTTAGGTAAACATCCTAACAAGACATCATATGTCACTGTATCAAAATTCTATGTATTTTTTCATATTTTTGGGGGTTTGTACTCTCTAGCACTACAAACCCAATCCACAGTTTTGCGGTTGACAGTACGCTGCATGCAGGCATCATGAGTAATAGACAGATCTCTGTGGTCGAGCTGGAATGCAGAAGACTGGCAGTGGCAGCTTCACTTTCAAAGGATCTCTATACCATTACCGCTTGGGGGCTTAAGAATATGGTTAAATTTAATGCCTCCAAGACTCAGTATTGTACGCTATCAAACAAGAAGTGCCCAAGCCAACACCAGGTTCTAATGAACAACCAGGCTCTGTCAAGGAGTCACTCATTCAAGCTGTTAGGAGTCAACATTACAGAAAATCTGATCTGGCACGAACACGTCGCGTCAATTGCAACAGCTGCTGGTAAAAAACTTGGGTACCTATTTAGAGCCAGAAAGTATTTCTCACCATGTAACCTCCTCACGCTATATAAAGCCCAGATAAGACCTTGCCTGGAGTACATGTCTGGGGAGCTGCTGCCCCTACTACCCTGTCTATACTAGATGCCGTCCAGAGAAGGGCAATTCGACTAATTGGCGATCCGGCCTTAACGCGCCACCTTCAGTCACTTTCTCACCGGCGTGTTGTTGGTGACCTCTCACTCTTCTACCGATATTCCAACGGAATCTGCTCCTTTGAGCTATCCTCTATTGTTCCGCCGCTCACTGCTCCTATCAGATGTACTCGTGCGACCGCTGCAACTCATCCTAAGACGGTCGTTCTTCATACATCAAAAACTGAGCGGTACAACCGCACATTTATTCCCAGGGTGTTCAAGGCTTGGAATGGACTGCCAGAAGATATTTATTGGGCCTGCGGGTATTGGCCCATTGAAATCTCGCATTAACAAACTTCCCCTAACATAACCCTTTCACAGCAGCCGCGGTACTCTGGTATTTAGGCTCTGTCTGCGCGGTCTGCTCAGTTATAAAAAAATATTTATTTTTATGTATATTGCATAGAGCATGCTTACATACAACCCACGTAAGCAATTAACTGTATGTATTTATTAAATTTGTCCCAGCTTTCGTTGTAATCAGTAATTCAACAGTAAATCCGAAATCTCAAAGACTTCGCATTGTTGACAAATCAAAAGCGAAAGCCAGCAATACATCAGCGTGTTTTGCTGCTGCATTCCCAATTCTCTACGTATACCTATGTAGGAGTTTAATTTATTAGAAAGCTCTATTCAGGGAGTATGTCAGTAAAGTAGGAATCTTTTGTCACATTACTCTAACCATTGCATTGCTTTCCTTTTCTATGGCGAGGTACGGCAGAGAATTCAGGGAAGTTGCTGTGACCATCTTTTATTTTCTCGGGAATGAAGCATTGAAATAAATTGTACACGTTTCCGGTTTAGATTTTAGAGACAGATGTAGATCCTCAGACTGGTATGACGCTCTTTCTAGGAATGCGTTCTAATATAGGGCAATTCAAGTCAATCCAATTTTTTGTCCAAGTCATTTTATTATGTACAGGGTGAGTCAGGCTCAACGCATCGGACTTGTGACCAAACGATACCACTTTTAGAGAAATCGACTTTGCAAGTGTATGTAAGTCGAGTTGGGCTACATTTTAAAAATAATGACTTTTATACAGGGTGTCTAATGAAAGCGTGACATATCAAAGTTATGTTTTTTTAAATGGAACACCCTGTATATTATTGCATATTTAGATTCCCGGGTGCATTTTAATGTGACATTATGTATAACATATGGGACTTTAAGCGAACCGTTTAGGTGCAAATCACAATTTTGGGTATAGGTAGATGTCAGAAAAAAGATTGAATATCGCAGCTATTGTAAATCTTAGAGGGCTGTGACTTTTCCGTGTTACTAAGCATGAAATGTGTCAGCTTACCTTAGACGGTCGAGTTCGAATTACATTTATACTTGGAGAAATCGCTAGATCAATTAAGGAAATTTCAATCAAAGGTAACTTGATTTTTTCAAAGGGGAATGCATATTTTTTTTATACGATCAAATGTGCAATTTGATAGGCTTTCTGATTATATCAGGTTGTGAATATCAATATATGGTAGTTTTTATTAAATTTAAATAAATTGAAGAGAAGCTGGAGTACGACAGAAATGGATAATTTTTACAGCCTTCTAGCGACTGCAATGTACCAGAGATTAAAAATTTTCAAAATCACTAAACACTTCGAAATGAAAGCAAAACTTTCAGCGATCGTTACCGTCAGTCTAATATCTTCAGAAATTTCACATTTAATGGTATAAAATAGTAGTCATTTCCGTCAAAGTCAAAAGTAATGATACCTTTCACTGTCGTTCTTTGAATTTTTCAGTATCTATTAGCACGATCGCAAAAAAGGAATACTGACAAATCATATTTTAATTTTCTGCCAGGTAAATTATGTTTAATAATTTGAGAAGATTTTTAATTTATTCTTCATTTTCGGCGATCTTGCTTATGAGTATTAAAGAATTTGCAGAACTTCAGTCAGAGGTATCGGTTACTATTTTTTTAAACCATGAAATGTGAAATTTTATTCTGAAGCTATTAAACTGTCAGCAACATTACGTGGTAGATTTCCTTTCATTTCAAAATTCACAACGGTTTTGTGAATCGTCAATCTTTAGAATATTGTGATCGCCGGTATGCTGTGAAAAATACCCATTTCTGTCGCTGCTGCTTTTTGACCTTAGATGTGTTATGTCTGCTATTTCTGGTTAGAATTGACTTGTTGTAAGTCATTTTTATAACTTTGTCCCTTTACTCTATTTCGTCCGTAACTATCTGCTAAGTTAGTTGTTTTGTTCCATATGAACAGTTTTTTGTTTATATTTCATGGCCTGCTAAGTTGCTTATAGGTAGGAAAATTGAAAAACACTCGTTTTACTGAAAATTTGAAATTAAGTCAAAACTACCAGATATTGATATTTAGAAGCGCATATCATTAGAAAGCTTATCGAATTAATTGCACATTTGATCGTATAATAAAAATTATGTATTCCCATTTGAAAAAATCAAGTTACCTTTGATTGAAGTTTCCTTAATTGAACTACCGATTTCTCCAAGTACAAATGTAATTCGAACCCAACCGTCTAACGTAAGCTGACACATTTCATGCTTAGTAACACGGCAAAGTCACAGCCCTCCAGGATTTATAATAGCTGCGATATTCATTTTTTTTCTGACATCTACCTATACCCAAAATTGTGATTTGCACCTAAACGGTTCGGTTGAAGTCCCATGTGTGATACATAAAGTTACACTAAAATGCACCCGGGAATCTAAATATGTAATAATATACAGGGTATGGCATTTAAAAAAACATAACTTTGATATATCACGCTTTTATTAGACACCCTGTATAAAAGTCATTAGTTTTAAAATGTAGTCCAAATCGACCTACATACACTCGCGAAGTCGATTTTTCGAAAAGTTGTATCGTTTGGTCACAAGAGTCCGAGGCGTTGAGCTTGACTCACCCTGTATACAATAAAAAATGTTACACTCATCACAGAAATATACTTAGGCCCGATTTTATCAACATGCATATTCTAACAAATACTTTTGCCAGCCTGTGAGATTCGCTGTTAAGAAGGATGGGTAACCAGTAATGCACACTTGTGTCATGGATTGGCCAGTATGGTTGGTTAAATCGTGTGCTCAGCTTTGTGAAATGCAAAAATGTTATTTTTATCATTTTTTTTTACTATAATACAAAGGTATATATTGCAGGTATTTATAATTGTTATCGATAGTAAATTATTGTTTTATCCAAATAATGCAGCAATTTGAATTTCTTGTCATCATTATCATTTGACAGAGCAAAAATCCAGTGATCAAATGTACTGCTTTTGCGGAATCTGATTGATTGAGATTAGCAATTGCTAAACTCCTTGTTAAACAAGAAAATGCAATTTTTCGCCCAATTAGGATGAAAGATCAGACTGGAAAAGATACTAGATGGTTCATAATGGTCGATTGTATATAAAGCATCTCATTTTTAACCAATTTGAGGTAAACTTCAAGAGAAATCAATACATTTCAGAGTACTTTGACAGATGCGTGTTCTTGAATGGACTGTTCTGATTGGTCAAAGTCTTTGTTAAAATGGGCATGTTGATAAAATCAGCCCTTAAACTACTAGCAGTTAAAAGTACATACAGACTTATTCAAGATTTTGAAGTAGAGGTTGCTGGGCTAAGGGGTTGCTGGCACAATAATGACGTATCCCGAGAAAGAGTTCCCTCTCGAAATACACATTGACGTGCCAGACCGATTTTTATTTTTCTCAATCATTTCAATTTTTAAATTTTAGCTGCTACACACCCTATACTATTTATGTATGAACATTCGCAGAACATTAGATAGGGTAACTCATGGCCGACTCTACTCACTAGGCCGGAGCATTGAAATATGGCAACACTGAATCGGGGACCGAGCTTTTATTTGTGGTTAAGTCATTAGTGTAATCTTCCAGAGCAAAAAAGGAGATTGGAAGGTGATTTTTAATGTGTTTCTAATTATTTACCTGCACAAACGAAACTATAAAGATAAAAAGATGCCTGCAAAGTGTGTAGTACCAGATTGCATTTGCAATTGTGCATTCCAATAAAGGACATACCAACCATAACATTCCAGAGTAAACAAGAAGAGTGGAAGGTGATTTTTAATGTGTGTCTAATTATTTACCTGCACAAACGAAACTATAAAGATAAACAGATGCCTGCAAAGTGTGTAGTACCAGGTTGCACTAGCAATTGTGCTTCCAATAAAGGACATAAACAGAAGTGGGTGAACGGTATTCCTCGTATGGGTTGGTTATATTTATGAGAATAAAGACAATACTTTACAAACATTTCAAAGGATAAGACCTATTTTAAAGCACAATGTGGTACCTACAATGTTTTCTGGACCTCCCAAGTATCACAGAAAAATACAGTTAATAGAACTCATCTGGGCATGCATCTGGGCGTACCTACGAAAAGATTTGATAGTGAAAGGGAATCAAGACCAGCAAGAATGGCCTCACAGTGACCTAATAGTGAATTTTTCTAGCTCAAGTGACAATTTGCAAAGTAAATTGAGTGTTCATTTAAGTGGAAGTGGAAGTGGCAGCAGGAAACAGGTTGCGTTTATTTTTATTTTGTAGTGTTTGACTACGATGAACCAAACATCATATGTAAGTGGTATTAGTAGTAGTAGTTCTAAAAAGTATTTTTCTTAATTTATTAACCGAGATGAACTCTAATACATATAAAATGTAATAATTATTCTGAAACTATACGTTGCCACATCTAAGGCTCCGGCCTAGTGTAGAGTCGGCCATGGGTAACTAGATGAATTTCTTCTATTCAATAATCACCTCAATCATTTTCTTTACAAGCATTTGCCACAAACAAAACACCATTTTATTCAAGAACAAAATCTCTGAGCACACTTGACTCACTTGTTTGATCATCGAGATCGAACTTCTGGCTATGTACACAGAAAACAATTCCTGACTATACCGAATCCAACTTCAGTTTCCTGCAAGACAAAAGATAAGCAGACACAAAAAGTATGGAGAACACATAGTTGCACTCGGCGGCAAGGAACGACGCCATATATTCGGGAAACAACTACCTGATAAATAAATTTCAGGAACACTTTATAAATCAAGTTGAAAGGAAACAGGGAGCCGAACAGGTTGCTTTCTTTTTTACACGTTCGCGGAACAATGGGCTGCTTTGGTCCAGGAGAGGACAATAAAAAGCTTCCGAGCGTAATGGTCTTATAGTGACAAAACGCTGAGGGCTTTGTAATCAACTGTAAATAGAGGGAGCTTTTTGAGGAGGGGTAGGACGATCTGTATTTGTACTTTTCACACCATACGTTAACACAAAGAGTATTATACCAGTTTTACGTTAACATTAAATCCATGGTTTTAATTCGAGGCTTCAATTCGTGGTCGAAGTTGACAAGTGTAAAACAGGAATTTGTCAATGGATTTTTTCTTGGATTTCTTCACCGATTCGTGAATCGTGACAGCACAATATATTCTAGGAGCATTCTAAGAATCACCATTTTGGAACATTGTATCATTCCATGAAAAGTCCCTGAATATATAGATTATCTGATGAACATTCCAGGAATGTGAAAATGAGAATCCAAAAAATATGCTTAGGTTTATTCCCTCAAAATATTCTACGATTATCATTAAGATGTATGCAATATTGTACGAAGATTCCTGGCATATCTTTGAAGAAACATACATAGGTTATTCCCTCAGAATATTCTACGATTGTTATTAAGATGTATGAAATATTGTAGGAGGATTCCTGGTATATCTTTGAAGAATATATATTGGAAAGAGACTAATGCCTTTTATCACTTCATTTCATTTATTTTAAGTCTTGTTGTCTGTCTAGGTACCTAACGCGAGTAGTATATATACAGGGTGTTCCTTAATGATATGCGAATATTCAAGGGAGTAAATCTACATGAAAAATTAATAATAGTTTGCTATATAAAGTACGGTCCAAAAATGTACCGTTACAAAAATTCAGGGTGTTAAAGTTTAAGGAAAAAAATGGAAATTAATTAATATTTTTAAAACCGCTGAAGATATTTTAATGATATTTGGTACATAGTAATAGTAAACAGAAGTGCACATTTTCCAGTACATAAATAATTTTCAGTTTCAGTAGTGGCGTGCGTACGGGCAACAATTTTGATATTTTTGAGGAAAAAAAATGATACGCCAATGGTTTTTTCCGAAATAAAAATTATCTTCGAATTTCCCATTTAATTCGGAAAATAACAGCTCTCTTGAGTTAATTTCCTCCCATGCGCCGTTATTGAGTAAAAAAATAAAAACTCTTGTTCGTTGTCCGAGAAAACTAAGGTAATTATTAAAGAATACAATATTTTTCCATAGATCTAGTTGCCGTGAAATATGACAATTGTTTATTACACTTGCCATTTTCCTGTCAGTTTTCAATTGAGATCTGTTCGTTGCGATTTATCTTTTTCATTTCTTGTTTTTACAGTCTTATTTCATTTCTTATTTTCGTAATCTTGTTAATAATGGTGAATTATTCAAATGCAGAAATGGCGGATATGCATTACGTATATAACCTAGTATCCAACTTTCATACAGTGTTTTGGGCAGCATTGATTTAGCCACACACTAATTACAGGGATTAATGAAAAAAATATATATAAAACGGAACCTCTATTTATGATTGTATAAGGTTTGGTACACATTAAAAAACACATTTCATTGCACGGAGTCGTCCTCCCGTATTCTCCTGCAAAATAAAAAAACCCGTTTAATTTTGAAGCATATATACGACGTACATTCAAATACACTTCTCTAACTACAATGATAAATTTTCACCAAAATGTTGTCGTATTTTGATCACTTTTAGTACCTACATTTAGAGCAAAAAGTGGGTATCACGTAAGAGAATAAATATTGGAAATTCATAGTCACAAATATAGCAAATGTCTTGTGAGTGGTTATTATTATATATATATATTAATTAGGGTAGGTACCTACGACAAGTAATACTAAGACATAGAGATTAGACTGAAAAAGAGAGTTCCTACCACATGGTGCTAGAAAGTCGGTAATTTATAGAAAGAAAATAGTTATACTCACCCTAGTCACTCCTAGATGAAGTTATAAACTAAATAACAAGTAAAATTACGTTCAAAAATACGAATACGGATAACTATCCAATTATTGCAGGAGAAAAATGCACAAGCACAAGCAGGCACCACCGTAACGACTGAAGCAAACCTCAAAATTCTCAAACCTAACCTAACCTGCAACGGTGCCACGCCTACATTAAGAATCATACCAAAAGGCATATTCAAAGATTATTCTTTAGATAATATTAATTTATGAATATTATTACAATATTTTTATCGACACGTTCATGGGATAATCATGACGTAATACTCCTAACACATCATCATGGGAATAAAACCAATAAAAACATCCATAGAACATTCTGTTAATGTTCTGAATATTCTCAATCTATTTTGGATTAAATAAGAATATTCCAGGAATATATTGTGCTGTCTGTGGTCAAGTTTGACGTAAAATTCGGTAGTGCCAACCTTAAAAATCGTATGATGCATGTCATGCATTTGCATACCCGTCGGTTTCACAATCATTGGTAACCTCAGGTAGTCGCTTAACCGACAGATGGAAGTTAACCAGTAGTTATCGGAGAGCTCTGTTTCACAAAGAAAACCATTGGTTGAACTTATTTATTTTTAAGTTGGCACCACGGACTGATCTCAGAACACTGCCATAATGGTGTTCCGTGAATAAAAGCTAACCCTTTGACCAAGAAACCTAACCTTTCTTTTCATATTTTTGATGTATGTCATTACAAGTATAATCAAAATCCATCGACGTCTTAGACGTCAGTATCAAAATCCATGTTTTTATAACCTCCAAAGCTGTCATCGATTGACCACAATAAACGTCAAGATAACCCATACCGCATCCTTGGGTTAACATAACTACTGATTGACCAGAGCTTTTGACGTATACTGTCGATTATGAAATTGATTATTTTTGCTAACCACTAGTTTTCTATTGACCACTAGTTAATTAACGATTGTGAAACTGGGCCTAAGTGTTGTGGTCGTGAAAATTTTCGATTTTCAGATAATACACTTTTTGGACGTTTTATGATATCTACATAACAAAAAACCACGTCAGTCTGTCTGTTGGTCTGTCTCTTGGCGATCTTCTAGTCTCGTAATCTCAGTAACCGCTGCATGTATTGTGATGAAATTTGAGTTGTGACATGCTGCGAGGTCATAGTAGGTAGTGCTGCTATAATTTTGAAAATCGGTGTATGGGCGACGGAGTAATTGGTAAAAAACAAATAATTTTAAATAATCGTCAAACTACGTTCTTAGGCGTTTTAGGGGTTCCTGATCATTTTCTACTTTTTTGCGCTTTTCTCACGCTTCTTGAAGTCGAATGTATGACATATGTATGCCATCTCTGCTAAACGTAACCTCTATTCTATGGTGCAAGAAATTAACGGTTATTGGTGTAACAGGTTATTTGGTCCAGATTAACCGCCTCAGGTTTTTTTTGTCAAAAAAACAACCGGTTAACCGATAACCGGTTATTTTTGAATAACCGCCCTTCCCTATATTTTGCATTGACATAGACTTCTTTTTTAAAAGCTTTTTTTTAACTTTCAATGTATGCATATATGTTTAGATATTTAGAAACAGATATCTTCAACCGATTGAGCTGAAATTTTGTATACACAATTTAGTTTGGATAACAATGCACGATAAGCTATTTGGCGTCGTTCTAAATCCAATATGGCGGATCATCAAAGATGGCGGAATAGTTATTTTTTATGCACCTCTACGCCATGGGTATCAAATGAAAGGGCTTTTTGAGAATAACTCGAAAACAAATGTGACGTCATTCTAAATCCAATATGGTGGACCATCCCATATGGCGGATTAGTTATTTTTTATGCATTTCTACAACATGGGTATTAAATAGAAGCGTCTTTTGACAGTAACTCAGAAACAAATGTGACGTCATTCTAAATCCAATATGGCGGATCATCCAAGATGGCGGAATATATATTTTTTATGCACTTCTACAATATGGGTATCAAATGAAAGGGCCTTTTGAGAGTAATTCGAAAACAAATATGACGTCATTCTAAGTCCAATATGGCGGACCATCCAAGATGGCGGACTAGTTATTTTTTATGCACTTCTGCAATATGGGTATCAAATAAAAAGGCTTGCCGAGAACAATTAAAAAAATATTTTGACATTACCCTTAATCCAGTATGGCGGAGTTTTGAAGTTTTTTTCTGCGTTCCTATAGTATGGAGAATATAAAGTTAATGACTAGAAAATAAAAATTAAAAAATAAGAAATAAATGAAAGCAAAAAAACTTTTCAAAAAAGCTTTAAAAGGAAGAAAATAGGGTTTTCCTTCAACATATTAACTATCAACTTATAGCCTCATTATACACAATTTATACGTTCATAAATAAAAGCTTGTCTCGCGATTTACTTGTGTAAATGAACTAGTACCTATTTTATTGACTAACTTAATCTGCTAAGTTTAATTGTGTTGAAATTTCAGTTTAATTAAATAGTTTTAGGTACTTACGTAAACCTCGCGACATGCTTTTATGATCATATAAATTATTTACAGAGTGACCGATGGGAACCGGACGTATTTCAAATGGTTAGTACAACGCCGCTAGCGGTGGTAGGGAGGGGAATCAGGTATCAGTTGCCTTGCTGTATAATGCCATTTTAGTAGCTATGGAGCAGTGGACCGTAGAGCACCGTATGTTCGCTTATGACGCGTATGCTGAAAATGCTGAGTCGGTCACGGCTGCGCAGCGACTGTTTCGCGTTCATTTTAATCTTGGACGCCACGATATTATTCCAAGCCGCAATACCATTCTCAGATGGGTTAACAGTCTGAGAACAATAGGAATGATTGTGAAGGAAAAGCCACCTGGTCCCATGAAGACTGCGAGGACGCCAGAAAACGTCGAGCGGGTGAGGCAAGCGCTTACTCGGAGCCCTCAACGGTCTGCACGAAGACACGCGCGTGAATTAAACTCAAGTCGTGAATCAGTGCGCATAATATTGAAGAAAGATTTAGCGTTTCATCCTTACAAGATGTGTATTGTTCAGCAGCTTAAGCCAACAGATTACGAGCAACGAGAAGACTTCGCCATTCGAAGTCAAATACTGCTTGGAGACCATCAAAGTGCAGTAATCGTCATGAGTGATGAAGCTCATTTTCATTTAAGCGGAGAGACAAACAAACAAAATTTCCGATACTGGTGGCTTTTTCTTCACAACCATTCCTATTGCTCTCAGGCCGTTAACCCATCTGAGAAGGGTATTGCGGCTTGGAATAATATCGTGGCGTCCAAGATTAAAGTGAACGCGGAACAGTCGCTGCGCGGCCGTGACCGACTCAGCATTTCTAACATACGCATCACAAGCGAACATACGGTGTTCTACGGTCCACTGCTCCATAGCTACTAAACTAAAATTGCATTATACAGCAAGGCGACTGATATCTGAATCCCCTCCCTACCACCGCTAGCGGCGTTATACTGACCATTTGAAAAACGTCCGATTCCAGTCGGTCACTCTGTGTAATGAGGCTATAAGTTGATAATTGACATTTTAGAGGAAATTTTATTTTCTTCTTTTTAGAGCATTTCAATAAAAGATTTTTTTAAACAAGTTTTTTTTTTCGTGTTAACTTATTTCCGCAAATAACATTGGATAGTCTGGCGACTAAAACGAGGCCGTGTTTGCACCGACTCGTGCGGTGGCGGCCGTTAATCTATTAGCTGTCAAAAGTTAAATTATACCTGCGAACGTGTCCTTTAGCAACTTCTCAAGGGGGTTTAAAGTGCGCCTCGAGTTTCCCGGATCTGCGATTGAGAGTTGCGACCGGGCGATTGCAACTTCCGATAATATCGGAAAATTCTAGGCCGCTATGACTTCCGCTATGCAGTTCAAGGGGTGAAATATACGGTCTTGAGTTTGCCCTCTTAAATTTTATCCCTGAGCACAAGGTTTCTTTATTGATAGAAAGCCAAATAAAGGTTTTACATTTTTTCAGGTGGATGTAAAAATCAGGGTGATCAAAATTTTTTCATTTTTGTCAAACGAAACTGAAACTCAAAACAGCGGCTGGATTTGTAATTAACATCTTCAGATTATCCAGGACACAGGTTTTTATCTTGATATAAAGCCAAATAAAGGTTTTGAATTTTTCAGGTGGATCTGAAAATCAGGGTGATCAGAATTTTTTCCTTCTCGTCAAACGAAACCGAAACTTAAAACAGCGGCTTGATTGTAATAAACGTCTTCAAATTATCCAGAACACAAGGTTTCATCTTGATAGGAGACCAAATAAAGATTTTAATTTTTTTCAGGTGGATCTGAAAATCAGGGTGATCAGAATTTTTTCATTTTCGTCAAACAAATCCGAAACTCAAAACAGCAGCCGGATTTGTAATTAGCGTCTTCAAATTATCCAGAACACAAGGTTTCGTCTTGATAGAAGGTCAAATAGAGATTTTAAATTTTTTCAGGTAGATGTGAAAATCAGGGTGATCAGAATTTTTTCATTTTCGTTAAACGAAACCGAAACTGAAAACAGCAGCCGGATTTGTAATTAGCGTCTTCAAATTATTCAAAACACAAGGTTTCGTCTTGATAGAAGGCCAAATAGAGATTTTAAATTTTTTCAGGTAGATGTGAAAATCAGGGTGATCAGAATTTTTTCATTTTCGTTAAACGAAACCGAAACTCAAAACAGCAGCCGGATTTGTAATTAGCGTCTTCAAATTATCCAGAACACAAGGTTTCATCTTGATAGAAGGCCAAATAGAGATTTTAAATTTTTTCAGGTAGATGTGAAAATCATGGTGATCAGAATTTTTTCATTTTCGTCAAACGAAACCGAAACTCAAAACAGCAGCCAGATTTGTAATTAGCGTCTTCAAATTATCCAGAACACAATGTTTCATCTTGATAGAAGGCCAAATAGAGATTTTACATTTTTTCAGGTGGATCTGAAAATCAGGGTGATCAGATTTTTTTCATTTTCGTCAAACGAAACCGAAACTCAAAACAGCAGCCGGATTTGTAATTAGCGTCTTCAAATTATCCAGAACACAATGTTTCATCTTGATAGAAGGCCAAATAGAGATTTTAAATTTTTTCAGGTAGATGTGAAAATCAGGGTGATCAGAATTTTTTCATTTTCGTTAAACGAAACCGAAACTCAAAACAGCAGCCGGATTTGTAATTAGCGTCTTCAAATTATCCAGAACACAAGGTTTCATCTTGATAGAAGGCCAAATAGAGATTTTAAATTTTTTCAGGTAGATGTGAAAATCATGGTGATCAGAATTTTTTCATTTTCGTCAAACAAATCCGAAACTCAAAACAGCAGCCGGATTTGTAATTAGCGTCTTCAAATTATCCAGAACACAAGGTTTCGTCTTGATAGAAGGTCAAATAGAGATTTTAAATTTTTTCAGGTAGATGTGAAAATCAGGGTGATCAGAATTTTTTCATTTTCGTTAAACGAAACCGAAACTGAAAACAGCAGCCGGATTTGTAATTAGCGTCTTCAAATTATTCAAAACACAAGGTTTCGTCTTGATAGAAGGCCAAATAGAGATTTTAAATTTTTTCAGGTAGATGTGAAAATCAGGGTGATCAGAATTTTTTCATTTTCGTTAAACGAAACCGAAACTCAAAACAGCAGCCGGATTTGTAATTAGCGTCTTCAAATTATCCAGAACACAAGGTTTCATCTTGATAGAAGGCCAAATAGAGATTTTAAATTTTTTCAGGTAGATGTGAAAATCATGGTGATCAGAATTTTTTCATTTTCGTCAAACGAAACCGAAACTCAAAACAGCAGCCAGATTTGTAATTAGCGTCTTCAAATTATCCAGAACACAATGTTTCATCTTGATAGAAGGCCAAATAGAGATTTTACATTTTTTCAGGTGGATCTGAAAATCAGGGTGATCAGATTTTTTTCATTTTCGTCAAACGAAACCGAAACTCAAAACAGCAGCCGGATTTGTAATTAGCGTCTTCAAATTATCCAGAACACAATGTTTCATCTTGATAGAAGGCCAAATAGAGATTTTAAATTTTTTCAGGTAGATGTGAAAATCAGGGTGATCAGAATTTTTTCATTTTCGTTAAACGAAACCGAAACTCAAAACAGCAGCCGGATTTGTAATTAGCGTCTTCAAATTATCCAGAACACAAGGTTTCATCTTGATAGAAGGCCAAATAGAGATTTTAAATTTTTTCAGGTAGATGTGAAAATCATGGTGATCAGAATTTTTTCATTTTCGTCAAACGAAACCGAAACTCAAAACAGCAGCCAGATTTGTAATTAGCGTCTTCAAATTATCCAGAACACAATGTTTCATCTTGATAGAAGGCCAAATAGAGATTTTACATTTTTTCAGGTGGATCTGAAAATCAGGGTGATCAGATTTTTTTCATTTTCGTCAAACGAAACCGAAACTCAAAACAGCAGCCGGATTTGTAATTAGCGTCTTCAAATTATCCAGAACACAAGGTTTCATCTTGATAGAAGGCCAAATAGAGATTTTAAATTTTTTCAGGTAGATGTGAAAATCATGGTGATCAGAATTTTTTCATTTTCGTCAAACGAAACCGAAACTCAAAACAGCAGCCAGATTTGTAATTAGCGTCTTCAAATTATCCAGAACACAATGTTTCATCTTGATAGAAGGCCAAATAGAGATTTTACATTTTTTCAGGTGGATCTGAAAATCAGGGTGATCAGATTTTTTTCATTTTCGTCAACGAAACCGAAACTCAAAACAGCAGCCGGATTTGTAATTAGCGTCTTCAAATTATCCAGAACACAAGGTTTCATCTTGATAGAAGGCCAAATAGAGATTTTAAATTTTTTCAGGTAGATGTGAAAATCAGGGTGATCAGAATTTTTTCATTTTCGTTAAACGAAACCGAAACTCAAAACAGCAGCCGGATTTGTAATTAGCGTCTTCAAATTATCCAGAACACAAGGTTTCATCTTGATACAAGGCCAAATAGAAATTTTAAATTTTTTCAGGTAGATCTGAAAATCAGGGTGATCAGAATTTTTTTATTTTGGTCAAACGAAATCGAAACTCAAAACAGCAACCAGATTTGTAATTAACGTCTTCAAATTATCCAGAACACAAGGTTTCATCTTGATAGAAGGCCAAATAGAGATTTTAAATTTTTTCAGGTGGATCTGAAAAACAGGGTGATCAGAATTTCTTCATTTTCGTCAAACGAAACCGAAACTCAAAAGAGCAGCCAGATTTGTAATTAGCGTCTTCAAATTATCCAGAACACAAGGTTTCATCTTGATAGAAGGCCAAATAGAGATTTTAAATTTTTTCAGGTAGATCTGAAAATCAGGGTGATCAGAATTTTTCCATTTTCGTCAAACGAAACCGAAACCCAAAACAGCGGCCGGATTTATGATAGGCATCTTCAAATTATTCAGAACACAAAGTTTAATCTTGACAGAAGGCCAAATAGAGATTTTCAATTTTTTCAGGTGGATCTGAAAAACAGGGCGATCAGAATTTTTTCATTTTCGTCAAACGAAACCGAAACTCAAAACAGCGGCCGGATTAATAATTATCATCTTCAAATTATCCAAGACACAAGGTTTCATCTTCATGGGAGGCCAGAATAGAGATTTTCAATTTTTTCAGGTGGATCTGAAAAATAGGGTGATTAGAATTTTTTCATTTTCGTCAAACGCAATTGAAACTCAAAATGGCGACTGGATTTAATATTATCGTCTTCAAAGTTTCCAGAACACAAGATTTAATCTTGATAGGAGGCCAAATAAGGATTTTCAATTTTTTTCAGGTGGATCTGAAAAACAGAGTGATCAGAATTTTTCCATTTTCGTCAAACGAAACCGAAACCCAAAACAGCGGCCGGATTTATGATAGGCATCTTCAAATTATTCAGAACACAAAGTTTAATCTTGGCAGAAGGCCAAATAGAGATTTTCAATTTTTTCAGGTGGATCTGAAAAACAGGGCGATCAGAATTTTTTCATTTTCGTCAAACGAAACCGAAACTCAAAACAGCGGCCGGATTAATAATTAGCATCTTCAAATTATCCAGGACACAAGGTTTCATCTTCATGGGAGGCCAGAATAGAGATTTTCAATTTTTTCAGGTGGATCTGAAAAATAGGGTGATTAGAATTTTTTCATTTTCGTCAAACGCAATTGAAGCTCAAAATGGCGACTGGATTTAATATTATCGTCTTCAAAGTTTCCAGAACACAAGATTTAATCTTGATAGGAGGCCAAATAAGGATTTTCAATTTTTTTTCAGGTGGATCTGAAAATTAGGGTGATCAGAACTTTTCCATTTTCGTCAAACGAAGGTGAAACTCAAAATGGCGGCCGGATTTGTAATTTGCATCTTCAAATTATCCAGAACACAATGTTTCATCTTGATAGGAGGCGAAATAGAGATTTTCAATTTTTTCAGGTGGATCAGAAAAACAGGGTGATCAGAATTTTTTCACTTTTATCATACCAAACCTAAAGTCAAAACGGTGGTCAGATTTGTAATTAGCATGTTCAAATTATCCAGGATGCAAGGTTTCGTCTTGATAGAAAACCAAATAAAGGTTTTCAATTTTTTCAAGTAGATTTTCTTTCTAGAACGTAGATTTTTAGTGGTCATGCCGTGGGGTTATCAAAAAAGACCAAAGGTGGCTTACTTGCCTGGCTTCACCTCCCCATCACTACAACTGCTTTTGCTAGAAATTTGTTATTGGTATAGAACCGGACACTCACTTGTTTGATCAAGTTAATCTTCTATACCCATTGACGGACCCTGTATCTGTATCGGAGACGAGAACACTGGCTATTATATTAGAAAGTTTTCCCTGGCGGTAAGTAAAACAATTCCCAGAGCCGTCGCTTGGAGCGCTGCAAGCCGCAGCACTCTCCGTGCCGTAAATTAAATTAAGACAGCAGCAATGCGATAGGCGCCCCCCCCCCCATCCCCTGCACCCCCTCAACTCGGATGCGGCATCAACTCCACTCGAGAGCCACAATTTTTAATTACCGGCTCTCCTTCTAGCGACACCCTAATCCATCTCGGCTGTCCACACGCCTGCGAATGGTTTATTTTTACTTTCGACGATGACAAGTCGAGGATGCCCAGGAAAACTCATTCAGAAAAGGACAAGGTCCTTTGTAGGAGTGCCACGTTAGATGGGCTTCTAATTTAAAAAAACAAAAACAGAACATTTTCTGGCAACATCCTACTGGCTGCGCCATTATATGAGATTTAGAAGTCACTCCATTTTCAACTAAAACGAAACTCCTAAGACCCTCGCCCTCCTTCTAGCGACACTCTGATTATCTGAGCTGTCCACACGCCTGTGAATGGTTTGTTTCTGCTTTCGACGAGTACCCAGGAAAGCTCATATAGAATAGGACAAGGTCCTTTATAGTGATGCCACGTTAGATGGGCTTCTAGTTTAAAAAAATTAAACAAAAACAGAACATTTGCTGGAGGCATCCTACTGGCTGCGCCAATATATGAAATTTCTAAGTCACTCCATTTTCAACTAAAAGGAAACTCCTAAGACCTCGGCTGTCCACACGCCTGCGAATGGTTTATTTTTACATTAGACGAGTACCCAGGAAAACTCATACAGAAGAGGACAAGGTCCCTTACAGGGGTGCCACGTTAGATGGGCTTCTAGTTTAAAAAAATTAAACAAAAACAGGACATTTGCTAACGGCATCCTACTGGCTGCGCCATTATACGAGATTTAGAAGACACACCACTTTTAATTAAAAGGAAACTTCTAAGACTGCGGCTCTCCTTCTAGCGACACGCTAATCCATCTCAGCTGTCCACGCCTGCGAATGGTTTATTTTTATTTTCGAGGGGTACCCAGGAAAACTCATACAGAAGAGGTCAAGGTTCCTTACAGGCGAGCCATATTAGATGAGCTTATTTGGTTTCAAAAAAAAATAAACAAAAACAAAACATTTGCTGATGGCATCCTACTGGCTGCGCCACTACATGCGATTTACACACCATTTTTAACTAAAAGGAAACATCTAAGACTGCGGCTCTCCTTGTAGCGACACCCTAATCCATCTCAGCTGTCCACACGCCTGCGAATGGTTTATTTTTACTTTCGACGAGTACCCAGGAAAACTCATACAGAAGAGGACAAGGTCCTTACAGGGGTCCATATCAGATGAGCTTATCTGATTTCAAAAAAAAAAAAACAAAAACAGAATGTTTCCTGATGACATCCTACTGGCTGCGCCATTATATGAGGAGCTTCCACGCAAAAGTGAACAAGCCCAACTTCATACCAAATTAAGTTATACAGGGTGTCCCAAAAAATAGTGTCAAGCGGAAGCCCAGAGATAGAGCACACCTAGAAGTATCTGAATCACCCCCATATATGCTATGCAATTTTTTGTAGTTTCCGAGTTATGAATTTTTTCCTGAATTTTAGAGAATTCTCTACCTCGACAACTTAAAACTGTTCCAAAAGATAAATTAAAAGACTTTTTGAAATTCTCTTTTTTGCCGATCAATCTTTAAGAGTTTACCGTTCATTACATAAAGGAATCGGCTTAGTACATCTGATGAAAGTCATAAAAATTATAGTGTAAAGTGAAAAAATTACGTTCTGTTAATTATGACTTAGATTTTCGACTCGCAATTAAAAATCTAAAGAGGTGATTTCCTTATTTCTATGCAGGTCTAAAAACTTCTTTAGACTCTCAGCTATCACAATCATTGAAAAAAACTAGTACTTAATGGGTCTACTTTCGCTCCAATTGACCTTCAAAGACAAGAGGCGAAGATTTCTTGAAATCAGCGATGGGATTTTAAATGAAACAATAACTAAGTTTAGGGCGCTAATAGCAGAATGATTGTCATTGCCGCAATAAAACACATTCAATGCGAACAGAATATCGATAGATGACCAACTGTGTCACTTTGCTAAGATTTTTTTTACATGTCCGACTTCTTTTTTGTAAGTGGGAAATTGTAAAATGAAACGAAGTTATCAAATTTCTTCACTAAGTTTATTAAATTTCACAAAAAATTTTCAAGATGTCTACCTTCTTGTTCGATGCATAATCTACATCATCTGAAAAAATTGTTTTTTAAATTAACAAAAGCTCTTTGATTGTTTTTTATTGTTTCTTCAGCCTGTGTTAATTTGTTGCGTAATTCGCTGATGTTTCGACACTCTAGCATAAATTAGTTTTTTGTAGTAGTCCCAAACAAAAAACTCTATCGGATTTAAGTCAGGTGACCGTAACGGCCATTCAGTGGGTCCACCACGACCTATCCATTTGTTGCATAGTCTCTTGCAGAAAATAGCATCGTTAAATTCATTTGTCGTGCACTCAAGGTCCATAGGATAGCCAAGTAGTCAAACAACAGAAACAACACCAATCCAAACAAAAGTGTATCGTTTTAAAGCCGCAAAGACAGACAGACGGCTGAATAAAGACAACGAAAACAACTTATGCAATGACACATTTTGAAAAGACGTCACAAACAATATCATAGCTATCTCTTTCTAACATCGCCGTCGTTTACTGCGTTAGCGTTAGCCCTTTTTGTTGGCGCTCAGGTAAAAGCCGGTTTTGAAGAATGCGCTCCTTGAGGTTTTTTAGCAAGAAATAGGATCTTTTTTAATAAATGTTTAATTTATGCAACGTTTTTAGCGTTTATTATTGCGGTACTGACAATCAATCTGCTATTAACGCGTTAACATAAGTTATTGATGAATTGCAAAACACATCGCTAATTTCAAGAAATCATCGCCTCTTGTCTTTGAAGGTCAATTGGAGCGAAAGTAGCCCCATTAGGTACTAGTTTTTTTCAATGATTGTGATAGCCGAGAGTCTGAAGAAGTTTTTAGAAGTGCTTAGAAATTATGAAATCACCTCTTTGGATTTTTAATTGCGAGGCGAAGATTTAAGTCATAATTATCAGATCGTAAATTTTTCACTTTACACTAAAATTTTTATAACTTTCATCAAAGTTACGAAGCTGATTATTTTATGTATGAACAGTAAACTCTTGGAGATTAATTATCAAAAAAGATAATTTGGAAAAGTCTTTTGATTTCTCTTTTGGAACAGTTTTAAGTTGTCGAGGTAGAGGATTCTCTGAAATTCAGAAAAAAATTCATAACTCGGAAACTACAAAAAATTGCATAACATATATGGGGGTTATTCAGATACTTCTAGGTGTGCTCTATCTCTAGACTTCCGCTTGACACTCTTTTTTGGGACACCCTGTATATGATCTTTAGAAGTCACTCCATTTTTAACTAAAAGGAAACTCCCAAGACCCCAGCTGTCCACGCCTACGAATGGTTTATTTTTACTTTCGACGAGTACTCAGGAAAGCTCATACAGAAGAGGACAAGATCCCTTACAGGGGTGCCACGTTAGATGGGCTTCTAGTTTAAAAAAATTAAACAAAAACAGGACATTTGCTGACTGCATCCTACTGGCTGCGCCAAAATATAAGATTTCAAAGTCACTCCATTTTTAACTAAAAAGAAACTTCTAAGACTCCAGCCCTCCTTCTAGCGACACCCTGATCTATCTCAGCTGTCCACACGCCTGCGAATGGTTTATTTTTACTTTTACTTTTAAACACAAACAGAACAGTTGCTGGCTTATCCTACTGGCTGTGCCATTATATGAGATTTCGAAGTCACTCCATTTTTAACTAAAAGAAAACTTCTAAGACTGCACCTCTAAATCTTTTTCCAGTCAAAAATCACATTACCGCCTCCCCAAGACTATCCCTGCATCCCCTGCGATCCTCAATAAAATACACCCCGCCAATCGCCGACTTATTCATTTATCCGTCTGTGCCTTTTGTGCGTGCTTTTTAAATAGAATTCAGAGCAGTTTCAGGGTTCAAAGGAGGAGGGTGAAAGTTTTCCATTGGAACGAAATAGCTGCCAGCGTGACAGGGGATGATAGTGGGGTGTTGTGCAGCGGACGTCTACAGCAGAACCATACAAAAAATTAGGGATGATTTATGGTTTCCGTGGCAGAATTGTACTTAAAGAAATGAAGCCCAGGAGGGTCTTGGTACTCTCAGTGCATTAATTTAATTTATTATTATACAGGGTAGGCCAATAGTGCGTGGACGGAGGATTGTGAGCTTACTAAAAAAATATTTCAAAAATCTGTCGCTTGATCATGGTAGGTACCCTTAAGGGCTATAACGTAAAAATATTTTCACTTGAATTTTGACGTTTATACAGGGTATCAAACTTACATTTTTTTAAATGTAACTCCCTATATATTATTACATATTTGGATTCCTTGTTCAATTCTAATGTGACTTTATGTATCACATATGGAACTTTAAACGAAGCGTTTAGGCGCAAATCACCATTTTTGGTATAAGTAGGTATCAGAAAAAAATTGAATATCGCAGCGATTATAAAACTTAGAAGGCCTTGACTTTGCGGTTCGACTAAGCATGAAATGCGTCACCTTAGGTCAGACGGCTGAATTTGAATTCTTTTTGTACTTGGAGAAATCAGAGAATAAATTAAGAAAACTTCAATCACAGATAACTTGATTTTTTCAAATGGGAATTACCTTTCTAACGATATAGCATTCTTGATGTCAATCTTTTTTCGTTTTCATTTTATTTCAAATTTTCAGTCAAATCGGTGTTTTTCAACTTTTCTTCATGCAAGCAACCTAGCAGGCCATGAAAAATAAACAAAAGCTGGTTAATATGGAAGAAAGCAACTAACTTAGTAGAAAGATGCAAACTAACTAGAGCAACGACGCAAGATTATGAAAATTCCTTACAATATATTAAGCTCTAACCAGAAAGTAAAGCGGTAACAAGAACGCTCATTTTTCACAGCCTACTAGCTATTAGCCAATTTCCAAAGTCAGTAAAAAAATATTTAATCAAAGGAAAACTACTAGTGATTGCTACTGGCAGTAGAATATCTATATTTTCTGAATAAAATTTCACATTTAATGCTATAAAAAAGTAGCCACTTCCGTAAGTCAAAAGTAATGAGACATCTGACTGGAACCCTTCAAATTCTTCAGTGAGTACTTCTACTTATTAGCAAAATCGCGGAAAATGAAACTTGAATTGCAGTCTGTTTGAATTGTAAAACATAATTTAGTTTGCAGCAAACTACATTAAATAATCACAATTACAACACAGCGTAATTAAAAAATTCTAGCAATTATTTCAATAGATGTTCAGAATGCTCCGGTTGGAGATATCTTCACTTTTGACTTAACTAAACGGAAATGACTAATTTTTTTATTCCATTAAATGTGAAATTTCATTCTAAACATATTAGACTGTAAGCAAAATCGCTGGTAGTTTTCCTTTTGTTTCAAGATTTTTAGGTGTTTTGGAAAGTTGTCAAGCTCTAGTAGACCTCAATAGCTAGTAGGCTGTGAAAAACAAACACTTCTGTCATACCCCAGCTACTCATTGACATTAGATATCTTGATGCTGTTGTATCCGATTAGAGCTAATATGTTGTAAGGAATTTTAATAATCTTGCCTCGTTGCTCTAGTTAGTTTGCATCTTTCTACTCAGTTAGTTGGTTTCTTCCATATTAATGAGCTTTTGTTTATTTTTCATGGCCAGCTAGGTTGCTTGCATGCAGGAAAACTGAAAAACACCAATTTGACTGAAAATTTGAAATAAAATGAAAACCAAAAAAGATTGATATCAAGAATGCTATATCGTTAGAAAGGTAATCAAGTTTTACATTTGATTCTTTAAACCAAAATAGGCATTCCTATTTGAAAAAATCAAGTTATCTGTGATTGAAGTTTCCTTAATTAATCTACTGATTTCTCCAAGTACAAAAAAAAATTCAAATTTAGCCGTCTGACCTTAGGTGACACATTTCATGCTTAGTCGTACCGCAAAGTCACGGCCTTATAAGTTTCATCGTTGCTGCGATATTCATTTTTTTTCTGATACCTACTTATACCAAAGTGGTGATTTGCGCCTAAACGGTTCGTTTAAAGTTCCATGTGTGATACATACACACTAGAATTGACCAAGGAATCCAAATATGCAATAATATATAGGGGGTTCCATTCAAAAAAATGTACGTTTGATATGAATCACCCTGTATAAATTTGAAAATTTAAGTGAAATTATTTTTACGTTATAGCCCTCAAGGGTCCCTACCATTATCAGGTGACAGATTTTTGAAATATCTTTTAGTAAGCCCACAATCCTCCGTCCACGCACTATTGGCCCACCCTGTATATGCAGCACCTGCACTAAAAGCTGCACCAACAAAGCATACAAAGCGACATAATAACACGCACAAGTGTGCACGAGACAGAAAGGTACACCTCAGAAGATTATAAATATAGTAAACGAGCTATACAAGGATGCCTCAAGTCAGGTTCTTCACAAGGGAGAGAAAGAATTAGTATCAGGACACAATCGGTTTTAAAAAACAGAACTTTTGCTGGCGGCATCCTACTGGCTGCGCCATAATATGATATTTCAAAATCACTCCATTTTACTTGCCACACCGATAGGTAAGGGGAGTATTGTGATCGCGAAAATATTCGATTTTGAGATAATACACTTTTTGGGCGTTTTATGATGTCTACATAACGAAAATCCACGTCACTCATTTCCGTCGGTCTGTCTGTCTGTCTGTCTGTCTGTCTGTCTGTCTGTCGGTCTGTCTGTCGGTCTGTCTGTCTGTCTGTGCGCGTTTTTCTAGCCTCGTAATCTCAGTAACCGCTGCATGGATTGTGATGAAATTTGGGCAGCGGTATGCTGTGGGGTCGTAGTAGGTAATGTTCGTATAATTTTGTAAGTCGGTGCATAGGCGGCGGAGTAATTAGCAAAAAACAAAAAAAATTAAATATTGCTGAAACTTCGTTTTTAGCCGTTTTAGGGGTCCCTGATCATTTTCTACTTTTTTTTTGGTGGGGGTGAAATTGGGGTGGTTGGGGGTTGGGGGGTTGTAAAATTGAAAAATTTGTTGTATTCATAATAGACTACTCACTGACCTATGAAGGAAGACCTAGCGACATAAATAACTTTTTTAGGTCTATCCGAACATTGCCTTATGCCTATTACAGAAACTAAAGGACTTAGAATTTTTTCCGATGTATACAGGCTGTCCATTTAGTGTGTAATTCTTCGATATCTCGCAAGGTATAGCTGATAGAAGAAAATCTTAAATACAAAAGTTATTTGGTTACTTGAGATGCATATCCTAAAAATATTTTGAAATATACAGGGTGTTGCGGGAAAGTAGGATAGAGACCAACTTGATTTTTTTTATATGGAACTATAACTTTCTCTCAAGTTCTTCTAGTGTCGATCATTGATCTCTATTCAACCCTAAAATATTTTTGGAATCGGTTGCGAAGTTGCCAAGTAATAATTTATTTTCTATTAATTTCCGCATTTGCAAGGTCGCAAGTAATACGCTCAAATTGATATATTCCTTCAACTTTTCTCAATAATATTGCACGGCGAGTTACTTGAATATTAAGCGGATATTATTCTGGATGCTACCAGCAATTTTTATCTACAGGGTGTTTTTGGCAGAATTTTAAATTCCGGCAACTTAAAGGTCGTTTTACTTTGTTTTTTTAAATGTAACACCCTGTCTTTTTTATTTTAAGTCGAAATATCTACAAATACTCTATCTCGCCTTGTAATATTTTTTTTCGCGTTTTCGACGTTGCCAAGTTATAAATGATTTTCCCAAATTTTTAAACAAGTATCCCCGATTTTAATTTATTTTAAATAGAATCCTCTACTTATTTTTATTGCAATGAATTGCGCATGTCGAATTTAGTAAAATCTCACAATTTCAAAATTTTGTTTGTATTAATTAATGAGATACGGCAACACCGCTTTTTCAGTAAACGGTAGCGTGAACGAAATTTTTCCAAAACTGCCACAGCTGAAGAGGTGAAATTCAATACAAAAGTTTGTATTATTGATAATAGGCTGTTCATTGACCTGTGCAGGAAAGACTAGCGGCATATGACAATAATTTGGGGGGGGGGGGTACTGGCGATGAGTTTGTTGCAAGGGGATCTCAGACTAAACCTTTATGCTATGGGAAAATAATAAACTGGTATCACCGTAATGTGTGGGAAGTACTGAGTCAATCAACTTGACTCCATTTTTTACTCACAAAAGTTTCATTTTTACCCATAAAAATTTGGTCAGGTTCTTCACAAGGGACAGAAAGTATTAGTATCAAACGTGTAAAAGCACAAGTAGAAACGTCACACAAACCTGAACATATTTTCCCAATTCTACTGGAGCAGTGTACAAAACCTTCGTAGATAGACTGACGTTTGTTTTGCTTATCATGTTGATATGTTGCAGCTAACGTGAACGCTCAAGCTCATCATATAACCCGGTACGATATTTAGCTACAAACGTGAGACTAGAGAACAAAGGAAATTACTTTCGCATGCAACAAAGTAGCTGTTTAATATTCTGCGTTCAAGCTTTATTACTGTTTCCCATTCGATGATACTCCGTATGTCATGCCTGTAGACTGGGAGCCAGCTAGCTTAAAGTGCGTCAATACATACATATAAAGGTGTACCTGCCAGGTGTAAAAACTTTCAACAACTATCTTTCAAGAAAATTATTTTCAGTGAGCGCAAAGACACCACAATCCTTGTTTGAATCATCATCAGCATCATCATCATCATCATCATAGTCACAATGTCTTAACAGACATGTTGTGAACTCGTAAAATACATTAAGTCGGAGCTAGAGTATTGCCGACACGAATATCATCAACAATGGGCCTATACCGTGATCTCAAATTGATCAATTTATTTACTGCGGTATTATTTTTGATGATACATAGGACCGTTTACTGTAAAAAGTCAGCAGAAAACTTAATCCAAATGAGAATAACACTAAAAAGAAAATTGTACTATAATTTGAAATAGCCGATGATGACGTCACCTGTAGGGAACCAATGAGAAGCGTCATTTCGTGGTCCGATGACTACGAGCGGATGCTATTGTTTTGTACCACTGAGCTCTTATAGGTTCCCTACAGGTTACGTCACGACCTAGGCGGGAAGTGTATGGATTCAATAAATTCAATATTTAGAGCATTTTTTTTCGGTTATGAATACGATAGAAAAATTTTGTAAAATTATTTATGGCATCTACGTGGTGTCAGGGTTCGTTTAAGCCAATAAACCAAAAATGTGGTATAGGCCCATTTTGAGACCTGTAGCTCGCCATTGTTCGCGATTTACTGTCATTTCAGTGGCGCTCTTGATACTCGGGGCATGACCCTGAACTACAAGTTTCTCCATATTACCGCTTCTGTGAATATGTCCAAAGAATTTAAACATTCTTGTCGACACAATGGAGGGTATAGTCTCTTGTTTAAAACATGTCCTGAATTGCTTCAGGCATATCAGCTTGATACTGGGCTTTACACAGGTCCACCTGACGAGATCCTAAAGATCAAAACAGCGCTGTCGTGATACTTCTTACATTTTTTACAAAATGAATTACAAGGCCTGCTAGGGGATGTTCCTGTAAATATAAGAATGCAATGTTTGAACGAACGTTTTCCATGGAGTTGGATTGATCGTTGAGGTCCTTTTAATTGGCTTGCAAGATCTCCAGATCTCATACCGCTAGATTGGACTAAATAAAAGTGGACACACGGGATTCACTCATTCGACATATTAAGGTAGATAGATAGATATATTGCGTTTGGAATATGTACAGGTACAATATAGACATGTCACAAATGCAGTTAGTAAGTTTACATAAAATCACAGTCAATGAATGAAAAATTATACGAGGGTTGCTCTATACCTCCGTCAATCCACCAGTACGCAGACAGCTGTTTCACGCTTATTAGCGATCATCAGTGCGCCATAGGTCCATTGACGGAAATAGAAGGCATCAATTCTTTCATGTCACCCAGACATGTGAAGCATGTTGTAGCAAGTGACAGAAGGTTCTGCCAGTGCGCCATCTGGCACGCGAAGGTAAAGGCAAACCAAGGAAATCGCTGCACAGCAGCATAGATTTCTTGGCGGGACGCCACGGTGTGTCCGCTTGGCCACCAGAGAGCACGGGTTTTTTATACGCTACCGCGTATGAAAGCCAATATACGAGGGTTGCTCTATACCTCCGTCAATCCACCAGTACGCAGACAGCTGTTTCACGCTTATTAGCGAACCTTCTGTCACTTGCTAGAATAAAAAATTATTTCAACCTTGCGATAAAAAATTACAATTAAAATACTCATCTACAAAGTAGAAACAATTACTGATTAAAATATTTCTCACAGTTTCTTTAAATCTGCTTACATTTAGACCACGTACACTTACAGGTAAACAATTGTAAAGTATTCTTAATTCTTAATATTATTTCCTTCCGTCAAGCTTCTGCTTATTTCCTTCCATCAAGCTTTTGGAGATCAACATCAACAATAACATATCCTGGCACGACCACGTCTTTAGTATTGCTAAAACGGTATCCCAGAAGCTTGGAGTTCTGTTCCACTGTAGGAATCTGTGTGTCCATACCATCAGTAAAGGTACCAAAATGTTGCTGGTCGCTAGTTCAGTCTCTTGTGTTTTCCATATTTTTGTATGCCTCGGAAACTTGGACTGTTAAACAGGCAGATCGAGCTCGCATAGATGCCTTTGAAATGTGGACGTAGAGGAGAATGCTGAGAGTCCCTAATACCGCCCATCGAAGTAACGTTTCCATACTGGATGAGCTCGATAATCTAAAAAGACTATCCTCTATTGTGTCGACGACAATGCTTACATTCTTCGGACATATTCACAGAAGCGATAATATGGAGAAACTTGTAGTTCAGTGTCATGCCCCGAGTGGGCGGCTCCCTGGCCGTTCCCCTACACGTCGGGTGGATACGACGAAACAGTAGCTGGATACGAGTATCAAGAGCGCCACTGAACTGACGGTAAATCGCAAACGATGGCGAGCTACAGTTCTCAAAACTATCGATAATATTCGTGTCGGAAATACTCTATCTCCGACGAGTTCACAACATGTCTGATAACACATTGTGATTATGATGACGATCCTGTCTTTTCGTTTCTTGGTGGCTAACTAGGCACACGCATGCACCCACATGCCCTGTCTTATGCAATCCTGCTGTGCAGCTGGTTGCTATGGGCAATATGTTGATTGGTGGCTCAGCGACCTAATTCTTAGTGATGTAGGGATTAACGATCTGAAACATCAAGCAGCAGATACAGGGTGTTCTAAAAGTTGGGACACTCCTCTTTAGAAGCAACGGCCCTTGAAACGGCAAAGCTAATGCACGGTGAACCAGCAGAAAAACAGTAAAAAAAATATCAAGTACTCACTGTTTGGTTGCTACAAAGTTGTAAGTGCGGTCCTGTCGCAGGCGTCTTACAGGTAAAAGTACGATTTACGATGTCTTCTTCAATTTGGATCATACGAGGTTGTGTAGGTCTTCTAGCGTGTCCACCACGATGTGGATTCAGACATACTGTGTCTCTAGCTCTTTGCACGAGCGAGACAAATCGACGAGGTGCAAGGTGAGTACGGTTAGGGAAACGATCGGCATACACTCGCAATGCCGCAGTGGTATTTTGTCCACACTCACCGTACATTAAAATCATGTCCACCAGTTCCTTATTGTTATAAGCGTGCGCCATTGTTGTTTTCAAAGTCCGATCGTTAGATGGATGTAGCAAGTCAAGCACCCTCGTACACTATGCCACAGCAACGCGACGTATGACGAACTACCTGTTTTAGTTATTCGCACCGGCATTGACACCGCAAGCGCTGCCTTGTTTGTTGTGATATTATAACATGGTGAGCCCTTACCCAGGGACGGACTTAGAATTGAGGATTTCTTTAATGGTCAGCATCTTTGTTTTCTCTAAATATTTCGTTTATATGTTACTCATTTTGGCGACTACTATCTGCTGTATGAAAAAAAGTCCCAACTTATGAAACACCCTGTATTGTTACAAAGTGACTGTTCGTAGACTTTTGGGTATTCATTTGGATGGCAGTTTAAAATGATGACAAAGGTGCCCTACTTACCTGTCCTTCATTTCACTACATCGAGGTAGAATCCCAAGGAGACGCTATAAGGTACAATTTCGCATAACAAAAACGGTAGCACGAGGCGTGGCTAAGTGTGGTAACAATATGGACGCCTCGCCAGAGCCGGATTACTTTCTTATGTAAATAATTTTGAAAATTCATTACAATGATGATTTAAATATGAAGTATTGGGTTGATTTTTCAATCTAATGCGAAATTCATAGTTAAGTATATGGAAAAAAAACAGGCTTCGTAGAGACGACATTCATCATCAGTTGAATAATACGACTGTATTATTGCTGCGATACGTTACACTTTATTGAGATAAAGATTACAAATGCGGTCCTGTACATTATTTTGCATACATACCTATGCAATGTAATTCCTGTCGATTTCTTCTTATCCATGCCATCTCTGCTAGAGCAACTACGATAAGCACATGAAACCATTATTTCCTTTATAAATTCAATAGAATAATATATATAATTTTAAAAATAACTAAAAATCTCGGTAAAAACACTCAAAAAAAGCAAACACGAAATTGTTAAAGAAACGTCAGCTGTTTGACATAAGTGTCGAATCAATATGGCCAACTTGCACCTGCTTTCAGCCACGTTATCGCGCCTCCATGGGATTCTACCTCGATATTTCACTACTACTGCTACTGGGAAAACGTCCATCCTGTATTGGGTGGACGTGGACAGTGTCTGTCACCAGACAATACCAATTAACATGAAAACAAAGCGACCTGCAAAGTCAGAACCGATAATTAATAGCGGACGGACAGGAATGGTAATTAAA
This sequence comes from Callosobruchus maculatus, assembly GCA_951848785.1. NCBI lineage: Eukaryota > Metazoa > Arthropoda > Insecta > Coleoptera > Chrysomelidae > Callosobruchus > Callosobruchus maculatus. Next base: position 1,640,469 of record CATOUR010000004.1, on the reverse strand, counting down.
TCTCGCTTTGGACCGACCAGGGCTGAGCTACCCTCGCTTGCTCTCTCTGTGTGTATACAGCAAACATTTTTACTTTGATATCTAACAACACAGCAGAATCAACGATAACAACCCACCCTCTTTATGAGTAGATATAGATGTGCTTTGTGGCCTAATATTCTGTAACTATAACGCAGAAGGCTGGCAGCTACTGCTTCTCTGACAAGTGATCTACCTATCAGTTTCTTATGTTATGTTTTTATATCCGCTCGATGAAAACGAAATACTTAGTTTATTTCAAAAATTGAAAAACAAAAAGTCTCTCGGGTTTTGTGGAATTTCAAACATGATTTTAAAAGAATTTAGTACTAAGTTAGCCAAACCAATTGGACATCTTATTAACGAATCTCTTAAGACCGGCATATTTCCTAGAGTACTGAAACAGGCAATCATTAAACCTCTTCATAAAAAAGATAGCAAAACCGATGTGAAAAACTATCGACCAGTCTCACTATTATCATGCATCTCGAAGCTCTTTGAACACGCAATGTTGCTACGTTTAATGACATTTTTGGAAAAAAATAACATCTTATCAAAACACCAACATGGTTTCCGTAAGAGTAAATCTACCTCAACAGCCTTACTTGACATATATCAAAAAATTGTGGATGAGATTGATGAAGGCTCCTACCCAATAGGCATCTTTTGTGACCTCAGTCGCGCGTTTGACTGCGTGGAACACAAATCAGTATTGCAAAAACTTTACCACTACGGCGTGCGTGGCCTTGCTAACGATTGGTTTGCTAGTTATTTGCATGATCGACCTCAAAGTGTTGAAATTTCATATTATGAAAACAATACTCAAAGGATGGTGAGGTCAGAGAATATAAATAATAATGTAGGAGTTCCCCAGGGATCTATCCTGGGACCTATTATATTTGCAATCTATACAAATGATCTTCCCAATTTTATTCATTATATTACATCATTTGCAGATGACTCAACGGTGATAGTATCTGACAAAGACGAAACAGTCAAGTATCAAAAAGCCACAGATGCGCTGAAAATCTTACATACCTGGTTCTCTGGAAATAAATTGTTTCTCAATTCTTCTAAAACTAAATTCATAGTTTTCCATCCATATCAAAAAAACATCAATGATATTACTGATCTTGACATTAATGAAGTGCATATTGAGCGCTCGTCCAACATTAAAATACTCGGCTTAACCCTAAACGAAAGTCTTTCTTGGGAAGTGCATTGTATTGGCCTAAACAATACACTCAATAAAAAGGGATATCTGATAAGAACGTTGAAATTATATTTAAATATACATTCCTTAAAAAAATACTACTATGGAGATATTGAATGAAGATTACGGTATGGAATCCAATTTTGGAGAGCTTCTGCTCACTGTGAGAAAGTTCTGTTGAAACAAAAAATGATAATTCGTAACATGTTAGGGGCGAAATATATAGCAGAATGTAAACCGCTGTTTAAAAAACTAAACACTTTAACCGTCATTAACCTATATATTTTAGAAGTGGCATGTCTTGTACACCAAAACAAGCACCTTTACATTAATCCCAGTGAGCATAAGTATAGTACCAGACAAAAACAATTAATTCTTCCCAAACATAACTTAAAATTAAAGAGCGATGGTCCTACCATAATGGGAATTAAAGTTTATAACTACTTAAAGAACGCGCATCTTAAAACCAAAAACCAGAAGCAATTTAGAACAGACTTGAAATACTTGCTGGCTGAAAATCCTTTTTATTCCTTACAAGAATTTTTTGATTCACATATTTGAATTTGAATGTGATATTGTAATATTATCTATTTTGTAATGTTGTGCTTGTTCATTTATTTTATTTATTTGTTATATTCTTTACCTGTATTTTGACGTGTCTTATATCTATGGATTTAGATCTTTGGATGAAATATACTATCTATCTATCTCTTTGTCAAACATATAGGAGAAATACGAGGGTACCACCCAGTACTGGCGGATTGACGAAGATATAGAGCAACCCTCGTATATCGACTCTCATATGCAGTTGGCATAGAAGCGCGCTTGTCTGGTTAGGTGAAGCGAATGCGCCTTTGCATTCCGTCAAGAAGTTTGCTGCTTTTTAGCAGTGACTTCCTTTGGTTCACATTCAGTTGATTCATGGCCGACTTTACTCACTAGGCCGGAGCATTGAAATATGACAACACTGGAGATCGGGCCGAGCTTTTGTTTGTTGTTAAATCGTTAGTGTAATCTTCCAGAGCAAAAAATAAGACTGGAAGGTGATTGTTAATGTGTTTCTAATTATTTACCTGCAAAAACGAAACTATAAAGATAAAAAGATGCCTGCAAAGTGTGTAGTACCAGGTTGCAGACCAATAGAGGACATACCAAACCATGGCCCAACATAACCTTATTCCAGAGTAAAAAGAACATTGCAAGGTGATTTTTAATGTGTTTCTAATTATTTACCTGCACAAACGAAACTATGAAGATAAAACATGCCTGCATAGTATGTTGTACCAGGTTGCACTAGCAATTTGTGCTTCCAATAAAGTACATAAACAGAAGTAGATGAACGTTATCCCTCGTATGGGCTGGTTATATTTATAAGAATAAAGACAATAATTTACAAACATTTCAAAGGATAAGACCTATTTTAAAGCACAATGTGGTACCTACAATGTTTTCTGTACCTCCCAAATATCACAGAAAAATACAGTTAATGGAACTCATCTGAGCATGCATCTGGGCATACCTACGAAAAGATTTGATAGTGAAAGGGAATCAAGACCAGCAAAAATGGCTTCACAGTGACCTAATAGTGAATTTTTCTAGCTCAAGTGACAATTTACAAAGTAAATTGAGTGTTCAAAGGACATAAACAGAAGTGGGTGAACGGTATTCCTCGTATGGGCTGGTTATATTTATAAGAATAATGACAATACTTTACAAACATTTCAAAGGATAAGACCTATTTTAGAGCACAATGTGGTGCCTACAATGTTTTCTGGACCTCCCAAATATCACAGAAAAATACAGTTAATAGAACTCATCTGGGCATGCATCTGGGCATACCTGCGAAAAGATTTGATAGTGAAAGGGAATCAAGACCAGCAAGAATGGCTTCACAGTGACCTAATAGTGAATTTTTCTAACTCAAGTGAAAATTTACAAAGTAAATTGAGTGTTCATTTAAGTGGAAGTGGAAGTAGCAGCAGGAAACAGGTTGCGTTTATTTTTATTTTGTAGTGTCTGACTACGATGAACCAGACATCAGATGTAAGTGGTATTAGTAGTAGTAGTTCTAAGAAGTATTTTTTTTAATTTATTAACCGAGATGAACTCTAATACATATAAAATGTAATAATTGTTTTGAAACTGTAGGCCCGCTATTTGACAGCTAAGCCACGTTGCCACATCTAAGGCTCCGGCCTAGTGTAGAGTTGGCGATGGGGTAGTGGAACATATTTACAGAAATGAAACCGACATCTCGTATAAATATAAATGATGATGGTTTAAGTATAATGAACGGAAACGTCGTGAAGAGGAGTATAGTTTAAATTACTAACCAAAGTCTAGTTACGTTCTTACACGTAAAGACCTTCGCTGAACACAAATAATACTTTTTGGAAAGTTGGGCTCTCAATATCGGCGCTTTATTTTACTTTTTTAAACACACAATTATTCATTCATTAGAATCAATTTAATAGTTTCTACGTTACAAAATACAAAACGATCTAAAGCAATAAATACGCGTATGTATAAAAAAATTCGAAGTCCCTTAGTTTCGGTATTAGGCTAGGCAATGTTCGGATGGACCTAAAAAGGTGATTTATGTCGCTAGGTCTTCCTTCACAGGTTAGTGGACAACCTATTATGAATACAACAAATTTTTCAGTTTTTTAACCTCCAACCCCCAAACCACCCCAATTTTATCCTCACCCAAAAAAACGCAGAAAATGATCAGGAACCCTTAAAACGCTTAAAAATGAAGTTTGAGCTGTTTCTATATTTTTAGTTTTTTTTATTAGTTCTGCGCCGCCACTGGCACGAATTATAAAAATCATACGCATTTTCCATCCCCGCCACGGTGGTAATACTGTGTCAAAATTCCACTAAAATCAATTCAACCGTTTCCACGTTACACAATATAGAACGATCTAAAGCAATACTCGTATGTTTACACGAGAAAAAAAAAGTCGTTTGGTTTCTATAATAGGTAAGGCAATGTTCGGATGGACCTAAGAAAGTTATTTATGTCACTAGGTCTTCCTTCACAAGTCAGTGGACATTCTACTATGAAAGCAACACATTTTTCAATTTTACAACGCACCCCAACCATCCCAATTTCACCCCCACCCAAAAAAGTAGAAAATGATCAGGAACCCCTAAATCTCCTAAAAACGGAGTTTGAGCAATCTTTTTTTTTTGTTTTTTGCTAATTACTCCGCCGCCCATGCCCCGATTTTCAAGATCATAAGAACATTACCTACTACGACCCCACAGCATATCGCTGCCCAAATTTCATCACAATCCATGCAGCGGTTGCTGAGATTACGTGGCTAGAAAAACGCGTACAGACAGACCGACGGAAATGAGAGACGTGGATATTCGTTTTGTAGACATCATAAAACGCCCAAAAAGCGTATTATCTCTAAATCCAAAATTTTCGCGATCACAATACTCCCCTCATCTATCGGTGTGGGAAGTAAAACATAAAAAATAATGAATCTCCATTTCACCTAAGGCAGGCTTAACGAGGATTCATCAAGTTTGCTAAAATACCGTAAACCCCCGTTCACATCGGACGCGCCTCGCATGGAGCATCGCGCTTTGCTTACCGCCTAGCGTAAAGCGAGGGGAAACCAACCCATACATTTAGATGCAGCCGTTCACATCGAGCGCATAGCGCTACGCTTACCGCCTAGCGTAAAGCGAGGGGAACCAACCGATACGTTTAGATGCAGCCGTTCACATCGGGCGCATAGCGTAGCGCTAAGCAAAGCGCGATGCTCCAAGCGAGGCGCGTCCGATGTGAACACGGGCTTAGTATATCGATTCTTGACTCTCAGCCCGTGTTCACATCGGACGCGCCTCGCTTGGAGCATCGCGCTTTGCTTAGCGCTACGCTATGCGCCCGATGTGAACGGCTGCACTTAAACGTATGGGTTGGTTCCCCTCGCTTTACGCTAGGCGGTAAGCAAAGCGCGATGCTCCATGCGAGGCGCGTCCGATGTGAACGGGGGCTCAGTCTATATCTTCTTTCTCGTCTTTTACCAATTACCGCCGAACATATTCGGTAATGAGATAAATTGTGATCAAAGCAGAAGATTATAAGGGTTTCATATATATCCGCCTTCCGGTACAAATTGTTGATCGATCTCCATTGTTTTCGCAATCAAGCAGGCTACGTGGAAATAGGGGAGGGAAAAGCTTGTTATCTCTACGTAAAACGTGACTATTTCTATTGACCGAAGTTTTTTGTTATGGTCAGCCTCCCGCAAAGGCTGAAAGCCTATGGCGCTGTAGAGACGACAAGTGTCGGTACACGTTAGATTTGAAATGCTGCAGGTTGTAATCATATGAAAACAAATTCCCCGGCAGCTCATTCCGCAGCGTCGAAGTTCTCCAACAGAAGGAACGTGTGTAGGTGAGATAAAAGAAAATGATTGATTAAATGACCAAAATAAGCTAAGTAAGAACACAAAGAAATATTTAAACAATAACTTACTAGAACTACCTAATTTAACATTAATAAAAGGTTGGGTCTTTCAGGAGACACACTCGGGATGACACATGTGGAAATCAAATAAAAAAATGGGTTAACGTAGGTTTAATTAAACATGTCGTTATTTGATACGGGCCTCATTGATAAAACATACAGGTAAGTAATTGTAAGAATTAAACACACAAACATAAATAAATTACACAGCAAATATATTCTTTAACACCAAACAGATAAAAACATATTTACATCTTGTAGTCATACAAATTACACACAACATAAATCAAATATCTCTTCGGTCATAGGTATTAAGGGTCAATTCGCGAAATACCTCTCCAAAAGAATAAATGAAATAATATACTGTGTAATTATACAAAAAGCATAACAAAACTCGAGCAGCTCTTGGGTCTTTGACATTAAGGGTCAACTCGCGAAATACCTCTCCAAGAGCTCAAGTCACTAGGGTGGAGGATTATCATGATAGCTGTGAGGCCAACTCACTAAGATACTAGGGGTCAACTCGCAAAGTATCCACTCCTTTGTACTAGTTCAGCACGAAGGGTCAACTCGCGACGTACTTCGAGATTGTTATCTGTTTTATGTCGCATACGTTCAAGAATTGGATTATCAAACCACTAATGATATAAATGTGTGTATGAAACTTCGAAAATTGTTTAGTAAACAAGTTCCCAAATAAATTAAAAAAATAAATCAATATATCAATAAATAATGATACAATTAGTAGAATTGGGTACTCTGTGAGATAAACTCACCTATGCACAATCACAAAACAAATCACAATACCTCTTTACTGTACGTGATACAACTTTGTACTGTTTTGAGTGCCTTTTCGACAAGAAGGACGGTAATTTCAATTTGGTATTAGCCCCAAATATTATATGCGATTTTGGACCTTATTTTAATCTGGCAAACGTCTTGAAATAATAAAATACGCCCAAGTTTTTGTGAAGCTCTTTAGGCTGCTCAGAAGACAATATCGATGGGGTGGTGATTTATTACCAGAATCTGGTTTTAGCTTTCCTTTATACATATACTAGCCTTTATGGCGTCACTTTTACGATGCAGTTTTTTACTAAACTGTAGGATAATATTATTTTTCAAATTATAAATTTTTCTCACCCTGATACTACGTTCCAAAATCCCATCTATCAAGTGAGCAGATGAATTTTCGAGGATAGTCACGTGATTCCAGATGTTAGGGATGTTGGAATATTTATGAAACGGATCTTTTTTTGACAATTTTGACATATCACAGAGTCAGAGCGTAAGAGTAGTGGTAGGTACCCCTTAAAGGGGTGACACACGTACGAACTTTAAGTACGCGGTTTTTAAGTTCGCGAACTTACTCGGCTCGACGTCGGTGACATACGTGAAGCTGAAATCACTCATTTTGATAATTTTCCTAAATAAACAAAACTTTTAACAAACGCCAAACACAACAAGCGTTGCGCATCGATGGCCTGCCGAAACAAAGTGGTGGCCCGCGGCTCGCAGTACGAGCCGAGACAAGCTGCGAGCAATATTTCAAACCAGTTGGATCGCCGGCGGTTTGCGCGACGGTTTTAAAGTACGCGTACTTACGGTGACACACAGGCGAAAAAGGTCGTCGAGCCATAAGTACGCGTACTTGCTCGTACGTGTATCACCCCTTTTAGAATGTCAATGCATACAAATAAAGTAGAATAGGTTACGTTAAGTTGTTAGCTGTGAAAAATACTTAGACAAGGAAAGAGACAGGACGGAACGCGCGACTGACGTTTCTGTTACCAAATGGCACCAAAAATGTACCAAAACGTCATTAAATTTACCTCTGATACAAGGAAAAATATCTCTAAGACAGTCTTGACACAAAGGTCGCTAAAATCTCAATTTGATTTCCGAGCAAAACGATGACATCCATGGCCTCGGAAATGCATTAATGGAACACAGATTTTTGTTGACAGTTTGATGTTGAGTGAATACTGTAACGCTACAGAGCAAATCGAGGTCTTTGATGGGATTTTGGAACGTAGTATATCACTCTGGTGTATACAGCTTTCTACAGTGGAACAAAACTCCAAGCTTCTGGGATGCCGTTTTAGCAATACTGACGACGTGGTCATGCCAGCACATGTTATTTTTGATGTTCATCCCCAAAAGCTTGAGGGAAGGTTACTCGACTATGGGGTGACCCTCCATTTCCACAGTTAGTAAGCCAACGTGAGACTTCTTTTTCATGGTTGTTGCCTGAGTTTTCTGTACGTTAACCGTTACTTTTTTACTCAATAGGTAGTTTTCGTTATTCTTAATTAATCTTACCGCTTCGGTTAACAAATATGTTATCAGAACCGCTATTTGACAGATAAATAAATAGTTTTCGGAGCAAGACACCACTGTAAGATGCCCCATAACCCTATTTTGAGCTACAACTTTGACACCATACCGTCAAAATAGCAGATGAGTATTGTAAAGGTTGTTGTTTGAAAGAAAATCATAATTCAATAGCGTTCGTTGTAGTTTGCCCTAAAAAAAATCTGGTCATCTTCCTAGGTAAAACGAACTCTGACTCTTTTTATTATTTGTAACACACTTTTTGAGCTTGTCGAATTTGGAAGCATTTTTGTAAAAAGACGGATAATAATTGTTGCAGATCTACGCAAAAGTCAAAACCAGTGTCACTGTCAAAACCAAAACAGGTTATGATCTAATTTTTATTCGTGCTGCGCATGCGTGACGCTTCGTTAATCGCTATGGCTATCGTCCGTACAATACCGGCATTTAGCGGTTACGATATACGTAAAACGAAATGCAAATGTCAAAGTTGTCAAATAGCGTTAAACGGAACATCACTTTGTAAGTAACGAAAACTGCCTAATAATTGTTTTGATATCTACGTTGATCTGTGGGGCATGTTGCTGTCGCCGACGTACCGTCTCCTGGGATGATAGCGCCTTGCCTGGTTCCGTGCATGATATTAATGTACTATCAAATTAGAAGGCACTGTGTGTTTGATAGCAAAACCTAATTTTCCTACTGTACCGTCTAAACTGTAAACGGAATAAATAATAAATCATCATATTCACCGCATATTAATTTTATAGATCGCGGCGCTCATAAATCACGTTTGAAATGCATTTTCATTTCATTGCTCGCCTGATGGATTTATTGCATTTAAAGCGTTCCCGTTTGGGACAAACGTGTTCGTTGAAGAGGTGCAAATATAAGTATTAATATTTCAATATTGAGAGCACTGTACTTAACGTAGCATCTTCTAATCAGACCAACCGCAGCGCTTTACTTGCTACGTGAATAGGCAGTAGGCCGTTGTGAAGTAGTTCAAAGTTTTGTGTATCTCGGTTCTTTGATCGACAATTCGGGTAGCTGTAGAAATGAGATTCGACGGCGCATTCAACAGGCACGCGTGGCCATGACAAAGCTTACTAAAATATGGCCTGGTTCAGTCTCCTGTGTTCTCCATATTTTTGTATGCCTCGGAAACTTTGACTGTAAAAAAGGCAGATCGAGCTCGCATAGATGCTTTTGAAATGTGGACGTGAAGGAGAATGCTGAGAGTTCCTTATACCTCCCATCGAACTAACGTTTACATACTAGATGAGCTCGGTAATCCAAAGAGACTATTCACCATTGTGTCGACGAGAATGCTTACCTTCTTCGGACATATACACAGAAGCGATAATATGGAGAAACTTGTAGTTCAGGGTCGTGCCCCGAGTGGGCGGCGCCGTGGCCGTTTCCCTTGACGCTGGATGGATATAACGAAATAGTTGCTGGATACGAGTATCTATGAGTCTAATTCGGCTCGTGTAGGAATTGATGGTTACCTGTCTGGTCAAACTGCAACCAGAAAAGAAGTTCGTCAGTAGTCAGAGTATTATCTCCGATGTTATTTAACATTTACTCTGAATTTGTGATGAGACAGTTAATGGACAATTGGAATGGTGGTATAATATTGGCTGAAGCAAAATATCCAACTTAAGATTTGCTGACGATACAACCCTTATTGCTGCTTCTCAGGAAGAACTATTAGCTCTATTAAACATCTTAGAACAACACAGGGCAGCATATGGTCTTGGTATTAACTACAACAAGACCAAGGTTATGATCGTAGACAGTGAGAATGATAATCATCGAGAAATAAAGTCAGTAGGCCGTTGTGAAGTAGTTCAAAATTTTCTGTACCGCGGTTCTTTGATCGACAATTCGGGTAGCTGTGAAGAAGATGAGATTCGACGGCGCATTCAACAGGCACGTGTGCCCATGACAAAGCTTACTAAAATATGGCGTGACCATAGCATCACTAAAGCTACCAAAATGTCGCTGGTTCAGTGTCTTGTGTTCCCCATATTTTTGTATGCCTCGGAAACTTGGACTGTTAAAAAGGCAGATCGAGCTCGCATAGATGCTTTTGAAATGTGGACGTGGAGGAGAATGCTGAGAGTTCCTTATACCGCCCATCGAACTAACGTTTCCATACTAGATGAGCCCGGTAATCCAAAGAGACTATCCACCATTGTGTCGACGAGAATGCTTACTTTCTTCAGACATATACACAGAAGCGATAATATGGAGAAACTTGTAGTTCAGGGTCATGCCCCGAGTGGGCGGCGCCGTGGCCGTTCCCCTACACGCTCGGTGGATACGACGACACAGCTGATGGATATGAGTATCAAGAGCGCCACTGAACTGACAGTAAGTCGCGAACGATGGCGAGCTACAGTTCTCAAAACTATCGATAATATTCGTGTCGGCAATACTCTAGCTCCAACAACTTAATGCATTTTACGAGTTCACAACATGTCTGTTAAGACATTGTGACTATGATGATGATGAATAGGCAGAGGAAGTAGCACAGTGGCGAAATATTTAGAACTTCTGCTTTGCAAAGATAGCCAACTGGTGGAGAAAGCATTGCCTATCTCTGTCTCTATATATTGTCGAAGCAAACCGTTAAGGTATCAAGGTTGGATAAATCTTTCACTCTGACCATTCCCAGTATCGAGGAGTGGAAAAGAAGAGCGATCCAGTTTTCCGGAGAAGCACTGCATAGGCCTCAGGAGCAGGAATATGACAGATCAAATATTCTCAAGGAACTACAAGCTATGACTATAGAATGGAACTACATTGTGCTTTTCATAGACTTCAAAACAAGCCTATAATAGTATATCCCCATGTGGGGGCGGGTTAGAGTATCTCCCATCGTATATCCTGCGTGTCGTAAAAGGCGACTAAAAGGAACACCGAACTGCTGTCGGTATAAGCAGTAACCTCCTCTCAACCAACAGCTTTGGGTGGACGAGTTGAGAAAAGTCAGGACACCTTCTTGTCCTTGGGGTGAGAAGTTGTCCCTAAAGGCGGATGAACCAGTAGATACATCTGATCAACGGCATGAGGATGCAGAAGCAAATGGGAAACTACTACATTAAAGATCTTAAAGATATCCCAAGAGAAACTCATAGAATGTACTCATTCACAACATGTCTGTTAAGACATTGTGGCCATGATGATGATGACAGTCTAAACAGAAAGAGAATCTATGAAGCAATGATGCAACTAGGAATTCCAGGAGAACTCATTAAGTTAATAAAAATGACATTACAAAAAATCAAGAATAAAATTACGTGAATGGGAAGTGAGTCACAGGAGTTTGAAGTGAGAAAAGGACTCAGGCAAAACGACCCTCTATCAACGATATTTTTCAATCTGACGCTTGAAGCAATAATTAGAAAAAGCAAAATCAAGGCGAATGGAACTATATTGAATAAGGAACACCTATGTATGACATATGCAGATGACTTAACGCGAGTAGCAAAAACAAAGAAAGAACTAGAGAAAATTACGGCAAGAATAGCTGTGAAAGCAAGGAGATTTGGGTTGGAGATAAATCAAAGTACGACAAAAAATATATAATCATAGGGCAAATAGGATAAACTTCCGATGATCAGCCGAACCTAACTTTTATGGCCAACAACATGAAATATACTTTTGAAAGGACTAAGGAATTCATGTATCTAGGGGTAATCATAGAGCAAAATGGACAGGAGAAACAAGAAATACAGGCAAGGATCATCCAAGGAACCCAGAAGTATGGAGCCCTAAAAATCTTATGAAATCCAAGTATGTATCCAGAAAGACCAAAGAGAGAATTTACACAATTGTTATACAAAACCAACAGCGACATATGCCTGTGGGACGTGGACTATGAACAAATTGGAGGAAGACAAAATATAAGGTGGGAAAGAAAAATGTTGAGAGCTATTTATGGAGGTGTAAGGACAAACAAGGGATGGAGGAGAAGAACAAACCAGGAGCTGGAAGACATGTATGAGAACCCCAATATTATAGCAGACATCAAAGCGCAGAGAATAAGGTGGCTGGGACATGTGGAGAGGCTGAATAGGATTTGGATGGCAAAACTAGTCCTCAACCGAAGACAGAAGAAAAAAAGGAAGAGTAGACCAAGGAAGAGATGGCTGAAGAAGGCAGAAATGATTTAAAGAAAATTAATATTAAACACTGCAAAGAGAAAACGGCAGACAGACATAGATGGCGTAGAATAGTGCAGGATATACTCAGAAATAGGTGGTGAAAATATCCAAAGACAATTCTAAGTTATATAAATTTTAGCGGTATAAGATCAGACTGTACTCATTTCTGCCCTAGGCCTTCATGACCTGTTGTGCAAACTAATAAAAAAGTACAGAAAAATCATGACTAATTCATGAAATTAATGTACTTCCAGACACGACTGCTACCTAATACAACAATAAAATACCACCTGAATCTCTATTTAAAAGAGCGAGTAAAAGCAAACAATCGACCACGTGATAAATGATCGTAAAAATTAACAGTGTGTACATATACGGAAGCCGAAGAAAATTGGGTTAGCGCTGCCACGTTTAGAATACTGGATTTAGTGGATGAAAATGTTTACCTATAGCTGTTGGGAAATGTAGAATAAAAGGAGCAACTAAAAGCCAGCGAGTGTGCGATAGATGGGTCCGATAAAGTACGCTTGTTTGTCCAACCATCATTGGAAATATTGGAAATAATCAATAGGGGTTGAAATGGGAGGGGTTGGAAGTAGGAAAATGCTTTGACTATTATCAATTTGACTCGATATACAGGGTGTTTCATAAGTTGGGACTTTTTTTCATACAGCGGATAGTACTCACCAAAATGAGTGTTTTTTCCCAGTAACATATGAACGAAATATTTAGAGAAAACGAGATACAGACCATTAAAGAAATCCTCAATCTTAAGTCCGTCCCTGGGCAATGGCTCACCATGTCATAATATCACAACAAACAAGGCAGCGCTAGTAATGCCGATGCCGGTGAGAAAACACTAAAACAGGCAGTTCGTCATACGTCGCGTTGCTGTGGCATAGTGTACGAGAGTGCTTGACTTGCTACATCTGACGATCGGACTTTGAAAACAACAACAATGGCGCACGCTTATAAAAATAATGAACTGGTGGACATGATTTTAATGTACGGTGAGTGTGGTCAAAATACCGCTGCGGCTTCGCGAGTGTATGCCGATCGTTTCCCTAACCGTACTCACCCTGCACCTCGTCGATTTGTCTCGCTCGTGCAAAGAGCTAGGACACATGATGTCTGAATCCACATCGTGGTGGACACGCTGGAAGTCCTTGACAACCTCGTATGGTCCAAATTGAAGAAGACATCGTAAATCGTACTTTTACCTGTAAGACGCCTGCGACAGGACCGCACTTACAACTTCGTAGCCACCAAATACTGAGTACTTGCTTGGATTTTTTTTTTACTGTTTTGGTGCTGGTTCACCGTGCATTGGCTTTGCCGTTTTAAGAGTCGAGTAGTTGCTTCTAAAGAGAAAAGTCCCAACTTTTAGAACACCCTGTATTGCGCAGTTGTTTAGCTACTATAGTATAATAATAAAATATTCATTTAAGTATCCTTCATTTTGTTCAATACAATTATCACATCCCTTTATCCGCTTGTTTTAAACCTCTGAGACATGCTTTTTTGATAGCATGATTAATAGACCCATCACAGTCTTGTTGAGGTCTAAATCTCCTTTTTTGACATCAGAAGTCACGTGGACCAATGTCGGGAGAGTGGGGAGGCGTTTTAGGGGTTCCTAATCATTTTCTACTTTTTTTGGGGTGGGGGCGAAATTGGGTTGGTTTAGGGGTCGGGAGGGTTGTAAAACTCAAAAATTTGTTGTAATCATAATAGGCTATCCATTGACCATAGCCTCTTAAGAGAATTTGGGGGGGGGGGGCTGGTGATGATTTGGTTGCAAGGGGATCCAAACTATAGCTTCATGCTATAAGAAAATAAACTGTATCACCGTAATGTGTGGGAATCACTGAGTCAATCAACTTGACTTCATTTTTTAAACTATTGTGCTAGAAAGGGCGTTGTTATATGAGCATACAGGTAGGTGTAAGCACCATTCTACTCACGATATATAGTCATTAGCTCAAATAATGACTGTTGAGCGTTGAGACCTCGATATTTTTATGAGTTTATAAACAAAGGGGTAGGAGGTAGCACGGTACTAGGATTTTAATTGGTTATGTGTATGGTGTGAAGGAATCGCTTGAAGTGCCTCTCTGTTTGCGCCTGAGAATTGATTAGCTTTTAATTTTCACGTATTGTCGCCTGCATTTTATATCAAACTTTACGACCTTTAGAAGGGCACGTCGTGAAATATGGAACGAACCTGGAGCTCTCAGTATACGGGGTGAAATAGGGTACTTGCAGAGGTCGTGAAATCGCCTCGGGAGTATACATAGCGTAAAGAAAACCATATCAAGGAGCAGTAGGAAACAGAAAACATGATTTTACTGACGGCCAAAAAGAGATGTTTGCAAAATAAAATAAGGAGATATTCAAATTTTTCCACGTGACTTAAAACAAGGGCTGACGTCACAGATATCTTATTGATATCGACAATCGATACTGCTACAGCACAGGTCAGTGAGATTCAACTGCGCATTCGACTGGAGATGATCTGAATTCTTTAACAATGCGACTCAATTTATTGATACTTAAACATATTTGAAACAGGCAATTAACCCACTAGCATTTTCGTTGCAATACATTTTTATATCTGATAGGTATCACAGTTCATCCTGTTTGTGACCGAGATTCGCAACTAATCAAAGCCATCACTTTATTTCGGCACATCCCATTATGAATGAATCCAAAGATAGAATCTAATTCAAGCCCATCCCTACAAAGGGAATTAGTAATCTAGCCTAACTTTTATTCTTTTGACTTTTGTACTTTTGTGTGTGACTGCGTTTTGTGGTTATAATGATCAATGTCAAAATGTTAGGTTAGCACTAGCTATCGATATCGAATGTCAATACTTTACATCCCATCACTATACGATATCACTGACGTCAGAGGTTGTTTGCGCGGGATTTTCCGGCATTTGAAATATTTTTTGGAATATCTCTCACAGCCGATTCCAAAAAACCAAACAAGTGATTTTGTCATGTTTAGGCTCTAAGGAACGCGTAAATGACATAATATTTTTTTCTGCAAGTATCCTATTTAATGTGGTGTTCATCTGGAACACGAGGGTCGTCTTTCAAGTTGATACTCAGAGCCTCCTTATTCTCCTTCTCCTTTTGCTTCTGAATATTAGGACGATATGCAAACTATTCTAAAGCGTTTGATAAGGTAAAGTGGCCTAAACTGTGGGAAATCTTTATCTCTATGGGAGTTCCTTATCACATAGTGTTTCTCATACAGCAACTCTACGAATCTAATTCGGCTTGTGTAAGAATTGATGGTAACCTGTCTGGTCAAACTGCAACCAGAAAAGGAGTTCGTCAGGGATGTGTATTATCTCCGATGTTATTTAACATTTACTCTGAATTTGTTATGAGACAGGTATTGGACAACTGGAATGGCAGTATAACTATTGGCGGAAGCAAAATATCCAACTTAAGATTTTTTGACGATACAACCCTTATTGCTGCTTCTCAGGAAGGACTAGTAGCTCTATTAAACATCTTACAACTACACAGTGTAGCATATGGTCTTGGTATTAACTACAACAAGACCAAGCTTACTAAAATATGGCGTGACCATAACATCACTAAAGCTACAAAAATGTCGCTGGTTCAGTCTCTTGTGTTCTCCATATTTTTGTATGCCTCGGAAACTTGGACTGTCAAAAATGCAGATCGAGCTCGCATGGATGCTTTTGAAATATGGACGTGGAGGAGAATACTGAGAGTTTCTTATACCGCCCATCGAACTAACGTTTCCATACTGGATGGGCTCGGTAATCCAAAGAGACTATCCTCCATTGTGTCGACGGGAATGCTTACATTCTTCGGACATATACACAGGAGCGATAATATGGAGAAACTTGTAGTTCAGGGTGATGCCCCGAGTGGGCGGCGCCGTGGCCGTCCCCTACACGCTGGGTGGATACGACGAAACAGTTGCTGGATTTGAGTATCGAGAGCGCCACTAAACTCACGTAGCCCTCTGGCTTATATAGTCAAAAGCAACGCATTCACCCGATATACATTTTAAATAATAGGTTAGTAGGTTAGAATCGCCGATGTAAACAACGCGTGACAGCAGGAGCGGCCTCTGCTCGTATTGGTTCGTATGTCACCGGTAACCTTTTGGTTTTCATTGGTCATTCTCAAAGTCGATTGATGTGTGACTGACCAATAGGAGCGCTTAATGTAGTGCGATTGACCAATAGGAGTGTTCTCTGTCCGTGCCGTCCGTCTCTTGGCGCCTTCTGTCAATCACGTGACGAGAAACTGGTTAAGTTCGATCTTAGTGTACTGCAAGTGCCAGTTTTTATAATCTGAGCATCGTGTGCTACTTACAAATTAGGCAACCAGTTGTAGCTAGAAAAAGGTACCTACTAGCACTGCATAAATACCTCAGATTACCCCGATTTTTAGGTATACCGAAAAAATCCAAAATATTTATTAGAGTTTCTATCAAGACGAAACCTCGTTTCCTGGATAATTTGAGGGAGCTTATTACAAATCCAACAATTGTTTTGAGTTTCAGTCTCGTTTGGCGAAATTGAAAAATTTCAGATTACACCGATTTTCAGGTCTACCGAAAAAATCCAAAATATTTATAAGACTTTCTATCAAGACGAAACCTCGTTTCCTGGATAATTTGAAGGAGCTTATTACAAATCCAGCAATTATTTTGAGTTTCAGTCTCGTTTGGCGAAATTGAAAAATTTCAGATTACCCCGATTTTTAGGTATACCGAAAAAATCCAAAATATTTATTAGAGTTTCTATCAAGACGAAACCTCGTTTCCTGAATAATTTGAGGGAGCTTATCACAAATCCAACAATTGTTTTGAGTTTCAGTCTCGTTTGACGAAATTGAAAAATTTCAGATTACACCGATTTTTAGGTCTACCAAAAAAATCAAAAATATTTATTAGAGATTCTATCAAGACGAAACCTCGTTTCCTGGATAATTTGAGGGAGCTTATTACAAATCCAACAATTGTTTTGAGTTTCAGTCTCGTTTGGCGAAATTGAAAAATTTCAGATAACCCCGATTTTTAGGTACACCGAAAAAATCAAAAATATTTATTAGAGATTCTATCAAGACGAAACCTCGTTTCCTGGATAATTTGAGAGAGCTTATTACAAATCCAACAATTGTTTTGAGTTTCAGTCTCGTTTGGCGAAATTGAAAAATTTCAGATAACCCCGATTTTTAGGTACACCGAAAAAATCCAAAATATTTATTAGTTTCTATCAAGACGAAACCTCGTTTCCTGGATAATTTGACGGTGCTTATTACAAATCCAACAATTGTTTTGAGTTTCAGTCTCGTTTGACGAAACTAATAAGTTTTTTTTCCCTTTTGCTCAGGGGTGCGCTATAAGGAGGAACCGCCCCTTGAAGCTATACACACCAGAGCAACTACTGCTGTTCCCCATGTCTGGGGATGCGCTCCGAAGCACTCTTTAATGCTTCTGGACACTATCCAAAAGAGATCAGTTAGACTAATCGATACGCCTAACCTCACAAAGGACCTCCACAGCCTCGAACATCGAAGGAGGGTGGCTAACCTATCTGTAGGA
Source organism: Callosobruchus maculatus (assembly GCA_951848785.1). Classification (NCBI taxonomy): domain Eukaryota; kingdom Metazoa; phylum Arthropoda; class Insecta; order Coleoptera; family Chrysomelidae; genus Callosobruchus; species Callosobruchus maculatus. Next base: position 1,622,642 of record CATOUR010000004.1, on the reverse strand, counting down.
AACTCGAAAGACCTTGGACTGTAAAATTGTTCCTACATAATCAAACTTCAAGGTTGCTTCATTTTTAAGATTTCTATTTCGCTACTATCACTTAACTTCTACATCTACACCACTTGTTACACTGTTTAATTGTGGCAACTAGCCCTTAAATTGCTAAACATGTCCTTACCAGATCGAGCTCCCTACTGCCCGAACCAATCTCCTCCAGGATGCCTTCCTTTGGGGAACTTTGATGCTGTGGAATGAGCTATCGGGGAATTTGTTTCCCGACGGCTACAACCTGCAGCGCTTCAAATCTAAACGTGCGCCGACACTGATCCTCCTGCAGCGCTTCTTCAGCGCCATAGGCTTTCAGCCTTTGCGGGAGGCTGACCATAAGAAAAAGTCCAATGGAGAAGTTTCCAAAAAAATAAAATTTGGAAAATTCATTATTATCTGATAGTCTATTTCTTCACTTGAAGAACGTCGAACAAATCATCTGCATATTCCAAAAAACGGCGGAGTTATTCAATTTTATATTTGCGTAAAGCGACCGCGGAGGCGAAAACCCGTTTGACGTCACATGTCTGGTCGGGACTCCGCTATGCATACGCTGCGCTGTACAGTATGCGACATTTAGACTTGAGTGGAACGGCGAAGGTGTTTTTTGTAACGGGCAGATGCCAGTATATTTTTGAAGTATGGAGGAAGGTTACGATCGTGGTGATTCTAGTGATCTTCCTAAAGTGGATGACTTGATTATGGACTTTTACTTTCACACCGATAGGTAAGGAGAGTATTGTGATCGTGAAAATGTGATTTTGAGATAATACGCTTTTTGGGTGTTTTATGATGTCTACATTTAACGAAAATCCACACAACTCATTTCCGTCGGTCTGTCTGTCTGTCGGTCTGTCTGTACGCGTTTTTCTAGCCACGCAATCTCAGTAACCGCTGCATAGATTGTTATGAAATTTGACAGCGATATCCCGTGGGGGTAGTTGTAGGTAATGTTCCTATCAGTTTGAAAATCGGTGCATGGGCGGTGGAGTAATTAACAAAAAACCATAAATTTTAAATATTCCTCAAACTTTGTTTTTAGGCGTTTTAGAGGTTCCTGATCATTTTCTACTTTTTTTGGATGGGGGTGATATTGGGGTGGTTGGGGGGTAGGGGGTTGTAAAACTGAAAAATTATTGTATTCATAACAGGCCGTCCACTAATCTGTGAAAGAAAGGCCTAGCGTCATAATACACTTTTTTAGGTGCATCCGAACATTACCTTGGCTATTACGGATCGTCGACTTAGAATTTTCTGATGTATACATGCAAGAGTATTGCTTCTGATCATTCTGTATGGTGTAACTAGGAAACTAGATTATTGATTTCAATTAAATTTTCACGCAGTATTACTACCGCTGCGAGGATGTAAAATCTTTATGATTCTTAAAAGTCGTGTCAGCGGCGGCGCAGCAATAATAAAAAAAACTAAAAATATAGAAACAGCTCAAACTTCGTTTTTAAGCGTTTTAGGGGTATCGTGATCATTTTCTACTTTTTTGGGTGGGGGTGAAATTGGGGTAGTTGGGGGGTGGGGGGTCATAAAACTCAATTTTTTTGTACTCATAATAGGCTATCCGTTGGAATATTTGTTTGGTGTTTTTATGGTGGTGTTAATACACCTGAGTACAATGCAATATTTATAGTTTCTCGGTCTGCTAGACATATTCTAATAATACGAGTACCAATAAACTGCAGTGTATCGTTTTGTCACTGTCGGCGTCGCCTACCCTACTGAAAACAAGGAATAACAACATGAACGAGGAGGCCGGCGGCGGCGCGGTGGCTTGCGGGAGCAGCATCCTCGATAGGGCATACACAGGCTTGCGTTGTGTCGTGTGACGTGTGACGTCACAGCGGCTTCGCGCGGAGGATACGGCAATTCAAACTTTGAAGGACTATAACTTTTCTATTAATGGAAATAATTACAAAAATTTTTTCGCCGTTGTTCTCTAACTCTTTAGGACTATCTGATTTAACTAAAATTTGAAAAAATGGAAACTTTCTCATTTAGAATGGCCACACAGAAGCTAAAGCTTTAGGTTACGCCTATGGCTTTACGAAGCTGCTATATGCACATTCGTTTACCTCCGTTTAAGATGCACAAACTGTCTGGAGTTCAACCGAACAACTAGTGCTGGCATAAGTTCACTACTTCGCGGAGTTTCTCTGGCGTCTCTTCCTTTAGGAAATCTGGTTTCTTTCGCGGCGGAAACGGAACGTGACTTTTAAAGACGCGCCAAAAGCTCTCTCTGTGTAGCATTTCATTATTTGGCCATTGTCGAGAAAAGGGCGGTGTGGCACTACGTCCTAGAAACTGCTGTACTTCTAATAGTAATTTTATTAACTCGGGACGAGGATAATCTCGTTAGACAAGAACAGATAAATGGAGTTAAAAATAAATCATCTCAGTCGGCGGTTTTTTTATGGTCAGCAAAAGCTGATTTCAACAACTTTTTCAAAAACGCACCATTAGATATCGTAGAAAAGATTCCATCTACTCGTGATCAAAGAGAGAATTTTCATCCTAATATCGAAGATCCAAGGGATTCGATGTTGCTATATCCTTTTACTGAGACGGAATTCTTTGATCTAATTAATAAAAAACTAAAAAATAAGCAATCATCAGGGCCGGATGAGATACCAAATTTGATTATTAAGAAGGTGCTGATTTACGTAGTAAAACCACTTGTTTTTATGGTCAATTTATCGTTTTGCACAGGAGAATTTCCAAGTATGCTAAAAACTGGCAAGGTAATTCCTATCTGCAAAAAAGGGGATCCCTCGGTGCTGAGTAATTACAGGCCAGTGACGATACCGTCAACTTTTTCGAAGATTTTCGAACATTGCTTTTTAGACAGACTCTTGTTATTTTTAAATTTAAATAATACTTTAACAAACAATCAGCACGGTTTTCGTAATGGCAAATCTACCTCGACAGCAATCCACAGTTTATATGGAGCTCTTGTTAAGATGATTGAGTCAGGAGAATGCCCAGTTAGGGTATTCTGTGACCTTAGCAAGGCGTTCGACTGCGTAAATGACGAACTATAGTTGGAAAAAATAGCACAATATGGCATAAACGGTGCACCGTATTATTGGATAAAGTCTTTCCTTCACAAAAGGTCTCAATATGTCTGTGTGACAAACAGTGGGTTGGAGGCTTCCGTTAGGTCTGATTTGCTCAGTGTTACCATAGGTGTTCCTCAGGGGTCTATTTTGGGACCAGCTCTGTTCTCTTTATATATAAATAATTTGGAGAGCTGTTACTGTGATGCTAAGTTCACTCTATATGCAGATGATACTTCCGTAGTTATCTCAAATAAGTGTGATGTCACTTTGCAGGAGGATTGTGGAGTGCTGCTTCAAAATATTCACCAGTGGTTTGGTAGTAATCAACTATACTTAAACACAGAGAAAACATCCCTGGTGCAATTCCATAATGCTCAGAAAAGACCGCCTGCATTACATGTTGCTGTCAATGGCACAATAGTGCCCATTGATAGGCAAGTTAAATTTTTGGGGCTGTATCTCGACACGAGCTTAAACTTTAAAGATCACTGTGAGTACCTTAGTTCAAGGATAAACTCTCAGCCTTATGTTTTGAAAAATTTAAGAACAGTGCTTACGCATACTCAACTAATTTCGGTTTACTATGCCCAAGTTGAGTCAAGACTGAGGTACGCTTTGTGTTTCTGGGGCTCATCAGTTAATGCTCAGCACGTCTTTTTGAGTCAAAAGAGGGCCATCCGGTGCATGACTGGTATGAACAGTAGGCAGTCGTGCAAGGATAGTTTTAGACGTCTGGAAATTTTAACACTACCGTCTTTGTTTATTTATGAAATGGCGGTGTATACATTTATAAATAAAAACAAGTTTTTGAATGAAAATTCATGCTCTGTTGTGACCAGGCAATTTGAAGATCTGCACGTGGCTTTCGCTAAATACAATGTGGGTAAGAAATCGCCCAATATACTGGGACCTAGAATCTACAATAAATTGCCAAAAAATGTTAAAGACTGTTTAGATATCAACAAGTTTAGGATCAAGCTGAAAGACTTCCTTGTTTCTCAGTGTTACTACGCTGTCTCTGAATTTGTTTGTTTATGATTGTTATATATTTGTTTGTTTTATATACCTATTTTCTCTGTGTTTTGTATTTTGTATTTTTATATTTATGTATCTTTTTTATGACGAATCCTATACATTCGTTTGAATGTCTAAAGGGCAATAAAGAATTCGAATTTGAATTTGAAAGCCTATGGTGCTGTAGAAGCGCTGCGAGAGGATAAGTGTCGGTGCACGTTAGATTTGAAACACTGCAGGTTGTAGCAGTCGGGAAACAAATTCCCCGGCAGCTCATTCCACAGCATCGAAGTTCTCTAACAGAAGGAATGCTGAAGCACAAACGTTGCAGTTATCTCTACAACCCAGCTTTAAACGTTGATTTCTCTTGAATAAATGCGAATTTCAGAATAATTCCTTTTGATATTGACTTCACATTTCGAAACCTAGGTGCGATTTCTTTATTCGGCATTCGTCCTGGTGTATAGATTGTTCCAATTTATTGCAAAACATTTTATTGAACGCTAACCCTAAGAGAACGAGACACCCTTATACCTTTTATGTACCTTTTCATTGCACAAATTATGGTTTAAATGGACGCATAACTAGGATTGTAAAACTTGACAATGAAATTGTACCTAGTGTAGATATATGTGGGTCTTCTTTTGGTGTTTTTAAAAGTCTTTTCAAAAACAGTCGTAATCTGTAATGTGCCGTTATGCAGGGTGTTCTAAAAGTTGGGACTTTCCTCTTCAGAAGCAACGGCCCTTGAAACGGCAAAGCTAATGCACGGTGAACCAGCAGCAAAACAGTAAAAAAAATGTCAAGCAAGTCCTCACTATTTGGTTGCTACGAAGTTGTAAGTGCGGTCCTGTCGCAGGCGTCTTACAGGTAAAAGTACGATTTACGATGTCTTCTTCAATTTTGACCATACGAGTTTGTCTAGGTCTTCCAGCGTGTCCACCACGATGTGGATTCAGACATCCTGTGTCTCTAGCTCTTTGTAAGAGCGAGACAAATCGACGAGGTGCAGAGTGAGTACGGTTAGGGAAACGATCGGCATACACTCGCGAAGCCGCAGCGGTATTTTGACCATACTCACCGTACATTAAAATCATATCCACCAGTTCATTATTATTATAAGCGTGTGCCATTGTTATTGTTTTTAAAGTCCCATAGTCAGATGTAGCAAGTCAAGCACTCTCGTACACTATGCCTCAGCAACGCGACGTATGATGAACTGCCTGTTTTAGTGTTTTTTCACCGGCATCGGCACCGCTAACGTTGCCTTGTTTGTTGTGATATTATGACATGGTGAGCCATTGCCCAGGGACGGACTTAGAATTGAGGATTTCTTTAATGGCCAGTACCTTGTTTTCTCTAAATATTTCGTTTATATGTTACTGGGCGAGTACTATCCGCTGTATGAAAAAAAGTCCCTAAAAAGTCCCAACTTATGAAACACCCTGTATATTTGTAACAAGGATGTAATGGAGTTGAGTGAATGAATGTTTCACTTGGTTTGAAAATGAACGTATTGCACTTTTTTACACCACAAAATATGTAAAGTGTCCTTTTGACGGCGACTCGAATGTCAGAGTCTCTATCGTGAATGACGTCTATCGTCTATCTTGATTTTCAGCGGTATTGCTGGTATAAAGGATTTTACCCGTATAATAATAATAAATAATAAATTAGTACCATCACCTATCTTTAAGAGGATTGCCCTCAATACATGCCAATTACTATGCTGTACACAAAGTAGATGTAACTTTGTTCGAATAGCATAGACATCACTTATGTAACTTGATATTCTGTTAATCCTTAATCCTGCAACGCTGTGTAGTCGGCGGGAAATCGGATTCCTGCAACTGGATTGTCTGTTCCCATTTTCGTGTGGATACAGAGTCATTTCAGTAGCAAACCTTGACAGAGTTGCATTTTATAATATACTTGTTATTTACTTTATTTTTATTGTTTGACTTGCAAACATTTATTTAAGTATTTAGCAACAATAAACTATATATCATACTAAACTAAAATAACAAGTTATTAATGTAATATTTATTTAAAAATCGTCAGCAACTATCCGTCAAAGTATTCTTCATTTTGTTCAATACACAACTTGATATCATATATACAGGCTTTTCGAAAGCCCATGACAGAACTGAGCATTCTTCTTAATTAATAAACGCTTTTATTAATAAATCAGAATAACATCTGTTGAGGATGGCAGCAAAAACATGGCGAAGTTTAGCTATAAGCTACTCTTACACTTAACCATGTGCTGTATACTTAGAACGATGGTAAATAAAGTACACTGGGCTAAAAAAACCTAAATAATAATAATCATCCTTATACTAACATAATTATACGACATGAAGAATAAACACAAAAAAAGATGAAGAACGTAGAATCAGATCATTGCGAGTCAAGTAGTGTGGTTTTAATATGTTGCTTGAAACTGTACAGTGACATGCTCGGTGACAAATTAGCAAGGTCACAAATGAAGGTGTTGTAGAGAGTAACGGACTTATATGTGAAACATCTTGAAAACAAGGTGGTAAAATGGAGAGGCATCGTTAATTTGCAAGTATTGCGTATAGACCTGTCATGAATACTATATCTAAAAATTAATTTATCACGCAGGCAAACAGGAATACCAGTTAAAAAAACCAGTTAAAACCAGTTAAAACCAGTTAATTAAAAATTAAGTATCTGATTTTGGTGTAACTGGAAACCTTATTTTGCTAATAAAATCTTACTTACTTACTAAAGTAACTTCTGGAGTCCCACAAGGGTCCGTTCTAGGTCCATTCTTTTTTGTTATTTTTATAAACGATATAGACGAACTGCTAAATGTCCTTTTTCTATTGTATGCTGATGATATGAAGCTTATTTGTCCTATTCAGACAATTGAGGATTGCCATAAGTTGCAGGGAAGCGTTAATATTCTGGATAGATGGTGTCATAACAGCAATATGCCAATATGCGGCACCGCCCACCCGAGGCATGATCCTGAACTACAAGTTTCTCCATACTGTCGCTTCTGTGAATATGTCCGAAGAATGTAATGGAGGACAGTCTCTTTGGATTGCCGAGCTCATCCAGTATGGAAACGCTGGTTCGATGGGCGGTATAAGGGACTCTCAGCATTGTCCTCCACGTTCACATTTCAAAAGCCTCGATGCGAGCTCGATCTGCCTTTTTAACAGTCCAAGTTTCCAAGGCATACAAAAATATGCAGAACACAAGAGACTGAACCAGCGACTTTTGGTAGGTTTAGTGATGTTATGGTCACGCCATATTTTAGTAAGCTTTGACATGGCCACACATGCCTGTTGAATGCGCCGTCGAATCTCATTTTCGCAGCTACCCGAATTATCGATCAAAGAACCGAGGTACACAAAACTTTGAACTACTTCACAACGGACTTTATTTCTCGATGACGTGCTCACATGGATCAGGCCACAGAGTTAACATCTCTAGAGGGAATGTAAACAACAAAATGCACAGGACGCTGACCAGCCAACATGTAACGAAAATTTTGACAGCTTGAGAGCGTTACCAGTGGCGTACGACTTTATATTAAAATTGGATGTTCATTAATTATTACTGTGATGTTACAAACTGATACAATAAGCTGTATTAGTATTTAGCTATACTTAGAGAGTTACTCTTATTATAATTTGATTGTAACAGTTGATAATTCATTATTACCATGAAGTGTTTTTCAAAACATATCTAACAGTGTTTTGAAAGGTAGCCTTTTGGAATGGCTGCATCGTGGTTTTACTTCAGCAATAAAATATAATAATTGCGTTAGGTAATATCCAGTTCTATAAAATCCGCATAGATAGATTTTCTGTAAGTAAATGTGGCATACATTTTTGCATTTCACGTCCTCAAATAGTTTAAAAAATGGAATTTGGAAAATTTATGTTGATTGACATGAATGTAATGCGTGTACTTACCACCTGGTAAAGAAACTATATCAGGGCGATAGTTAAATACAATAAATAGTATAGAATACAGATATGTATGTATTTATTCACATGCAGTAATAAGAACGGACAACAATATTGATAGATCAACTAGTTCAGCGGTAACAGGTAGAATAATATTTAAGCAACATGGAAGTCATTGAAAACTAAATAGTTTACCTTTATTATATTTTTTTTATACTACAATGACATAGCCGCAGTATCAGAGGCATAGTTATTAGAAAGAGTGGAAGATTAAAAGTAAAACATCTAACAAACAAGGTAGTATAGTAAAGCGATATCGTTAACATGAAGGTATTACTTATACGCTCGGTCTTTATTTCACAGGTGAATGGCCAGCCTTTAGGAATACAACAAATTTTTGGGTTTCACAACCCCTTAGCCACCCTAATTTCACCTTTCAGCTGTAATGCATCAAGCCACTTGTTTCTCATCACTATATTCAGAGGAAATCTACACAGATGCACATAATATACATTAAACAACCATTATTATTCCTGAAACAGGAGTGAAGTTACTTTTGTTCCCAGTTATCCCCATATTTTGCGCTACTGAAAACCAAAACAAAACCTATACTAACCTACGATAAGTGGTGTTCACCTATTCGTCGCTATTGCAGCAAACTATGCACCTTTTATTTCGTCCCATCATGCAATTATGACAATATTGTTCATAAATAATTTAATTCAAACCACAAATAGTCACAAAGTCACTCAAATATACAATAAAACAACAAAAATCTCAACATACGCAATAACCACAACTACAATGACAGCTTGAAGGGACGCCGATTGTAGGTTGCCAGATTTACGACATATTAGAAGTTATTGCGACATTCCGCTTTGAAATTTACCATTTTTGAGATTTCGTTAAGTCAATACAAATTATCTTCACGTGAATCAGTTACATTGCAAGTATATTGAAATGTATAGTTAAATACCCAGTGAAATACTTTGAGGAACATGTGTTCAAACTGCGGAAACTGCCAGATTTTGAAGAAACTGGAAGGTCCTTAAGCGGACGAAGAAGAGTGGCAATAGCGCTATAGATGTTGGCTGGCCAATATTCAAATTAGGCTCCCTCTAGAGATGTTAACTCTGTGGATCACGCTAAGTCTGCTTGAATCATCCTGTATTTGCTGCTAATAAGCCAGACACGTGGGTCTGAGCCTCAGGCAGCAAGGCGAGTCCCGTTACCTTATTTGTTAATTGTAGATAAGCTGGTAGGGTGTAGTTAAGGGGCGATTTGCGAATGCTAACCCGAAACGACATGCTGCTCGAAGATAATGTTTCACCCACCCCGTCCGCGTTTACCCGTTTCCCTACAATTAACTCGGTGCGAATGAGATTTTGATGGTAACTGTTGACATTCGAGGTTTGCTCAATCTTATGCGAGAATATAGCAGTAAATAACAGGACTGATGGTGTCTCCTTCTTTATTCAGTACCTTTTCCTCAGCGGAGCTACTCTCGGCTTCTGCCTTCTGCCTTATGCCTTTGCCTTTATGCCTTTATGCCTTTATGCCTTTATGCCTTTATGCCTTTATGCCTTTATGCCTTTATGCCTTTATGCCTTTATGCCTTTATGCCTTTATGCCTTTATGCTTTTATGCCTTTATGCCTTTATGCCTTTATGCCTTTTTGCCTTTATGCCTTTATGCCTTTATGCCTTTATGCCTTTATGCCTTTATGCCTTTATGCCTTTATGCCTTTATGCCTTTATGCCTTTATGCCTTTATGCCTTTATGCCTTTATGCCTTTATGCCTTTATGCCTTTATGCCTTTATGCCTTTATGCCTTTATGCCTTTATGCCTTTATGCCTTTATGCCTTTATGCCTTTATGCCTTTATGCCTTTATGCCTTTATGCCTTTATGCCTTTATGCCTTTATGCCTTTATGCCTTTATGCCTTTATGCCTTTATGCCTTTATGCCTTTATGCCTTTATGCCTTTATGCCTTTATGCCTTTTTACCCTTATGCCCTTGTGCCCTTGTGCCCTTGTGCCCTTGTGCCCTTATGCCGTCTTTCTGCCTTCTTTCTGCCTTCTTTCTGCCTTCTATCTGCCTTCTTTCTGCCTTCTTTCTGCCTTCTTTCTGCCTTCTTTCTGCCTCCTTTATGCCTTCTGCCTTCTTTCTGCCTTCTGCCTATTCTGCCTTCTGCCTATTCTGCCTTCTGCCTATTCTGCCTTCTGCCTATTCTGCCTTCTGCCTATTCTGCCTTCTGCCTATTCTGCCTTCTGCCTATTCTGCCTATTCTGCCTATTCTGCCTATTCTGCCTATTCTGCCTTCTGCCTATTCTGCCTTCTGCCTATTCTGCCTTCTGCCTATTCTGCCTTCTGCCTATTCTGCCTTCTGCCTATTCTGCCTTCTGCCTATTCTGCCCTCTGCCTATTCTGCCTTCTGCCTATTCTGCCTTCTGCCTATTCTGCCTTCTGCCTTCTGCCTTCTGCCTTCTGCCGATTCTGCCTTCTGCCCATTCTGCCTTCTGCCTATTCTGCCTTCTGCCTATTCTGCCTTCTGCCTATTCTGCCTTCTGCCTTCTGCCTTCTGCCTTCTGCCTTCTGCCTTCTGCCTTCTGCCTTCTGCCTTCTGCCTTCTGCCTTCTGCCTTCTGCCTTCTGCCTTCTGCCTTCTGCCTTCTGCCTTCTGCCTTCTGCCTTCTGCCTTCTGCCTTCTGCCTTCTGCCTTCTGCCTTCTGCCTTCTGCCTTCTGCCTTCTGCCTTCTGCCTTCTGCCTTCTGCCTTCTGCCTTCTGCCTTCTGCCTTCTGCCTTCTGCCTTCTGCCTTCTGCCTTCTGCCTTCTGCCTTTTGCCTATTCTGCCTTCTGCCTATTCTGCCTTCTGCCTATTCTGCCTTCTGCCTATTCTGCCCTCTGCCTATTCTGCCTTCTGCCTATTCTGCCTTCTGCCTTCTGCCTATTCTGCCTTTTGCCTATTCTGCCTTCTGCCTATTCTGCCTTCTGCCTATTCTGCCTTCTGCCTATTCTGCCCTCTGCCTATTCTGCCTTCTGCCTATTCTGCCTTCTGCCTATTCTGCCTTCTGCCTATTCTGCCTTCTGCCTATTCTGCCTTCTGCCTATTCTGCCTTCTGCCTATTCTGCCTTCTGCCTATTCTGCCTTCTGCCTATTCTGCCTTCTGCCATCTGCCTTCTGCCTTCTGCCTTCTGCCTTCTGCCTTCTGCCTTCTGCCTTCTGCCTTCTGCCTTCTGCCTTCTGCCTTCTGCCTTCTGCCTTCTGCCTTCTGCCTTTTGCCTATTCTGCCTTCTGCCTATTCTGCCTTCTGCCTATTCTGCCTTCTGCCTATTCTGCCCTCTGCCTATTCTGCCTTCTGCCTATTCTGCCTTCTGCCTTCTGCCTATTCTGCCTTCTGCCTATTCTGCCTTTTGCCTATTCTGCCTTCTGCCTATTCTGCCTTCTGCCTATTCTGCCTTCTGCCTATTCTGCCCTCTGCCTATTCTGCCTTCTGCCTATTCTGCCTTCTGCCTATTCTGCCTTCTGCCTATTCTGCCTTCTGCCTATTCTGCCTTCTGCCTATTCTGCCTTCTGCCTATTCTGCCTTCTGCCATCTGCCTTCTGCCTTCTGCCTTCTGCCTTCTGCCTTCTGCCTTCTGCCTTCTGCCTTCTGCCTTCTGCCTTCTGCCTTCTGCCTTCTGCCTTCTGCCTATTCTGCCTTCTGCCTTCTGCCTTCTGCCTTCTGCCTTCTGCCTTCTGCCTTCTGCCTTCTGCCTTCTGCCTTCTGCCTTCTGCCTTCTGCCTTCTGCCTTCTGCCTTCTGCCTTGCCTTCTGCCTATCTGCCTTCTGCCTTCTGCCTTCTGCCTTCTGCCTTCTGCCTTCTGCCTTCTGCCTTCTGCCTTCTGCCTTCTGCCTTCTGCCTTCTGCCTTCTGCCTTCTGCCTTCTGCCTTCTGCCTTCTGCCTTCTGCCTTCTGCCTTCTGCCTTCTGCCTTCTGCCTCCTGCCTTATTGGCAGAGGCAGGCTGCTCTTATATAAAACCACTGATGCAAGTTTAGAGCCAGGAAAACCTTTTATGCCCTTTCCCTCATCGAGATTTACGATTTTACGATAGGATAAATGTAGGTGCTGAACAGTAGACAGTTTTTGAAGATTTTTTTTTTTGTTTTAAACATCTTTCTATTCTATTCTTGAGCATTATCAACCCTATCGAAGTGATTCCCATATTTGTATGAAAAGCTTCATGATCCAGATCACACCTCTATAGCATTCTACGTACGTCAAAGCATGTGCCTGGTGAGAAAAACCCCAGTGCATTTTCAATCACGTCACAGGAGCGATTGCTTTCCTTTTACGTTGGAAGCTTCTTGTATGCCGTATGGTTTACCGCGACCGAGCTCCTCTGCCTTTAATAATAATTAGCGCTTGAATCTTTATCAAAATGGCCGCCAGACCTGCAAAGCGACTACTTCCCCTGCAAAGCGACTACTTCCCACCAGCCTTTGAGCGAGTGGAATCTTTTAGCGCAAATTAGATGTGGTCATTTCTCAAATTGGAACGGTGTTGATCAATGGCGGCTGGGGCATAAGAGTTGTAGAGCTTCTTTACACCCCTAATTTCAACAATTCGTATTTTTAAATATTGTTTTATACAGGGTGTCCGAATAATCGATTGACAACACTGTCACTTAGACATGACATCCAAATTTTTAGTATGATTAGATCATCGATAAAATTGAAAAAGAATGAATGCTGCTGCTTAGGGTAGATCCGCTGAAAGTGAGCTCATTGAAAGGCGTACGAACAGCAGTACAAAGAGAGGCAGCAGCATAGTTATAGGTTAGCAAAATTTCATATGTACATTTTCAAGTTTCCAAAGCCGATACCTCACACAACGCATAGCCTTCGAGGTGGTAGTTATTTGTAATGAATAGTACAAATAAATAACAATAACAACGCTTGAAAGGTGTTAGACCTCGCATTTTTATGCCTTAAAATGCTTAATTTTCCAAGTTCATTCTCGCATGACTGTGGTAGCAACAAATATTGACGGGCTGTGCCAAGTCAACACCTGTACTATTACTGATCTGAATTTAGGAAGGTCGTACAATATTGCAGGTCTTCAGGATAACACACTTTTGAAATATTTTGTGTAACCTTTCGTCCAGAACTAACTGTTGTAGGTGTGATGTAAAATTGTTTGGTGTAAGGCCTGAGACCAATAAAATTAGAGAGACAATAGTAACTTTTTTTTGCTTCCACAGTCGTTTTATTTCTATCGCAAGATCATTGTACTTAGATATCTTTTCAGCGTAGGCGTTTTGGATATTCGTATCGTTGGGAATAGCTATATCTAACAAATAGGCAATTTTGGTCTACTGACTGGGATAGTCTTGTTTGTATGTATTTCAACGTCCCAGTATAGTTTGTGTTGATCTTTTTCGAGTACTGATGTCGGAGTATGGATCTGTTTTTTATTAGTTTGTTTGTTGTGGCTAGTGCTTGGTGCATGTCCTTGGCCGCAGAGTTATGTCTGGCTGTGTATTTGGCACCGGCAAGAGTTTTGCACCCGCTTGTTATGTGATCTATTGTTTATTTTTGTTGGTCACATTTTCTGCAAGTATCGTCTGTTATAGATGGATCCTTAATTACGTATTTTTTTTTGTAGTTTATTATTATAACTGTTATCGGCTCTGCGGTCATGTTTGTATATTTCCCCCTTAGCGACGCTTATGCTTCCTTCATATAATATTTTATCGATCACAATGAAAGTAATATCGAGGTATTGGCGCAATCAATTTTGCTGTCGTCCGCCAATTTTTCCACTTATGTCACGCAATGATGAAGGGCGCGACCACGGCCAGACTAAAGCACTACAGACACTCCGTTATCGTGACCTGTCCTCATCATGATATACCGTGCGAACTGCTTGTCGATAATATGTCATGTTTATGTGTATATTTAAGTGAATTATACGAGTATGGTTTCGTTCTGCTTCTTACCATCGATATAAGCAGTCGGGATGATATTGTCACTACGGCCTCTTTTCTGTACTGGACTTACCTTTCACTGTTTTACTTCACAACTCAATACAATATCTCTTAGCCTTATCACAGCTGCAACTCAACTCAACTCAACTCAACTAAACTACTCCACGCTCCTATGGCGCCTTATATACACTTGATCGAACCATCTGGAGAATTTCAAACATTCAGATGACATTCTAGAATGCCGATCCGTCACTCTCGAAAAGTCTAGAGGATTCGATGACGTTTACACGTCAAACATCTAACCCTGATCTAACCCATGGATCTAACCTAACACTTTGACTTTACAACTAATACGCACAATACACGAATACCATAATATACAGTATGCTACATATTAGGTCTGTTTTTATCACAAACTAGTCAGCGTCAATTTGATTGGCCAGTACTAGTCAGAAATAGTTTGACAACTGCAATGGGGAATACTGATTGGCTCTGACTGGTTTGTGATTCTCTGTAAAAACAGACCTTATAGTACAATTGAGAAGTCCAATGCTAAAAATGCCGAAGTTACATTTTCATCTATTTTAGACTATCAGTGCCATCTATACGAAATTTTTGTTAGCTTACTGGTAGCATATCTAAAATTGACAGGTGCTTTCCTTCTGCATGCTTTATCTGATAATTCTCACTTGTGACGTCATTACTCATTTCAATGTAAGTTCCTTTTGTTTTCTGAATCTAAAGTGAGGTATTTTACCCCCACATTAAGCCCATCTGCAGTAGCTCGAAAGGTAGATCAGTTGCCTCAGATCATTCAGATACCAAATAAATGAGGTTAAGGTTCTTTGTAAGTTTGAATTTCAGTGGGTTTTGTGGTGCATGGATAGTCGATAGTGTACGGTGAGCGATGATCTCTTCCAAAAATGTCATCTCTTCAGTCGTCTGTTTGCGATTTCCGATTTACAATTCGAGTATGCCGTTACCGTTGCAACTAGGACAACCTTTTTTTATCAGCTCAATTCTTTAGTGACCTACTATATACTATCCAGGAAACAGATGGCTGGGTTTAGGTCAAGAAAAAGAGGAAGTCTCTTTTACTGTTTCGGCCTTTATTAGGCCATCTTCAGGGCGCTGAAATAATTAGTTATTTATTATTAAACAGACAATATACATTACAGTTATAAAAATTGAATATATAAAATGACAATAAACAATAACAAATTAAAAAGGAGGGGTGATCATTGTTATTTAAAAAAAACTTAATATATAATATACACAATAACCTCTTTTTGTTCAGTAAAGGTAAAGAAAGCGAAGTCTGTGGGTGTAAGGTGTACGCAAAAACGTAAACAACTAGATTATGGAAAGGATCGATAAATCATAGAACCATAGCATATTACAGAATTTCGAGGAATGACATTTAGCTGCACAAATACGCTCCTTTAACTCATCTGAGTTATGAGATTTCCAAGTGAGCTGAGCCGTCTCATTTTTAAATGATCTGAGTTAGTGCAGCTGTAAAAGGAAAGCACCTATTAAGCTGTAAAACTTAAGGCCCGATTTTATCAACATGCAGATTTTAACAAAGACTTCGACCAATCAGAGCAGCCCTTTCAAGAACATGCGCCTGTCAAAGTACTCTGAAAATTATTGATTTCTCTTGAAGGTTACCTCAAAAAGGTAAAAAATGACATACTCGAGCATTGTGAATCATCTAGCATCTATTCCAGTCTAATTTTCCATCCCAAATCGGTGAAAAATTGCATTTTCTTGTTTAATCAAAAGTTTAGCAATTGCTAATCTAAACCAATCAGATTCCAAATTCCATTTCCATTTGATCGCTGGTTTCATGCTGTATTAGATGATATGATGACAAGAAATTCACTCATTGCATTATTTGGACAAAACAATAATTTACTATCGATAATAATTAAGAATACCTGCAATATATCTTTGTTTTATAGTAAAAAGAGGTAAAAATAGCATTTTGTTCCTTTTCAAAAGTTACAGCTACTTCCCAAACGTATGTGCATTGCTGGTTACCTATCCAGAACCCCAGAACGCCAATGCTTGCCATTTTATAATTAAAATTAGGTATAACCCTATTTGATGTACAATGCACCTGTGAATACTTCTATAAGATATATAACAAACATGCATCCAGTAAATGAAAGATTGATTCTTCATAAAAGTATGTATTTTCATATAATCCATCTGACTGACGGACGTGGGATTTTTAATTATTAAATAAGGTAGGTAGTTGCTGTGATATAGGTACCTACTACTTTTATCACAAATTATCCCAGTTTGCAATTAGTAATTATACAATAATTATAATGTAAACATGGAAAATGTGGCACTAATTTGCAAATCAATCACTTTGTTCAGATATCCTGCTATGATTTGGATCCATAAATTTCTAAAATATCTTTGACAAAAGTGTCATCCAGCTTTGACGTGTTGTTTTCAATATTGATAAAATACTATTGGATAATACTTATTGACATAGCCCTCAATACCCAATAGAAAGCTTTTGCTAAACAACATCCAATAGAAAAGCTTTGTCAAAGTCTTTGTTAAATATGCATGTTGATAAAATCGGGCCTAGGACAACCCTTTTTTATACAGTAAAGGTAAAGAAAGCGAAGTCTGTGGGTGTAAGGTGTACGCAAAAACGTAAAAAACTAGGTTATGGAAAGGATCGACCGATCATAGAACCATAGCATATTACAAAATTTCGAGGAATGACATTTAACTGCACAAACACGTTCCTTTAACTCATTTGAGCTATGAGATTTCCAACTGAGCTGAGCCGTCTCATTTTTAAATGATCTGAGTTAGTTCAGATATAAAAGGAAAGCGCCTATTAAGACGTAAAACTTTAAAAGCGTTTTTCTCAAAAACAGAAAAATGTGACTTATACACTTTTTACATTGGGCCCTTCAATTTGTCAATTCCTGAGGTCCGGTGGACCTTTGCTCTTAGTTTCGGTCATGTCGATCGATCGGTCTGTCAGGTCTGGCTACACAGTGACAAGATTAACTCATGGAGAAGTAAGGGAAGAAAAATAAATGAAGAAAAGAGAAGAGCAGAGAGGAGGAAGTTCGTCGGTTAGAGGGTATAGCTTGAAATAGTCGATTTGAGCTCGGTAATTTTTGGGTTTAACCAAAAGGTTCAATTTTGAACCTCTTAAAGGGCAAAAAAGTGGTCCCTTCGGTATCGTTGGAAACGTACCATAGGGCGTTAGTATTGTTTACATTTTCACAGTCGGTAAGCCATCCTGAGTAAAACTGTACTTTATTTACTAATCCCCTCTCGACAATTGTTTCGATATCTAAGTTGATCTGTGAGGCATGTTGCTGTCGCCGACGTACCGTCTCCTGGGATGATAGTGGCTTGCCTGGTTCCATGCACGATATTAATGTACTGTCGTCTGCGAAGCTGTAGATTGGAATGGATGTTATTTCCAGCAGTTCATTGATACACAACAGAAACAGTATAGGGTATAGGACAGAGCCCTAAGGAACACCTGCGTTTATTGAAAATACGTCTGATGAACAGCCTTCGATTACAACAAACAGAGATCGGTCGTTCAAAAAGCTATTCAGCCACTGGCGCAGGCCAGGTGGTAGACCATGAGCAGCAAGCTTGACCAGGAGTCCCTTATACCACATCTGTCGAAGACTTTCGATATGTCAAGTGCAATAACACGGGATTCGCCATGATTTTCAATTGCTCTAATCCACAAGTGATTGACATAGGCCAGGAGGTCACCCGTAAACCTATGCTTGCGGAAGCCATACTGACAATAATTTATGATGTTATTGTTGTCCAGGTATTTCAGAAGGTGTGTTTTATATTTTGAGTTTAAGTGGAGCTACTTACTACCAAACTACTAGTGAATCTTTTGAGGTAACACTGAACAATCCTTCTGCAAAGCAACATCACACTGATTAGATATGACTACAGAAGTACCGCCCCCATATAGAGTGAATCTAGCATCCGAGAAGAAGCTCTCCATATTATTCATATATATGTAGAGAGAACAGAGCTGGTCCCAAAATAGATCCCTGAGGTACGTCTGTGGCAATATCGAGCATATCAGACCTAACGGGAGCATCCAACTCACTGTTTATCATACAGACCTATTAAGATCCGTCGTGAAGGAAAGACCCTTGGAAAGACCTTACCCATTTATGCCTTTTGTGATATTTTTTTCCAACAGCAATAGGGTACTTCCAGAAAAAATATTATGTCGTTTACGCATTCTTTAGAGCCTAGTAAACATGACAAAATCACTTGTTTGGTTTTTTGGAATCGGCTGTGAGAGATATTCCAAAAATTATTTCAAATGCCGGAAAATGCCGCACAAACAACCTCTGCCGTCAGTGACATCCTATAGTGATGAGATGTAAAGTATTGATATTGGATATCGATAGCTATTGCTAACCTAACATTTTGACATTGATCAGTATAACCACAAAACACAGTCACACACACAAGTACAAAAGTCAAAAGAATAAAAGTTAGGCTAGATTACTAATTCACTTTGTAGGGATGGGCTTGAATAAGATTCTATCTTTGGATTCATTCGTAATGGGATGCGCCGAAATAAAATGATATTTTCGATTAGTTGCGAATCTCGGTCACAAACAGGATGAACTGTGATACCTATCAGATATAAAAGTGTATTGCAACGAAAATGCTAGTGGGTTAATTGCCTGTTTCAAATATGTTTCAGTATCAATAAATTGAGTCGCATTGTTAAAGAATTCAGATCATCTTTAGTTGAATGCGCAGTTGAATCTCACTGACCTGCGCTGTAGCAGTATCGATTGTCGATATCGATAAGATACCTGTGACGTCAGCCCTTGTTTTAAGTCACGTGGAAAAATTTGAATATATCCTTATTTTATTTTGCAAATACCTTTTTTTGGCCGTCAGTAAAATCATGTTTTTTGTTTCCTGCTGCTTCTTGATATGGTTTTCTTTACGCTATGTATACTCCCGAAACGATTTCACGACCTCTGCAAGTACCCTATTCGTGATTCACGCAGTCGAATGTCTTGCTAAGATCACTGAATATCCCATCTGGGCTTTCTTTCGACTCAATAGTTTTTTTATCGTTAGCTCTACTTTTGCTATTCTCTGGTACATGCCCGTTGCGATAAATCTGTGATCTACGCCACTGTTGTACGAAATTGCATATAAATCTGAACGCTCAGACGTGGAAAGTGCTGGGGTTAGTGAGAAATCATGCAGCGCATTTGTTTTTAAGACAGAGTAACCGATCCGCAGAGCTGTGTGCGAAATATACGCGAGAGACCATAACTCACCACTCCGTTTTTCGGACAGCTTTTGGTGTGCTGATTTATATCCATTGCCCAGTTATTGTTTCGCTGAATATGCACCAGACTGGGAATATTCGAAAATAGAGTAGCCAGGTTGCTCAAAAGACAAAGGACGGTCTTTTGGGCTATTATTTCAAAATATTTAGACCTCCACTGTGTTAACTGTTACCGTCAGGTCAAACAGCAACCAGAAAAGGAGTTGGTCAGGGATGTGTATTATCTCCGATGTTATTTAACATTTACTCTGAATTTGTGATGAGACAGGTATTGGACAACTGGAATGGCGGTATAACTATATTGGCGGAAGCAAAATATCTAACTTAAGATTTGCTGACGATACAACCCTTATTGCTGCTTCTCAGGAAGAACTAGTAGCTCTACTGAACGTTTTAGAACAACACAGTGCAGCATATGGTCTTGGTATTAACTACAACAAGACCAAGGTTATAATCGTAGATAGGGAGCATGACAACCATCGAGAAATAAAGTCAATTGGCCGTTGTGAGGTAGTTCAAAGTTTTGTGTACCTCGGTTCTTTGATCGACAATTCAGGTAGCTGTGAGAATGAGATTCGACGGCGCATTCAACAGGCACGGGTGGCCATCACAAAGCTTACTAAAATATGGCGTTACCATAACATCACTAAAGCTACCAAAATGTCACTGGTTCAGTCTCTTGTGTTCTCCATATTTTTGTATGCCTCGGAAACTTGGACTGTTAAAAAGGCAGATCGAGCTCGCATAGATGCTTTTGAAATGTGGACGTGGAGGAGAATGCTGAGAATTCCTTATACCCATCGAACTAATGTTTCCATACTGGATGAGCTCGGTAATCCAAAGAGGCTATTCTCCATTGTGTCGATGAGAATGCTTACATTCTTCGGACATATTCACAGAAGCGATAATATAGAGAAACTTGTAGTTCAGGGTCACGCCCCGAGTGGGCGGCGCCATGGCCGTTCCTCTACACGCTGGGTGGATTCGACGAAACAGTTGCTAGATATGAGTATCAAGAACGCCACTGAACTGACAGTAAATCGCGAACTACAGTTCTCAAAATTGTGTCGGCAATACTCTAGCTCCGACTTAATGCTTTTTACGGGTTCACAACATGTCTGTTAAGACGATTGTGATTATGATGATGACTGTGTGAACAAGATCGTGGTGATCTTCAATCGGATCTAGACTCTGCAGTAAATTGGTTTGCCGTTAACAAAATGACTCTTAGTATTGATAAATGCACTGTGGCGTATGTTTAGTAACGGATAATAAAGCTAAAGACCTTGGAGTTCGTTTTAAATCTTCTTTCAGATTTTACTATCATCTTGTGAATATTGTGAATAGAGCTTACAAGTGTTAGTTTTTGTAATTTGTAATAGTAAGAACCTTAATATTTCAACAATAATAAACCTATACAGTATTTTTCTTTAATGCTCCCCTTGTATTTTTTGAACAGGTCAACTAAAAAAAAATAAATTTTGGATGATTAAATTGATGTACGAATACTATACTTTGCAATAAAATTGACAGTTGAAACTTTCAAGATGGCGACTGGGCGCCATCCTGAAAAAAAAATTTAATTGAAAGGGGGTCTTATGACACATCTTTTTGAAGCTCTCGAAAAATGCTTCATAACCCTAGAATATAAATTCAAACTACTAAATTATTATTGATCGGAATTTAGAAAGGAACGTACAATATTACAGGTCTTCAAGATTACAGACTTTTGAAATATTGTACTTTATGTAACTTTTCGTCCAGGCCTCACTGTTGCAGGGGTTGTGTAAATGCTTTTGGTGTAAGGCCTAAGACCGACAATAATGGGGGACAATAGTAACTTTGTTTTGTTTCCAAAGTTGTTTTATTTCATGGCAAGGTCCGTGTATTTAGATATCTTCTCGGCATAGGTGATTTGAATATTCAAGTCATTAAGTGTAGCAATATCTATCAAATAGGTAACTTTGTCTGCCTTTGACTGAAAAACTATATTTGGTCTATTGGCTGGGACAGTCTGGTCTGTATGAATTTCAACGTCCCAGTATAGTCTGTATTGATTGTTTTCGAGTACTGATATCGGAGTGTAAGTGTAATATGGATCTGTGTTTTCTATTAGCTTGTTTGTTGTGGCTAGTGCTTGGTGTATGACCTTGGCTGCAGAGTTATGTCTGGCCGTGTACTCGGTTCCAGTGAGAGTTTTGCAAGCACTTGTATGTTCTTATTACTACTATTATTATTATTATTGTTTCTGCGCTCGATGATAGTATGACCAACTATTTCCTCAGTGCCCTGAAAAAGTTGAAGCGCTTGAAAGTTGTCGTTGCTATAAAATATATACAACATACGAGTACATATGGACATGAAATAAAATGCGTGCATCCGTGAGATTATTTTGCATGTCAAACGACTTAATAAAATTTATTCGCGACCGTATATTACATATACGCTGGCGCTGTACAGAACTGTAGAAAGCCATCCTCGGATGGTAACAAGTAGCTGGCGAATGCAGGAAACGCAATTTGCTGTTTGCTGACCATCACTTTGTGCACATAGACATCATAAGAAACAAAGGAATTGCTCGGGTACGTGGAGCATATTCCGGACAGTGGCGTAGTAGAGCAGGCGGAGAAAAGATATGCCTGTGCGCCATCTGGTACCCGAAGGTAACGGCAAACCAAGGAAGTCACTGCTAAAAAGCAGCAATCTTCTTGGCGGAACGCAAAGGCGCATTCGCTTCGCCTAACCAGATAAGCGTGCTTCTATGCCAACTGCATATGAGAGTCGATATAGAAAGAAAGAAAGAAAGAAAGATATTTATTATACCAGTGAATGTATAAAACATTATTGGCGAGTCAGGTTAAACATATGTACATACTATACAGGGTGAGTCAAGCTCAACGCCTCGGACTCTTGTAACCAAACGATACCACTTTTCGAAAAATCGACTTCGCGAGTGTATGTAGGTCGAGTTGGACTACATTTTAAAAATAATGTCTTTTATACAGGGTGTCTAATAAAAGCGTGGCATATCAAAGTTATGTTTTTTAAATCGAATACCCTGTATATTATTGCATATTTAGATTCCCGGGAGCATTTTAGTGTGACTTTATGTATCACACATGGGACTTTAAGCGAACCGTTTAGGTGCAAATCACAATTTTGGGTATAGGTAGATGTCAGAAAAAAATTGAATATCGCAGCTATGATAAATCCTGGAGGGCTGTGACTTTGTCGTGTTACTAAGCATGAAATGTGTCAGCTTACGTTAGACGGTTGAGTTCGAACTACATTTGTGCTTGGAGAAATCGGTAGATCAATCAAGGAAACTTCAATCAAAGTTAACTTCATTTTTTCAAATGGGAATGCATATTTTTTTATACGATTAAAAGTGTAATTTGACAGACTTTCTAATGATATGCGGTTGTAAATATCAATCTCCGGTAGTTTTGATTTAATTTCAAATTTCCAATAAAACCAGTGTTTTTCAATTTTCCTAACTATAAGCAACTTAGCAGGCCATGAAATATAAACAAAAAACTGTTCAGATGGAACAAAACAACTAACTTAGCAGATAGTTACGGACGAACTAGAGTAAAGGGACAAAGTTATAAAAATGACTTACAACAAATCAATTCTAACCAGAAATAGCAGACATAACACATATAAGGTCAAAAAGCAGCTGGAGTACGACAGAAATGGGTATTTTTCACAGTCTACCGGGTACTACAATATTCTAAAGATTGACGATTCATAGAACCATTGTGAATTTTGAAATGAAAGGAAATCTACCACGTAATGTTGCTGGCAGTTTAATAGTTTCAGAATAAAATTTCACATTTCATGATTTTAAAAAATAGTAACCGATACCTTTGACTGGAGTTCTGCAAATTCTTCAATACTCATAAGCAAGATCGTCGAGAATGAAGAATAAATTAAAAATCTGCTCAAATTATTAAACATAATTTACCTGGCAGAAAATTAAAATATGATTTGTCAGTATTCCTTTTTTGCGATCTTGCTAATAGATACTGAAAAATTTAAAGGACGACAGTGAGAGGTATCATTACTTTTGACTTTGACGGAAATGACTACTGTTTTATACCAGTAAATGTGAAATTGCGTTCTGAGGATATTAGACTGACGGCAACGATCGCTGAAAGTTTTGCTTTCATTTCAAAGTGTTTAGTGATTTTGGAAAGTTTTAATCTCTAGTACATTGCAGTCGCTAGTAGGCTGTAAAAATTATCCATTTCTGTCGTACTCCAGCTTCTCTTTAACCTTAGACATGTTACCGCCGTTGTTTCTGGTTAGAGTGGATTTGTTGTAGGGAATTTTTATAATCTTGTTCTCTTACTCCAGTTCTGCTGGATCTTTTTGCTAAGTTAGTTGTTTTCTTCCATCTGAATACGATTTTGTTTATATCTCATGGCCTGCTAGCTTGTTTATAGGTAGGGAGATTGAAAAACACCGATTTCATTGAAATCTCGAAATTTAATAAGAACTACCATAGATTGACATTCACAACCTGATATAATTAGAAAGCCTATCAAATTGCACATTTGATCGTATAAAAAAAGTTATGCATTCCCATTTAAAAAAATCAAGTTACCTTTGATTGAAGTTTCCTTAATTGATCTACCGATTTCTCAAAGTACAAATGTAATTCGAACTCGACCGTCTAACGTGAGCTGATACATTTCGTGCTTAGTAACACGGAAAAGTCACAGCCCTCTAAGATTTATAATAGCTGCGATATTCAATTTTTTTCTGACATCTACCTATACCCAAAATTGTGATTTGCACCTAAACGGCTCGCTTAAAGTCCCATGTGTGATACATAAAGTCACACTAAAATGCACCCAGGAATCTAAATATGTGATAATATACAGGGTGTTCCATTTAAAAAAAACATAACTTTGATATGTCATGCTTTCATTAGACACCCTGTATAAAAGTCATTATTTTTAAAATGTAGCCCAACTCGACCTACATACACTTGAAAAGTCAATTTTTAGAAAAGTGGTATCGTTTGGTCACAAGAGTCCGAGGCGTTGAGCTTGACTCACCCTGTATAAATATGAGTCTTTGTGTACCTCTGTCATGATAGGAATCATAATAAAATTAAATACATGTACATTGACACAGATTAAAAACATTAAAATAAACAGTTACAGATTAAAATACAGTTAAAATTTAGTCGAACATTATTTATAACTACAAATACAATTTCTAAAAATATTCTTTAAACTCACTAAAATTGTAGGGAGCGATTTCTAATAAAATGGATCTAAGCTTTCTTTTGAAAGCATTTAGTGGCAGGTTGCTGACGTTCTCAGGAAGTATGTTATAATAGTCAACTCCAAGACTTCTGGCTACATTAATTCTACTTCTTGGAGGTACCAGTTTGTTTTTGCCACGAGTATTGTACCCACGAATCTCTGATCAGGTGCAGTAATTAGATAAGTGTTTTTTTGTATGTATTAAATGCTGGTACAAGATTACAGCATAATTTTGAGGCTCCTTAAGAATTGACGACAATGCTCGTCATGACTAGCCCTCATTATGCCGCGTACCGCTACCATCTGTACCAAAAAAATTCTCTGTAGTTGGGAAGGTGAAGCATTACCCCAAGCAAGTACTCCGTAATTTAATACAGAGTGAAACATACCGTAGTAGGCTGTTAAGGCAGCACCGGAGTCAATTATAAACGAAATTTTTCTGATAGCATACACAGCCACACAGCCTATACGAGGGTTGCTCTATCTCCGTCAATCTACCAGTACGCAGACAGCTGTTTCACGTTAAGATAAGATAAGATAAGATCTTTATTGGCCACGAAAGACAAAGAAAGTATATGGCAAGTCAAATTGTACAAGAAATTATAAGGTAAAATTATAGTACATTTTAATATGGATGCAACCAAGTGTTTATTAGCGATCATCAGTGCGCCATAGGTCGACTGACGGAGATAGAGAGCATCAGACCCTCGTATAGTGATGAAGTAGTTCGGGAGTAACACGTATTTCCTGATATTCTTTTACTTCCCACACCGATAGGTGAGGGGAGTATTGTGATCGCGAAAATTTTCGATTTTGAGATAATACACTTTTTGGGCGTTTCATGATGTCTACATAACGAAAATCCATGTCACTCATTTCCGTCGGTCTGTCTGTCTGTCGGTCTGTCGGTCTGTCGGTCTGTCGGTCTGTCTGTCGGTCTGTCTGTACGCGTTTTTGTGTCCTCGTAATCTCAGTAACCGCTGCATGGATTGTGATGAAATTTGGGCAGCGATATGCTGGGGGGTCGTAGTAGGTAATGTTCTTATAATTTTGAAAATCGGTGCAGGGGCGGCGGAGTAATTAGCAAAAAACAAAAAAAATTAAATATTCCTCAAACTTCGTTTTTAGGCGTTTTAGAGGTTCCTGATCATTTTTTACTTTTTTTTGGGCGGGGGTGAAATTGGGGTGGTTGGGGGGTGGGGGGTTGTAAAATTGAAAAATTTGTTGCTTTCATAATAGACTGCCCACTGACCCATGAAGGAAGACCTAGCAACATAAATAACTTTTTTAGGTCCATCCGAACATTGCCTTGCCTATTACAGAAACCAAAGGACTTAGAATTTTTTCTGGTGTAAACATACGAGAGTATTGCTTTAGATCCTTCTATATTGTGTTACAAGGAAACTGTTGAATTGATGTTAATGAAATTTTGACACAGTACTACTACCGTGGCGAGGATGGAAAACGCGTATGGTTTTTATAAATTGTGCCAGTGGCGGCGCACAAATAATAAAAAAAAGTAAAAATATAAAAACAGCTCAAACTTCGTTTTTAAGCGTTTTAGAGGTTCCTGATCATTTTCTGCGTTTTTTTTGGGTGGGGTGAAATTGGGGTGGTTAGGGGGTGGGGGGTTGAAAAACTGAGAAATTTCTTGTATTCATAATAGGGTGTAGGGTAGGGGCTCTGAAGGAAGACCTAGCGACATAAATCAACTTTTTAGGTCCATCCGAACATTGCCTAGCGTATTACGGAAACTAAGGGACTTAGAATTTTCTGTATACATACATACGAGTATTTATTGCTTTAGATCTTTTTGTATTTTGTAACGTGGACACTATTACATTGATTCTAATTAAATTTTGACACAGTATTATTACCGTGGTGAGGATGGAAAACGCGTGTGTTTGTTAAATATCGTGTCAGTGGCAGCGTATATAGCAATAATCAAAAAACTAAAAGTATGAAAACAACTCAAACTTCGTTTTTAGATGTTTTAGGCTGTTCATTGACCTCTGAAGGAAATACTTAGCGGCATAAGACAATTTTAGGGGAGGGAAGGCTGCCGATGATTTGGTTGCAAGGAGATCTCAGACTAAAGCTTCATGCTATGGGAAAATAATAAACTGATATCACAGTAATGTGTGGGAAGTACTGAGTCAATCAACTTGACTCCATTTTTTCATTTGTAATACTTATTACAAATATTGCCACCAAGGTAACATCTTGTATCGAGGTATTGGCATAATGATGACATATACATCACATTAATTTCTTATATATCCGATTGTTCTTCACAACCAGTATCGGTTGCACTTCCTCCACTTCCATTGGTATATATGTATCTTCTCTATATGTATATTACTCCCATCCAATTCCCATCCAACAAATTCGAATAGGTCAGAAGAAGTAAACAAGAATTTTGTTTGTGCCCACAATCCTAACGCGCAGCTGGCACACTGACCGCTGAATCGCTGATAAACCCATATACCCTTTGTACAGATAGCTGGTAAAGAACCCTAAAAATAACAGCACTCATGTAGAGGCATAAAAATAGCTACTTTGTTTTGGTTGATCGTTTCGAGTTAATTGTTATAGTTCTGAGTGATTTTTGCGTTTTAATAGTGCATAAGTGTTAAAAGACGATATTTAAAAAATTCCACAAGATTTAAATTCTGCGGATTTCTGTAAAAAATAACATCGTGTTTTTGAACACAGTAAATAATAACAACGGCATCTTGGGCACACTCACATGCCTGTTAGAGCATGGGCATTGGTTTTTCTAACCTATTCGAATTCGTTGCTCCCATCATTGAATCTTAGCCAGAAGCCTGCATAAACTGCGTATGTATCTAGTATCTATCCTTGTAACGGAATCTTTGAAGGTGGTTCGTCTAAACTAGGAGTTTGGACACGTATGAAAAAAATGGAACACACCACAATGTACATATAGTTTCCAGATAACGATTTTAGATTGTTTAGCTGGACTTGAATATTTGAGGGTTCAAGCATTTTTGATTTTCATTGAAACTCAAAACGGCGGCCGGATTTGTAATTCGCGCCATCAAACTATACACGATACAAGTTTCCGTTGTGATAGGAATCCAGATAACGATTTTAGATTTTTAGGGTGAACCTGAAGATCGAGGTACCTGGAAATTTTTTATATTCGTTAGCTAAGACTAAAACTCAAAACAACGGCCCGATTTGTAATAAGCGCCCTCAAACTATACACGATACAAGTTTTCGTCGTGATAGTAATCCAGATAACAATTTTAGAGTTTTAGGGTGAACTTGAAGATCTAAGTCCCTGGAAATTTTTTATATTCGTTAGGTAAGACTGAAACTCAAAACAACGGCTCGATTTGTAATTCGCACCGTCAAACTATACACGTTACAAGTTTTCGTCGTGATAGTAATCCAGATAACGATTTTAGATTTTTAGGGTGAACTTGAAGATCTAAGTCCCTGGAAATTTTTCATATTCGTTAGGTAAGACTGAAACTCAAAACAACGGCTCGATTTGTAATTCGCACCGTCAAACTATACACGATACAAGTTTTCGTCGTGATAGTAATCCAGATAACGATTTTAGATTTTTAGGGTGAACTTGAAGATCTAAGTCCCTGGAAATTTTTCATATTCGTTAGGTAAGACTGAAACTCAAAACAACGGCTCGATTTGTAATTCGCACCGTCAAACTATACACGATACAAGTTTTCGTCGTGATAGTAATCCAGATAACGATTTTAGATTTTTAGGGTGAACTTGAAGATCTAAGTCCCTGGAAATTTTTGATACTCGTTAGCTAACACTGAAACTCAAAAAAACGGTCGGATTTGTAATTGACGCCCTCAAACTATACATGACACGAATTTTAGTCCTGAAGGGAAGCCAGATAACGATTTTAGATTTTTAGGGATAACTTTAAGATCTAAGTACCTGGAAATTTTTATATTCGTTAGCTAAGACTGAAACTCAAAACAACGGCCGGATTTGTAATTAGCGCCCTCAAACTATACATGACACAAATTTTCATCCTCATGGGACACCAGATAACGATTTTAGCTTGTTTGGCTGAACTGGAATTCATACAGGGAGCTCCAAAAAAGATCTGAAAGTCAAAATTGTCCCGGCCCATTGAAGAAAATACTACGACCGACAACTTTGATCCTTTGTGAAAATAATGTGTTTTAGACCATGCACAAATTTGCATTTCTTTCTTATTTGACGAGTACTATCACCCCTTATCAACACTCTCTGAGATGGAACAACATCTCTGGTCATCTCCGTCAGGCTCGGGAGCTATTAGCGGGCCTGCAGAGAGGATAGGACGATTTGCTAGTAGGCCTATTAACGGGTCACAACACCTTCAGGCGTCACTTGTTTGTGCACGTGGTGTGGTGAAGAGGAAGAATCCTCGGCACACATCTTGTGTCGCTGTGAAACCCTGGGTTACCACAGGCAGATTATGCTGGGCTCAAGAACCTTGGAACCAATAGAGGTAAAACGGATAGGACCTAAGAATGTACTTGCCTTTGCCAAAAGGGCAGATCGTAGGAGCTAGCGCGGATAGAGGCGCAAAAGGCCCATCGTGTGGCCTATGCACCAGCCACATTCCGTGCTGGATAGCCTCTGGTCTTTATTCATTCATTCATCACCCCTTATATTAGTAAACACCCTATTTGTTTTTCTCTTCTGCACACCTCAAACTCGCGGCTCACGAGATATCACGTTGTGTTGCCTTTTTGAGACCCAAACTTTTAATTGAAGAAAAAATTTTAAAAAAGGAGGTTTCACTCTCGACACTTACCGACTGTTATCTTTTAATCGAGCGCGTGTGTTCCGGCTGATTATTTATCTTCAATTACCCAGGAGCAGGCCGTTATGCTAATCCTGCTCTTAGCGGCGGGCGGCAAACTCAAATCCGGTGACCGCACACCGGAAGCAATTAAATTCTGACAGAAATCTAGAGGGCCATGGCCGGACGAACAAAAGCCGGTCGGCAACGCGGAAGACGCGTCCTCGTAGGAGGCCGTGCCTCTTTCGGGTGTCCGTATAGCGATTGGCTCAAGAATAACTGTCAACTTGTTAGCGGTAATCTATCTGTTAGATTACATGATATTAACATTAGCGTTGTAGATCAAATTAAATATTTAGGTGCTCAAATTGACCAACAGTTAAATTTTAGTAAGCATGTAGATTATATTTGTAAAAAATTAGGTAAAAAAATCATCATCATCGTCATAGTCACAATGTCTTAACAGACAGGTTGTCAACTCGTAAAATGCATTTACTCATTTTACGAGTTTCTCTTGAGATATCTTTAAGATCTTTAATGCAGTAGTGTCCCATTTGCTTTCTGCATCTTCATGCCGTTGACCAGATGGTATCCACTGGTTCATCTGCCTTTAGGGGCAATTGCTCACCCCAAGGACAAGAAGGTGCCCTGACTCTTCTCAACTCGTCCACCCAAAGCTGTTGGTTGAGAAGAGGTGACTGTTTATACCGACAGTAGTTCGGTTCCTTTTAGTCGCCTTTTACGACACGCAGGATATACGATGGGAGATATTCTAACTCGCCCCCACACGGGGTGTTTTTTGAAAAAAATAAATAAGAAACTCCTACGTATGTTAATCTGAAAAACAACAGCAATTTTTTACGGGTTTTTTGGCCTCAACAGAAAAAAATAGAAAATCTTTATTTGTCTTTCGATTGAGATGAAACCTCGCATTTCGGATAATTTCAAGGTGCTGATTACAAATCCAGTCGCAGTTTTGAGCCTCAGTCTCGCTTGATGAAAATAAAAAAATTCAGATCTCTCGGGCGGGCGGGGGTACCTAAAAAATCGAAAACCTTTATTTGGCTTTCTATTGAGATGAAGCCTCGCATTTCGGATAATTTCAAGGTGCTGATTACAAATCCAGTCGCAGTTTTGAGCCTCAGTCTCGCTTGATGAAAATAAAAAAATTCAGATCTCTCGGGCGGGCGGGAGTACCAAAAAATCGAAAATCTTTATTTGGCTTTCGATTGAGATGAAACCTCGCATTTCGGATAATTTCAAGGTGCTGATTACAAATCCAGTCGCATTTTTGAGTCTTAGTCTCGTTTGACGAAAATAAAAAATTTCAGATCTCTCGGGCGGGCGGGAGTACCTAAAAAAATCGAAAACCTTTATTTGGCTTTCGATTGAGATGAAACCTCGTATTTCGGATAATTTCAAGGTGCTGATTACAAATCCGGTCGCAGTTTTGAGTCTTAGTCTCGTTTGACGAAAATAGTGCAAGATGGGAATGTGACGAAGAAATAAAAATACGTATTACGATGGCCAGAAATTTATACAGTTTAAACCACTCAGGGCCGGTTTCTCAATGTCCAGTTAAAAGTGTCAGATAGATAGCTGCCAGTTAGCGGTTCTATGGATACAACTGTCAGATAAGATTCACGTGAATTCGTAAGTTTAATCTTCAATTGTTTAAACAATTTATCTAACAGTTAACCGTTAACTTCCAGATAAATATTTAACTGGACATTGAAAAACCGGCCCTAGGCCTCAGACTACGAGTGGTAAAATGGCCGCCAAGGCGGTGAAGCGTGTCGACGCCAGCCGAACAGCCCAGAAGCAACAGTTCATCGGACCATCGGCCGCGAAAGTCTTACACAATCCTACAAAATAGATACTTTATGAATATCTAGATTATATAAAAATAATTTATAAATAATTCCAAGGTTACTATTATAGCAAATGACAGAAAGTTCTGCCGGTCCCTCATCTGGTATCCGAAGGTAACGGCAACCAAAGAGAAACGCTGCTAACATCAGTAAACTCTTTGGTGGACGACAAGGCTCGTCTGCTTTTAGCCACGAGAGGTGCGGGTTCTGTACGCAGCAGCGTATGAAAGCCGATATACGAGGGTTGCTCTATACCTCCGTCAATCCACCAGTACGCAGACAGCTGTTTCACGCTTATTAGCGATCATCAGTGCGCCATAGGTCGATTGACGGAAATAGAGAGCATCAGGTCTCTCATGTTAACAAAACATGTGAAACATGTGTTAGCAAATAGCAGAAAGTTCTGCCGGTGCTTCTGATGCTCTCTATTTCCGTGAATCGACCTATGGTGCACTGATGAGCGCAAATAAGCGTGAAACAGCTGTCTGCGTACTGGTGGATTGACGGAGGTATAGAGCAACCCTCGTATATCGGTTACTATTATACTTTGCAACGCTTCTAATGCCCCGAATTAGTACTCTTTTAATACCCTGTAGATTTCACGTACACAGCAAAATGGCGTTCTGTTTTTAATCACTATTGACACATACAAAGTGCACACCGTCCAGTCTTTAAAGTTAAAAATCCCTCTCAAGGTGCAATGTGGCAGTTAATCCCCAGGCTTAAGCTCGTCCCGTCTCTGGTTATAGTCCTGTCTGGACAATAATGGACGCAATCTGTCTTGGCTATTATTGACCGAGGTGAAACGCCTTATATATTTTATGCACCGAACCTGCACTTTAGAGACGTTTTTGTGCCTTCAGATCAATTTGTCTACGAAGGATCTGCACAGGGATGGAATAGTTAGGTCAGTAACAATTGCTGTTAGCAACAGGGTACTTGCAGAGGTCGTGAAATCGCTTTGGGAGTATACATAGCGTAAAGAAGACCATATCAAGAAGCAGTAGGAAACAAAAAACATGATTTTACTGACGGCCAAAAAAGATATTTGCAAAATAAAGTAAGGATATATTCAAATTTTTCCACGTGACTTAAAACAAGGGCTGACGTCACAGGTATCTTATCGATATCGACAATCGCGATACTGCTACAGCGCAAGTCGGTGAGATTTAACTGCAAACTAGAGATGATCTCTAACAATGCGACTCAATTTATTGATACTTAAACATATTTGGAACAGGCAATTAACCCACTAGCATTTTCGTTGCAATACATTTTTATATCTGATAGGTGTCACAGTTCATCCTGTTTGTGACCGAGATTCGCAACTAAACGAAGCCATCATTTTATTTCGGCGCATCCCATTATGAATGAATCCAAAGATAGAATCTAATTCAAGCCCATCCCTACAAGGTGAATTTGTAATCTAGCCTAACTTTTATTCTTTTGACTTTTGTACTTTTGTGTGTGACTGTGTTTTGTGGTTATAATGATTAATGTCAAAATGTTAGGTTAGCCCTGGCTATCGATATCGATTATCAATACTTTACATCCCATCACTGACGTCAGAGTTTGTTTGTGCGGCATTTTCCGGCATTTGTAATAATTTTTGGAATATCTTTCACAGCCGATTCCAAAAAACGAAACAAGTGATTTTGTCATGTTTACTAGGCTCTAAGGAAGGCGTAAACGACATAATATTTTTTTCTGCAAGTACCCTATTGCTGATCTGAACCAACCAGCTTCCACATTTGATCACTGGCTTGTTGGTCTATCAGCTGATAGTGATGACAAAAAATTAAAATTACAACATTATTTTGATAAAACAATAATTTACTATGGATAATAATTATAAATACGTGCAATATACCTTTGTATCGTAGTAAAAAGGGGTAAAAATAACATTTTGCTGCATTTCACAATGGTAAACGCACGATTTAAACAACCATGTTGGTCAATCTGTGTCACACAAGTATGCATTACTGGTTGCCTATCCTTCTTAACGGTAAAGCTCGCAGACTGGCAAAAGTATAACCCGAGAATAGCCATCACAGGGAAGCGACACAGCAGGGACCGATATAACAAACGTACGTGCAGTAGATGAAAGTTTCTTCATAAAAGTATGTATTTGTTTATAATCAATCTGACTGGCTGAGGTGGGATCATTAATTATTAATGGACTAGTATCACGAGGTTAAGAACAATGATTTAATTGTTATAACCGCTTAGTGCATACAAAAAAAAGTACTGCTGCATTTCGTTACTTTCTGCATCTTTTTTTTTTTTAGTAATTCCATTCTAAAGTTTAAAGAAAGGAATTCAAGTTTAGCCAATCAGTGCCAACCGCGCGAAGCATCAGCAGTGCATTGTTGCCAAGAACAGCTCCGACTCGCAGACGGGAACAGAAGACAAGATAGATGAGCCAGCCCGTGTACAGCTCCGGCATTTCGCGCGCCATCAGAATGCGGCAACACAGCACACATATCTGTCTTTTGATTGGCTGTTCGCCTTTAGGGCAGTGACGTCACTGCCCTAGGAGAATTCAAATATTTTCCTTATTTTCACGGCTTTCCTGTGCCAAAAAAATCGGAGAGAAAAAAATGAGACGCTTTTTATGACGTACTCTATCATATGCAACCAAAAAAAATTCATGATACTAGTCCTATAAGGTGGCTGTGATTGATACAACTTTTATGATTCTGTCACAAACTATCGCAGTTTGCACTTAGTAATTACACAATAATTATAAGGTAAACATGAAATATCTGGCATTAATTTGCAAATCAATCGCTTTGTTCTGATTTTCTGCTATGATTTTTATCCTTCAATTCTAAAATATTTTTGACAAAGTTGTCATCCAACTTTGACATTTTGTTTTCAATATTGATATTGGATGATGATGATTGGATATTGGATGATATTTATTTACATAACCCTCAATACCCTATAGAAAGTTTTTGCTAAACAACATCTAATAGAAAACCTTTGTCAAAGCCTTCGTTAGAATGTGCATGCTGATGAAATCGAGCAGAAGGTTATTAGTCATATTCGACTGGAAGTTATACAGGGTGGGCCAATAGTGCGTGGACGGAGGATTGTGAGCTTACTAAAAAATATTTCGAAAATCTGTCACTTGATCATGGTTAGGACCCTTGAGGGCTATAACGTAAAAATATTTTCACTTAAATTTTTACGTTTATACAGGGTGATTCATATCAAACTTACATTTTTTTGAATGGAACCCTCTATATATTATTGCATATTTGGATTCCTTGGTCAATTCTAATGTGACTTTATGTATCATACATGGACCTTTAAACGAACCGTTTAGGCGCAAATCACCATTTTTGGTATAAGTAGGTATAAGAAAAAAATTGAATATCGCAGCGATTATAAAACTTAGAAGGCCGTGACTTTGCGGTACGACTAAGCATGAAATGCGTCACCTAAGGTCAGACGGCTAAATTTGGATTCTTTTTGTACTTGGAGAAATCAGTAGATTAATTAAGGAAACTTCAATCACAGATAACTTGATTTTTTCAAATGGGAATGCCTATTTTGGTTTAAAGAATCAAATGTAAAACTTGTTTACCTTTCTAACGATATAGCATTCTTGATATCAATCTTCTTTGGTTTTCATTTTATTTCAAATTTTAAGTCAAATCGGTGTTTTTCAATTTTCCTGCGTGCAAGCAACCTAGTAGGCCATGAAAAATAAACAAAAGCTCGTTAATATGGAAGAAAACAACTAATTCAGTAGAAAGATGCAAACGAACTCGAGTAGCGAGGCAAGAACATGAAAATTCCTTACAACACATCAGCTCTAACCGAAAACAACAGCGGCAAGATATCTAATGTCAATGAGTAGCTGGGGTATGACAGAAGTGTTTGTTTTACACAGCCTACTAGCTATTGAGGACTACTAGAGCTTGGCAACTTTCCAAAACGATTAAAAATTTTGAAACAAAAAGAAAACTATCAGCGATTTTTGCTTACAGTCTAACATGTTTAGAATGAAATTTCACATTTAATGGGATAAAAAAATAGTCATTTCCGTTTAGTTAAGTCGAAAGTAAAGATATCTCCAACTGGAACATTCTGAACGTCTATTGAAATAATTGCTAGAATTTTTTATTACGCTATGTTGTAATTGTGATTATTTCATGTAGTTTTCTACAAACTAATTTATGTTTTACAATTCAAACAGACTGCAATTAAAGTTTCATTTTCCGCGATTTTGCTAATAAGCAGAAGTACCTACCGAAGAATTTGAAGGGTTCCAGTCAGAGGTATCATTACTTTTGACTTACGGAAACGGCTACTTTTTTATAGCAATAAATGTGAAAATTTATTCAAATTTATTCAGAAGACATAGATATTCTACTGCCAGCAACAATCACTAGTAGTTTTCCTTTGATTAGATATTTTTTTACTAACTTTGGAAATTGGCTAATAGCTAGTAGGTTATGAAAAATGAGCGTTCTTGTTACTGCTATTGTTTCTGGTTAGAGCTAATATGTTGTAAGGAATTTTCGTAATCTTGCCTCGCTGCTCTAGTTAGTTTTCATTTTTCTACTAAGTTAGTTGCTTTCTTCCATATTAACGAGCTTTTGTTTATTTTTCATGGCCTGCTAGGTTGCTTGCATGCAGGAAAGTTGAAAAACACCGATTTGACTGAAAATTTGAAATAAAATGAAAAACAAAAAAGACTGATATCAATAATGCTATATCGTTAGAAAGGTAATCCAATTTTACATTTGATTCTTTAAACCAAAATAGGCAATCCCATTTGAAAAAATCAAGTTATCTGTGATTGAAGTTTCCTTAATTTATCCTCTGATTTCTCCAAGTACAAAAAGAATTCAAATTTAGCCGTCTGACCTAAGGTGACGCATTTCATGCTTAGTCGTACCGCAAAGTCAAGGTCTTCTAAGTTTTATAATCGCTGCGATATTCAATTTTTTTCTGATACCTACTTATACCAAAAATGGTGATTTGCGCCTAAACGGTTCATTTAAAGTTCCATGTGTGATACATAAAGTCACACTAGAATTGACCAAGGAATCCAAATATGCAATAATATATAGGGGGTTCAATTCAAAAAAATGTAGGTTTTATATGAATCACCCTGTATAAACGTCAAAATTTAAGTGAACATATTTTTACGTTATAGCCCTCAAGGGTCCCTACCATGATCAAGTGACAGATTTTTGAAATATTTTTTAGTACGCCCACAATCCTCCGTCCACGCACTATTGGCCCACCCTGTATATCTTATCTAGATCGTTTTTGGAAACATGATTTGCACTATATGAAGTGGGTACTGTAACAGCGTCTATACGAGTGAGTAGCTATGAATAGATCATTCTAACGTTTTTCTTTTATTAGTGAGGGTTTAGTCAGCCTTTTTTTATGGTCAGCCTCCCGCAAAGACTTATGGAGCTGTAGAAGTGTGGGTGCGTTAGATTTGAAACGCTGTAGGTTGTAGCTGTCGGGAAACAAATTCTCCGACAGCGTCGGAGCTCGCAGCTCTCTAAAAGAAGGAATGCTGGAGGAGACTGGTTCGCAGAGTAGGGACCTCGACCTGGTAAGGATGAGCTCGCAGAGCCTCTCTAGTGTAGAATGACGTAGAATGTAGAATGTCAAAATAATAGAATAGAATAATAAAAGATACAATGAAATTCCAACGCAACACCCTGTACCATAAAATTTGTTTTACGAGGGTGATACGAAAAGAACTCTGATACACTCGAATAGTCAGGAATTGAAGAGACCACTTACTTGGTGAAAAGACGACAGGGAAGATCTGCTGGACAAGAGTTGACGGAAACAGTCGGAGACGGGCCTGTATTTTGAAAACGCTCATGAGTAATTTCCACATTCAACCGCTACATTACATGCACAAAATTACTGTTATGTTAGTCTGCTCTGATACTGATATTATCTCCCAATCAGTGCTGAGAGGCCCAGGATGCTTTCGAACTACATCAGAGGCTTCGAACATAGCTTGAGGATGATCTCAGTATTTTCTAAGATATAAGGCGCAATCCCTCAGTACCGCCACTTTGGTACTCGTCCGTTATATGTGCACACCAGAGGAGAGCGCAAACCCAAAGGTGCCACACGGACGGCTAAAAGTGTGTCTTGGCTTCACAACTGACCACACCCGCCACATCGATTTACGGCACCTTACCTACGAATGTGACTCGCAACTCATATCTGCTTAGCGATAGATCTATCTAGGTACGCACCTCTATAAATAAGTGAAGACTTTGACCTGAGAACATGCCCTACAACTGACACAGGTAGAATTAGTGCGATCTACCTCCCATATCAAGGAGAACGGTAGCTTCCTACCGCATGGAAGACCTCCAAGATATGAATCCATGAGTGCAATGGGCGGACAGCATCCTACCCTCACGAATTGTCTAATATATCTTGTTCCCAGGCCGGACAAGTACGCCAGCTAGTGATTACTGCGGACATGATGAGGTGTTTATATTACTAACCACCTTCACCGTGCTCCTCAGAAATCATCTGATTGTACCCAACTGTTTCAACTTTATCCCAGGTCATATTAGGGAGTTGAGACAGTACCCCAGGTCATATTAGGGGATCCTTAATTCATTAATTGAG
Source organism: Callosobruchus maculatus (assembly GCA_951848785.1). Taxonomy (NCBI): domain Eukaryota; kingdom Metazoa; phylum Arthropoda; class Insecta; order Coleoptera; family Chrysomelidae; genus Callosobruchus; species Callosobruchus maculatus. Next base: position 1,584,669 of record CATOUR010000004.1, on the reverse strand, counting down.
CTGGAGCCAGACAGGTACGCTAATGCCAATGATTACTGCAGAGACGATGAGGTGTATTTCATCGTGCTCCCCAGCAATCCCATGATCATACCTAACTGTTACTAAGTCCCAGGTCATATTAGGGACTTAAACAGTACCCCAGGTCCCATTAGGGGGTCCTCCAAGTCAATTAAAATAGTGGGCTGGAGATAGACAGGTACGCTACTGACACTGATTACTTCGGAGAGGGTAAGGTACCCTGCTCCCAGTAATCTCACAATCATACCTAACTGTTTCAACTTTATCCCAGGTCATATTAGGGAGTTGAGACAGTGCCCCAGGTCCTATTAGGGGGTCCTCCGCAGAGATTCTACGTTAGCTACCTTGTATCTCAATATTTCAATCAATAATGGCTTCAAAGTAATGGTTAAAACATGCATGCAATGATATACGGACAAATGCAGAAATATACTCAGTGAACAACTCACCAAATTGCAACCACAAGCAAAACTCACTGAACCACGCGTCACGAGGATTGGACGGACACTGTGTTTACTTTTCTTTCATATTTTTCTCACAGGCAATAGACATAGGGCTCTTAAATCAAGACCTTCTATAAACTCTCTGTTATCTTTTGTTAAGTGCCATAATAATAAACACATGGCCAAACCCTCGTAAACATAGGCGGGTACTTACAGGGTGAGTGGTGTGCAAAATCATGGTTAAAATAACGTATGCTTACATTCGGCCATCCGACATTCACCTCGCCCCGAGGTGGTTAGTCGCTATCCCGCGACTCCGGAAGAGGAACTCCGTCGTCACCACTGTCACTGTCTGAATCGTCAGAAATACCTCCTGGCGTGCACCAAGGTTTCATCCTGTCTACCGCGATGGTCCTTTCATAATTCGTCCTCTTTTCGGCTCGGCAATCCAGTCATATCCGTAACAATATAACGATCATTTGGTAAAGCCACCTTTACCACCGGCAGACCACTATAAGGGTTTTGCAACTTTCGACTCGCCCCCGTAGCTGGATGCTGTTTTTCAATAAGGACTAAATCGCCTGGTCTATATTTTCGCGGAGCCTTTCGCTTCTTGTCGAAACCGCGTTTCTGATTTTGTTGCGCTGCCTCTATTTTCCTAGCTGCTTGCTCTCTTGCAGTAACTCTAGGTTTTCGAGGAGCATGAGAATTTGACCAACCTCGTCATTTAGTGACATGCCAATTCCTCTTCGTGGGCCATACCCTCTACGTACTCCAAACGTTGCTGACAATGATTTTAAATGATCTATCACGAACCTAGTTTTTGTTGATTTCACAGCCTTTGATGCAACAGATCTCGTGAAACCATCAATCACTAAGAACACATTTGCATTTCCTTTCTTGCCTTTCGAAAATAATCCTAGGTGATAGCTTGCCACCCCAATAATGTTCGGTCAATTGACGCAGTATTTTATGCACTGCGAAGTGACCCAAAGTCATCATGTGCAGCCTTCGCAACCTGATGACGCGTTACATGTGGTACCATCCACTGTACAATTCGAACCATGATTCGATAGACTCGAGCATCCCTCAGAGCACAGTTATTATAAACTTGCTTTTCCTTGTCTGTCGATGATCCTCTGGACAATATCTCATGAATTCTTCGCTCTTCACATGAGTAACTTGACCAGGTAACACCCAATCGTCTTGCTCAATCCTAAACACAGTCTCTGGTTCTTCGGACTGGTCAGCACCATCGACTGGATTCCTGCTCAGGCAATCTACAAGTGCCATTCAAGCTCCTCGTCTGTACCTCACTTCAAAAGTAAACACTTGAAGCTGTAACCACTACCTCGCAATTCTAGGTATTATCTGCTTCTTTACACTGGTAGCTGTCAAGGCATTACAATCAGTTACCACGGTAAAGTTAATACCTATCAAATATACCCGGAAGTTTTTTTCAAACTCTCGACCACCGCCAGAGTTTCTAACTCATAAGAGTGATATTTTTGCTCACCCTCAGCAGTTTGTCTGCTAAGCTACGCCACTGGATGTAACCGTTCATCAGGTTGAACTTGAACAGTATGCCACCTAATCCAAGCATACTTGCATCAGTGTGTACTTCAGTCACTGCAGTCGGACTGTACAACGCCAAAACCGGTCGATTGACTAAGTTGTCCTGCAACTTCTTGAACGACCCTTCCTATTTCTCTGCCCATCTCCAGGACACACTCTTTTTGAGGAGATTCATCAGAGGTTTAGCAATTAAAGCATAATCCTTCAAAAAGTGCCGAAAGTACCCAGTCAAACCTATAAATTGTCGAACCTGTTGAACTGTCCTTGGTGGCTGAAAGTTAGCCACTGCTTAGGTCTTCTCCTCACCAGGTTTTACCTTCCCTTGTTCAATTTGAAATCCAAGAAATGTGACTGACTTCATCAGAAAAACACACTTCCTGGGATTGAAGGAGAGACCTTCGATCCTAAATATTGACAATAACTTAGATTCAAAAGACACACTTCATACAGATCTCGTGTGCCTCACTTGACGTTGTTTAGCTACTGGTTTACCAAATCTACGAGACTAACGATTTGAAACCGTTACTCGAGAGCCAAGATACCAAAAACCCGGCTAAAAACCAACGATGACTTGATCAGAGTACACGACTGCACGATTTGAGATTGTCCAATAAATAAATAAGAGCATATTGCGAACATAGATCGTGAGCATAAGTGCATTAAATTTACACCTGCTCTTACACCATCAACAACAATGTTGAACGGACAAGACCCCAACGACTTTGTCAGAGTATTATTATACCCCCTCAGAGTGGCCACATCTGAAGAGCCATAAGCAATATCCAACCCTTTTCACCTCATTTAAAGTGATAGTCCTGTAGGCCCTGTCTAAATCCAAGCAAGGTGTTAATGTGCAACGAATTTTTCCAGACAGACTCATAAAATATAACCGGCGCCAGGTCATGCCCTAAACTGACACATTTTGACCTGAAATTCATAAGTGTGTAAACGATGTTTATAGACCACACTGAATCACATGCGGCGACCCTACCTCGCAGTTGAAACAGCATGGTTTTACGCACATCTGTTTCCACTCTTCGAGAGTTACCAAGAACTCTACCTGCATCCCTTAACGCAAATTGCATCTTGCGCTTTCATTTACCCGGCAAATGGTTTTCTGTTTTCGATGTTTTAAATACCATCGACAGTTATCAGTACAATGCTGTAGGCTGTAGCTGTGCTATAATCACCTGCTTTTGTACTAATTTCCACAACCAATACCTGAGGAATTTAATAATAACATTCCCTCTTATAAATATTGAGGATGTTGACTTTCCATTCTTTCGATGTAAACCTAAACGTCAATAGCCCTTCTACTTTAGAAAGGGCAGAGTGTATCGTGGCATCTTCAGGCCAACCGAAGATGTCACGTAATTCGTCAATTTTATGACACCACTTCACAGACAACCAGACGATTGCCCTCAATCGTCTGGGTTAAAACCAGGGACGGCGTCACCCTTTTGCGCTATAGATAGCTTTGTCGCAACTTTACACAAATTTTCCATAACCGAAGCTAGTTTATTGAAGGTGCGACCTTCATTATGGGAGGTCGTGAGAGAGAGGATCGCATCATCTGAGGAGTTCAAAGAATCAGGAACCTTTAAAACATAACGTCCAGGTTGATGAGACATTTTCGATGAAACCTTCTCTACCACCGCTGTAAGAGAAAAATGAAAATAATTCTCGGAATATGCAACAAGACACAAAGGTGTTGGGTCTCAAAATATGCGACAGGCCACACAGATGTCAGATCTCGAAATGGAGGGGAATGACACACAGGTGTCACATCTCGAAATAGGGGGGGAAAGGACACACAAGCTCAGATCTTGAAGTAGAGGGGAAGGACACACAAGCTCAGATCCCACTTCTGATATGTAGCAACGACGTAGAATGTAGAATGTCAAAATAATAGAATAGAATAATAAAAGATACAATGAAATTCCAACGCAACACCCTGTACCATAAAATTTGTTTTACGAGGGTGATACGAAAAGAACTCTGATACACTCGAATAGTCAGGAATTGAAGAGACCACTTACTTGGTGAAAAGACGACAGGGAAGATCTGCTGGACAAGAGTTGACGGAAACAGTCGGAGACGGGCCTGTATTTTGAAAACGCTCATGAGTAATTTCCACATTCAACCGCTACATTACATGCACAAAATTACTGTTATGTTAGTCTGCTCTGATACTGATATTATCTCCCAATCAGTGCTGAGAGGCCCAGGATGCTTTCGAACTACATCAGAGGCTTCGAACATAGCTTGAGGATGATCTCAGTATTTTCTAAGATATAAGGCGCAATCCCTCAGTACCGCCACTTTGGTACTCGTCCGTTATATGTGCACACCAGAGGAGAGCGCAAACCCAAAGGTGCCACACGGACGGCTAAAAGTGTGTCTTGGCTTCACAACTGACCACACCCGCCACATCGATTTACGGCACCTTACCTACGAATGTGACTCGCAACTCATATCTGCTTAGCGATAGATCTATCTAGGTACGCACCTCTATAAATAAGTGAAGACTTTGACCTGAGAACATGCCCTACAACTGACACAGGTAGAATTAGTGCGATCTACCTCCCATATCAAGGAGAACGGTAGCTTCCTACCGCATGGAAGACCTCCAAGATATGAATCCATGAGTGCAATGGGCGGACAGCATCCTACCCTCACGAATTGTCTAATATATCTTGTTCCCAGGCCGGACAAGTACGCCAGCTAGTGATTACTGCGGACATGATGAGGTGTTTATATTACTAACCACCTTCACCGTGCTCCTCAGAAATCATCTGATTGTACCCAACTGTTTCAACTTTATCCCAGGTCATATTAGGGAGTTGAGACAGTACCCCAGGTCATATTAGGGGATCCTTAATTCATTAATTGAGCTGGAGCCAGACAGGTACGCTAATGCCAATGATTACTGCAGAGACGATGAGGTGTATTTCATCGTGCTCCCCAGCAATCCCATGATCATACCTAACTGTTACTAAGTCCCAGGTCATATTAGGGACTTAAACAGTACCCCAGGTCCCATTAGGGGGTCCTCCAAGTCAATTAAAATAGTGGGCTGGAGATAGACAGGTACGCTACTGACACTGATTACTTCGGAGAGGGTAAGGTACCCTGCTCCCAGTAATCTCACAATCATACCTAACTGTTTCAACTTTATCCCAGGTCATATTAGGGAGTTGAGACAGTGCCCCAGGTCCTATTAGGGGGTCCTCCGCAGAGATTCTACGTTAGCTACCTTGTATCTCAATATTTCAATCAATAATGGCTTCAAAGTAATGGTTAAAACATGCATGCAATGATATACGGACAAATGCAGAAATATACTCAGTGAACAACTCACCAAATTGCAACCACAAGCAAAACTCACTGAACCACGCGTCACGAGGATTGGACGGACACTGTGTTTACTTTTCTTTCATATTTTTCTCACAGGCAATAGACATAGGGCTCTTAAATCAAGACCTTCTATAAACTCTCTGTTATCTTTTGTTAAGTGCCATAATAATAAACACATGGCCAAACCCTCGTAAACATAGGCGGGTACTTACAGGGTGAGTGGTGTGCAAAATCATGGTTAAAATAACGTATGCTTACACTAGTGTTCCTCGTTCGGACGGCTTTTGGTGTTATTATCTGGGAGAGTTCACTCTATCAACTTCCGTGATAGAATCTGTAAAACAGGAACAAGTCAGCCACCCTTCTTCGATGTTCCAGGCTGTGGAGGTCCTTTGTGAGGTTAGGCGTATCGATAATTCTAATTGCTCTCTTCTGGGTAGTGTCCAGAAGCTTTAGAGAGTGCTTCGGAGCGAATCTCCACACATTGGAGCAATACTCCATATAACCACTTCCAGGTATAAATAGCTCCTAATATATGGAAATACACCCACGTATTCTGCTAACATCTCTGGCTCTCGTTTTTAACTTCTGTGCTATCTTTGTGCTGCAGCTATGGAAAAGGACATTCATTGCTGTTATCTTTATGTATATTTTAGTCATGTGTGTCCCCTTTTGTGCTGGACCATCGCGAGCTTTCTCTTATTATATCTGCAGATTTTACTATTTTAGACTTTTTTATCGTGTCGTTCAGAAAGCTAAAAAATGTCGCCAAATAAACTGTGACCATGGTAGTTTAAAGCTGCTTCCACACGACGAAAAGCATTTCAGTGATCTTTGAGTGCTCCTGATTTGTACAAAAATTCACAGTGTAGTTTTACTTCCCACACCGACAGGTGAGGGGAGTATTGTTATTGCGAGAATTTTCGATTTTGAGATAATACACTTTTTGTCGGTCTGTCTGTCTGTCGGTCTGTCTGTCGGTCTGTCTGTCGGTCTGTCTGTCGGTCTGTCTGTCGGTCTGTCTGTCGGTCTGTCTGTCGGTCTGTCTGTCGGTCTGTCTGTCGGTCTGTCTGTCGGTCTGTCTGTCGGTCTGTCTGTCGGTCTGTCTGTCGGTCTGTCTGTCGGTCTGTTTGTCGGTCTGTCTGTCGGTCTGTCTGTCGGTCTGTCTGTCGGTCTGTCTGTCGGTCTGTCTGTCGGTCTGCCTGTCGGTCTGCCTGTCGGTCTGTCTGTCGGTCTGTCTGTCTGTCTGTCGGTCTGTCTGTCGGTCTGTCTGTCGGTCTGTCTGTCGGTCTGTCTGTCGGTCTGTCTGTCGGTCTGTCTGTCGGTCTGTCTGTCGGTCTGTCTGTCGGTCTGTCTGTCGGTCTGTCTGTCGGTCTGTCTGTCGGTCTGTCTGTCGGTCTGTCTGTCGGTCTGTCTGTCGGTCTGTCTGTCGGTCTGTCTGTCGGTCTGTCTGTCGGTCTATCTGTCGGTCTGTCTGTCGGTCTTTCTGTCGGTCTGTCTGTCCGTCTGTTTGTACGCGTTTTTCTAGACGTAATTTCAGAAACCGCTGCATGGATTGTGATGAAATTTGGGCAGCGATATGCTGTGGGGTCGTAGTAGGTAATGTTCCTATAATTTGGAAAATCGGTGCATGGACGGCGGAGTAAATAGCAAAAAACAAAACATTTTAAATATTCCTTAAACTTTGTTTTTAGGCATTTTAGGGCTTTCTGAACATTTTCTACATTTTTCAGTGGGGGTGAAATTGGGGTGGTTGGGGGGTGGGGGGTTGTAAAACTGAAAAATTTGTTGTATTCATATTAGGCTGTCCACTAACCTGTGAACTAAAGACCTAGTGTCATAATACACTTTTTTAGGTCCATCCGAACATAACCTTGCCTATTACAGAAACCAAGGGCCTTAGAATTGTCTGATGTATACATGCAAATATTGCTTCTGATCGTTCTGTATTGTGTAACTAGGAAACTATTGGATTGATTTTAATAAAATTTTTACATAGTATTATTTATTACCGCTGCGAGGATGGAAAACGTTTATGGCTTTTAGAAATCGTGTCAATAATAAACTAAAAATTTAAAAAAAGTTCAAACTTCATTTTTAGATTTTTTAGGGGTTTCGTAATTTGAAAATATTTAAAAAGGAACTTAAATTGATTGTTAATCGTTATTTTTAATGAGAGTCTATTTTGCCTACTGATGATATATTTTCATATTTATAAATTTTATTTATCTTTTGATTTCTTAAACTTTTTTCTTATAACATCAAATTTGTTATTACCAAACATTTTATATAACTGTGTAAAAAGGATCTTTGATAATTTTCATTGATCCGTTGACATTAAATAAAATAAAATAAAATCACTTTATACCTTCTTTTAGGTGGGGGTAAAATTGGGGTAGTTGGAGGTGGGGGGTCACAAAACTGTTTTTTTTTTGTATTCAGAATAGGCTATCCATTGACCTGTGAAAGGAAGACCTACCGACATATCACTTTTTTTTAGTCGGGCGGGAAGTGATTCAATTACAAGGGGACCTCAGACTACAGCTTCATGCTATATGAAAATATTAAACTGGTATCACCGTAATGTGTGGGAAGTACGGGGTCAATCAACTTGACTTCATTTTTCAATCTAAGTTTGAAAATGTTACTTGTACAAAAGTGTTTATAATACATCTGCCTCCTTAGCCAAAATGATATTTCTGTCTAAGCGACAGCTAGTTCTCAGTTTTAACCTTCTGATATTTTTTCTCGAAGAAGTCAATAGACATTGACGAAAATTACAAACAGTTTTCTTGATATTCTCAGTTGCCGATCTTCCAAAATTTAATTAACAACCACTAAGGCTCCCACAAAATATCAACTTGGGTGATATCCTAGAATAACAGCTGATATGCATTAAGGGACCTGGATACACACATTTATACATACGTATTTGCCATGTTAAACACGGACTCACAATTTCTCGCATAACTCACTCTATTTTCAAACTACATATATAATATTTCAGAAGGCGATAGTTAAGACCTTAATGAATGACAAGTATTTTCTCAAAAAAGTATTTTAATGTGCAAAAAAACACGCAACGCAAAATCATACATTCTATAAATGCCTGTAATTTCAGAACCAAACACGATATCAAAAAAAGGCTAAATAGTTGCACAAGCGCAAGCTTTCTTCTTCAATTTGCTCTTCGAGTCATTACTGTAAGTTTAAAGGTAACTTCAGGACCTTAGAAATGCGAAAGTCATGTTTATAGTGACCTTTGGACCTTACCTTTGGACCTTTTGACCTTACCTTTGGTTTTTTGGACCTATCTGCCCTCATCTTACACACATACTGAAGAAAGGGAACAGGTGGCCACGCCTCCTCGCTAACACGGGAATACGTAGTTTCTTGTATTCTCAATTTCGCGCGTTATACCCTAGACCCTTAAGCGGCCCACAGACGCTCCGGAAATCCTCAGAGGAAAAACTGCACAGTCCTGGCTTCAAGGATTATCGGAGCGTATGTGGAGGTTCGCCGGACTGTACAGGCCGCCGGATGTGGAATTGAAAAACCATTCGATCGCCTGCGCAGGCCGTCTTTTGATGCCATGCTTGCTACAACTGAACTAAGCTGAGCGTCTGTGATGGAAGATGTATTCAGGCTAAAGTGCTAGGGCCTTCAGGCCACATACGCTCCGATAATCCTTGAGGCCAGGACTGTGCAGTTTTCCTCTGAGGCTTTTCGGAGCGTCTGTGGGCTGCTTTAGGTTCCCTCTATGCGATCTGCTTCAAGGATGAAAAAAAAGTGATGACTCCAGTGTATCAGGAAGTATAAATAATTATTGTTATGGAAACAGCTGAGATATAATGTATATATTTGCATTGGAAGCTTCCAGATAACTATTATTACGATGTTGATGGCTATGCAAGTTTTTTGTTAGATATAGATAACATCCTGAGTAAACAACTTGCATTTATTGACTGCAAATATCACTGTACACAAGAAACTAATTATATAATTGATAAATCGAGATATGGCGTTAAGACTTGACGTTTCACCACCACGAGTGGATGGCGTCTTCAGAAGCTATCTCACTTCGGCGACTTCCAAAATACTGACGGCTGGTGGATCTGCACCTGTATTTATATCTGTTAACGGTGACGTGGCCCAACCAGGTAGCCCCGCCCCCTCGCGATATGGTCATGTGTTCAGGTCCTTTAGGATGGGTACCCATGACCAGTTGACTTTCTGTATTTCTTCTTTTCTATAGGAATTATTATGATGCCTTTGTATTTCGATGGCTTCTCTGTGGAGTCTGGCATGGTATAAAGACGTTGCGGCAAGAACCTGAATTTCTTCAAACTTGATCCTGTGACCTTCCTCCTTAACCGCAAATTTATCTAACAGTTAACCATTAACTTCCAGATAAATATTCACAATCATTCATGACTGTTTTAAGGTTATTTTAAAAATCATTTTTTACTTCTTAGTCCAATGTTCTTTAAAAGCGTGTTTTTAAGTTTTTTAAAATTATATTTATTTTTACGAGGGTTACTCTATATTTCCGGAAGAATTCTTTCTGTCTGCTCTATATTTATTTTTGTTTATTTAGTTAATTTTATCAGTAAAGCGGATCTTTTTTGTTTTTTTGCGCTGAATTTATTAATGAAGATGAACATTTTTTTTTCATCAATGTTCATAGCAGAACCATTACCATTACTGTATTTTAGAATCACTGCGAAAGGATAAGTGTCTGTGCACATTAGATTTGAAACGCTGCAAGTTATAGCCATCGGGAAGCCAATACCCCGGCTGCACACAGCATCGAAATTCTCCAAAAGACGGAATTCTGGAGGAGTAGGGACCTCGACCTAGTAAGGATGAGCTCGCAGAGCCTCTCTAGCGTTCTTCGTTCGGACAACCTTCGGTATTATTATCTGGGAGAGCTCACTCGGACATCTTCCGTGATAGAATCCGTAAAACAAGAACAGTTCAGCCACCTTTCTTCGATGTTCTAGGCTATGGAGGTCCTTTCTGAGGTTAGGAGTACCAATTAGTCTAACTGCTCTCTTCTGGATAGTGTCTAGAAGCTTTAGAGAGTGCTTCGGAGCTCATCCCCACACTATGGTTGGATCTGTGCCTTGTAGAGCAGCAGTAGTTGCTCTAGTGTGTACAGCTTCCTACAGCGGAACACAACTCCAAGCTTCTGGGATGCCGTCTTAGCAATACGGACGACGTGGTCGTGCCAGGGCATGTTACTTTTGATGTTGATGATAAAAAATAAAATTACATAGCATAGTCAAGGCGGCACCATTTTTACGTTATTTCGAATATTCAACAGAAGAATAGGTAAAAAAATTACCTATAACAGGACGGCAAGACAAAAATGTAGATTTTTTAATATACAGGGTGTTTCATAAGTTGGGACTTTTTTTCATACAGGGCCAGCGGATAGTACTCGCGAAAATGAGTGTTCTTTTCGCAGTAACATATAAACGAAATATTTAGAGAAAACAAGGTACTGACCATCAAAGAAATCCTCAATTCTAAGTCCGTCCCTGGGCAATGGCTCACCATGTCATAATATCACAACAAACAGGGCAGCGCTAGCGGTGCCGATGCCGGTGAGAAAACACTAAAACAGGCAGTTAGTCATACGTCGCGTTGCTGTGGCATAGTGTACGACAGTGCTTGGCTTGCTACATCTGACGATCGGACTTTAAAAACAACAACAATGGCGCACGCTTATAACAATAATGAACTGGTGGACATGATTTTGATGTACGGTGAGTGTGGTGAAAATACCGCTGCGGTTTCGCGAGTGTATGTCGATCGTTTCCCTAACCGTACTCACCCTGCACCTCGTCGATTTGTCTCGCTCGTGCAAAGAGCTAGAGACACAGGATGTCTGAATCCACATTGGTGGACACGCTGGAAGACCTAGACAACGTCGTATGATCCAAATTGAAGAAGACATCGTAAGTCGTACTTTTACCTGTAAAACACCTGCGACAGGACCGCACTTACAACTTCGTAGCAACCAAATAGTGAGTTCTTGCTTGCAATTTTTTTTTACTGTTTTGCTGCTGGTTCACCGTGCATTAGCTTTGCCGTTTCAAGGACTGTTGCTTCTAAAGAGCAAAGTCCCAACTTTTAGAACACCCTATGTGACGTATAAAATCGCACAAGTTCCTCTCAGACAAAACTCAAAATCCGCCGCTGTTAGTCTAGCATATGTTTTGACCGCGAGGTTTGAAAAAAAGAACCGTCTAAAGATAGTTGATGTGTACCTTATCTATGACCTTATGATGTTAAATAATTTTGATGATGAATAGCACAACAAAGTATGTATATAAAAGGTTACAGCAAAGGGTATAATCTCGTATTTTGTAAAAAGGTGTTCAACAAGACTAGTCAACATGAAATTGTATTTTGTGATTTTGTGCGTTTCTGTCGTTTATGGTAAGATTAATCATAGAATGTTAGGTCTTGCAACTGAGTTGGAATGAGGATTCGATATTATTAGATCGAAAAAGACTGTAATTTATAATAATAATAATAAAATGTCTTTATTAATTCTCCAACATGAGGCGAATTTTAGCCAAATGGCTACTCTACCACTTAACCTCGTGAAGGAGGGTGCAAAAATTTACATACATTTATAAAAAAAATTATAGTTTGTACTTTAATATCATGTTGCTCTACATATAATGATAAAAAAATGACATATAACCAATTGAAGATAGCAGTACATAATACCTACTCTTAATATCATAGATGGAGGTAAAGAATGTGGTACTACTCATAAACTTCTTAAAAACTCACTTTTGACATACTTCTTGAAAGATAATAGGTTTATGGCCTTTGAACCTTGATTGATGTTATTGTAATGTTTCACAGCATTATAAATAAAAGATTTCTGATATGAGGAGGTATTATGACTAGGTATTTTAAGGAGATGGTTATGTCTTTAATTTCTAGAAACGATGTCTCCACGTGGTATAAGCTTATTGACAAGATATGCAGGTTTATTGGTTGTTACAAGTCTGTGTACAAAAACAATTAAAAGATATTTATACTGAACGTGTAGTGATAGCCACCTCAAATCCCTTATTTTAGACGAAACATGATCATATTTACGCAAACCAAATACGAACCTACAACAATAATTGTTTTGAAGTTTTTGCAATCTGTATCTCGTTAAGCAGTCTAGGTAAGGATAATAAAGCACCATTGAGTAATTGAATTTAGATAGAACTGACCAGTTTCTTACGGGTCTTGAAGTTCAAAATATGACGACTGGAATATAATAACCTCAGACAAATGTATGCTGCTTTAGACATATTGGTACAGTGCTATTTAAACTATAGGTTGGAGTCTACAGTAACACCTAAATTTGCATCATTGAGTAATTGAATTTAGACAGAACTGACCAGTTTCTTACGGGTCTTGAAGTTCAAAATATGACGACTGGAATATAATAACCTCAGACAAATGTATGATGCTTTAGACATATTGGTACAGTGCTATTCAAACTTTAGGTTGGAGTCTACAGTAACACCTAAATTTGCATCATTGAGTAATTGAATTTAGACAGAACTGACCAGTTTCTTACGGGTCTTGAAGTTCAAAATATGACGACTGGAATATAATAACCTCAGACAAATGTATGATGCTTTAGACATATTGGTACAGTGCTATTCAAACTTTAGGTTGGAGTCTACAGTAACACCTAAATTTTTTGAAAAATCAACAACAGGAACTATAGCTCCGTATCTCTATGTCCATTACTTTATGCCGATTCTCATACCTAATTTTTGGAGGTTACCCCATCATTTCCTACTCTTCCTTATTAAAAATTTATCGCTGATCCAAAGTTGTACTCAGATTAGCATTACTACCTCGCACTCTAACTTAAAAAATATTTTCGCAACTATGCAGATCTGCACGGAAGGCAAAATCGTTTACTTTCAAAGTGGCAAAAAATTCGGAACAGAGGCCGAATTTGTGATCAATCTCCCAAAATTACCCAACAACATTATTAAAAATAGAAGCAATACCTCGCTGTTTTTGAACGGATGCTTGAAATAATAAGGGTTAATACTAATGGCGAAATTTAAGGGAAAACCTTTTATTGAAAACCTCTTTCCCTCCAAGTTACAATTCCTTTGCCGGTGTTTTGAGTTCAGCCTCAGCTAAAAAAGATCAAATTTTTTCAGACCCTCAGATAGTCAAGTTCACCCTAAATATCCAAAATCGTTATCTGCCTTCCTATCAGGAAGAAATCTCGTACGGTGTATAGGTTGAGGGTGCCAATTTCAAATCCAGTGGTTATTTTGAGTGTCAGCCTCAGGTAAAGACAGTAAAAAATTTTCAGACCCTCGGATATCCAAGTTCACCTCCAAAATCGGTATCAGGCTTCCTCTCAGGACGTAATCTCGTATCTTATATAGTTTGAGGATGCCAATTTCAAATTTGGCCGTTGTTGTTTTGAGTCAGCCTCAGATAAAGAATGTCAAAAATTTCCAGACCCTCCGATATTCAAGTTCATCCTAAATATCTAAAATTGTTATCTGGCTTCCTATCAGGAAGAAATCTCGTACGGTGTATAGGTTGAGGATGCCAATTTCAAATCCAGTGGTTGTTTTGGGTTTCAGCCTCAGGTAAAGAAAATCAAAAATTTTCAGACCCTCAGATATACCCAAGTTCTCCCTAAATATCCAAAATCGTTATCTGGCTTCCTATCAGGACAAAAACTCGTATCTTGTATAGCTTGAGGGTGCCAATTTTAAATCTGGCCGTTGTTTTGATTTTCAGTTTCAGATAAAGAAGATCAAAAAATTGTAGACCCTCGGATATTCAATTTCACCCTAAATATCTAAAATTCTTATCTGGCTTCCTATCAGGATGAAAACTTGTATCGTGTATAGTCTGAGGATGCCAATTTCAAATCCGGCCGTTGTTTTGTGTTTCAGCTTCAGATAAAGAAGATCAAAAAATTGTAGACCCTCGGATATTCAAGTTCACCCTAAATATTTAAAATCACTATATGACCTCTTATTAGGACGAATACTCCTATGGTGTATAGTTTGAGGGTGCCAATTTCAAATCCGGCCGTTGTTTTGTGTTTCAGCTTCAGATAAAGAAGATCAAAAAATTGTAGACCCTCGGATATTCAAGTTCACCCTAAATATTTAAAATCACTATATGACCTCTTATTAGGACGAATACTCGTATGGTGTATAGTTTGAGGGTGCCAATTTCAAATCCGGCCGTTGTATTGAGTTTTAGCCTCCGGTAAAAAAGATCCAATGCACGAGTTTTTGTCCTGATCGAGAACCAAAAACTTTGCTTGATTCGCCTTTTTTTTGAACAAATCGGGAACTTTTTCGACTTTTTCAACTTTTTCGACTTTTTCGACTCTTATACATGATTTTGGGATAGTAGGTACCTCATAATTTCTTACTGTTTCTAATAATATCATGAATTAATTTTTCTTATCTGATTTCCACAGCTGAAAAGGATTCTTCTTCAGAAGAAATAGATTTAAGCTTCTTAGAGAACTTTATCGCCTTCAAGGACCACAAACACATTCACAACGCTCAAGACATTCTCAATAAGACCCAAGAGAAGTGCCCTAACCTGAAAACTGACTCAAAGGTAATCGAACACTAGAAATAGTACATAATATTAATGAAAGAATACATAAAATCAGTGAACTTCAACAATAAGTTTTTTGAGATAATTATGAATCGATAATACAATAAAAGGTCTTGGGTTCAAGTTCCAATCATGAGGATCTCTACTTTTTCGGGCTTCCAGACTTTATCTAGCATCACGAACTTCAACAAATTAGACTTGTTTAAAAGTAAATTATATTTTTTATTAGTAAAATTGAGGTTTTGAATTAAAGTACTTTTTTGTGATAAATGGAAAGATCATATATAAGTTTTATAACAAAACTGTTTTTGTTTTCTTTTTTTTCGCAATAATTCAAAAGTTATATCAAAATAAAAATGGGTTTTTGAATCGAGTACCGAAAACACGCCGACGGCTTCCGAACCCGTGTGACGTCACCATGGCAGTAAGGACCGCCTTTGACCAACGACGTCCTACTCCGATACTAGATTATAGATTCCCAGCCAGTCGCGAAAATACGTACTGCTAAATTGGTAACTAGTGTATATTAGTATGTTATAGTGTATGTTGCAACACAATCGATGAATGAAGTTTGTAGCTCGAGATGAAGTCTACGATCGAAATAAATATGTTTTTGAATGTTTGAAGTTGAAGTTAGATTACAGAATCCAGTAAGTAAGTACCTAATCAAATATGTTTCGTTGAAAAGATCTCCTCAATCGAAGGATGGCCCAGTGGTTAGAGAGTCCGCTAGTGGATCGCAGGGTCTTTGGATCGAAACCAGGCCTTCCAACTTTTTTTTACCTATTTTTTTATCCAAAATTTAATTGATGTGCTTTTTGCACTTGGTACGCACATTTTTTCTACGATCAATATAAATATGTGTTTGAAACAAATTTTGTTAGACTTATCACTTGCACTGCACAGTGCAAAAACTAAGTACAGGAGGCGGTGGACAATTCAAAAAATCAGTGGAAATGAGGTTTGTCCGTCAATATCAATCGCCATTAATTTTTTTTAAATGTAACAGTTGGTTAATAAAACAAAATCCCTTAATCCATTCAATCCATTCATTTTTAAGTTTTTTAATGTAAAAAAAGTAACTCAGACTCGTAATCACATTCTGTTTATCACTTGGTATTATTATTTATTTAACTTTGGGCAATGAAGCTTAACAATATTAAATTTTCATAAAAATTTAACAAGCACTATGCAGTGCAAGTATTATGTCTAACAAAATTTGATTCAAACACATATTTATGGGTTTCGATCCAAAGACCCTGAGATCCACTAGCGGACTCTCTAACCACTGGTCCATCCTTCGATTGAGATCTTTTCAACGAAACATATTTGATTAGGTACTTACTTACTGGAATCTGTAATCTGACTTCAACTTCAAACATTCAAAAACATTTATATCGATCGTAGACTTCGTTTCGAGCTGCAAGCTTCATTCATCGACTGTGTTGCAACAAATATACACTAGTTACCAGTTTAGCAGTACGTATTTTCGCGATTGGCTGGAAATCTAGAATCTAGTATCGGAGTAGGACGTCGTTGGTCAAAGGAGCATCCTTACCGCCATGGTGACGTCACACGGGCTCGGGAGCCGTCGGCGTGTTTTCGGTACTCGATTCAAAAACCCATTTTTATTTTGATATAACTTTTGAATTATTGCAAAAAAAAGAAACCAAAAACAGTTTTGTCATAGAACTTATATATGATCTTTCCATTTATCACAAAAAAAGTACTTTTTTTCTCAATTCAAAACCTCGATTCATCATTGTTAGTCAGAGCGGTCCGGTGGACCTTTGCTCTTAGTTGCGGTCATGTCGGTCGATCGGTCTGTCAGGTCTGGTTACCTAGAGACCAGACGGAGTCATGGAGAAGTAAGGGAAGAAAAAGAGAGCAAGGAAGGAGAAGAGCAAAGAGGAGGAAGTGTGTCGGTTGGAGGGTATAGCTTGACATAGACGATTTGAGTTCGGTAACTTTTGGGTTTAACCAACAGGGTTAATTTTGAGGTTCGATATCTAAAAGGGCAAACGCTTTGTTGTTTCCAGAATTGCACGATTTGATTTTGGTCACAGTGCGAGCAGCGGCCTTGTGTGCTTGCGAACTTGCTCGACTGTGTAGACCACTGACTCGCGCAACAGAGGGTTGCTGTGCGATTCCGCTTGACTATAACGTCGTTGCGCCTGTTGTTTAATGTAATCCCTCAAGTAAGGGATGTCAAGGTCCCTGTGAAAGGTTTCGTTAGAGACATACCATGGGGCGTCAGTAATTGTGCGCAATGTCCTGCTCTGCAAAACCTGCAGGTTTTGCATGTGCGTATTGGCGAGGAAACACCAAGCCGCACATGCGCTGGTCTAATAATAATCTTGTAAAGTCGAATTTTATTCACCAAACTCAATTTTGAAGTTCTGCATAACATATGGTAGAGAACATGCCCTCAACAAGTTAAAAAATAATAGAGCTACAGGCATTGATGCTATTTCTGAAGAAACCTTAAAATGCTTGGGTGAAGACGGCATCTCTCTTTTATATAATATTTGTAAGAGGGTCAAGTCCTCCGGTGTTTACCAGATGAATGGTGCACATCCATTTTTGTTCCACTTCATAAAAAAGGATCTCCAACAAATCCAGATAATTATCGCCTACTTTCGTTAATCTCTCATGCAAGCAAGGTTCTACTATATATTTTACAGTCTCGTTTGGAGGGTTTTATTGGCTGGCAAATTTCTTAGGCGCAGGCAGGTTTCGTAAAAGGACGCGGTACGCGTGAACAGATCTTAATCTTAAGACAGATTATTGAAAAAGCCAGAGAGCATTATTTTTCCGTTTTTATCTGCTAAGGCGTGTGATAACGTAAAGTGGCCTAAACTGTGGGAAATCCTTATCTCCATGGGAGTCCCTTACCACTTAGTATTTCTCATACAGCAACTCTTATGAGTCTAGCTCAGCTCGTGTAAGAATTGATGGTAACCTGTCTGGTCAAACAGCAACCAGAAAAGGAGTTCGTCAGGGATGCGTATTATCTCCGATTTAACATTTACTCTGAATTTGTGATGAGACAGGTATTGGACAACTGGAATGGCGGTATAACTATTGGCGGAAGCAAAATATCTAACTTAAGATTTGCTGACGATACAACCCTTATTGCTGCTTCTCAGGAAGAACTAGTAGCTGTATTGAACGTTTTAGAACAACACAGTGCAGCATATGGTCTTGGTATTAACTACAACAAGACCAAGGCTATTATCGTAGATAGAGAGCATGACAATCATCGAGAACTAAAGTCAATAGGCCTTTGTGAGGTAGTTCAAAGTTTTGTGTACCTCGGTTCTTTGATTGACAATTCAGGTAGCTGTGAGAATGAGATTCGACGGCGCATTCAACAGGCACGGGTGGCCATGACAGAGCTTACTAAAATATGGCGTGACCATAACATCACTAAAGCTACCAAAACGTCGCTGGTTCAGTCTCTTGTGTTCTCCATATTTTTGTATGCCTCGGAAACTTGAACTGTTAAAAAGGCAGATCGAGCTCGCGTAGATGCTTACATTCTTGGGACATATTCACAGTAAATCGCGAACGATGGCGAGCTACAGTTCTCAAAACTATTGATAATATTCGTGTCGGCAATACTCTAGCTCTGACTTAATGCATTTTACGAGTTCACAACATATCTGTTAAGACATTGTGACTATAATGATGATGAGGGTAGAGTTGACGAAAACGTAATGTGGAATTTTATTTTTAACGCTTGAGTGTGATTTTTTATTAGTCTTGACGTGTTTAATTTGGAAATTTGGTACCCATCACAGTTTGTCTCAAACGTGGTAACTTTCTTCCAGGACGTCATAGAGAAAGTTGTACAATGCATCGATAAGATCGAGATAGGATCCAACACAATGTGTACCACCATAGGACAGAACCTTCCGAAATGCACCAAACCCATTGTGGACCTGTTGACGCCGTGCATTGAAGAAAAATACCAGTACATGATTCCACTGACTTTCAAACTCATCACAGGATTCGTGCAAGGAGCTTGTGATTCAACCGTTGAAGAACTATTAGGTTGGTTTAAGTTTAAGATTGGACCGGGTGATTCCTCATACTACTCCACCCCTCTGAACTTTTTTATTTGAAAAGATAGAAAAAAGTTTTTAAATGAAGGTTTCATAGTTTTTTCTTGACCTTCAGAATCTGATAAGAAAAAAAAAATGAAAAAATAATAAAAAATATTTTTTTCGTATGAAGTTATATTTTTTTGAATGGAACACCCTGTATATTATATCACGGAAAGAAAGGACATAAACAATTTAGAAATTTAGAAACCTTGAAGCCTAATATTTTGAAAAAACCTTTGAAATAAGGTGAACGAAGCCTATATTTTTAAGAACAAGAGAAAAATATATTTTTTTCCGTGATATAATTATAGAGGATCTCCAATTTAAAAAAAGACAACTTTATGCGAAAAAAAGGATTTTTTATTATTTTTTCTTTCTGTTCGTATCAAATTCTAAATGAGAAGAGAAAACTACAGGGTGTCCAGTTAGTGTGTAATTCTTCGATATCTCGCAAGGTATACCTGATAGAAGAAAATGTCAAATACAAGAGTTATTTGGTTAGTTAAGACGCATATTCTAAAAATATTTTGAAATATACAGGATGTTGCGGGAAAGTAGGATAGTGATCAACTTTATTTTTTTATTTGGAACTATAACTTTTTCTTAAATTCTTCTAGTGTCCATCATTGATCTCTATTCAACCCTAAAATGTTTTTGGAATTGATTGCGACGTTGCCAAGTTATAATTTATTATCTATTAATTTCCGGATTTGCAAGGTCACAAGTAATACGTCCAAATTGATATACTCCTTCAACTTTTCTCAATAATATTATACAGCGAGTTACTTGAATATTAAGTGGATATTATTCTGGATGTTACCAGCAATTTGTATCTACAAGGTGTTTTTGGCAGAATTTTAAATTACGGCAAATTGAAGGTCATTTTACTTTGCTTTTTCAAATGTAACACCCTGTATTTTTTATTTTAAATCGAAATGTCTACTAATACCCTATCTTGCCTTGCAATATTTTTTCTTCGCGTTTGCGACGTTGCCAATTTATAAATTATTTCTCCAAATTTTTAAACAAATATCCCCGATTCTAATTTATTTTAAATAGAATCCTCTACTTACTTTTATTGCAGTGAATTGCGCATGTCGAATTTAGTAAGATCTCACAATTTCAAAATTTTGTTTCTATTAATTACTGAGATACGGCAACACCGCTTTTTCAGTAAACGGTCCCGGAACGCTTAAATATTTCCAAAACTGCCACAGCTGTAGAGGTGAAATTCAATACTTGGGGGTTCTTGAACATACAGAATTCAAAAACACAAGTGTTGTCAGATTTACCAATTTTACGTCATAATTTTGAATGGAATGCCCTATTTATGAAGTCTAACGTAAAAGTGGTAAATCTGACAACACTGATGTTGGCGTTTTTGAATTCTGTGTGTTCAAAAACCCCCAGGTATTGAATTTCACCTCTCCAGCTGTGGCAGTTTGGGAAATATTTAAGCGTTCCGGTACTGTTTACTGAAAAAGCGGTGTTGCCGTATCTCAGTAATTAACAGAAACAAAATTTTGAAACTGTGAGAGCTTACTAAATTCGACATGCGCAATTCACTGCAATAAGGATAAGGAGAGGATTCTATTTAAAATAAATTAAAGTCGGGGATATTTGTTTAAAAATTTGGAAAAATAATTTATAACTTGGCAACGTCGCAAACGCGAAAAAGATATTACAAGGCGGGATAGGGTATTAGTAGATATTTTGATTTAAAATAAAGAATACAGGGTGTTACATTTAAAAAAATAAAGTAAAATGGCTTTTAAGTTGCCGGAATTTAAAATTCTGCCAAAAACACCCTGTAGATACAAATGGCCGGTGACATCCAGAATAATATCCACTTAATATTCAAATAACTCGCTGTGTAATATTATTGAGAAAAGTTAAAGGAATATATTAATTTGGACGTATTACTTGCGACCCTGCAAATCCGGAAATTAATAGAAAATAACTTATAACTTGGCAACGTCGCAATCGATCCCAAAAATATTTTAGGGTTGAATAGAGATCAATGATGGAAACTAGAAGAATTTAAGAAAAAGTTATAGTTCCATATAAAAAAATCAAGTTGATCGCTATCCTACTTTTTCGCAACACCCTGTATATTTCAAAATATTTTTAGAATATGCGTCTTAGGTAACCAAATAACTTTTGTATTTGACATTTTCTTCTATCAGGTATACCTTGCGAGATATCGAAGGATTACACACTAACTGGACACCCTGTATAAAACTCTCATATATTCTCTCATTTCTACTTCTTCAAATAAAAAAGATAGGAGGGGTGGCAAGGTATGAGGTACAAGAGCTCGAACATAATTACTACTAGTAGGTACCTGTTTGCTAATGCCATATCAATTTTTAGAGCTTATAAATCCTTGCGTTTTCAAATTTGATGAAGAAGAAGAGAACAAAATCGATTCGTGTAAGAAAGTCAATGAAAAGATCAAAGACGATCATGTTCCAACCAAAGAGGAGCTTTGCGGGTAAGTACTTCATTTGAAATTGGAATATTAATTTTTGATAGCACCGTCACTGTTAAGAACTGTCTCAAATTCCGGAAACTGACTCCACATTCAAAATATACTCAAATTTTTGAGGTCTTTCAGATATTCAGATTTACCTAAAAAATTGAAAACCTTTATTTGGCTTCCTATTAAGATCAAACATCATGTTTTGGATAATTTGACGATGCTGATTACAAATGCGATCGCAGTGTTGGGTTTCAGTTTCGTTTGACGAAAGTTAAAAGTTTCAGATATCTCACCTTTCAGGTTTTCACCTAAAAGGTTGAAAATCTGTATTTGGATTTCTATCGAGATCGAACCTCGTGTTTTGGATAATTTGGGGGCGCTGATTACAAATGCAGTCGCAGTTTTCGGTTTCAGTTTCGTTTGACGAAAATAAAAAATTTCAGATCTTTCAGATCCTCAAGTTTGCCCGAAAAACCAAAAATCATTGTGTGGCTTTCTATTAAGATGAAACCTCGTGTTTTGGATAATTTGGGGGTGCTGAATACAAATCCGGTCTCAGTTTTAGGTTTCAGTCTCGTTTGACAAAAATCAAAAATTTCAGATCTTTCAGATCCTCAAGTTTGCCCAAAAAATCGAGAATCTTTGTTTGGCTTTCTATTGAGATGAAACCTCATGTTTTGCGTAACTTTAAGTTGCTTATTAAAAATACGGTCTCAATTTTAGGTTTCAGTCTCGTTTGACGAAAAACTAAAAATTTCAGATCTTTCAGATCATCAAATTCGCCCAAAAAATCGAAAATCTTTGTTTGGCTTTCTATTGAGATAAAACCTCGTGTTTTGCGTAACTTAAGGTTGCTTATTACTAATCTGGTCTCAATTTTAGGTTTCAGTCTCGTTTGACGAAAATCAAAAATTTCAGATCTTTCAGATCATCAAGTTCGCTCAAAAAATCGAAAATCTTTATTTGGCTTTCTATTGGAATGAAACCTCGTGTTTTGCGTAACTTGAGGTTGCTTATTACAAATCCGGTCTCAGTTTTAGGTTTCAGTCTCGTTTGACGAAAATCAAAAATTTCAGATCTTTCAGATCATCAAGTTCGCTCAAAAAATCGAAAATCTTTATTTGGCTTTCTATTGGGATGAAACCTCGTGTTTTGCGTAACTTGAGGTTGCTTATTACAAATCCGGTCTCAGTTTTAGGTTTCAGTCTCGTTTGACGAAAATCAAAAATTTCAGATCTTTCAGATCATCAAGTTCGCTCAAAAAATCGAAAATCTTTATTTGGCTTTCTATTGGGATGAAACCTCGTGTTTTGCGTAACTTGAGGTTGCTTATTACAAATCCGGTCTCAGTTTTAGGTTTCAGTCTCGTTTGACGAAAATCAAAAATTTCAGATCTTTCAGATCCTCAGGTTTGGCAAAAAATTGAAAATCTTTATTCTGCTTTCTATTAAGATAAAACCTCATGCTTTGCATAATTTGGGGGTGCTGATTACAAATCAGGTCGCAGTTTCAGCCCAGTTTGACAAAAATCAAAAATTTCAAATCTATCAGACCCTCAGGTTTGAGTCGAAACTCAATGATGTCTATATACGAGGGTTGCTCACACATGTTGGCGCACTGATGATCGCTAATAAGCGTGAAACAGCTGTCTGCGTACTAATGGATTGACGGAGATATAGAGCAGCCCTCGTATATCGACTTTAATGTGCGTAGCATATAGAACCCGCTCTCTCTTGTGGCTAAAGCGGACGAGCCGTGTCGTTCCACCAAAAAGTCTGCTGCTGTTAGCAGTGATTTTCTTTGGTTGCCGTTACCTTCGGGTACCAGATGGCGCACCGGCAGACCCTTTCTGTCGTCTGCTCAATGATGTCTTTTTCAACGCCCTACGTATTTTTCAGAATGAGAGCTGACGGCGATGACTGTCTCAAGAAACTGACAGACACTTGCAAAAACCCTCTGACGAAGAAAGTGAGCATGAGATTCTCCGGATTGGCTGACAATATCATAGCCGAACAGTGTGCTGCATGAAAAGCCTACTATCAATAACGCAACAATTTTTATATATATTTTTGATAAATAAAGCATTTCTTGTTAACAACTTCTTCTTATTTGTCCCGCCAAAGAGAACTTTAAATGTTGTCACGACGGCCTCTTTTTCTTCACACCAAGAATCAAACAGGACGTAACTTTCACCGTTTTACTTCACAACTGAATACAATATCTCTTAACCTTATATGAGCTACAACTCAACTCACTCAACTATACTCAACTACTCCCGCCACGCTACCCGTGGCGCCTTATACAGGGTGTCCCAAAAAATAGTGTCAAGCGGAAGTCCAGAGATAGAGCACACCTAGAAGTATCTGAATCACCCCCATATATGTTATGCAATTTTTTTTAGTTTCCGAGTTATGAATTTTTTTCTGAATTTTAGAGAATTCTCTACCTTGACAACTTGAAACTGTTCCAAAAGAAAAATTAAAAGACTTTTCCAAATTCTCTTTTTTGCTAATTAATCTTTAAGAGTTTACTGTTTATATATAAACGAATCGGCTTAGTAGGTCTGATGAAAGTTGTGAAAATTATAGCGTAAAGTGAAAAATTTACGTTCTGTTAATTATAAATTAGATTTTCGACTCGCAATTAAAAATCTAAAGAGGTGATTTCATGATTTCTATGCAGATCTAAAGACTTCTTCAGACTCTCAGCTATCATAATCATTAAAAAAAAGGAGTACTTAATGGGGCTACTTTGGCTCCAATCGACCTTCAACGACAAGAGGTGGAGATTTCCTGAAATTAGCGATGGGATTTTAAATGAAACAATAACTAATTTTAGGGCGCTAATAGCAGAATGATTGTCAGTGCCGCAATAAGAAACATTCAGTGCGACCAGAATATCAATAGATGACCACCTGTGTCACTTTGCTAAGATTTTTTTTACATATACTACTTTTTTTCAATGACTGTGATATCTGAAACACTGAAGAAGTTTTTAAACTTGCTTAGAAATCATGAAATCACCTTTTTGGATTCTTAATTGCGAGTCGAAGATTTAAGCCATAATTATCAGATCAAAAAATTTTTATGACTGTCATCAACGTTACGAAGCCGATTATTTTATGTATGAACAGTAAACTATTGGAGATTAATTACCAAAAAAGATAATTTGGAAAAGTCTTTTAATTTTTCTTTTAGAACAGTTTTATGTTGTCGAGGAAGAGAATTCTCTAAAATTCAGACAAAAATTCATAACTCGGAAACTACAAAAAATTGCATAACATATATGGGGGTGATTCAGATACTTCTAGGTGTGTTCTATCTCTGAACTCCCGCTTGACACTATTTTTTGGGACACCCTGTATACACTTCATAGAACCATCTAGAGAGTTCGAGACATCCAGATGACATTCTAGAACGCCCATCCATCATTCCCGAAAACTCTAGACGATTCGATGACGTTTACACGTCAAAGATCTAACCTAAGTAGGCATGCACAGTAGCGGCAGTTAGAAGCGTTGGAGTGCGTTGGCCAGCGCCGAGTCCCCTCGGCAGGTAGAAGCAGGCCGGCGCCGGTTCCGCACGCAGTCAAACACACCAGTGCATGGTACAGTGAAAACAGACAAGAAGATGAGTACAAAGATTGGCCAGTCGCATCTAGGACACGGTATAGGAAACACGCAATAAGGGTTCAAAATGTTGCCCATTATTGGCAAAACAATGAGGGACAGTAACAAAAACACTAGAAATGATTCCCATGAGGGGCTAGAGGGTACAATGGGGTGAAATAGTTTTTGGTTAAAAAGTTGTCTCTGGACAAATATTTTGACGTGTCTTGGCGTTTTTTCGTTTAATCAGCGGTTTGTGTGAGTTTGTCAATCAGATGAACATGTGACTGATACTGTACATGTTCAATTAAAGAATTTATATTATACAATTTAAATAAGCTTATTTCAATCATTAATTGAGTGCTGTAATTATTCTTGTGCCTATCAATCACTTTCTTGTAAATTCTTTCATCATCACTTTTTTTCTGTCTTATTCTTGTGTATATACATACTCCATGACCATCACTTTTAGTTGTTTCCATCCAGTATATGACACACACAAGCTTTCAGCTTAGGTGTCTACTCGTATTTTTGTTTCCATTTTTTCAATGTAAACTTTTTCTACAACTGTGTCAATTACTGCATCTGCTTTTATTTTTTGAAATTGTCAAACAAGTTTGTTTTGATACTTATAATCACACGGTGTTTTTACAATTTTAGTTGTATTATTTTTGAGATTGTATGTATGAAATAAATAAATAAATATGTATGAAATAAAGTAAATAAAATAAAATAAATTCTTGTGCGCGTCTTATTAAGGACGCTATCTACTCTGGTAGAGACTGTTTGAATCACTTTGTAAACAAGTTTTTGGTATCAAAAGGTAGAAGTGTTGTATCATTTTGGCGCTAAATTGAGATATGACCGCCGCATGACTGATTTGTTTGGTTTGGGAATTATTGTGGCACCTAATCTATATCTAGTGTTGTGGTTGTGTATAAATGTGTTATGCTCATTTGAGTATACCTATGATACTGAGTGATAGTACTTAGTAAATACAATTGCCAAACGTTATATATTTTGGTCTCGTAATATCATTGGTCGGCTACATTGTTATTTTGTTAATATCGAATTATATATCGAATATCAGACGTAGTTAAAGTATATACAGAAGAATATATACAGTTTGAACAGGAATGCCTAATACCCCATTATCTCGGGCTAGAAAATGTTTAAATATTATCTCTATAATTTTGAGCACTGTAGCTCGCCATCGTTCGCGATTTGTTGTCAGTTTAGTGGCGCTCTTGACACTCATATCCAGCAACTGTTTCGTCGTATCCACCCAGCGTGTATGGGGACGGCCACGGCGCCGCCCACTCGGGGCATGACCCTGAACTACAAGTTTCTCCATATTATCGCTTCTGTGTATATGTCCGAAGAATGTAAGCATTCTCGTCGACACAATGGAGGATAGTCTCTTTGGATTCGAGGCAATTCGAGATAAATTTGTTAAATATTTTGCAGAACACCTCTTATCTTATCTATCACCACAACATTTATAAAAAATTTCTTGATGTATTACCTCAGTTCCAAGCTTATGAATATATCCAAATAAATATTGTATATAAACTAACCGTCTACTTTCATAACCGCACCTATTTCTTTCCAATATTTTTCTATCGCAGTGCGGCTATAGTGCAGCTTGTGTCTTTTATCCCAAATAGGGATTTGCGCAAACACCGAAGCTATAAGTAACTCTTTATCGATACTCATCTTCGACTGGCACAGACGAAACCAGGTAGCAAACTAAATTTCTGTTACTACAAAGGCGTTCCAGCGGGCTTCCGACGCTGGTAAGCGGTCGAAAGCACAGTTGAGCAGGTTAGCCTGCATGCGGTACCTGCACGCCTTCGCACGTTGTTGCACGTGCACTAAAAAGCCCCACTGTGCTTGCGCACTAACACTGACTTTATATCATGCATGTCAACTATACTGCATTCACTGAAGAAAGTAGTAAAATATTATTTCAAATCTATATTTTGGAGCTTTACTCGGATAAATCGAACTTAATGTTTCTGTTTATAATAACATCACTGCTCTCAGTATGCAGTCTTGTAGACGGTGTGCATATAACCCTTGACCATACAATAAAAATTTACATATATTGTGCATGGTTACTCCGTTTGTTCGGTGGATAAAATATAATACACAATACACGAATATCATAATATACAGTATGTTGCAATATCTATTCCAAGTTTTCGGAAACTTCTCATTTCATCTTCAGGACTGCATCTCAAGGTTCGCAAAGGGCTTGGATGGCTGAGTGTCAATATTTGGGTAACAGAACCCTAACCCCATATTCTATAATTTCTAGCTAAAAAATTAATTGAAAACAAGCAAGGGGGACATTAACGAAGCTTAGAACAACTTAGCAACTTTCAAAGAATACCACAGACTTGCTCCTGTGCAACGGTAGCATAGCCTTTTGTTTTATCGTTCCAGAAAGTCATTAGAGACGGCCTCCACTAAAAAGTTCGCCAGCACTTCTAGTTAGCATTGTCTCAGCTATTAATTTAACTATAATACAGTGGGATTTGCGATTGTAAATTACGAGAATGCAGCAGTTTCCGGGGACAGGGAGTTTGTTGAATAAAACGGTAAGTTTCGGACCGTACGTCAGGCAACCAGTGACGTACGCCATTTAATAGTTAATATCTTATTTGTTATTCGATCCTTTATTGTTGTCATGTGATGGTTGAGTCTGAGTGGGCATTGGCCAAACTCCGCCATTTATACTGTACAACTCTGTATACTGTATAATAAAGTCTTTATTATTATCCAACTTTCTAAGTTCCTCTCGCATAATTGCGGTAGCTACAAGTGTTGACGGGCTGTGCCAAGTCAACACCCTGACTATTGATCGGAATTTGGGCAGGATCGCACAATATTACAGGTCTTTAGGATTACAGACATTTGAAATGCTTTGTGTAACTTTTCATCCAGGTCTAACTGTTGAAGGTGTTGTGTGAACGTGTCTGGTGTAAGGCCTAAGACCGACATAATGAGGGGGACAATAGTGACTTTGTTTTGTTTCCAAAGTCGTTTTATTTCCATAGCAAGGTCCGTGTGTATTTAGATATCTTCCCAGCGTAGGTGTTTTGGATATTCACATCATTGGGAATGGCTATATCTGTCAAATAGGTAATGTTGTCGGCCTTTGATTGGAAAACTATATCTGGTCTATTGGTTGGGATAGTCTTGTCTGTATGTATTTCAACGTCCCAGTATAGCTTGTATCGATCGTTTTCGAGTACTGATGTCAGAGTGTAATTGTAATATTATGGATCTGTGTTTTCTATTAGTTTGTTTGTTGTGGGTAGTGCTTGGTGTATCACCTTGGCCGCAGAGTTATGTCTGGCTGTGTATTCGGTGCCGGCAAGAGTTTTGCACCCGCTTGTTATGTAATCTATCGTTTCTCTTTGTTGGTGACATTTTCTGCAATTATCGTCTATTATGGATGGATCTTTAATTACGTATTTTTTGTAGTTTCGTGTTGCAATCACTTGGTCTTGGATGGCAAGCATGAAATCCTCCGTTTCTGGGAACAGCTGGCCGTCCTGTAACCAGGTGTATGACTGTTTTTCGTTAATGTGGTCTTGTGTGACACGGTATCTATGTTTACCGTGGAGTGCTTTCTGCGACCAGGTGTTTATTTTTTGTTGTTGTGATTGGATGTGATTGTATGTATCTGCTACGTGATCTGGACAAGAGAGGTTAAGTGGTGTATAGTTTCTGTCTGCTTTTTTGCTTCAAGTAAGTTTGTTTGTTTGCTTTAAAAGAACTGTGTGAGTGTTTTTATTTGCCTGGTGTGAAGAGACTGTATGTCTATAATTCCTCTGCCCCCTTGTTTTCTGTCTACGGTCAATCTTTCCTTGCACTCATTGGGATGTGACATTCTGTGTTTCGTGAGTTCTGTTCGCATGAGTATATGTATATTTTCTATGTCAGTGTGCGACCATTTGATGATGCCAAAGGAATACGTGAGGATTGGTATTGCAAATGTGTTAATTGCTTTTGTTAGGTTTCTAGAATTAAATTTCGTGTTAAGTAGCCTAATGAGGCGGTCTCTAAATTCTTGTCTAACTTGCGACTTGACTTGGGTGTGATCTATTTTAACATTCTGATTGAAACCCAGATACTTCTACGTTTCGTCCTTGCCCATGTTATCCAAGGTTTGATCAGTTACTATTTCCTGTTCGGAGTGGTTCTTCCATTGGCCTTTACTGATGTGAAGGACCTTGGATTTGCTTATTCCGAACTCCATCCTGACGTCTAACGTACAAACTTCTGTTATTTTGAGCAATCCTCTAAGTTGCACTTCAGTGACGGCATATAGTTTTATATCATCCATAAGTCTTTATTATTATTATTATTTTTAACACCCTCATAGAAAAAAATACTGATGCGTTTCCAATTAATTATTAGTATTTGGATGTTTTTCCATCGCTTTAAATAAATTTACAGTGGTTTCAAGTCCATGTCATTGAAAGAATTCAATCCTTATATTCGAAGTAATCACAGGTACGCCAATAAATTCAAAATAATTGTATATTCGTTCTAACGATATGTATAATCATTCTACTACCAGTATTGACATATAATGCAATCAAAACATTGTTTTGTTTTCGAAATTTACGCTATATTTCAATTAAGCAAAGCATACAATCTATTCGATGTACAAAAATTATTACTGCATCAGCAGTTCGTGATAATTAATCTGATAAAAATTAATTTTGTTTTAAAAGGTAACTATTACGCGAACAATAACCCATGCTTTCAAAAAATTGTCTAGGCTGTTAAAGAAATTGGAAAGTAGTATTCGTAAAAACAACATCACATATCGAATTCAATGGTCCTTGTTGTACGCTGAACTATAGTCAGTATTCGGCGGGACTAATGTCCCTATTCAATGAATGTAAAAAGAAAGAACAGGGGGAGCATCTTAGTGTTATTACCGGCGCTAACCAGCACGAAATAAACTTCTATTTCCTCCTCTATCACTATAGGTTAAAATCTCAAATTTTAGTTTGACATACGAGTGACGCGTCAAAACAGCAACCAAATGGTAGGTGGTTTTCACTCGCTTAACGTTTCTAAAAGTGCTTAGCGTTAAATGCACGGGAATAGCTACTTCTCTTCTTCAATCACGTGCTAAATGAAGTGACGTCACAAAATGCTCAGCGACACAAAAACGCTCAGCGAATTATATTGCGACAAGAGTACAGAAAAAAATATTATGTCGTTTACGCGTTTTTGGAATCGGCTGTGAGAGATATTCCAAAAATTATTTCAAATGCCGGAAAATGCCGCGCAAACAACCTCTGACGTCAGTGATATCCTATAGTGATGGGATGTAAAGTATTGATATTCGATATCGATAGCCAGTGCTAACCTAACATTTTGACATTGGTCATTATAACCACAAAACACAGTCACACACAAAAATACAAAAGTCAAAAGAATAAAAGCATTGATTAAAGTATTTAGGATAAAAGTTAGGCCAGATTACTAATTCACTTTGTAGGGATGGGCTTGAATTAGATTCTATCTTTGGATTCATTCATAATGGGATGCGCCGTAATAAAATGATGGCTTCGATTAGTTGCGAATTTTGGTCACAAACAGGATGAACTGTGATACCTATCAGATATAACAATGTATTGCAATGAAAATACTAGTGGGTTAATTGCCTGTTTCAAATATGTTTAAGTATCAATAAATTGAGTCGCATTGTTAAAGAATTCAGATCATATCTAGTTTGCAGTTGAATCTCACTGTCCTGCGCTGTAGCAGTATCGATTGTCGATATCGATAAGATACCTGTGACGTCAGCCCTTGTTTTAAGTCACGTGGAAAAATTTGCATATGCCCTTATTTTATTTTGCAAATATCTTTTTTTGGCCGTCAGTAAAATCATGTTTTTTGTTTCCTACTGCTTCTTGATATGGTTTTCTTTACGCTATGTATACTCCCGAGGCGATTTCACGATCTCTGCAAGTACCCTATTGCACATACACTAGGCGATCTGTGTCTAGGTACAACAAATATGACCAAACTTCAGTACGATCCAACCGTGTCTAAATACTCATGCAAGTACCCTATTGGGATCCTGGATACCCAGGGTACTGATTAGGTTCAGTGTTCTCCGCCACTGCTTGGCGATATCTGGGAAGTATGCGGGAAGCGACAGCAGAGGCTTCGCGTTTCAGAAAATCTTCCGCAGCATCTGCAGATGTATTTTCTACCTGTGCGCTGCTAGCTTTTCAGAGGAAACCCCTCAAGTGGTTGCCGCCGCATATTGCCAGCACACTGCTCTTAAGCAACTTAGATATATAAATGGTGTAATTTATACTCAGTTTTAGGAGCGGTCTCGAATTCTGGGAGTTCATTATACGCCACAAAACAATAGGTCAGGGAAAAAGGAATCCAAGAACCTAACTTACATGTTTTTGAAACCTTATTTGTGTAACAGAACTCAAGTTTTTAAAGTAGAACATGCTAATCTGCATCAGTTTGTTGCTACATCAGGGGTTCCTAAAGGCAGTAAGCTAAGGCTACTCTTATTTATCCTTTTTATAAACGATCTTCCATGTTCTGTAACTAGGTCAACCAGCTTACTGTTTCGAGACGATTTTAGCCTTTAACTACACGTGCCTCGTTTTGAAACTTAAGTACAAGCGTGATGTATTCTGCATATACAGGGTGTCCCACGACGATTAAAACAAGGAATATCTCGGAACTGGGCAGTAGTAGCGAATTATAATTTTGGGGGTATAAATTAGAGCAAATATAGTATCTTTTCTTGTTATTGTGTCACCCAATTAGGTATTTGTTTTTGGTCACGTGACGTCAGATTCAAAATTTTTAATGGGACAACTTGTATATTTGCGACTTTTTGTGTTCCTCCCGATAAAACAATTCCAACAAACTAACACTTGGGGTCTAAAGTGATTAATTCAAGAGCTACAGGTACCTAAAGGATTGTAGTTATGAATTTATTTGGTTCCATTTGGTCGTTTTCTATCGTTTACATTTGTTATCTGCTTGCTTTCTCTTATTTTCAACTGTTTTCTGTTCTTTTCTGTTGTATTCGGCTGTATTTAGTCGTTTTCTGTTGTTTTCCGCTGTTATCTTCACACTTTCTGTTGTTTTGAGTAGTTGTGGATCTATTTGGTTGTATTTGGTCGTTTTCTATCGTTTACAGTTGTTATCTGCTTGCTTTCTGTTGTTTCGAGCCGTTTTCTGTTCTTTTCTGTTGTATTTGGCTGTGTTTAGTCGTTTTCTATTGTTTAGCGCTGTTATCTGCTTGCTTTCTGTTGTTATGGGCGGTTTTCTGTTCTATTTGGTAGTATTTGGTCGTTTTCTATCGTTTACAGTTGCTATCTGCTTGACTTCTGTAGTTTTGAGCTGTTTTCTGTTCTTTTCTGTTGTATTCGGCTGTGTTTAGTCGTTTTCTATCGTTTATAGCTGTTATCTGTTTGATTTAAGTGGTTTTGAGCTGTTTTCTGTTTTTTTCTGTTGTATTCGGCTGTGTTTAATCATTTTCTGTTGTTTCCCGCTGTTATATGCACGCTTTCTGTTGTTTTGAGCTAGTTATGAATCTATTTGGTTGTATTTGGTCGTTTTCTATCGTTTACAGTTGTTATCTGCTTGCTTTCCAATCTACAATATGATTTCTCCATACGTTGGCATTGTGCAATTATTTTATAAAGCAGCATCAAATGATGAACTTGTATTTTTGTTGTGGTTTTCTTTTCTTTTCGTTTACCTGTAGTTACCACAGGAGGGCTGTTTGTAAAGAGTATCAAACAAATAAATTTTCAGTGCTACAAAAGCATGGTTTTTATTTTTTTTAAAACTATATCACTTCCCGCATTATTAGGTGAGGGGAGTATTGTGATCATGAATTTTCTCGATTTTGTGATGATACGTTTATTGGGCGTTTTATGATGTCTGGTGTCTATATAACGAAAATTCACGTCATATATTTCCGAGGGTCGGTCTGTTTGTCTGTTGGTGTTTTTCTAGTCTCGTAATCTTAGTAACCGCTGCATGGATTGCAATTAAATTTGGGTGGCGATATGCTGTGGGGTCGTTGTAGGTAATGCTGCTATAATTTTCAAAATTGGTCTATGGGCGGCGGAGTAATTAGCAAAAAAACATAAAAATTTAAATATTCCTCAAACCTCGTTTTTAGGCGTTTTAGAGGTTCGTAATCATTCTCTACTTTTTTTTGGGTGGTGGTAAAATTGGGGTAGTTAGGGGGAGGGGGTTGTAAAACTGGCAAATGCAGTGACTTCATACTAGCCTGTGAAAGAAAGGCCTGGCGGCATGATAAAATTTTTTAGGTCCATCAGAAAATTGCTTTCCCTATTACAGAAACCAAGTGACATAGAATTTTCTGATGTCTACATGCATACAAGTATTGCTTTCGATCGTACTGTATCGTGTAACGTAGAAATCATTGAATTGATTTAAATGAAATGTTGACACAGTATTATTACCATGGCGAGGATGAGGAAGCATTAATAAAAAAACTAAAAATATAAAAACAGCTCGAGCTTTGTTCTTAGGCATTTGAAGAGTTCCTGATCATTTTATACTTTATTCGGGTGAGGGTGAAATTGGAGTCTTTGGGGGGGGTTATAAAATTGAAAAGTTTGTTGTATTCATAATAGGCTGTCCATAGCTTTATGCTAAAGGGAATATAATAAATAGGTAGCACTGTAATGTATGGGATATATTGAGTCAATCAACTTGACTTCATTTTTTTCGTCCACTGTGGAAAATTTCAACGCGTAGAAAGTATGCACTTGACTTCAGATTTTAGTAGTGGTAAGCTTTTTCGAAAGCAATCTGAATACTGATTTCAATATCTGAATGTGGGTTGAGAGAGGGTACATCCGCGTTGTTTTTCAAACAGATTCTGGTTGGTGAATCATTGTTTGCTATTGGCCCCGTGCGCTTTTATCACAAATTGCCAATTCCATCTCTATCTGCGCCGTATCAGAATTTCAAATTAGTTCCTGAGCAAACACCACCCACTCTCTAAAAATGAATGCTATCTGCCATCTCGACCATTATCGTTAAAAAACATATTTAACTTCCCTAAACGAAATGCAACCCTCCCTACTCATCTAGCTACCCTCTTTACACCCTTCCTGTACGAGGGCTACCCCATGGGACATTTCTTGTTGCATCAGGGCTATCTTCGTCTGTTTCGGTGCAGAAGGAGAAGGATAATGCCAGTAGGCAGTGGAAGTATTCGCGAAAGATTTTCGATTCCTTAGACAAACCTGTAAAATCTGAAAATTTTGGTTTTCGCCAAAGGAGACTGGAACTCAAAAACTGCGAGCGGATTTGTAATCAGCACCATCGAGTTATCCGAAATACGAGGTTTCATCTTAATAGAAAGTCAAATAAAGATTTTCGATTTTTTTTAGGTACACCCGCCCACGCGAGAGATCTGAATTTTTTTTTTCCGCCAAACGAGACTGAGGCTCAAAACTGCGACTGGATTTATAATCAGCACCTTCGAGTTATCTGAAATACGAGGTTTCATCTTAATAGAAAGCCAAATAAAGATTTTCGTTTTTTTTTTTAGGTACACCCGCCCACCCGAGAGATCTGAAATTATTTATTTCCGTCAAACGAGACTGAGGCTCAAAACTGCGACTGGATTTGTAATCAGCACCTTCGAGTTATCCGAAATACGAGGTTTCATCTTAATAGAAAGTCAAATAAAGATTTTCGATTTTTTTAGGCACACCCACCCACCCGAGAAATCTGATCTTTTTTATTTCCGTCAAACGAGACCTAGGCTCAAAACTGCGACTGAATTTGTAATCAGTACCTTGGAAGCATCTGAAATGCGAGGTTTCATCTCAATAGAAAGCCAAATAAAGATTTTCGATTTTTTTAGGTACACGCGCCAGCCCGAGTGGTCTGAAATTTTTTATTTCCGTCAAACGAGACTGACGCTCAAAACCGCGACTGGATTTGTGATCAGCACCTTCGAGTTATCTGAAATACGAGGTTTCATCTTAACAGAAAGCCAAATAAAGATTTTCGATTTTTTCAGGTACTCCCGCCCGCCCGAGAGATCTGAAATTTTTTATTTTCGTCAAACGAGACTGGGGCTCAAAACTGCGACTGGATTTGTGATCAGCACCTTCGAGTTATCTGAAATACGAGGTTTCATCTTAACAGAAAGCCAAATAAAGATTTTCGATTTTTTCAGGTACTCCCGCCCGCCCGAGAGATCTGAAATTTTTTATTTTCGTCAAACGAGACTGGGGCTCAAAACTGCGACTGGATTTGTGATCAGCACCTTCGAGTTATCTGAAATACGAGGTTTCATCTTAATAGAAAGCCAAATAAAGATTTTCGATTTTTTCAGGTACTCCCGCCCGCCCGAGAGATCTGAAATTTTTTATTTTCGTCAAACGAGACTGGGGCTCAAAACTGCGACTGGATTTGTGATCAGCACCTTCGAGTTATCTGAAATACGAGGTTTCATCTTATTAGAAAGCCAAATAAAGATTTTCGATTTTTTCAGGTACTCCCGCCCGCCCGAGAGATCTGAAATTTTTTATTTTCGTCAAACGAGACTGGGGCTCAAAACCGCGACTGGATTTGTGATCAGCACCTTCGAGTTATCTGAAATACGTTTCATCTTATTAGAAAGCCAAATAAAGATTTTCGATTTTTTCAGGTACTCCCGCCCGCCCGAGAGATCTGAAATTTTTTATGTTCGTCAAACGAGACTGGGGCAGCACCTTCGAGTTATCCGAAATACAAGGTTTCATCTTAATAGGAAGCCAAATAAATATTTTCGATTTTTTTAGGCACACCCACCCACCCGAGAGATCTGATTTTATTTATTTCCGTTAAACGAGATCGAGGCTCAAAACTGCGACTGGATTTGTAATCAGCACCTTGAAAGCATCTGAAATGCGAGGTTTCATCTCAATAGAAAGCCAAATAAAGATTTTCGATTTTTTTAGGTACACCCGCCAGCCTGAGTGATCTGAAATTTTTTATTTCGGTCAAACGAGACCGAGACTCAAAACTGCGACTGGATTTGTAATCAGCACCTTGGAAGCATCTGAAATGCGAGGTTTCTTCTCAATAGAAAGCCAAATAAAGATTTTCAATTTTTTTAGGTACACCCGCCAGCCCGAGTGATCTGAAATTTTTTATTTCCGTCAAACGAGACCGAGACTCAAAACTGCGACTGGATTTGTAATCAGCACCTTGGAAGCATCTGAAATGCGAGGTTTCATCTCAATAGAAAGCCAAATAAAGATTTTCGATTTTTTTAGGTACACCCGCCAGCCCGAGTGATCTGAAATTTTTTATTTCGGTCAAACGAGACCGAGACTCAAAACTGCGACTGGATTTGTAATCAGCACCTTGGAAGCATCTGAAATGCGAGGTTTCTTCTCAATAGAAAGCCAAATAAAGATTTTCGATTTTTTTAGGTACACCCGCCAGCCCGAGTGATCTGAAATTTTTTATTTCCGTCAAACGAGACCGAGACTCAAAACTGCGACTGGATTTGTAATCAGCACCTTGAAAGCATCTGAAATGCGAGGTTTCATCTCAATAGAAAGCCAAATAAAGATTTTCGATTTTTTTAGGTACACCCGCCAGCCCGAGTGATCTGAAATTTTTTATTTCCGTCAAACGAGACCGAGACTCAAAACTGCGACTGGATTTGTAATCAGCACCTTGGAAGCATCTGAAATGCGAGGTTTCTTCTCAATAGAAAGCCAAATAAAGATTTTCGATTTTTTTAGGTACACCCGCCAGCCTGAGTGATCTGAAATTTTTTATTTCGGTCAAACGAGACCGAGACTCAAAACTGCGACTGGATTTGTAATCAGCACCTTGGAAGCATCTGAAATGCGAGGTTTCTTCTCAATAGAAAGCCAAATAAAGATTTTCAATTTTTTTAGGTACACCCGCCAGCCCGAGTGATCTGAAATTTTTTATTTCCGTCAAACGAGACCGAGACTCAAAACTGCGACTGGATTTGTAATCAGCACCTTGGAAGCATCTGAAATGCGAGGTTTCATCTCAATAGAAAGCCAAATAAAGATTTTCGATTTTTTTAGGTACACCCGCCAGCCCGAGTGATCTGAAATTTTTTATTTCGGTCAAACGAGACCGAGACTCAAAACTGCGACTGGATTTGTAATCAGCACCTTGGAAGCATCTGAAATGCGAGGTTTCATCTCAATAGAAAGCCAAATAAAGATTTTCGATTTTTTTAGGCACACCCACCCACCCGAGAGATCTGATTTTATTTATTTCCGTTAAACGAGATCGAGGCTCAAAACTGCGACTGGATTTGTAATCAGCACCTTGAAAGCATCTGAAATGCGAGGTTTCATCTCAATAGAAAGCCAAATAAAGATTTTCGATTTTTTTAGGTACACCCGCCAGCCTGAGTGATCTGAAATTTTTTATTTCGGTCAAACGAGACCGAGACTCAAAACTGCGACTGGATTTGTAATCAGCACCTTGGAAGCATCTGAAATGCGAGGTTTCTTCTCAATAGAAAGCCAAATAAAGATTTTCGATTTTTTTAGGCACACCCACCCACCCGAGAGATCTGATTTTATTTATTTCCGTTAAACGAGATCGAGGCTCAAAACTGCGACTGGATTTGTAATCAGCACCTTGAAAGCATCTGAAATGCGAGGTTTCATCTCAATAGAAAGCCAAATAAAGATTTTCGATTTTTTTAGGTACACCCGCCAGCCTGAGTGATCTGAAATTTTTTATTTCGGTCAAACGAGACCGAGACTCAAAACTGCGACTGGATTTGTAATCAGCACCTTGGAAGCATCTGAAATGCGAGGTTTCTTCTCAATAGAAAGCCAAATAAAGATTTTCGATTTTTTTAGGTACACCCGCCAGCCCGAGTGATCTGAAATTTTTTATTTCGGTCAAACGAGACCGAGACTCAAAACTGCGACTGGATTTGTAATCAGCACCTTGGAAGCATCTGAAATGCGAGGTTTCATCTCAATAGAAAGCCAAATAAAGATTTTCGATTTTTTTAGGCACACCCACCCACCCGAGAGATCTGATTTTATTTATTTCCGTTAAACGAGATCGAGGCTCAAAACTGCGACTGGATTTGTAATCAGCACCTTGAAAGCATCTGAAATGCGAGGTTTCATCTCAATAGAAAGCCAAATAAAGATTTTCGATTTTTTTAGGTACACCCGCCAGCCTGAGTGATCTGAAATTTTTTATTTCGGTCAAACGAGACCGAGACTCAAAACTGCGACTGGATTTGTAATCAGCACCTTGGAAGCATCTGAAATGCGAGGTTTCTTCTCAATAGAAAGCCAAATAAAGATTTTCAATTTTTTTAGGTACACCCGCCAGCCCGAGTGATCTGAAATTTTTTATTTCCGTCAAACGAGACCGAGACTCAAAACTGCGACTGGATTTGTAATCAGCACCTTGGAAGCATCTGAAATGCGAGGTTTCATCTCAATAGAAAGCCAAATAAAGATTTTCGATTTTTTTAGGTACACCCGCCAGCCCGAGTGATCTGAAATTTTTTATTTCGGTCAAACGAGACCGAGACTCAAAACTGCGACTGGATTTGTAATCAGCACCTTGGAAGCATCTGAAATGCGAGGTTTCTTCTCAATAGAAAGCCAAATAAAGATTTTCGATTTTTTTAGGTACACCCGCCAGCCCGAGTGATCTGAAATTTTTTATTTCCGTCAAACGAGACCGAGACTCAAAACTGCGACTGGATTTGTAATCAGCACCTTGAAAGCATCTGAAATGCGAGGTTTCATCTCAATAGAAAGCCAAATAAAGATTTTCGATTTTTTTAGGTACACCCGCCAGCCCGAGTGA
Organism: Callosobruchus maculatus; assembly: GCA_951848785.1. Lineage (NCBI taxonomy): Eukaryota > Metazoa > Arthropoda > Insecta > Coleoptera > Chrysomelidae > Callosobruchus > Callosobruchus maculatus. Next base: position 1,545,537 of record CATOUR010000004.1, on the reverse strand, counting down.
TCTGAAATTTTTTATTTCCGTCAAACGAGACCGAGACTCAAAACTGCGACTGGATTTGTAATCAGCACCTTGGAAGCATCTGAAATGCGAGGTTTCTTCTCAATAGAAAGCCAAATAAAGATTTTCGATTTTTTTAGGTACACCCGCCCACCCGAGAAATCTGAATTTTTTTATTTCGAGCACCTTCGAGTTATCCGAAATACGAGGTTTCATCTTAATAGGAAGGCAAATAAAGATTTTCAATTGTCAAAACAGACTGGGGCTCAAAACTGCGACTGGATTTGTAATTAGCACCTTCAAATTATCAAATAGACGAACGTTCGTCTTGATAGAAAGCTGAACAAAGATTTTCGATTTCAGTCAAGATCAAGAATATTCCTTATTATCCTGACTTACTGATAAAATCGCTAACATCAACATCTATTCATGTATAAAATCCAGAATCCTCGAATGGTGAAATGTAAACCAACCCAACAGAGTTCTTATTAAATATCGGAACAACTGGGTGAACAATAAGAAACAACGTAAAATGCTACTGCAACAGATTGTAAAAATTCGAATTTAAAATGTGGATTGCAGCTAAATCTTTCGATAAAGTTTCCCTCGCTCTACAGGATAGAACAATCAGCTTGTATGTCTAAAGTGGTTAGGTTCGGATATTTGGATTGAGGCAAAACTATAGAAATATTATACAAATATATTTATACCCGTATTATTCCAGCTATTCCTTACACAATTCTATTTGAATATATATTACTAGCTAGCTTTGGATATACTAGGATAGTATTTCATTGTAAAGCAAAATCTGTAGCTGCTGCGATAGTTGTGATATATTTAGTTAAAAAAATAGAAAACTAGTGAAATATAGTAAAAGACCAACATTTGGGTGAGAAAGAGGATTCAGCGTAGAACTACTCTAGGGATACATGAACTTTAATGAGTCAAAGAACTCCCAAGTACTCTTATATATTTCATTAGTTCCTTGTCCACTTTTCTTTTTTTGAATTTTTTTCGACTCTTAGTTCTCAAATTATGTATCTTCCTTTGAATTTCCGCTGTAGAAGCATTAAATATGTCGGCCAATTTTTGTAATGCATTCTGCTTTTTGATTTTGTCCTTAAATTCTGTAGTATATATGTTACGGCTAAAGTGTTTACTTGGATAGTTTATATACTAGCTGGATAGTATACAAACTATCCAAATGTCTCGCTATTTTGATGGAAAATCATATTTCTACTAAAATAGCTATGAATATTGGTTGGTTTGTATACTAGCCAGCTAGTTTATAAACTATACAAGATATGCCGCTAAAGTATAATACCACAAAGATATCACACATATTAACCAGTGTTTCTGGTTAGTTTACAAACTATCCACATGATTTGGATAAAGTATGCACCTAATATCTCTAGTAATACATAATAACCAACTCGCTGGTTAGTATGTAAACTAACCAGTCCTTTTTGGTTAGTATGTAAACTAACCAATCCTCTTTGGTTAGTATGTAAACCAACTAACCTCACTTTTCTGTTAAATTGACCAAAGAAAATTAGTTAGTTTACATACTAACCAAAGAGGATTGGTTAGTTTGCATACTAACCAAAAAGGACTGGTTAGTTTACATACTAACCAGCAAGTTGGTTATTATGTATTACTAGAGATATTAGGTGCGTACTTTATCCAAATGATGTGGATAGTTTGTAAACTAACCAGAAACACTGGTTAACATGTGTGATATCTTTGTGGTATTATATTTTAGCGGCATATCTTGTATAGTTTATAAACTAGCTGGCTAGTATACAAACCAACCAATATTCATTGCTATTTTAGTTGAAATATGATTTTCCATTAAAATAACCAGACATTTGGATGGTTTATATACTAGCTGGATAGTATATAAACTATCCAAGTAAACACTTTAACCGTAACATATACATTCCATAATTCAGGATACAATTCAAAATTTTCAATTAAAAGACACGTTGTATCCTCTGTCGTTCAGTTGAACTTCTTCATATTTGATTTACAACACTCCTTGCTGCAAGACTTTCGAAGCAGTCTCGACATTTTTGTGGCAAACCAATTCCCTGAGAGTAACCGTGTAAACTACAAGCTCTCAGAAAGTCGCAAGTTCTTTAAGTGCAAGTAATTTTGCTGCAATATTTCTCTAATGATGTCATTGCGACTTTCTGAGAGCTTGTAGTGTACACGGTTTCTCTCAGGAAATTAGTTTGCCGCAAAAATTTCGAGCCTGTTCCGAAAGTCTTGCAGCAAGTAGTGTTGTAAATCGAGCAAATATGGAGAAGTTCAACTGGACGAGAGAAGACACGTGCCTTTTGATTGAAAATTTTGAATTATATCCTGAATTATGGAATGTACATACTCCAGAATTTAAGGACAGAATCAAAAAGCAGAATGCATTACAAAAATTGGCCGACTTATTTAATACTTCTACAGCAGAAATTCAAAGTAAGCTACATAATTTCAGAACGCAAATTAACCAAGAGTGGAAAAAAATCAAAAAAAGAAAAGTGGACAAGGGACTAATGAAATGTATAAAAGGGGTGATACACGTACGAACTTTAAGTACGCGGTTTTTAAGTTCGCAAACTTACTCGGCTCGACGTCGGTGACACACGTGAAGCTGAAATCACTCATTTTAATAATTTTCCTAAATAAACAAAACTTTTAACAAACGCCAAACACAACAAGCGTTGCGCATCGATGGCCTGCTGAAACAAAATGGTGGCTCGCGGCTCGCAGTACGAGCCGAGACAAGCTACGAGCAAGATTTCAAACCAGTTGGATCGCCGGCGGTTTGCGCGACGGTTTTGAAGTACGCGTACTTACGGTGACACACAGGCGAAAAAGGTTGTCGAGCCATAAGTACGCGTACTTGCTCGTACGTGTATCACCCCTTTAAGAGTACTTGCTTGGGAGTTTTGACTCATTAAAGTATATAATTGACTCAAATATACAGAATACTACGGAAGATAATCTGGTAAGTTGAAAGTCGATTTTTAGAACAAAAGAATGTTATGTTATATTTTTAGCAGTAATTGTAGCAATGGTCGGAAAGTAATTAATTAGGCTAGGTCCGTCACTATTCTTTATTGACTCTCCGTAGGCAGGCAACACGTCATACATACACATCCGCAAAAACTGTTTAAGCTCTATCGGATCTTCATTTCTCAATTCAGTAAGCAACTTTTCGTGTATCCCTAGAGTAGTTCTACGTTGAATCCACTTTCTCACCTAATATTTGCTCCGCCTATTACTATCTTTCTCTTGTTTTCTTTTTTTTTTTAAATAAATATACCACAACTACCGCCTCAGCTTCAGATTTTGCGTACGACATCTTATCATCTATAGTACTATAGTGTACATGAAATCAGAACAATCAAGCCCAAGTGAACTTGCGAGAGGAACTTCCTAGATTAAATTTGCGAACAATTAAAAGATAGCGTAGACAGACAAGCAAGTACTTGCTGCAAAAACTATCGCAAGTTACTTGCAAGTGGACACGAGCCTTTAGAAGGCCTATTTCCATTTATTCATTACGCTCCCTAAGGAAGTCGTAACCCTTAGCCTGTGTCACTGACAGCGATACATTCAACCACTTTAATTTCGGAAACCAAACATTCGTTACCTACCGCTGCCTTCCTCTGGTCTAAATAATCCTACTGCTTGTCATAAAGTTTATAAATCTATGCGGTTTTCCGTCATACTACGTCATAAGAAACTGGAGTACTGCTTGAAAATAATTTATGGAGGGTTTGGGGTATGTTTAAGTGCACGTACTCAGGGACGATAGCGTAGGGTAAAAGGGTAAAAGGGTAAAAGGGTGTTGTATTTCATGTCAGTGACTCATTGGCGACCCGGCCTTAACGCGCCACCTCCAGCCACTTTCTCACCGGCGTACGGTTGGTGACCTCGCACTCTTCTATCGTTATTCAAACGGAATCTGCTCCTCTGAGCTATCCTCTATCGTTCCGCCTCTCACTGCTCCTATCAGATGTACCCGTGCGACCGCTGCATCTCATCCTAAGACGGTCGTTCTTCATACATCAAGATCCGAGCGGTACAACCGCACATTTATTCCCAGGGTGTCCAAGGCTTGGAATTGACTGCCAGAAGATGTATTTATTGGGCCTGCGGGTATTGACCCATTCAAATCCCGCGTTAACAAACTTCCCCTAACATAACTCTCACAGCAGCCGCGGTACTCTGGTATTTAGGCTCTGCCTACGCGGTCTGGCGGAAGCAAAATATCCAACTTAAGATTTGCAACGCCTAATCAACAAAGCTGTAGAGGTAGGAGATCAGCTAGGCATGAGAATTAATGTCACAAAAACTAAAGTAATGGCGATAACAAGATCTACAAACCCACAACTGAACATAAACATATATGACACCGCAATAGAGAAAGTTGAGAAATTCAAATATCTTGGCAGCTGCATAACGACAAATGTAGACCCTGACGTTGAGGTAAGATCACGCATAGAACAAGCCAGAGCCACGTTCCTAAAAATGAAAAACCTGTTATGTAACCCAACCTTGAACTTAAACCTAAGACACCGTTTTGTAAAGGCATACGTGCACTCAGTTCTCTTATATGGTGCAGAAACATGGACATTAAAAGTGGATACCATGAACAGACTTGAAGCTTTTGAAATGTGGACCTTCCGTAGGCTATTCAAAATATCATGGACTCAACACATATCTAACGATGAAGTGCTTAGATGTATGAGAAGGGAAAGAGAGTTACTTACTACAATAAAACGAAGAAAGACTGCTTATCTGGGCCACATATACCGGAACAACAAGTATTATAGACTAAAACTAATAATAGAAGGAAAAATCGAAGGTAAACGTGGTCCTGGTCGCAGACAACATTCATGGTTAAAAAACATACGCGATTGGACTGGTATGAACACATCATCTTTAATTCGTACCACTCAAGATCGAAATAAGTACGCCGAAATTGTCGCCAACCTTCATTAAATGCCACCTGAAGAAGAAGAAGAAGAAATATTTGCTGACGATACAACTCTTATTACCGCTTCTCAGGAAGAACTAGTAGCTCTATTAAACATCTTAGAACAATAAAGTTCAGCATATGGTCTTGATATTAACCACAGCACGATCAAGCTTATCATCGTAGATAGAGAGCATGATAATTATCAAGAAATAAAATCAATATGCCGTTGTGAAGTAGTTCAAAGTTTTGTGTATCTCGGTTCTTTGATCGACAATTCGGGTAGCTGTGAAAATGAGATTCGACGGCGCATTCAACAGGCACATGTGGCCATGACAAACCTTACTAAAATATGACGTGACCATAACATCACTGAAGCTACCAAAATGTCGCTGGTTCAGTCTTTTGTGTTCCCCATATTTTTGTATGCCTCGGAAACTTGGACTGTTAAAAAGGCAGGTCGAGCTCGCATAGATGCTTTTGACATGTGGACGTGGAGGAGAATGCTGAGAGTTCCTTATACCGCCCATCGAACTAACGTTTCCATACTGGATGAGCTCGGTAATCCAAAGAGACTATCCTCCATTGTGTCGACGAGAGTGCTTACATCCTTCGGACATATTCTTCTTCTTCTTAGGGTGCCATCTTCTTACGAAGGTTGGCAACCATCATGACAATTTTCACTTTATTAACTGCGGCTCTGAATAATTGTGTTGTGGAGCAGTTATACCACTCCCTCAAGTTACGAAGCTACGAGGTGCGTCTTCTTCCTACATTACGTTTGCCATCGATTTTTCCTTGCATAATGACATGGAGAATTTGATATCATTCACCTCTCATTATATGGCCCAGGTATTGTAATTTTCTTATTTTAATTTCTGTGACCAGTTCTTTCGTCTTGGAGAGATGCCTTAAAACTTCCTCGTTGGTAACATGATCTATGTACGATATTCCCAATATTCGCCTATAAAGCCACATTTCAAAAGCTTCTATTCGTTTCATCATGGTTTCTGTTAGTGTGGCTGCCTCTATACCATATAACATGATAGAGAACACATAGCATCTCAGCATACGAATCTTGAGTTCCTTGCTCAGAGACTTGTTACAGAAAAACTGTTTCATTTTTATGAAGGCATTCCGGGCGATTTCTATCCTTGTTTTTATTTCTACATATGAGTCATTATTACAGTTTATAATTATTCCGAGATATTTGTATTTATATATTCTCTCTATTACTTGGTTAGATACCCTCAAGTCAGGATGAATATCATTTTTCTTGGTAAAAACTATTCCATATTCACAGAAGCGATATTATGGAGAAACTTGTAGTTTAGGGTCACGCCCCGAGTGGGCGGCGCCTGGGCCGTTCCCGTACACGCTGGGTGGATACGACGAAACGGTTGCTGGATATGAGTATCAAGAGTGCCACTGAACTGACTTTAAATCGCGAACGATGGCGAGCTACAGTTCTCAAAACTATTGATAGTATTCGTGTCGGCAATACTTTAGCTCCGACTTAGAGTTATAAAAAAAAGATAGTGCTCCGCCCAACCCTCACTCATCAAAACCACATTATCATAATTCTGTGCTATTTTTCGACGAGCCCAGCTCTATTACATTCAAGTATTAATTACGGCACAGAAACAAGCGGAGGGTAATAAGTCGGCTGCATGTCCTAATGAAAATTTCACTACGCGAAACTTTTCGCGTAGCGGCCAACCAATTCGTTATGGACGTCAGTTTTCAGTCACTGCGAAATGCGCAGAAATTATGTCGCCCTCTACTCGTGTCATAATGTGCCAAGTCTGACTGACATTATTTAGTGCATCGAGCTCTGCACAGTGTCCCCATTATGTAGGAAATATAGTATATGTCCCTGTAAATAGTGAATTTATATAAAAAGAATTATATGACAGTTGTTCAATATCATATAATCCATAATATGGCAGCATTCAGTATTTGATTTTATTTTAACAGCAACATATCCTTTTATTAGACTCATTTAATAGATTTTTTCTCTTTACAATGACATAACATGTCCATACTATATATAAACCAGCGCTACAGGCCTTGTAGGCCCTTGGCTTCTATCTTCTCTACTATCTGTCTCCATATTCTTCTATCAGCTGTATGTTTTCTCCGATCGCCAGAAATGACATCTACTATGTCTTTTTGTGTCTCGTACATCCATTTTTTCTTTGGGCGTCCCTGTCTCCTTTTACCCCCTCCCGCCATGAACACCACCTTTCTGGTGCATCTTTGCTCTGGCATTCGCATGATATGTCCCAACCATCGGACTCTTTGGGCTCGTATTTTTCTCGTTATTTTTGGTTTCCCATATAAGATCATTATTTCCTCATTTGTGCGTCTCCTCCACTGCCCTTCTTCTGTTCTGGTGCCTCCAAAAATTTTTCTCAACATTTTTCTTTCCCAAACTTCAAGCTTTTTCTCTTCTTGCATAGTCATTGTCCATGTTTCACATGCGTATAGGGCTACTGGTCGTATTATCGTCTCATATATTCTAATTTTCGCTTTTCTTGATACTTCTTTAGCTTTCAAGATTTTTGCTAACGACCCAGCAGATCTACTACCTTTCAAAATTCGTTTGTCTACTTCATAACCTTCTTGGCGTCGGTTTGTTATAGTCACCCCGAGATATTCAAACTGCTCCACCTTTTCAAAATTATATTCTTTATTTTGTGTTTCGAATTTGATACTTTTATTTTGTTGTAGTACATCAGCTTTCATTTCCATATATTTGGTTTTCTCTTCATTTATTTGCAGTCCAAATTTTCTTGCTTCACTTTCAAATCTTCTGAATACTAATTCTAAATGCTTTTTTGATCTTGTAAGTAGTACAACGTCGTCAGCGTATGCAATACATTGTTCCTTATGATGGAAAAGTAGCCCTGATCTTTGTATTTTACTTTTTCTTATTATTTGCTCTAGCACAAAGTTAAATAAATCTGTAGCTAGTGGATCTCCTTGTCTTAGACCTTTTTTGTAACAAATTGGTTCGAAAGGCTTCCTTCTATTAAAATTCTATTGCTTGTCTCTTTTAAAGTCATTCTCATTAGGTCGATCAATTTCTTTGGTATTCTCAGCTCCATCAAAGCTTCGTAAAGTTTTTCTCGGATAATGGAATCATATGCTTGTTTAAAATCTATGAAAAGTAAATGTAGTCCTAAATTTTGTTCATAGCTGTTGTTCTGTATTGCTTTTAATGTGAATATCTGGTCTACAGTTGATCTTCCAGCTCTGAATCCTCCTTGATAATCCCCAATTAATTCTTTGTCATATATTTTTATTCTACTACGTATTAATTTTGCTAGAATTTTGTATGCAACATCCAGTAATGATATCCCCCTGTAGTTCTGGCAAAGTGTTCTATCCCCTTTTTTATATATTGGGCATATAAGGGCAGTGTTCCAGTCAATTGGAATGTTGTTCTCTTTCCACATTCGTAGAATCACATTGTATAGTTTTTGTAGCAGCTTTTGTCCTCCTACTTTCCATATTTCTGCTGGTATCCCGTTTTCGCCTGGGCTCTTATTGTTTTTAAGTTCTGCTACTATGGTAAGAAATTCCTCGTATGCTGGTTCCTCTACTTCATGCTCATTATTTTCTTGTTGAATTTTTTGGTTTTCCTCTATGTGTTGTCCATGTTCCAATTCCCCACCTAACAGTTCTTCAAAATACTGTGACCATCTATTTAACTTATCTGTTGTTCCACCAAGCAGTAATCCGTCTTTGTCTCGACAATAGAATGCCTTATTCGTTGTCTGCTTTGTCCTTTTTGCTCCTTGGTAGAAGTTTCTTATTTCCTTAGCTGCATAATCATTTTCTAACCTTTGTAGTTGCTTTCCTAGGTATTATCTTTTTTCTGCCGGCAAATTCTCTTCACTGTTTTTCTTTCTTCATTATAATTACTTACTGTTTTTTGTGTTCTATTTCTTTCCATTTCGTTTTTTGCTTTATTCCTCCTTTCCAAGGCTTTTCTGCAATCTCCGTCAAACCATTCTTCTCGCTTGTTTTGCTCTACTGTTCCCAAGCAAAGATTTGATGCTTCTTTTACAACTCTTTGTATATTTTCCCACTCCTCGTCCGTAGTTAAAATCACCGAATCGACTTCAGTCAATCGCTTTTCAATTTCTCTTTGTAACTCAGTTACTACATTTTCATTTGCTAGCCTGTGTATATTGTATCTCTGTCTCTGATTGTTTATTTTCTTTGGTGCTGGTACCTCTTGCTTTAACTTTGCTACTACTAAATAGTGGTCACTGTCAACGTCTGCCCCTCTGTAGCTTCTGCAGTCCTTGATAGCCTTCGCGTGTTTGCTTTCTATCAAAACATGATCGATCTGGTTTTTTGTCCTTCCATCAGGGGATACCCATGTTACCTTGTGTAAGTCTTTGTGATCGAAGGAGGTACTACATATTTTCATTTGCTTCTCCATTGCAAATTCAATCAGTTTCATTCCATTCCATGTCCATACTGGTATAAAAAAAATAAAAAATTAGGTTAGAAAAAATCACAAACATTACAGTTTAGATAATTATGTTCCGAACGTTAAACCGAGAACCATGGGTTGGATCGACAGATTTTAGTCTGTCGGTCTGTCTGTCGATCTGTCTGTCTGTTGGCGTTTTTCTAGCCTCCTAATATCAGTAACCGCTGCATAGATTTTGATGAAACTTAGGCAGCGATAAGGTGTAGGGTCGTAGTAGGTAATGTTCGTATAATTTTGAAAATCGGTGCATGGGCGGCGGAGTAATTAGCAAAAAACGAAAAATTTCAAATATGCCTCAAACTTCGTCTTTAGGCGTTTTAGGGGTTCCTCATCATTTTCTACTTTTTTTGGGTGGGGTTGAAATTAGGGTGTGGGGTGGTAGGGAGGTGGGGGGTTGTAAAACTGAAAAATTTGTTGTACTCATAACAGGCTGTCTACTGACCTAAGAGAGAAAGACCTAGCGGCATAATACACTTTTTTAGGTCGATCAGAACATTGCCTTGTGTATTAAAGGAACCAAGGGACTTTTCCGATGTATACATACAAGTATTGCTTTAGATCGTTCTGTATTTTATAATGTGGAAATTACTGGATTGATGTTAATAAAATTTCGGTACAGTATTACTACTTTGGCAAGGATGGAAAACGCGTCTGATTTTTAGAAATCGTCTCAGTGGCGGCGCAGCAAAAAAAACTAAAAATATGAAAACAGCTCAAACTTCGTTTTTAGGCGTTTTGGGGGTTCCTTATCATTTTCTACTTTTTTTGGGGTGGGAGTGAAATTGGGATGATTAGGGGGTGGAGGTTGTAAAACTGATTTTTTTGGATTCATAATAGGCTGCCCATTGACCTGTGAAATAAATATATAGCGGCACAATACACTTTTTTAGGTCCATCCGAACATTGCCTTGCCGATTACAGAAACCAAGGGACTTGAGCTTTCTGATGTATACAAAATACATACGAGTATTACTTTGGATCGTTCTGTATTGTGTACGTGGAAACTTTTGAATTGACTTTAATGATATTTTGGCACACTTACTACCGCGACGAGTATGGAAAGCGCGTAGGTATGGTTTTTAGAAATAATTTCAGTGGCGGCGCGGCAATAATAAAAAAAATATAAAAAACTCCTGAACTTCGTTTTAGACGTTTTAGGGATTCCTGATCATTTTAATTTTTTTTTTGGTTGGGGGTGAAATTGGGGTGGTTCTGGGATGAAGGTTTGTAAAACTCAAAAATGTGTTGTATTCATGATAGATTGGCCGTTGACCTGCAAAAGAAGCACCTAGTAGAATAAAACACTTTTTTGCGGTTGGTCGAGCGATGATTTGGTTGCAGGGGCATCTAGACTATAGTTTCATGTTGTGGGAAAATAATAAAACTGGTATCATCGGAATATGTGGGAAGTACTGAGTCAATCAACTTGACTTCATTTTTTATGATATTTTTTATCAAACTTTTTGTACAATATTTAGGATGAAAATCGGACCGTGACATACAGCCTCAAGAATAGCCAACAGACTCTCTATTTATCCAGATTCACAGAATAATGACCGCCTCTGGCCGACAGTAAACTAGAGGAATTCACCAACAATCTGGAACGTCCGCTTGCCAACTTCAAAGGGTATGCTGTAACTGACTCCAGGCGAGTCCATACGGGAATAATTGCAACTGGTGGGCCAGCAAACTGTAATAACGGTTGTTCGCCTCTATTCCATCGAAAGTGATGGCTTTAATGCCGAGCATTGCGAGATTTGGCCGCTTTATGGCAGGCGACATTGTTGCTACTCGAATCTACTTCCGCAATTGTACTTACCTATACCTGACGGGTGTATGACGCATAATAACTGGTTGGGGGTTATATAATTGATGCGGTAAAGCTACGGACGTATACAATACGAAGATATGTCAATATAGAGGGCGTCCTCAACAAAACTGCAGATTCTTTGAGTCGCCAGGCACGTAGCCTACCTTAGATAGGTACACAGAAGAAAATACTGTTGCCTTTCCAATTAATTGTTAGTACTTGGATGTTTTTCCATCACTTTAAATATATTTAAAGTTGTTTCAAATCCATGTCATTGAAAGAATTCAATCCTTATATTCGAAGTAATCACAGGTACGCCAATAAATTCAAAATAATTTTATATTCGTTCGAACGATATGTATAATCCTTCTAATACCAGTATTGACATATAATGCAATCAAAACATCCTTTTGTTTTCGAAATTTACCCTATGTTTCATTTAAGCAAAGCATACAATATATTCAATGTACAAAAATTATTACTGCAACAGCAGTTCGTGATAATTCATCTGATAAAAATTAATTTTGTTTCAATGCCCCTTGTCGTTCGCTGAACTATAATCAATATTCGGCGGGACTGATGTCCCGATTCAATGAAGGTAAGAATTAAGAACAGGGGGATGATCTCAGTGCTACTATCGCCGCGAACTCGTCAACATGGACGAAGTTGTTCCGTTGTGTTGTTTCGGTGTTAGCCGTGTTGTGTCATCTCGTGGTTTTGCGTATTGCAGCAGCAATTGTGTGATTTAAATGTGTCCAGTTATATACTAAATGGAAGACCTACTGAAAAATTGGGACTTAGAATAGCTAACACCCACATTTGAATGTAGGTATTTAGATTAGTCAGACAGTTATATTTCAGGTAATAATGCAACAACTGGTGCAGGCTTATGTCTAATTCTTATATCATGCTTCTTAAAACTTCACACAAAATCACACCATTAAACATCCAAACGAATCAATCAGCTGTCCTCGCAATAAAATCTGTTGGTCCAAGGAAAAGAAAATAGTTTAGAATCAATTACCAAACACAGATTCGATTCAACGACAGGCTGCGATTGAATCATTTATTGGAATCCAATGACATCTTGTAGTTGAATCGACAATACGGTATAATTCGCTACCAACTATACACTTCCCATTGAAGAAAACGTCGCTGTATTTGAGGAATGCTGAGTGACATTTATACATACGTATTTGTCATGTAAAACACGGACTCACAATTTCTCGCATAACTCACTCTATTTTCAAACTACATATATAATATTTCAGAAGGCGATAGTTAAGACCTTAGTGAATGACAACTATTTTCGATTTTTTTTTTACTGTGCAAAAAGCTCGCAATGCATAATCATACGTTTTATAAACGCCTGTAATTTAACAACCAAACACGATATCAAAAAAAAGCTAAATAGTTGCACAAGTGCAAGCTTCCGTATTCAATTTGCTCTTTGATTTATTACTGTAATACTACGTTCCAAAATCCCATCTATCGAGTGAGCAGACGAATATTCGAGGATAGTCACGTGATTCCAGATGTTAGGGAGGTTGGAATATTTATGAAACGGCAAAGATCTTTTTTTGACAATTTTGACATATCACATAACCTCAGAGTCAGAGTGAGTGAGTAGTTTCAGTCACAGTTTTTACCATCTGAGCCCTGAGGCTGTTTTGCTTTTGTGAAAATACTTTGTGGTGAAACTGAAAGGACATTCAAATGGATTCAAATATTGAAAGTATAAGAATGTATGAGCACTGCATCATTATAAGTACATCAAGAACACTGCATAGTGTTGCTAGCAGTTCTCTATAACAATAAAATTCCTTTCTCATGAAGTACCCACCTTCTTTTACAACTAAAACTTTGTCAGTTTCGGTAATAATTTGATTATTTTCATCCAAAACATATTGAACTCCGTTTTCCATTGTATTTACTTCTAGACCATAGATAAAAATAAAGGGAAAGCATATAAATAAAGCAGAAGAGGCTATGTTAAGTTGTTAGCTGTCAAGTGAAAAATATCTCTTGACAGTCTTGACACAAAGATCGCTAAAATCTCAATTTGATTTCCGAGCAAAACGATGACATCCATGGCCTCGGAAATGCAATAATGGAACACAGATTTTTGTTGACAGTTTGATGTTGAGTGAATACTGAAACGCTACAGAGCAAATCGAGGTCTTTGATGGGATTTTGGAACCTAGTATAAGTTTAAAGGTAACGTCAGGAGCTTGGAAACGCGAAATTCATTCATTTTTATGGTGACCTTTGGATCTAACCTTTGGACCTTTTGTCCTTACCTTTGGATTTTTGGACTTATCTCCCCTCATCTTAGACACACACACACTGGAGAAAGGGAACAGGCGGCCACGCCTCCTCGCTATCACGAGAATAAGTCTTTTCTTGGATTCTCAATTTCGTGCGCTATACCCTAGACCCTTAAGTAGTCCCCATGGGCTTTGCTTCTAACCTATTTAAATTCGTTGGGTGACACTGACGTCTCGTCTGCGACGTCGTTATTTTCCGGGTAATATTTATCTCCTCGCATAGATGGCTCTCGAAAACGCGCTTATGAATACGAAGACCTATTTCCCGATATTATGGGCGAATAATTTTATTTATGGTATCGTAAAACCCTTTCGCAGAAAGACATGAGGAACGCATAAAAACTTTCATGTTTGTCGGGCAATTTTTCTCGCATAAAAAGCAATATTCTCCCGTTTATCACATGTATTTCCGATATGGGTAGGTACTCTATTTTATATTTTGTATATTTTATGATTCGATGCACATGGGTTTCGGATGAAAAATATTTACAGCGTTTTAGTGTAATATAGTACTTGACTGAAGGACAGGAGAGAGGCTATCTGCTGGCTGGAACCACCAGTGCATAAGCCTACCAACGGGCCCTTTGCACCTCTCCTTGCCCTAGTTCCCAATAGAGTACTTGCAGAAAACAATATTATGCCGTTTACGCGTTCCTTAGAGCCTAGTAAACATGACAAAATCACTTGTTTGGGTTTTTGGATTCAGCTGTGAGAGATATTCCACAAATTATTTCAAATGCCGGAAAATGCCGCGCAAACAACCTCTGACGTCAGTGATATCCTATAATGATGGAACGTAAAGTATTGATATTCGATATCGATAGCCAGTGCTAACCTAACATTTTGACATTGATCATTACAACAAAACACAGTCACACACAAAAGTACAAAAGTCAAAAGAATAAAAGTTAGGCTAGACTACTAATTCACTTTGTAGGGATGGGCTTGAATTAGATTCTATCTTTGGATTCATTCATAATGAGATGCGCCGAAATAAAATGATGGCTTCGATTAGTTGCGAATTTCGGTCAGAAACAGGATGAACTGTGATACTTATCAGATATAAAAATGTATTGCAACGAAAATGCTAGTGGATTGATTGCCTGTTTCAAATATGTTTAAGTATCAATAAATTGAGTCGCATTGTTAAAGAATTCAGATCATCTCTAGTCAAATGCGCAGTTGAATCTCACTGACCTGCGCTGTAGCAGTATCGATTGTCGATATCGATAAGATACCTGTGACGTCACCCCTTGTTTTAAGTCACGTGGAAAAATTTGAATATATCCTTATTTTATTTTGCAAATATCTTTTTTTGGCCATCAGTAAAATCATGTTTTTTGTTACCTACTGCTTTTTGATATGGTTTTCTTTACGCCATGTATACTCCCGAGACGATTTCACGACCTCTGCAAGTACCCTATTCTGTGGGTACCATTTTTATATAGAAAATCCTCAGAGATATTCTACTGGTTCTTTAGTATGCCGTGTCACCACCCTGAAAATTAATCTTTTTGGAAGCTTGGAGCCAAAGCGACCACTGCTGCTCTACAAGGCACAGATCCGACCATCGTTGGAGTAATGCTCCCACGTGTAAGGATGCGCTCCGAAGCACTCTCTGAAGCTTCTGGACACTATCCGGAAGAGAGCAATTAGGCTAATCGATACGCCTAACCTCACAAAGGACATCCTCAGCCTGGAACATCGAAGAAGGGTGTCTGACCTATCCCTGTTTTATAGATTCTATCAGAGAAGACATTCGAGTGAGCTCTTGCAACCAAAGGCCGTCCTAGAAAGATTCTGCGAGCTCATCCTTAAAGGTCGAGGTCCCTAAGTTTGGCTTTGACTGTTTCCATACCTATACATGGCCACCACACTAGTGAGGCATATATTAAGAATTACCTCATGAATGAATCAGTAAAGTCTGTTCCAAACGTATGTGGTTTTTATGTGAAATCCAGTGAACAACGTTGGAATTTCAGGATAAATCGAAGCCCAAAAAATATATGACTTGTGAAATCCAAGTTCTTATTTTTATCCGAGCAGAATTTGTAATTTAATAAATCGGAGGGCGATTATCAGAATACGCAAAAGCAGAAAATCGCAGAACAATTTAATCTCTGGAAACATCGATTCATTTTGCTGTGTAGCAGATTCGGCATGATGTTGCTCTCCGACATTTCAGATTTGACGTCATCGTTTGCTGATCCGGCAGCTGTTTTAGGTCCTTTATTATTAAGAAGCATACACTGGCATCATAAGACCCCAAATGCAATACGCATCGATGGTCTGGCCTGTTGTGTGCAGAAATCCTCAGTGGCCCGAAGTCTAGGACAGATACAAAGGCTTGTCTACATGGGTGCCACAGGTGCAATCAGTGTTTCTATCAGGCACCTCTACGTGGAGGAATGTCTCCCCCCAATGCGTAGTTCCACCGCTAAGGTTACGATTTTTGCCACATGAGTGTCCTGAAACACCGTACCGTTAACGATCGTATTGCAATGCATCGAAGTGAGATAGTTGTCACATCAAAGGATATAAATGCTGCCTTCATGACCCTTAAATCAATTTTAATGGCTTGCGAACATATCCACAAGGACGGAGCAGACCGGGCATCTCTGGCAAGAGGCATCTTGCTGCCAAGTAATGAATGACACCCTCAGTACACTTTCTTACCTCAGTAACACACTACAAAAGGAAGACTCAAGTATAGCCCTGTATCGGATGTCTTACGATTACGGCATTTTCCCGAAAGACGGGAAAACAGCTTGCATCCAGCTGGTGCTTAAAAAGGGATCAAAAACTGATTTGACCAACTACAGACCTATAGCTCTGCTTTCTGTAATCAGTACCACAGTAACCAAGAGCTCATTAAATACCTAGAGCTCCATCACCACAGACAATATGGATTCCGACGCCAAAGATCAACTGGAGATCTCCTGGCTTACGTCACACATGTGTAGAGCAAACTCAACCAGTCATTTGGCGAGACTCACGTCGTTGCTCTCGACATTTCCAAGGCATTCGATCAACTGTGGCATGCAGCCCTCCTAAACAAGCTCCCGTCTTACGGGCTCCATGTTAAGCTTTGCGGTTGGCTCGCAGACTTCCTCTCATATCGGAAAATCTCTGTCGTGATAGATGGCTTTTCCTCTTCTTTCCATAGCATCAATGCTGGGGTCCCAAGGGATCGGTATTGGCTCCGACATTGTTTCTGCTTCACATTAAAGATCTACTCTCTAGCACTACAAATCCAATCCACAGTTTTGCGGATGACAGTACGCTGCATGCAGGCATCATGAGCAATAGACCGATCCCCGTGGTCGAGCTGGACTGCAGGAGACTGGCAGTGGCAGATTCACTTTCAAAGGATCTCAATACTATTATCGCTTGGGGGATCAAGAATATGGTAAAATGTAATGCTTCCAAGACCCAGTATTGTACGCTAACAAACAAGAAGTACCCAAGCCAACACCAAGTTCTAATGAACAAGCGGGCTCTGTCAAGGAGTCACTCATTCAAGCTGTTAGGAGTCAACATTACAGAAAATCTGGTCTGGCACGAACACGTCGCGTCAATTGCAACAGCTGCTGGTAAAAAGCTTGGGTACCTATTTAGAGCCAGAAAGTATTTCTCACCATGTAACCTCTTCACGCTATATAAAGCCCAGATAAGACCTTGCCTGGAGTATTGCTCTCATCTATAGGGAGCTGCTGCCCCTACTACCCTGCCTATACTTGATGCCGTCCAGGGAAGGGCAATTCGTCTAATTGACGACCCGGCCTTAACGCGCCACCTCCAGCCAGTTTCTCACCGGCGTGTTGTTGGTGACCTCTCGCTCTTCTATCGATATTCAAACGGAATCTGCTCCTCTGAGCTATTCTCTATCGTTCCGCCGCTCACCGCTCCTATCAGATGCACCCGCGCGACCGCTGCATATCATCCCAAGGCGGTCGTTCTTCATACATCAAGAACCGAGCGGTACAACCGCACATTCATTTCCAGGGTATCCAAGGCTTGGAATGAACTGCCAGGAGACGTATTTATTGGTCCTGCGGGTGTTGGCCCATTCAAATCGCGCGTTAACAAACTTCCCCTAACATAACCCTTTCACAGCAGCCGCGGTATTCTGGTATTTAGGCTCTGCCTACGCGGTCTGCTCAGTTATAAAAAAATAACTAAAGTCATACCTCTAATAACGACTACAAAACTGCACTTGCAAGATATCTCAAAACGGTGCGAAGATGTCAACAACAATTTGCTAAAAAATGTCCGAAATAGAAAACATAAAATCTGAATTGCGTTTGGCTACCGAAGATAATACTGCTAGGACATTCAAAAAGACGAAAATATGTTGTGAAAGCGCAACTAATGAATAGAAGATAGGCTCAACGACAAATCGATTGAAATTATGCTATTTTTAAGTAAATTTGCAAGACATTGAACTTTTGTGACAAATTTCCAACGCTAAATGCGGAACATGTAATAGCAGACCTTACATCATTTAAGTTATATATAGTCCATGCTGCAAAGCGAACTGTATAAAGACACAGGTGAAAATCCAAATGCAAAAATCTTAGAAGTCAACGTAGGATACAGAGTCTACGGACGCCATACAAGACTTTCATTCCCTCTTGGGAGGCACACCTCAGTATTCCAGGCTGAGGTCTATGCGATACTTGCCTGTGTAAATCGTATTCGGGAAATTGACGGGTCTAGGAGGCGGATTACTATCTACTCTGACAGTCAGGCAGCCATCAAAGTACTGAGTGAATAACGTCGGGACTGGTCCTGGAGTGCAGGAGTGCTCTTGACGACATCTCAGCTAAACACAAGGTATCACTGATGTGGGTACCTGGGCACGCTGGGGTAAAGGGTAACGAAATGGCGGATCATCTGGCTAGGATGGGATCCGGCAACAGTTTTGTGGGCCCGGAACCAGCCTTAGGACTGTCTGCAAACTTGATTAGGAAAACAACTGGAGAGTGGATCCAGAATCAACACTCTCTGAGATGGAACAACATCTCTGGTCATCTCCGTCAGGCTCGGGAGCTATTAGCAGGGCCTGCAGAGAAAATAGGACGATTTTGTTTCTCTCTGGATAGGAGTAACTTGAGATTGCTAGTAGGCCTACTAACGGGTCACAACACCTTCAGGCGTCACTTGATTGTGATGAGGGTGGTCAACGACCCAACGTGCACGTGGTGTGGTGAAGAGGAAGAATCCTCGGCACACATCTTGTGTCGCTGTGAAACTCTGGGTTATCACAGGCAGACTATGCTGGGCTCAAGAACCTTGGAACCAATCGAGATAAAACGGATAGGACCTAAGAATGTACTTGCCTATGCCAAAAGGGCAGGTCTTAGGAACTAGCGCGGATAGAGGCGCAAAAGGGCCCATCGTGTGGCCTATGCACCAGCCACATTCCGTGCTGGATAGCCTCTGATCCTTATTCATTCATTCACTACTCTTACAAAAGTGCGTTTGGAAGCGTTTGGAGCCAGAGCCACTGCCAAAGAAAAAAATTCCAATTTCATGGAGATTTGAACCGTCTTAAAATACGATTGCCTCATCCTTGCCTGTCCCTAACGCTGAGCGGACATTAAATTATTCATTAAATTATAAAATCTGAAAAGGTTTCACGATGGAACAGAAAGAAGGAGAAAACGGGGGAAGTTTGCTAAAATAGTAAACCGCGAAATGAGCCTCCTCCCGCAAAAATAAAATTTTACGGCTTTTTCAGACAATTTATTTTTCAATCCGGACGGAATGCGTTAAGTTTTGCGAAGTGTTCTATATAAATATTTAACCAGTCAGCGTTACACTTGTTTTATTTATTTCTGAAGTGTCTACAAAATAAACACAGAATTTTTGTATCGTGCTTCACTGAATCATCAACAAAAAGCACGTAATATTTGTCTTTACTCCCAAAAACAAAGAAGAACAAGAGCAACGTAGTTTAGCCTTGGCTATTCTTATAACTACGATACAACCTTTATTGCTTCTCGGTCTGTCGGTCTGTCGGTCTGTCGGTCTGTCGGTCTGTCGGTCTGTCGGTCTGTCGGTCTGTCGGTCTGTCGGTCTGTCGGTCTGTCGGTCTGTCGGTCTGTCGGTCTGTCGGTCTGTCGGTCTGTCGGTCTGTCGGTCTGTCGGTCTGTCGGTCTGTCGGTCTGTCGGTCTGTCGGTCTGTCGGTCTGTCGGTCTGTCGGTCTGTCGGTCTGTCGGTCTGTCGGTCTGTCGGTCTGTCGGTCTGTCGGTCTGTCGGTCTGTCGGTCTGTCGGTCTGTCGGTCTGTCGGTCTGTCGGTCTGTCGGTCTGTCGGTCTGTCGGTCTGTCGGTCTGTCGGTCTGTCGGTCTGTCGGTCTGTCGGTCTGTCGGTCTGTCGGTCTGTCGGTCTGTCGGTCTGTCGGTCTGTCGGTCTGTCGGTCTGTCGGTCTGTCGGTCTGTCGGTCTGTCGGTCTGTCGGTCTGTCGGTCTGTCGGTCTGTCGGTCTGTCGGTCTGTCGGTCTGTCGGTCTGTCGGTCTGTCGGTCTGTCGGTCTGTCGGTCTGTCGGTCTGTCGGTCTGTCGGTCTGTCGGTCTGTCGGTCTGTCGGTCTGTCGGTCTGTCGGTCTGTCGGTCTGTCGGTCTGTCGGTCTGTCGGTCTGTCGGTCTGTCGGTCTGTCGGTCTGTCGGTCTGTCGGTCTGTCGGTCTGTCGGTCTGTCGGTCTGTCGGTCTGTCGGTCTGTCGGTCTGTCGGTCTGTCGGTCTGTCGGTCTGTCGGTCTGTCGGTCTGTCGGTCTGTCGGTCTGTCGGTCTGTCGGTCTGTCGGTCTGTCGGTCTGTCGGTCTGTCGGTCTGTCGGTCTGTCGGTCTGTCGGTCTGTCGGTCTGTCGGTCTGTCGGTCTGTCGGTCTGTCGGTCTGTCGGTCTGTCGGTCTGTCGGTCTGTCGGTCTGTCGGTCTGTCGGTCTGTCGGTCTGTCGGTCTGTCGGTCTGTCGGTCTGTCGGTCTGTCGGTCTGTCGGTCTGTCGGTCTGTCGGTCTGTCGGTCTGTCGGTCTGTCGGTCTGTCGGTCTGTCGGCCTGTCTGTTGGACTTTTTATAGCCTCGGAATCTCAGTAACCGCTGCATGGATTGTGATGAAATTTGGGCAGCGATATGCTGTAGAGTCGTAGTAGGTAATGCTTCTATAATTTTGAAAATCGGTGCATGGGCGGCGGAATAGTTAGCAAAAAACAAAAATTTTCAGATATGCCTCAAACTTCGTTTTTATGAGTTTTAGGGGTTCCTGATCATTTGATGCTTTTTTTGGTGAGGGTGAAATTGGGGTGGTTGGGGGTGGGGGTTGTAAAACTCAAAAATTTGTTGTATTCATGGATCTCAGACTACAGCCTCATGCAATAATAATAAAATGGTATCAGTATTATGTGTGGCAAGTACTGAGTCAATCAGCTTGACTCCATTTTTTTAGGTTAAATGAAGTTCTTCGAGAAATTGTTGGACAAAGTTAGCACTCTGAAGAAAGTAATCAACTGAGGACAGCGAATAAAAATTGAGCAATATTTGTATGTTTGTATGTATGTAACCGACACCTTTGGACTGAATTTTGACACACTTTAAACAAACAGATTCAATTCAAACTTTGTACACTTACCAAGAACTGACGACAGTACAATAATTTAATAAATTTGTCTCATTATCCTGATCAAGGTCATCAGAATTGAGGTTATGTGACACTTCGCAGTTCAAAAAATGGTGGATGTGATGGACATACGTTATTTTTGAGAAATGCTGAAAGTGCTTCTGTTAGAGGCTCTCTCTCTCACAGCTGGAAGTGTGCAATTTGTAACAATTCCTGCGGCCGAATAAATTTTTCTAATCTGTTTAGAGCTGGCCGCGGCAAGTAAAGTATATATCAACCGAGATAAGAGCAAGGACGATTGCGAAAGTTGTAGTTTTAAAAGCTTTCCGCCGGCCCATGCCATGCCGTGCGTTCATTTTATTTATGACTAAAGTGGGTCTCTTCTGGGTTAGAGTTTCAGTTGCTCTGCAATAAAGGAAGGAGGCGATTATAGCAATAAAGACGATAAATCCCAAACCCAGCTCCGGCCAGCTAGTTTGTTGCACAGAGCCTTCGGATTTTACAGTTCCATAGGACCTGTCACCTGCAAGCAGGGATGACGAAGTATTTGCAGGTTGAGTCAAGCTCAATGCCTCGGACTCTTGTGACCAAACGATACCACTTTTCGAAAAATCGACTTTGCGAGTGTATGTAGGTCGAGTTGGGCTACATTTTAAAGATAATATTCACCCTGTATATTATTGCATATTTAGATTCCCGGGTGTATTTTTTTGTGACTTTATGTATCACACACAGAGATCTGAATTTTTTTATTTTGTGTCAAACGAGACTGAGACTCAAAACTGCGACTTTATTTGTAATCAGCATCCTCAAATTATCCGAAATGCGAGGTTTCATCTCAATAGAATGCCAAATAAAGATTTTCGATTTTTTTAGGTACTCCCGCCCGCCCGAGAGATCTGAAATTTTTTATTTTTGTCAAACAAGACTGAGGCTCAAAACTGCGACTTGATTTGTAATCAGCATCCTCAAATTATCCGAAATGCGAGGTTTCATCTCAATAGAAAGCCAAATAAAGATTTTCGATTTTTTTAGGTACTCCCGCCCGCCCGAGAGATCTGAAATTTTTTATTTTTGTCAAACGAGACTCAGGCTCAAAACTGCGACTTGATTTGTAATCAACACCCTGTAATTATCCAAAATGCGAGGTTGCATCTCAATAGAAAGCCAAATAAAGATTTTCGATTTTTTTAGGTACTCCCGCCCGCCCGAGAGATCTGAAATTTTTTATTTTTGTCAAACGAAGGCTCAAAACTACGACTTGATTTGCAATCAGCACCCTGTAATTATCCAAAATGCGAGGTTGCATCTCAATAGAAAGCCAAATAAATATTTTCGATTTTTTTAGGTACTCCCGCCCACCCGAGAGATCTGAAATTTTTTATTTTTGTCAAACAAGACTGAGACTAAAAACTGCGACTTGATTTGTAATCAGCATCTTCAAATTATCCGAAATGTGAGGTGTCATCTCAATAGAAAGCCAAATAAAGATTTTCGATTTTTTTAGGTACTCCCGCCCGCCCGAGAGATCTGAAATTTTTTATTTTTGTCAAACGAGACTGAGACTCAAAACTGCGACTTGATTTGTAATCAGGATCCTCAAATTATCCGAAATGCGAGGTTTCATCTCAATAAAAAGCCAAATAAAGATTTTCGATTTTTTTAGGTACTCCCGCCCGCCCGAGAGATCTGAAATTTTTTATTTTTGTCAAACAAGACTGAGGCTCAAAACTGCGACTTGATTTGTAATCAGCATCCTCAAATTATCCGAAATGCGAGGTTTCATCTCAATAGAAAGCCAAATAAAGATTTTCGATTTTTTTAGGTACTCCCGCCCGCCCGAGAGATCTGAAATTTTTTATTTTTGTCAAACAAGACTGAGGCTCAAAACTGGGACTTGATTTGTAATCAGCATCCTCAAATTATCCGAAATGCGAGGTTTCAACTCAATAGAAAGCCAAATAAAGATTTTCGATTTTTTTCAGGTACTCGCGCCCGCCCGAGAGATCTGAAATTTTTTATTTTTGTCAAACAAGACTGAGGCTCAAAACTGCGACTTGATTTGTAATCAGCATCCTCAAATTATCCGAACTGCGAGGTTTCATCTCAATAGAAAGCCAAATAAAGATTTTCGATTTTTTTAGGTACTCCCGCCCGCCCGAGAGATCTGAAATTTTTTATTTTTGTCAAACGAGACTGAGGCTCAAAACTGCGACTTAATTTGTAATCAGCATCCTCAAATTATCCGAAATGCGAGGGGTCATCTCAATAAAAAGCCAAATAAAGATTTTCGATTTTTTTAGGTACTCCCGCCCGCCCGAGAGATCTGAAATTTTTTATTTTTGTCAAACGAGACTGAGGCTCAAAACTGCGACTTGATTTGTAATCAGCATCCTCAAGTTATCCGAAATGCGAGGTTTCATCTCAATAGAAAGCCAAATAAAGATTTTCGATTTTTTTAGGTACTCCCGCCCGCCTGAAAGATCTGAAATTTTTTATTTTTGTCAAACGAGACTGAGACTAAGAACTGCGACTTGATTTGTAATCAGCATCCTCAAATTATCCAAAATGCGAGGTTTCATCTCAATAGAAAGCCAAATAAAGATTTTCGATTTTTTTAGGTACTCCCGCCCGCCCGAGAGATCTGAAATTTTTTATTTTTGTCAAACGAGACTGAGGCTCAAAACTGCGACTTGATTTGTAATCAGCATCCTCAAATTATCCGAAATGCGAGGTTTCATCTCAATAAAAAGCCAAATAAAGATTTTCGATTTTTTTAGGTACTCCCGCCCGCCCGAGAGATCTGAAATTTTTTATTTTTGTCAAACGAGACTGAGGCTCAAAACTGCGACTTGATTTGTAATCAGCATCCTCAAGTTATCCGAAATGCGAGGTTTCATCTCAATAGAAAGCCAAATAAAGATTTTCGATTTTTTTAGGTACTCCCGCCCGCCCGAGAGATCTGAAATTTTTTATTTTTGTCAAACTGAGGCTCAAAACTGCGACTTGATTTGTATTCAGCACCCTGTAATTATCCAAAATGCGAGGTTGCATCTCAATAGAAAACCAAATAAAGATTTTCGATTTTTTTAGGTACTCCCGCCCGCCCGAGAGATCTGAAATTTTTTATTTTTGTCAAACGAGACTGAGGCTCAAAACTGCGACTTGATTTGTAATCAGCACCCTGTAACTATCCAAAATGCGAGGTTGCATCTCAAAAGAAAGCCAAATAAAGATTTTCGATTTTTTTAGGTACTCCCGCCCGCCCGAGAGATCTGAAATTTTTTATTTTTGTCGAACGAGACTGAGGCTCAAAACTGCGACTTGATTTGTAATCAGCACCCTGTAATTATCCAAAATGCGAGGTTGCATCTCAATAGAAAGCCAAATAAAGATTTTCGATTTTTTTAGGTACTCCCGCCCGCCCGAGAGATCTGAAATTTTTTATTTTTGTCAAACTGAGGCTCAAAACTGCGACTTGATTTGTAATCAGCACCCTGTAACTATCCAAAATGCGAGGTTGCATCTCAAAAGAAAGCCAAATAAAGATTTTCGATTTTTTTAGGTACTCCCGCCCGCCCGAGAGATCTGAAATTTTTTATTTTTGTCAAACTGAGGCTCAAAACTGCGACTTGATTTGTAATCAGCACCCTGTAATTATCCAAAATGCGAGGTTGCATCTCAATAGAAAGCCAAATAAAGATTTTCGATTTTTTTAGGTACTCCCGCCCGCCCGAGAGATCTGAAATTTTTTATTTTTGTCGAACGAGACTGAGGCTCAAAACTGCGACTTGATTTGTAATCAGCACCCTGTAATTATCCAAAATGCGAGGTTGCATCTCAATAGAAAGCCAAATAAAGATTTTCGATTTTTTTAGGTACTCCCGCCCGCCCGAGAGATCTGAAATTTTTTATTTTTGTCAAACGAGACTTAGGCTCAAAACTGCGACTTGATTTGTAATCAGCACCCTGTAACTATCCAAAATGCGAGGTTGCATCTCAAAAGAAAGCCAAATAAAGATTTTCGATTTTTTTAGGTACTCCCGCCCGCCCAAGAGATCTGAAATCTTTTATTTTTGTCGAACGAGACTGAGGCTCAAAACTGCGACTTGATTTGTAATCAGCATCCTCAAGTTATCCGAAATGCGAGGTTTCATCTCAATAGAAAGCCAAATAAAGATTTTCGATTTTTTTAGGTACTCCCGCCCGCCCGAGAGATCTGAAATTTTTTATTTTTGTCAAACTGAGGCTCAAAACTGCGACTTGATTTGTATTCAGCACCCTGTAATTATCCAAAATGCGAGGTTGCATCTCAATAGAAAACCAAATAAAGATTTTCGATTTTTTTAGGTACTCCCGCCCGCCCGAGAGATCTGAAATTTTTTATTTTTGTCAAACGAGACTGAGGCTCAAAACTGCGACTTGATTTGTAATCAGCACCCTGTAACTATCCAAAATGCGAGGTTGCATCTCAAAAGAAAGCCAAATAAAGATTTTCGATTTTTTTAGGTACTCCCGCCCGCCCGAGAGATCTGAAATTTTTTATTTTTGTCGAACGAGACTGAGGCTCAAAACTGCGACTTGATTTGTAATCAGCACCCTGTAATTATCCAAAATGCGAGGTTGCATCTCAAAAGAAAGCCAAATAAAGATTTTCGATTTTTTTAGGTACTCCCGCCCGCCCAAGAGATCTGAAATCTTTTATTTTTGTCGAACGAGACTGAGGCTCAAAACTGCGACTTGATTTGTGATCAGCACCCTGTAATTATCCAAAATGCGAGGTTGCATCTCAATAGAAAGCCAAATAAAGATTTTCGATTTTTTTAGGTACTCCCGCCCGCCCGAGAGATCTGAAATTTTTTATTTTTGTCAAACGAGACTGAGGCTCAAAACTGCGACTTGATTTGTAATCAGCATCCTCAAGTTATCCGAAATGCGAGGTTTCATCTCAATAGAAAGCCAAATAAAGATTTTCGATTTTTTTAGGTACTCCCGCCCGCCCGAGAGATCTGAAATTTTTTATTTTTGTCAAACGAGACTGAGGCTCAAAACTGCGACTTGATTTGTAATCAGCATCCTCAAATTATCCGAAATGCGAGGTTTCATCTCAATAAAAAGCCAAATAAAGATTTTCGATTTTTTTAGGTACTCCCGCCCGCCCGAGAGATCTGAAATTTTTTATTTTTGTCAAACGAGACTGAGGCTCAAAACTGCGACTTGGTTTGTAATCAGCATCCTCAAGTTATCCGAAATGCGAGGTTTCATCTCAATAGAAAGCCAAATAAAGATTTTCGATTTTTTTAGGTACTCCCGCCCGCCCGAGAGATCTGAAATTTTTTATTTTTGTCAAACTGAGGCTCAAAACTGCGACTTGATTTGTATTCAGCACCCTGTAACTATCCAAAATGCGAGGTTGCATCTCAAAAGAAAGCCAAATAAAGATTTTCGATTTTTTTAGGTACTCCCGCCCGCCCGAGAGATCTGAAATTTTTTATTTTTGTCGAACGAGACTGAGGCTCAAAACTGTGACTTGATTTGTAATCAGCACCCTGTAATTATCCAAAATGCGAGGTTGCATCTCAATAGAAAGCCAAATAAAGATTTTCGATTTTTTTAGGTACTCCCGCCCGCCCGAGAGATCTGAAATTTTTTATTTTTGTCAAACTGAGGCTCAAAAAATGCGAGGTTGCATCTCAAAAGAAAGCCAAATAAAGATTTTCGATTTTTTTAGGTACTCCCGCCCGCCCGAGAGATCTGAAATTTTTTATTTTTGTCAAACTGAGGCTCAAAACTGCGACTTGATTTGTAATCAGCACCCTGTAATTATCCAAAATGCGAGGTTGCATCTCAATAGAAAGCCAAATAAAGATTTTCGATTTTTTTAGGTACTCCCGCCCGCCCGAGAGATCTGAAATTTTTTATTTTTGTCGAACGAGACTGAGGCTCAAAACTGCGACTTGATTTGTAATCAGCACCCTGTAATTATCCAAAATGCGAGGTTGCATCTCAATAGAAAGCCAAATAAAGATTTTCGATTTTTTTAGGTACTCCCGCCCGCCCGAGAGATCTGAAATTTTTTATTTTTGTCAAACGAGACTTAGGCTCAAAACTGCGACTTGATTTGTAATCAGCACCCTGTAACTATCCAAAATGCGAGGTTGCATCTCAAAAGAAAGCCAAATAAAGATTTTCGATTTTTTTAGGTACTCCCGCCCGCCCAAGAGATCTGAAATCTTTTATTTTTGTCGAACGAGACTGAGGCTCAAAACTGCGACTTGATTTGTAATCAGCATCCTCAAGTTATCCGAAATGCGAGGTTTCATCTCAATAGAAAGCCAAATAAAGATTTTCGATTTTTTTAGGTACTCCCGCCCGCCCGAGAGATCTGAAATTTTTTATTTTTGTCAAACTGAGGCTCAAAACTGCGACTTGATTTGTATTCAGCACCCTGTAATTATCCAAAATGCGAGGTTGCATCTCAATAGAAAACCAAATAAAGATTTTCGATTTTTTTAGGTACTCCCGCCCGCCCGAGAGATCTGAAATTTTTTATTTTTGTCAAACGAGACTGAGGCTCAAAACTGCGACTTGATTTGTAATCAGCACCCTGTAACTATCCAAAATGCGAGGTTGCATCTCAAAAGAAAGCCAAATAAAGATTTTCGATTTTTTTAGGTACTCCCGCCCGCCCGAGAGATCTGAAATTTTTTATTTTTGTCGAACGAGACTGAGGCTCAAAACTGCGACTTGATTTGTAATCAGCACCCTGTAATTATCCAAAATGCGAGGTTGCATCTCAATAGAAAGCCAAATAAAGATTTTCGATTTTTTTAGGTACTCCCGCCCGCCCGAGAGATCTGAAATTTTTTATTTTTGTCAAACGAGACTTAGGCTCAAAACTGCGACTTGATTTGTAATCAGCACCCTGTAACTATCCAAAATGCGAGGTTGCATCTCAAAAGAAAGCCAAATAAAGATTTTCGATTTTTTTAGGTACTCCCGCCCGCCCAAGAGATCTGAAATCTTTTATTTTTGTCGAACGAGACTGAGGCTCAAAACTGCGACTTGATTTGTAATCAGCACCCTGTAATTATCCAAAATGCGAGGTTGCATCTCAATAGAAAGCCAAATTATCCAAAATGCGAGGTTGCATCTCAATAGAAAGCCAAATAAAGATTTTCGATTTTTTTAGGTACTCCCGCCCGCCAGAGAGATCTGAAATTTTTTATTTTTGTCGAACGAGACTGAGGCTCAAAACTGCGACTTGATTTGTAATCAGCACCCTGTAATTATCCAAAATGCGAGGTTGCATCTCAATAGAAAGCCAAATAAAGATTTTCGATTTTTTTAGGTACTCCCGCCCGCCCGAGAGATCTGAAATTTTTTATTCTTGTCAAACGAGACTGAGGCTCAAAACTGCGACTTGATTTGTAATCAGCACCCTGTAATTATCCAAAATGCGAGGTTGCATCTCAATAGAAAGCCAAATAAAGATTTTCGATTTTTTTAGGTACTCCCGCCCACCCGAGAGATCTGAAATTTTTTATTTTTGTCAAACGAGACTGAGGCTCAAAACTGCGACTTGATTTGTAATCAGCATCCTCAAATTATCCGAAATGCGAAGTTTCATCTCAATAAAAAGCCAAATAAAGATTTTCGATTTTTTTAGGTACTCCCGCCCGCCCGAGAGATCTGAAATTTTTTATTTTTGTCAAACGAGACTGAGGCTCAAAACTGCGACTTGATTTGTAATCAGCACCCTGTAATTATCCAAAATGCGAGGTTGCATCTCAATAGAAAGCCAAATAAAGATTTTCGATTTTTTTAGGTACTCCCGCCCACCCGAGAGATCTGAAATTTTTATTTTTGTCAAACGAGACTGAGGCTCAAAACTGCGACTTGATTTGTAATCAGCATCCTCAAATTATCCGAAATGCGAGGTTTCACCTCAATAAAAGGCCAAATAAAGATTTTCGATTTTTTTAGGTACTCCCGCCCGCCCGAGAGATCTGAAATTTTTTATTTTTGTCAAACGAGACTGAGACTCAAAACTGCGACTTGATTTGTAATCAGCATCCTCAAATTATCTGAAATGCGAGGTTTCATCTCAATAGAAAGCCAAATAAAGATTTTCGATTTTTTTAGGTACTCCCGCCCGCCCGAGAGATCTGAATTTTTTTATTTTTGTCAAACGAGACTGAGACTCAAAATTGCGACTTGATCTGTAATCAGCACCCTGTAATTATCCCAAATGCGAGGTTGGGAAAAAACGAAAATAAAAGTAAAACTGACACCTTATGTCTTGAAAATTAAGCATTTTAAGGCACCCTGTACATATCTTTTCAATATATTATACTGACAATAGAAACGTCTACATTCTTTGATCCGTCATTGAATACAATACTGTTCCTAGCACAATATGTATATTGTCATATTCACATTTAATGGTGGGTGCAATTTCAATGCAACACAATACATCTTGAGCAACTAAACTCCGTTCATTCCCCCCCCCCCTCATTCTCTCACCTCCGAAGTTCATAGCAATGACAAGCGCCTCCATAAAGGGACCGAGAGAGGGAGAGAGGGAGATATCTGCCGTTTATTTACGGGCAAAACACTGGCAGCGGCCATACATCAACGGAATTAATATTAGACGGTATTAAACCGGCTGAGACCCCCCAGGGTGGAGGGGGGTGGAAATGGATTGGCCAGATTGCTTCCTTTGTTCTTCGCCGTGATGCCGATTGCTCAAAAATGTTTCAGTATCTCATTCACCATTTCTAAAAATGTTTGAGTAACTCATTCACCATTTGTAAAAATGTTTTAGCAGCGCATTCACCATTTCTAAAAATGTTTTAGCAGCCCATTCACCATTTCTAAAAATGCTTGAGTATCTCATTCGCCATTTCTAAAAATGTTTTAGCAGCGCATTCACCATTTCTAAAAAAGGTTCTGTAGGTTATCTCATAACTGGCACCTTTATATCGAATATTTAAATAAAGTTCATCTTTAAATTATTCAAATCTGACGATTCTGATCAGTTTTTATCTGCTTTGTGGACTATTATAAGGCGTTTGATAACGTAAAGTGGCCTAAACTGTGAGAAATCCTCATCTCTATGGGAGTTCCTTACCACTTAGTATTTCTCATACAGCAACTCTATGAGTCTAGCACGGCTCGTGTAAGAACTGATGGTAACCTGTCTGGTTAAACAGCAACCAGAAAAGGAGTTTGTCAGGGATGTGTATTATCTCCGATGTTATTTAACGTTTACTCTGAATTTGTGTTGAGACAGGTATTGGGCAACTGGAATGGCGGTATAACTATTGGCGGAAGCAAAATATCCAACCTCAGTTTTGCTGCCGATACAACCCTTATTGCTGCTTCTCGAGAAGAACTAGTAGCTCTAGTAAACATCTTAGAACAACACAGTGCAGCATATGGTTTTGGTATTAACTACAAGAAGGCCAAGGTTAGGATCGTAGATAGAGAGCACGATAATCATCGAGAAATAAAGTCAGTAGGCCGTTGTGAGGTAGTTCAAATTTTTGTGTACCTCGGTTCTTTGATCGACAATTCAGGTAGCTGTGTGAATGAGATTTGACGGTGCATTCAACATCAACATCAGGCACGGGTGGCCATGACAAAGCTTACTAGAATATGGCGTGACCATAACATCACTAAAGCTACCAAAATGTCGCTGGTTCAGTCTCTCGTGTTCTCCATATTTTTGTATGCTTCGGAAACTTGGACTGTTAAAAAGGCAGATCGAGCTCGCATAGATGCTTTTGAAATGTGGACGTGGAGGAGAATGCTAAGAATTCCTTATACCGCCCATCGAACTAATGTTTCCATACTGGATGAGCTCGGTAATCCAAAGAGACTATCCTCCATTGTGTCGACGAGAATGCTTACATTCTTGGGACATATGCACAGAAGCGATAATATGAAGAAACTTGTAGTTCAGGGTCACGCCCCGAGTGGGCGGCGCCGTGGCCGTTCCCCTACACGCTGGGTGGATAGGACGAAACAGTTGCTGGATATGTGTATCAAGAGCGCCACTGAACTGACAGAAAATCGCGAACGATGGCGAGCTACAGTTTTCAAAACTATTGATAATACTTGTGTCGGTAATGCTCTAGCTCCGGCTTAATGCATTTTACAAATTGACAGAATTCTTAGAAAAATATAACATACTTTCTGATAAACAGTTCGGTTTCAAAAAAAAAATAAATCTACTGAAGATGCGGTGACATATGTAATACTAGAACTATGCAAAAATGTGGACAGAAATATTCCAACATTATGTGTCTTTGTTGATCTAGCAAAAGCATTTGACACAGTTGATCATATGATACTCATGAAAACTTTACAAAATTATGGTATACGGAGTCAAATCTATCATCTAATTAAAAGTTACTTGAGTAATAGAACACAAACTGTTGTGATAAATAAATGCTCTAGTTCTCCATTGCCTATAACATGCGGTGTTCCTCAAGGAACGGTACTGGGACCATTATTCTTTAACATATATATAAATGACCTATTTGCGGTTGATGTGAGTGGAGATGTAGTGAGTTTTGCAGACGATACAGCTGTTATATTTTTTGCTGAAAGTTGGGAAATATTAAAATCAAAGTCTGAAAATGGTTTTAAAAAAAATGATCAACTGGTTCAGTAGTCGACTTTTAACAGTCAATTTCAACAAGACTCACTTTGTTCCATTCGCGTCGTACGCAAACGGCTTACCGAAATACACCAACTTACTAATCAGTTGTAGACAGGTAGCTCCTATATCAATGGTCACCAGTATCAAGTACTTAGGAATATATCTAGATTGTCATATCAAATGGAAGGGGCATACAGAATATGTTGTCAAAAAGATACGTAACGTTATAAGCAAATTTAAACTCCTTTCCACTATACTTACCTATGAACAGATGGTCATTGTATACGAAGCACTTGTTCATAATCATATACGATATTGTATTGTGGTGTGGGGCGCAGCATGTAAAAATATTATAAAAGCAATAGAAATTATACGAAAACGTTTAATAAAAATTTTATATAAAGTAAAATGTACATATCCTAGTGACTTGTTATTTTCTAAAACAAAAATTCTAGATATCCGCCAAACATTTTTCATGTCGTTAGGTATTTACCAATATAAAAATAAATCAAACTTGACAAAACACGAACATAAATATGACATAAGATATGCATGTAATGTTGTACCAAAAGCATGGAAAAATACTTCATTACGATGTCACACATTTCTTGCTCCAAGACTATACAATGAGATACCAGAAGGCATAAAATGTCTAGTGTCTTTAAATTCATTCAAATATGGTTTAAAACAATGGATAGTAAATAATAATCGCATAAAAATTCACCAACTTGTAGATATATGTAATACCTATTATTACTAATATCTATAGAATACAAATATTCCTGAATTAACTCTTATTTGTTGTTCCTATTTTTTAATAATTACCTTGTACCCAAGCACAAGTTTTTAACTTTTTTGGGGCACTTGTTGTTTATTGTATTTTATTTATTTTACACGTACAATAAACGCTATACTACATTGTGACTACGATGATGACGATTCTGATCAGAATAAGAAAAGAAACTTTATTAAATTATTTCATCGTCACCAGTTCTTGATAATAGTACAAAGTTTAAATTAAATCTGTGCATTCAAAGTGGGTGGAAATCGAGTCCAAAGAAGTCACTTACAAACATACATACATACATACAGTGAAGCTAGTGAAAGCGACGAATAAAGACCGCTGGCCCAGAATTTGAGATCCACTCTGTACATTTGAAGCAATTTTGGCCACGATTCGTTGGTCAGCTTTTCCGGTGGGGGAAAATGTTTTTTCATTGAGACGCTCTTCCGGCCAGGGGGGGTTTGATGTTTTATTGTTGCCATTCTGATTGCTAGTGCGTACTGGGCGGAAGACGGGGGTGGACAGATACAACCTAACTCGTATATCAATGATACTTTTTATAATGGCAAGTCTACGTTAGTGCGGTCACTATGAGCAAACTAAGAGGGAGGGTTGTATACGGTTGTGAAAGCTCGGCTAAGCTAAGCTAGGCGTACACACAGAAAAATATGTCGTTCTGTCAAAGACTTACGCTTGGATTCAATGGGACGTTACACTCAGCATTCCTCAAATAGATCGATGTTTTATCCAATGGGAAGTGTATAATTGGTAACGAATTATATCGTATTGTCGATTCAACTACAAGATGTCATTGGATTCCAATGAATAATTCAATCGCAGCCTGTCGTTGAATCGAATCTGTGTTTGGTAATTGATTCTAAACTATTTTCTTTTCCTTGGACCAACAGATTTTATTGCGAGGACAGCTGATTGATTCGTTTGGATGTTTAATTGTGTGATTTTGTTTGAAGTTATGAGGAGAATGATATAAGAATTAGACATAAGCCTGCACCAGTTGTTGCATTTTTACCTGAAATATAACTGTCTGACTAATCTAAATTCCTACATTCAAATGTGGGTGTTAGCTCTTCTAAGTCCCAATTTCTCAGTAGGTCCTCCATTTAATATATAACTGGACACATTTAAATCACACAATTGCTGATGCAATACGCAAAACCACGAGATGACACAACACGGCTAACACCGAAACAACACAACGACACAACCTCGTCCATGTTGGCGGGTTCGCGGCGATAGTAACACTGAAATATCCCCCTGTTCTTTATTTTTACGTAAATTGAATCAGGAGATCAGTCCCGCCGAATACTGATTATGGTTCAGCGAACGATAAGGGCCATTGAAATAAAATTAATTTATATCAGATGAATTATCACGAACTGCTGTTGCAGTAATAATTTTTGTACATTGAATAGATTGTATGCTTTGCTTAAATGAAACAGGGTGAATTTCGAAAACAAAAGGATGTTTTGATTGCATTATATGTCAATACTGGTATTAGAAGATTATACATATCGTTGGAACGAATATAAAATTATTTTGAATTTATTGGCGTACCTGTGATTGCTTCGAATATAATGATTGAATTCTTTCAATGACATGGGTTTGAAACAACTGTAAATATATTTAAAGCGATGGAAAAACATCCAAGTACTAACAATTAATTGGAAATGCAACAGTATTTTTTTCTGTGTAGACCATAAAAGAGGAAAAAAAGGAAGGGAACGCAGAATTCAATGTTCTGGAATTTTTGAGACAAAAATCTGCAGCAGGGTGTGCGAACGTAGAAGGCTGCATTCGCCGAGTTATAAGGAGTTGGACTCGATAAAATCACGTTACAAGAGATGATCAAATCTCTGGACTACTATCACTGTATTAGTCAATGACATGCGCCAATATGCTAGACGACGGCTAAAAATGAATTTTGGAAACGGGTGACAGATCATTCTGCTCAGTTTTAAAAAATTGAGGTACCTACAGTAAAAGCTGGTCGAATAAAAAAAGTAGGAAATAATTTTCTTGAATAAATCCATACGGCGCTCTCACTGTGGAATTAGTTGGTATAAAAATTTAATTTTTTTACTATATTGACAAAACCGGATTCTTTCCGCACTAGTAATCAACAAATTTAACATTTAATCTTGAAAAAAAAGAAAAAAGTTGTTGACCGCGGTGAGGTTCGAAGCCACGCCCTTTCGGACTGGTGCCTAGAGTCTTAACAGCTCGGTCACGCTGCCTATGTTTCAGAAATATCAATACAAAGTACTTAACACGTTGTTTGACACAACGGCTATAGCCGTCTGCGGGGAGTGATCGCGATACGCGACGACGGTTATATCAGTCAAAAAGTTATCTGCTTGTTACGGCAGAACGGCGACAACCGTCACTATCGTCAGAATGTCGGTATACTTGCCTTGTTGAGCAATGTTAGTGCCATAACACAAAGCTCATCATTTCTGAAATTGCTAAATTCTAACCCACTATACGCTATCCCAACTATTCATGTTTTAAGGTGCATGAGTAAAACAGCACGACGGCGACGGCTATAACCGTCCATAACCTCCAATGTGATGCATTGACCACGTGTATAGCTGCCATATCGCAAGTGCCTTTTTGTTTGGTTTTCATGTTTTCAGTACTGAATGGGAGGTAGGTAACCAGATATTTTCAACCTATACAGATATTCGTCGTCCACCTATCATACATATAGAATATATTGTTTCATATCAATACAAAACTCGAAGCACGTGTGGGACATTTTCCAGAGAAGCTGCCCCTACCAGAGGATCATAAAAGAAAATCTTATTTTCTTAGATGCAAAGAATGTTTCAAGCCTGAAAAATGCAAAGAAACTAGCTAGCTATAGATGCAAGGGTTGTGGAGATAAACCTGCTTTGTGTCCAGACTGCTTTGAAGAGTGGCATCAAACATAAATTTGTGTCTAGACTCTGTTTTGCTCGGGGATACCTCTGTTTGCTAATAAATTTGATTTTTTCTTTTGATGCCGTCTATATTCTGAGAGATGCGTTTTTGTTTATAAATTTGATACTATAAAATTTTATTTTTGTTTTAGCTTTTGTCTCAAAAATTGTCCTTTTCTTCCCACAAGATGTGTTTTACGATTACACTGATCAGACGGCTATAGCTGTGGTTGCCATTCTAGAACATAGTCTCCGGTGATATGACACGACGGATATAGCCGTCTTCTTTATTGTCACCAAAAAGCCCAAAAATTAAAAAAAGAGTCAAAAATGAATACCCCTGAAATATTTCGATAACGCAAATCATGTTAAAAACGTAAAAAATGAGAATGTTTTGAGGTGCCATATTACGAAGCCTCCCGGCCAGCCGAGTGTCCAACAATGTGTCAATATTTAGTCAGTTACCTGTCGTAGTTTAATTCAATTTTTTTAAACCGGAAGCGATATTGACAAAACCGGATTCTTCCCGGACTAGTTTTTTCATGTTGATTCCTAATCTGTATCTACTTTATCTCTAGCACCCTTAGTTTTGGCTATCTTTTGTATACGGACAGACAGAGGCTCTGCATAACCTCTCTTCAGTGACATCAGTGAGTCAGTGACAGCTAAAGTGACTGTACTATACAACCCCGTTTTGATTACTAGTGCGTACGTAACAGAAAGGGGGTGGACAGCCGACGAAAACGTATATTAATGTTATTTTTGCACGGTCGGTAGGAAGGGATGCTTTAGGACGGAGGAACGACACAGAAGACGAGCCCTTGTGGTTGGGGGTGACTCATTTCGGGGGATGAAGTCGAACGAGGTTTCGATATTGTAGTGAATTGCTTTGGAGTAGACGATCCCTCAAACCCCCAGGCATATCCCTGCACCGAAGGGCATAGACGTTTAACATTCATATTTCGTGAGACGATACCCAGAAAGGTATTGTCAATAACAGAACTAGCTGCAAACAAATATTTTCGCAGCTAGGTATCATGACTCTGCCATCATTATATATTTTTGAGCTACTGATGTATGTGAAGCTAAATATTGACAACTGTCGTAACAACTACTCATCACGAAATAGTAATACATTAATTGTTCCTTCTCATAGACTTGCTATCACAGAAAATAGTCCAAAGCTTATGGCAATCAAATTGTATAACAGATTACCTAACAGTTTCAAAAACATGTCTGAGACTAAACTAGAGTTGATATCATTTTACTTCCCACACCGATAGGTGAGAGGAGTATTGTGATCGCGAAAATTTTCGATTTTGAGATAATACGTTTTTTGGGCGTTTTATGATGTGTACATAACGAAAATCCACGTCACTCATTTCCATCGATCTGTCTGTCTGTCGGTCTGTCTGTCTGTCTGTCGGTCTGTCTGTCTGCCTGTCGGTCTGTCTGTCTGTCTGTCTGTCTGTCGCGTTTTTCTACCCTCGTAATCTCAGTAACCGCTACATGGATTGTGATGAAATTTGGACAGGGTTATGCTGTGGGGTCGTAGTGGGTAATGTTTCTATAATTTTGAAATTCGCTATACGGGGGGCGGAGTAATTAGCAAAAAAACGAAAAATTTCAAATACGCCTCAAATTTCGTTTTTAGGCGTTTTAGGGGTTCCTGATCATTTTCTACTTTTTTTTGGGTGGGGGTGAATTTGGGGTGGTTGGGGGGTGGGGGGTTGTAATACTGAAAAATTTGTTGTATTCACAATAGGCTTTCTAATGACCTGTGAATGAAAGACCTAGCGCCATAATACAATTTTTTAGGTCCATCCGAACATTGCCTTGCTTATAATAGAAACCAAGGGACTTAGAATAAATTGTGAGTATACATCCGAGTGTTGTTTTAGTTTTAGATCGTTCTTTATTGCGTAACGCCAAAATTATCGAATGGATTTTAATGAAATTTTGACACAGTATTACTGCCACGGCGAGGATGGAAAACGTGCGTGTTTTGGAAAAATCGTGTCAGTGGTGGCGCAGCAATAATAAAAAAACTAAAAATGTAAAAATAGCTCAAACTTTGTTTTTCGGCGTTTTAGGGGTTTCTGATCATTTTTTACTTTTTTTTGGGTGGGGTGCAATTGGGGTGGTTAGTGGGTGGGGAGTTGTAAAACTCAAAAATTTATTCCATTTATAATAGTGTCCATTGACCTGTGAAAGAAAGACCTAGCGGCATAATAGACGTTTGTTAGGTCCATCCGAACATTGCCTGGCTATTACAGAAATCAAGGGATTTGGTATTGGTAGGGGTAGGTATTGATTTAGGTCGTTCTGAATTTAGTAACATGGAAATTATGGAATTAATTTTAATGAAATTTAGACACAGTATTACTACCAAGGCAAGGATGAAAAATGCGTATGGTTTTCAAAAATCGTGTCAGTGGCGGCGCAGCAATAATAAAAAACTAAAAATAGCTCAAACTTCGTTTTTAAGCAATTTGGGGGTTCCTGATTGTTTCGTTTCGTCCAGTTGAAGCTGAATTGTGTCGTTTTAGTTCCTACGGAGAGATTTAGGAAATTTTGTGTTGGATGTTTTTTGACGACAGGCGGGCGATGATTTGGTTGCAACTGTTATGTGTGGGAAGTACTGAGTCAATCAACTTGACTCCATTTTTTAATTAGGAAAGCATACTACTCCACCGCTACGCATCTTGGAGACATTCTAATTCTTTAATATTTTTTTTATAAGTAGATACATGTACAAGTTTTAAATTTTTGTGTTTTTGGTGTTGTTGTTAATTTTGTGCATACCAGGTGTTAAGTGTTTTACGATGGATTTTTTTTACTCGTATCATATACTATCTGTTTGAAGACATTTTATTTACATCGTGAGCGCAATCCTCGCTTTTTATTACAATATTATATAATCGTTGCAATTTTTTCAAGATAGGTAAACCTAACTTTGACATGTACAAGTTTTAAATTTTTCTGTTTTTTGTTGTTTTTGGTTTCATGTACATCAAGTGTTAAGTGTTTTATGAAGTTTTTTACTCATATCATAATTATATTCATCTATTCGAATACATTTTGATTAACATCGTGAGTGCGATCCTCACTTATAATCATAATATTATATAATTATTGTTATTTTCTTTAATGAAATGTAAACCTGACTTTTTGACATGTTCTATATCATCTGTAATGATCAAAAGAACAAAGATTAATCTATCTATCTATCTATCTAACTATTTTGGACATGGAGTCTATGAATAGGCTTTCTCATTTTTTTCACAGTAATATACCCAACGAATTCGAATAGGTTAGAAGGAGTAAACAAGGGTTTTGTTTGTCTCCACAATCCTAAAGTGGCGACTTGACCGCTAAATCGCTGACAAACCCGTATACCCGTTGTATACCCGTGACGAGATAGCAGGTAAAGAACCCTAAAATAAAAGCGCTGCTATAGTGGCTTAATAAATATAGCAACTTTGTTTTGGTTGGTCGTTTCGGGTTAATTGTTATAGTTTTGAGTGAATTTTGCTTTTTAACAGTGCAGAAGTGTTAAAATACCATATTTAAACGATTCCGTAAGATTTAAGTCCTGCGGATTTCTGTAAAAAATAACATCGTGTTTGTGAACAATAATGACAACGGGATCTTGGGAATACTCGCATGTCTGTTAGAGTGTGGGCGTTGCTTTTTCTAACCTATTCGAATTCGTTGAATAATATATATACCTGTCCTATACAATCATCATCATAGTCACAATGTCTTAACAGACATGTTGTGAACTCGTAAAATGCACTCATTTTAAGTGTTTCTCTTAGGATATCTTTAAGATCTTTAATGCAGTAGTTTCCCATTTGCTTTCTGCATCCTCATGCCGTTGACCAAATGTATCTACCGGTTCATCCGCCTTTAGGGGCAATTTCTCACCCCAAGGACAAGAAGGTGTCCTGACTCTTGTCAACTCGTCCACCCAAAGCTGTTGGTTGAGAAGAGGTTACTGCTTATACCGACAGTAGTTTGGTTCCTTTTAGTCGCCTTTTACGACACGCAGGATATACGATGGGAGATATTCTAACCCGCCCCCACACGGGTCTTGTTCAGTATATGTATATACAATATATGTATATTTAAAAAATGGCATGTGTGCTATGTATTGTATGCACATCCACCAATATTTCCAATATACATGTTTTTTTTTTATGGTCGGCCTCCCGCAAAGGCTGAAGCCGATGGCGCTGTAGAAGCGCTGCGAGAGGATAAGTATCGGTTCACGTTAGATTTGAAACGCTGCAGGTTGTAGTCGTCCGGAAACAGATTCCCCGGTAGCTGATTCCACAGCGTCGAAGTTTTCCAAAAGAAGGAATGCTGGAGGAGACTGGTTCGGGGAGTAAGGACCTCGACCTGGTAAGGATGAGCTCGCAAAGCTTCTCTATTGTTCCTGGTTCTGACGGCCTTTGGTATTATTATTTGAGAGAGCTCGCTCGAACATCTTCCATGATAGAATCTGTAAAACAGGGATAGTTCAGCCACCCTCCTTCGATGTTCCAGGCTGTGGAGGTCCTTTGTGAGGTTGGGCGTATCGATTAATCTAATTGCTCTTTTCTGGATAGTGTCCAGAAGCTTTAGAGAGTGCTTCGGAGCGCATCCCCACACATAGGAGCAATACTCCAGCGATGGTCGGATCTGTGCCTTGTAGACCAGCAGCAGTTGCTCTGGTGTATACAACTTCTTACAGCGGAACGAAACTCCAAGCTTCTGGGATGCCGTTTTAGCAATACTGATGACGTGGTCGTGCCAGGACATGTTATTGTTGATGTTGATCTCCAAAAGCTTGACGGAAGGTAATTCGACTATGGGGTGAGCCTCCATTTCCACGGTTGGTTAGCCATCGTGAGACTTCTTTGTAAGTGCTGTTGCCTGAGTTTTTTGTACGTTGAACTGTACTTTATTTGCT
This sequence comes from Callosobruchus maculatus, assembly GCA_951848785.1. NCBI lineage: Eukaryota > Metazoa > Arthropoda > Insecta > Coleoptera > Chrysomelidae > Callosobruchus > Callosobruchus maculatus. The sequence continues at coordinate 1,504,946 of CATOUR010000004.1, read as the reverse complement.
AATCCCCACTCGACAGTTGCTTTGATATCTGCGTTGATCTGCGAACCATGCTGCTGTCGCCGACGTACCGTCTCCTGGGATGATAGTGGCTTGCCTGGTGCCATGCACAATATTAATGTACTGTCATCTGCGAAGCTGTAGATTGGATTGGATGTTATTTCCAGCAGCTCGTTGATGTACAGCAGAAACAGTGTAGGGGATAGGACAGATCCCTGAGAAACACCGGCGTTTATTGAAAATACGTCTGATGAACAACCCTCGACTACAACAAACACAGATCGGTTGTTCGGAAAGCTATTCAGCCACTGGCGCAGGCCAGGTGGTAGTCCATAAGCAGCAAGCTTGACCAGAAGTCCCTCATGCCACACTCTGTCGAAAGCTTTCGATATGTCAAGTGCAACAACACGGGATTCGCCATGATTGTCTATTGCTCTGTTCCACAAGTAAGTGACGTAGGCAAGGAGGTCACCTATAGACCTGTGCTTACGGTCCAGGTATTTCAAGAGTTGTGTGTTGATGACAGTCTCCATAACCTTAGACATGATGCTGAGAAGAGCCACAGGTCTATAATTGGTGGGATCAGTTTTTTTGCCTTTCTTAGGGATGGGTTGTACGCAGCCAATCTTCCACGAAGCGGGAAACACGCCTCGTTGATACGAGAGTTTGAAGAGCTTGCAAAGAATAGGTGCAAGCTCAGCGGCATAGCGTTTAAGGACAATGGCTGGAATTTGGTCAGGACCAGTAGTTTTTTTCGTGTTCAGTTTTTGGAGGATGCTGGTGTTACCAGTTCTCTTCACTTTACTACATCACAACCCTTAATCTATTAGAAATATACATATATACATATCACAAAACAACGCAAAGATATCTTTGTAATCAGAGGATCGCTCAAACATCCCTTAGCGCCACAAACGTTCCCATAGCAGAGCTTTAAAGAGCGTTCGTATGCGCAGTTTGCTCCCAGGCCAAAAACGCTGTTTTCCGCCCCTACCGTGTAGCGGGCCGGCGGGCAATGACTGTGAAATAATCCCTTTTGTGTTCGGGGGTGGGCAAGACGACGTGATATATCGGCCCAAATCGGACTATTGTTTACTACACCGCCGCTTCTGCCATATTTCAGATGCGCAGATTCGCCAAAGCATGCTTTCGGTGGCGAAGATTGTTTATCAAAACGGTCACGCGATGCGGTTTGGAATCAAAGTGGGGAACCGTGGAGGCTCTCCCGCCCCCCCTTGGGTGGGATTCGGTAGACGATTGAAAAAAAACGCATCCAGTGGTATTTCAAAGGAATTTTCGAGCTTTGCTCCCACACCGTAGAATTGTCATTGCGAAATATTTCTTATCTTGTGTGCCATCACAACTCCTATCTTTAGCGTCATATGGTCACGCAACTCCCGGGTTTTTCTAGTCACATGCACAGTCTGCAACTCCAAAATAACACGTTTTCTTCAATAGTCCAATTCCCCGATTCCCAAAGTCGAAGTTTTAGTTAAAATAGAAAAATGTGGTTTATTAGGGTCTTGTGAAGCGCTAAATGTAATTCACTAAATTTGTTCGGAAACTCCCCCCAACTTCCAAGGTTAGGCTTATAATAGCCGACAACTCCCGACCCTATTCTACTCAGTTACCTTTTCCTCTTCGATTTTGAGAAGTAGGTATAGATCTTACAACTCCCTGACCACTAGCGGCCAACTTCCAGCTTATAAGTGAGTTAATGTGAAGGCTTCGCATTGGATAGTGTTAAAAAGTAGTCTTAGGGCCTCGTGAATCCTTAAATATCACTCTCTAAATTTGCTCGGAAACTCCTCCCAACTTCCAAGGTTAGGCGTACAATACCCAGCAACTCCTGAGGCCATACTGTTCTGTGATGCTCTCCTCATATATCCTGAGAAGTTGATATAAGTCACACAGCTCTCTGAACATTGGCGATGAACTTCCAGCTTATAAGTGGGATAATATAAAATCTGCACCAGAAAATGTTACTTAGATCATCTGCTGTGCTGCTGTAGTAGGTGAACTTCCACTGACAACTCCCGGCAGCGTCATTATGCAACTCTCAGAATTCCTATTGCCAAACGTATCTCGTCACGCAACTCTCATGTTTTTTCAGCCACATGCAAAGTCTGCAACTCCAAAATAGCACGTTTTCTTCAATAGTCCAATTCCCCGATACCGAAAGTCGAAATTTTGTTTAAAATAGAAAAGTGTGGTTTATTAGGGTCTTGTGAAGCCCTTAATGCCACTCACTCAATATGTTCGGAAATTCCCCCCCAACTTCCAAGGTTAGGCTTATAATAGCCGACAACTCCCGACCATATTCTACTCAGTTACACTTTCCTCTTCAATCCTGAGAAGTAGCTATAGATCTTACAACTCTCTGAGCACTAGCGGCCAACTTCCAGCTTATAAGTGAGTTAATGTGAAGACTTCTCGTTGGATAGTGTTAAAATGTGGTCTATTTAGGGCCTCGTGAATCCTTAAATATCACTCTCGGAAACCCCTCCCCAACTTCCGAGGTTAGGCTTACAATATCCAGCAACTTCTGACGCCATACTGTTCTGTGACACTCTCCTCATCTATCCTGAGAAGTTGATATAATTCACACAGCTCTCTGAACATTAGCAGCTTATAAGTGGGATAATATAAAATCTGCACCAGAAAACGTTACTTAGATCATCTCCTGTGCTGCTGTAGTAGGTGAACTTCCACTGACAACTCCCGGCAGCGTCATTATGCAACTCTCAGAATTCCTATTGCCAACCGTATCTCGTCACGCAACTCTCATGTTTTTTTAGCCACATGCACAGTCTGCAACTCCAAAATAACACGTGCTCTTCAATAGTCCAATTCCCCGATTCCGAAAGTCGAAATTTTAGTTAAAATAGTAAAATGTGGTTTATTAGAGTCTTGTAAGGCGCTAAATGTCATTCACTCAATTTGTTCGGAAGCTCCTCCCAACTTCCAAGGTTACGCTTATAATAGCCGACAACTCCCGACCCCATTCTACTCAGTTACACCTTCCTCTTAGATTCTGAGAAGTAGGTATAGATATCTCAACTCCCTGAGCACGGGCAGCCAAATTCTAGCTTGTAAATGAGATAATATGGGGAATGTTACTTCAATCATCTGCTGTGCTGCAGTACTATAACAAGTTTTACCACCAACTCCCGGCCTCAAGATGTTTGCTGGAACCGTCATCTATCAACTCCAGGGATATTTTGGTACATTTCTCATCAACCATCATCACAACTTCATTCTATACAAGAAAGTTACAAGCGTGACTCGTTACTAAACACTTTCTGCAGGTTTTCGTGTAGAGTTTCAAGTCTGATTATCATCATACGCCCCATGCATCTATCAAAAGTAAAAAACATTCGCTTTCCGGTTCTAATTCGAAAGCAGAACTCACAATATTTACAACTGGCCCAGTAAATTTCTGGCGCACTTTACTCCGATTTACTCTCTTATCTCTCTCCAAATTAAAATGAATTTATGCGAGCTTACGTGGAACAAGAAACCCCAGTGTGGGATTACGCCTAATAATACCTCGCCAGTTTGCTCCTGATTTAACGAATTACTGAATTTCTGTTGTAGTTTCCTGCATATTCAGACGGGATGGTTTTTGTTGTCTAGAGGCCAATTTACTCGAGCTATGTTTGGATTTGGGGTTTTAAATTGCACGTGTTTTTGATAACGGCGTTTCTTCTACAAGGTTAAAGAAAAATGTGACACCGCCTCTTCCTCAATGTAGGCCCACAACTCCTATTTTCAACGTCGTTTGGTACCACAACTTCCGAGTTTTTCTACTCACATATACAGTTTACATCTCTAAAATCACTTCTTTTTCAATAGTCCAATAATAACGCAAACCCAATTTTCTTTAGAACTACCCCACAACTCCCGAGGTTGGACGTACAATAGCTGACAACTTCCAATACCTCTGTATTCAGTAGTGCTCTTTCCTTCCAACTTGAGAGGTACGTACAATTATCTCAACTCCCTGAGCTTTGAGAGCCGACTTTCAGCTTTCAAGTGGAATTATATGGCAACCTCGTACTGACGCGTGTTTCTTAGGTTATTTCTTATGCTGGGTTAATAGGTCAACTCCAATATGCATATTTTTTCCAATAGGCCAACTCCCAGATCTCAAAATTCTATATTTTAAACAAAGTACTTTATTGTGATCCATTAGACCCCATGAGTCCAATAATAACAAAAGCCCAATTTTCTCAAAAATTACCCCACAACTCCCGAGGTTGGACGTACAATAGCTGACAACTTCCAGTGCATTTGTATTCAGTGGTGATTTTTCATCCTAACTTGAGATGTCGGTACAATTATCTCAACTCCTTGAGCTTTGACAGCCAACTTTTAGCTTTTAAGTGGAATTATATGGCAACTTCGTACTGAGGCGTGTAACTTGGGTCATTTCTTATGCTGTGTAAATAGGTCAACTCCAATATAACTCCATTTTTCAATAGCCAACTACTAGATTTCGAAATCCTAAATTTTAATGGTAGTTGTTCATTGTTGTCCCCCACAACTCCCGAGGTCGGACATACAATAGGTGACAACTTCCAATACCTTCGTAGTCAGTGACACTATCTCCTTCCACCCTGAGGAGTACATACAAATCTCCCAGCTCCCTAAGCATTAACAGCCAACTCCCAGATTTTAAGCAGGACGATGTGAAAACTTCGCACGCAGGAGTCTTATTCGGACCATCCCTTGTGCTGCGCTAGTAGATCAACTTACACCGCCGACTGCCGGCCTCAGAATGCTCGCTGGCAGTGCCATCATGCAACTTCCATGGTATTTTGGTACCTTGTTCATGCACTATATTTACCCTAGTAGCAATTTAGAACAACACAGTGCAGCATATGGTCTTGGCATTAACTACAACAAGACCAAGGTTATGATCGTAGCTATAGAGCATGATAATAGTTCAAAGTTTTGCGTACCTCAGTTCTTTGATCGACAATTCGGGTAGCTGTGGAAATGAAATTCGACGGCGCATTAAACAGGCACGTGTGGGCATGACAAAGCTTACTCAAATATGGCGTGACCATAACATCACTAAGGCTACCAAACTGTCGCTGGTTCAGTCTCTTGTGTTCTCCATATTTTTGTATGCCTCTGAGACTTTGACTGTTAAAAAGGCAGATCGAGCTCGCATAGATGCTTTTGAAATGTGGACGTGGAAGAGAATGCTGAGAGTTCCTTACACCGCCCATCGAACTAACGTTTCCATACTCGATGAGCACGGTAGCCCAAGGAAACTATCCTCCATTGTGTCGACGAGAATGCTTACATACTTAGGACATATTCACAGAAGCGATAATATGGAGACTCTTGTAGTTCAGGATCACGCCCCGATTTGGCGGCGCCGTGGCCGTTTCCCTACACGCTGGGTGAATACGACGAGACAGTTGTTGGATATGAGTTTCAAGAGCGCCACTGAACTGACAGTAAATCGCGAACGATGGCGAGCCACAGTTCTCAAAACTATTGATAATATTCGTGTCTGCAAAACTCTAGCTCCGACTCAATGCATTTTACGAGTTCACAACATGTCTGTTAAGACATTGTGATTGTGATTATGATGATAATATCGAACAAGTGTTGTCTATACAAAATGTCATCCCCGCCCGCGTATGACACAGACTTCTCAACAATTCCACTGAAGATAAGCTAAACAATATTTTAACTCCCACAAAACGACACTATCTCCCCCAGTTCAAAAACAAAAACGTTGCCAATTAATCAGTACACGCGCCTCAAAAACAACTCCAACAGCAACAAATTAACAAAGCCACTGTTTGTTAGATATAATGTTCGAAGCTAAGGCTGTTTATCTTCATCGGCCATTTGCCTATATTATTACCCAGAATGCGGTCGGTATCTTGTTCTTGTCGAGAGATGCCCGTGAAAAATTGCTGCAGGATGTCAGCCAAAGACGTTACAGCGGTGTTTTTGCTCATTTTAAAGATTAATAGCCAGCTGGAGAGACACAGAACGACGACTTGCGACGAAGAAAAAGACACAGTGTGTTTTAACGTATATTTTCTTCCCTCTAAGGCCCGGTTGTACAGTCTCAGTTCAAGCCACAGTTCTATTAAACTATGGTCAATGATGAACTTAGTTCAAAAATTAATTTCCGTTGTACGGCCTATTTATAATCCCAGCTCTACAAAACCAGGTTCAAGAAAGAAGTAGTTAGGTTGGTAACATTAACGCATGCGTAGTTGGTCTGTTCTGTCAAAAATTAGTTGTTTGAATGCTGTTTTGTTGGTTATGGGTTGATGGTAATTGGTAATTGTAATAAACAATAGTTTTTCAGGTATAAAACGATTCAAAGAAAGTTTTCAGTCGCATAATACCTCAATGTGACAAGAACCATTTGTTTAGCAGTTACAGCACAGTTCCTGAAAAACAATAGGATTACAAAATACTTTTGATTCATTACATAAACAAAAAAGTACTCGCCATTCTGATGGAGACATTATTTGTGCTTTAACCTGGTTTATAACAAATCGAACACCTTGTTTAGAAAGTCGGAACTTTTGAATGAATTCATCGTCATTCCACACCAAAAAATGATCAACTCTATCTCTGTATTTCTTTTGACGCCTTCTTGCGTTTCTTAATATTTCTACTGCTTCATCGAAGTCTCCATCATTTGTTAGTTCCAGGAGATTTTCTGAGCTGCTGAGCTACTACGTACTTTAATTTACAACAAATGACTTTGCAAAATTTTATCTAAATCAATTATTAAATTAGGTTACGAGTAGGGTGACCATCCGTCCGGAAAATCCCGGACATGTCCGGAATTTGAGCCGTAATCGGAAATAGTTGGCACAACTTACAGCAAAATGAACAAATACAGCTAATGGGCAGGCAAAAAATTACAAAAATTGGTAAGATGTCCGAAATTTGAACCCCAATCGAGAATAGTTGACACAACATACAGCAAAATAAACAAACACAGTTAACGGACAGGCTAGTTACGACACATTAGGTCCTTAGAACTCGGTTGAAGAGCCCAAATTCGAGCACTCAGCTGAACCTTGAAAATATAAATTAGTGAACCGAGCTTAGAGTTGAACTGACCTTGTACAACTGGACTTCCATATTTGAACTGAGTTCAACGTTGAACTGTGTTTGAACTGAGACTGTACAACCGGGCCTAAGTCCCTGCGTACACGGGTAGATCGGAAACGTAGTTGGCGCGAAACCAGTCTACTTTTCTTTATGGTCAGCCTCCCGCAAAGATTGAAAGTCTATAGCGGGCAACGAATTCGAATAGGTTAGAAAAAGTAAACAAGGTTTTGTTTGTGCCCACAATCCTAACGCGGCAGCTGGCACACTGACCACTGGATCGCTGATAAACCCATTTATACCCTTTGTACAGATTTTTTTTATAACTGAGCAGACCGCGCAGGCAGAGCCTAAATACCCGATTACCGCGGCTGCTGTGAAAGGGTTATGTTAGGGGAAGTTTGTTAACGCGAGGTTTGAATGGGCCAATACCCGCAGGCCCAATAAATACATCATCTGGCAGTCCATTCCAAGCCTTGGACACCCTGGGAATAAATGTGCGGCTGTACCACTCAGTTCTTGATGTATGAAGAACGACCGTTTTAGGATGAGATGCAGCCGTTGGGTACATCTGATAGGAGCAGTGAGCGGCGGAACAATAGAGGATAGCTCAGAGGAGCAGATTCCGTTGGAATATCGGTAGAAGAGTGAGAGGTCACCAACAACACGCCGGTGAGAAAGTGACTGAAGGTGGCGCGTTAAGGCCGGGTCGCCAATTAGTCGAACTGTCCTTCTCTGGACGGCATCTAGTAGAGACAGGGTAGTAGGGGCAGCAGCGTCCCAGATATGAGAACAATACTCCAGGCAAGCTCTTATCTGGGCTTTATATAGCGTGAGGAGGTTACATGGTGAGAAATACTTTCTGGCTCTAAATAGGTACCCAAGCTTTTTACCAGCAGCTGTTGCAATTGACGCGACGTGTTCGTGCCAGATCAGATTTTCTGTAATTTTGACTCCTATCAGCTTGAATTAGCGACTCCTTGGCAGAGCCTGGTTGTTCATTAGAACCTGGTGTTGGCTTGGGTACTTCTTGTTTGATAGCGTACAATACTGGATCTTGGAGGCATTGAATTTAACCATATTCTTTCTTAAGCCCCCAAGCGGTAATGGTATCGAGATCCTTTGAAAGTGAAGCTGCCACTGCCAGTCTTCTGCGTTCCAGCTCTACCACAGAGATTGGTCTATTGCTCATGATGCCTGCATGCAGCGTACTGTCATCAGCAAAACTGTGGATTGGGTTTGTAGTGCTAGAGAGTAGATCATTAATGTGAAGCAGAAACAATGTCGGAGCCAAAACCGATCCCTGCGGAACCCCGTCATTGATGCTATGGAAAGAAGAGGAAAAGCCGCCTACCACGACAGAGATTTTCCGACCTCAGAGGAAGTCTGCGAGCCAACCGCAAAGCTTAACAGGGAGCCCATAAGACGGGAGCTTGTTTAGGAGAGCTGCATGCCACAGTTGATCGAATGCCTCCTTTGAAATATCGAGAGCAACGACGTGAGCCTCGCCAAATGATGGATGAGTTTGCTCCACACATGTGTGACGTAAGCCAGGAGATCTCCAGTTGATCTTTGGTGTCGGAATCCATATTGTCTGTCGTTGATTATGTGATGGAGCTCTAGGTATTTAATGAGCTCTTGGTTGACGCATCTCTCCATCACTTTACTGATTACAGAAAGCAGAGCTATAGGTCTGTAGTTGGTCGGATCAGTTTTGGATCCCTTTTTTGGCAGATAGCAGGTAAAGAATCCTAAAAATAACAGCACTCATGTAAAGGCATAATATAAATAGCTCCTTTGTTTTGGTTGATCGTTTCCGTTAAATTGTTATAGTTTTGAATGAATTTTGGGTTTTAACAGTGCATAAGTGTTAAAAGACTATTTTAAGCAATTCCATAAAATTTAAATCCCGCAGATTTCTGTAAAAAATAACATCGTGTTTGTGAACACAGTAAATAATAACAACGGGATCTTGGGCACACTCACATGCCTGTTAAAGCATGGGCGTTGCTTTTCTAACCTATTCGAATTCGTTGATAGCGGGTCCTCGTCCAGTTTATTGTACCATAGGTTGTACAACTGAACTAGTGTGGCGCTGCCGTCGAATGAATTGTTAGACGGGGTTGGATCGTACTGAAGTTTCGCCGCGTTTGTTGTATATTGACACCGATCGTCTAGTTCTTTTTATGGCCAGCCTCCTGCAATGGCTGAAAGCCTATAGCGCTGTACAAGCACTGCGGGAGGATAAGTGTCGGCGCATGTTAGATTTGAAACGGTGCAGGCTGTAGCCGTCGGGAAATAAGTTCCCCGGGCGCTCATTCCACACCGTCGAAGTTCTCAAAAGAAGGAATGCTGGGGGAAACTGATTCGGGGAGTATGGACCTCAACCTTATAAGGATGAGCTCACAGAGCCTCTCTAGTATTCCTCGTTTGGACGGCGTTTGATGTTATTATCTGGGAGCTCACTCGAACATCTTCCGTGATAGAATCTGTAAAACAGGGACAGGTCAGCCACCCTTCTTCGATGTTCAAGGCTGTGGAGATCATTTGGCATATCACATAGATTATCAGGGTCTCAGCTCAATTTTCATCTATGTATTCAGTAGATAGATAGTCAATAGACCAATTCACTTCATTAATTTCAGAAAGATTAGTGAAATAAACTAACTTAAAAATGTATTTTTTAGAAATGAAGAAAAGTAACACAGCTGCAACAAATAGTAACGAATAAAATGTAAAACACAAATAATCATACTTTATGCCTGAATAACCACAAGTGAAAAAAAGCTCCGTCAAATAAGCCTCTTTTGTTTTTTAAAACAAAAAAACTGAATATTGCGGTATCGAGCAATAGACCGATCTCTGTGGTCGAGCTGGAACGCAGAAGACCGGCAGTGGTAGCTTCACTTTCAAAGGATCTCGATACCATTACCGCTTGGGGACTTAAGAATATGGTTAAATTTAATGCCTCCAGGACCCAGTTTGTACGCTATCAAACAAGAAGTGCCCAAGCCAACATCAGGATCTAATGAACAACCGGGCTCTGCCAAGGAGTCACTCATTCAAGCTGTTAGGAGTCAACATTACAGAAAATCTGATCTGGCACGAACACGTCGCGTCAATTACAACAGCTGTAACCTCCTCACGCTATATAAAGCCCGGATAAGACCTTGCCTGGAGTATTGCTCTCATGTCTAGGGAGCTGCTGCCCCTACTACCCTGTCTATACTAGATGCTGTCTAGAGAAGGGCAATTCGACTGATTGGCGATCCGGCCTTAACGCGCCACCTTCAGTCACTTTTTCATCGGCGTGTTGTTGGTGACCTCTCACTCTTCTACCGATATTCCAACGGAATCTGCTCATCTGGGCTATCCTCTATCGTTCCGCCGCTCACTGCTCCTATCAGATGTACCCGTGCGACCGCTGCATCTCATCCTAAGACGGCCGTTCTTCATACATCAAGAACTGAGCGGTACAACCGCACATTTATTCCCAGGGTGTCCAAGGTTTGGAATGGATTGCCAGAAGATGTATTTATTGGGCCTGCGGGTATTGGATCATTCAAATTTCGCGTTAACAAACTTCCCCTATCATAACCCTTTCACAGCAGCCGCGATACTCTGGTATTTAGGCTCTGCCTGCGCGGTCTGCTCAGTTATATAAAAAAAAAACGTGGGAATGACTGAAAAAAAATTATACAATCATTATCTACTGAGATATATTCCATACATAGTGTCAAAATTTGATAATATTAAGGAATCGAGTTAGGACAAAGAAGCATTCCTCAGTCACATCTCGCAAGTTCCTTAAAACACAAGACAGATCATTGTCTTTGTTTGTCAAATTGCATGTATCGTATGGCTTTCGAATGCTCAGATTGTAGATTTCACCATCGTGAAATTCTATAAGTACCCAAAATCACGTAGTTCAGCATGTTTTGGATATTTCGGTAGATTCAGGTGTTTCAGGTAGAATGGTGGCCAAAGGACTGAAACGGCAGATATACCGTAAAACGGTATATCTGGCAACACTGACTAAGATGACAGCAACGGACAGATGCCCGAAAAGAGCCCGCTACACATCCTCGCTGCGCACATTTTCCTAGCACATCTCAGGTGAAAACGCAGCGTACGGCTGAGCAGCAATAGGGTACTTGCAGAGGTCGTGAAATCGCCTCGGGAGTATACATAGCGTAAAGAAAACCATATCAAGAAGCAATAGGAAACAAAAAACATGATTTTACTGACAGCCAAAAAAAGATATTTGCAAAATAAAATAAGGATATATTCAAATTTTTCCACGTGACTTAAAACAAGGGCTGACGTCACAGGTATCTTATCGATATCGACAATCGATACTGCTACAGCGCAGATCAGTGAGATTCAACTACAAACTAGAGATGATCTGAATTCTTTAACAATGCGACTCAATTTATTGATATTTAATATTTGAAACAGGCAATTAACCCACTAGCATTTTCGTTGCAATACATTTTTATATCTGATAGGTATCACAGTTCATCCTGTTTGTGACCGAGATTCGCAACTAATCGAAGCCAAAATTTTATTTCGGCGCATCCCATTATGAATGAATCCAAAGAGAGAATATAATTCAAGCCCATCCCTACAAAGTGAATTAGTAATCTAGCCTTTTATTCTTTTGACTTTTGTACTTGTGTGTGTGACTGTTTTGTGGTTAAAATGATAAATGTCAAAATGTTAGGTTAGCACTGGCTATCGATATCGAATATCAATACTTTACATCCCATCACTATAGGATGTCACTGACGTTAGAGCTTGTTTGCGCGGCATTTGAAATAATTTTTGGAATATCTATCACAGCCGATTCCAAAAAACCAAACAAGTGATTTTGTCATGTTTACTAGGCTCTAAGGAACGCGTAAACGACATAATATTTTTTTCTGCAAGTATCCTATTGTTAGCGCAACTGGATGACTACCAAAAAAGAATCTCTAAGGTCAAACGGGGTATTTATTGTACCACACTCGTATAGATCACCGATCCCTGCTTCCTAAAAACACCTTCACCTTCACGGCTCTCGTAAATCAAGCACGTACTTGGAACTCCGATTTGGCGGGGACAAAAAGTTTTTTAACTACCTGACGGAGGCGAGCCGAAGATCAACAACCGTTCTGCGCCGTTCCACAAATTTCCGAATTCCCTCCAGTGATTCAGGTGAACTTCTTGCAACGCCGATTAATTCCAAGTTTGCCTTTTCCATTATCCGCCAACTTCACCAGGACCCTCAACCCGCTGATTTCTCCACCGGCTGGAATACTAACTACTTCTCAGCCATTGACAGCTGTATTTTCGTTCGAAAATTCCTCGCTTCCGGATGGCATCTACGTCTAATTGCATGGCACATCCTCAGGGCGCTATGCCGAATGCGACTGTCTTTAGCACTTTCGCAACCTGTATATGCAGGACTCTTCAAGATAAAAAAAGATGCATATATAGGCACGGTCTGAAATGCGTTATGTTTGTTATACGAAGTCCCATTTGTTCTCTCATATTTGCGTTTTCTCTCTTATATTATGTGATAAATGTTTCAAATTCGGAATACCCAATCATCTGCTAGAATCTATAATCTAAAATAGTTATCTGCCTTCCTATCGGGACGAAAACTCGTATGGTGCATGTATGAGGGTGCTAATTCCAAATCTGGCCGTTGCTTTGGGTTTCAGGCTCAGGAAAAGAAGATCAAAAATTTTCAGATACCCAGATCCTCAAGTTTACCCTAAATATCTAAAATCGTTCTCCGACTTCCTATCAGGAATAAAATTCGTATCGTGTAAAGTTTGAGGGTGCCATATTCAAATCCGGCCGTTGTTTCGAGTTTCAGCCCCAGGTAAAGAAGATCAAAAATTTTCAGGCCCTCACATCTTCAAGTTCACCCTAAAAATCCAATATCGTTATTTGGCTTCCTGTCAGGGCGAAAACTCGTGTCTTGTATAGTCTGAGGGCGCAAATTACAGATCCGGCCGTTATTTTAAGTTTCAGCTTCAGGTAAAGGAGATCAAAAATTTTCATACCCTCAGATCTTCAAGTTTACCCTAAATATCTAAAATCGTTCCTTTACTTCTTGTCAGGTCAAAAACTCGTATCGTGTATCGCGTGAGGGTGCCAACTTCAAATCCGGCCACTATTTTATGGTTCAGCCTCAGGTAAAGAAGATCAAAAATTTTCAGACCCTCAGATCTTCAAGTTCACCCTAAACATCTAAAATCGTTATCTGACTTCCTATCAGAAAGAAAATTTGTATCGTGTATAGTTTGAGGGTGCCAATTTCAAATCTGGCCGTTGTTCTGAGTTTCAGACTCAGGTAAAGAAGATCAAAAATTTTCAGGCCCTCACATCTTCAAGTTCACCCTAAAAATCCAATATCGTTATTTGGCTTCCTGTCAGGGCGAAAACTCGTGTCTTGTATAGTCTGAGGGCGCAAATTACAGATCCGGCCGTTGTTTTAAGTTTCAGCTCAAGGTAAAGGAGATCAAACATTTTCATACCCTCAGATCCTCAAGGTTACCCTAAATATCTAAAATCGTTCTCTTACTTCCTGTCAGGTCAAAAACTCGTATCGTGTATCGTGTGAGGGTGCCAATTTCAAATCCGGCCACTATTTTATGGTTCAGCCTCAGGTAAAGAAGATCAAAAATTTTCAGACCCTCAGATCTTCAAGTCCACCCTAAACATCTAAAATCGTTATCTGACTTCCTATCAGAAAGAAAATTTGTATCGTGTATAGTTTGAGGGTGCCAATTTCAAATCTGGCCAATGTTTTGAGTTTCAGTTACAGATAAAGAATATCAAAAATTCTCAGACCCTCAGATCGTCAAGTTTACCCTAAATATCTAAAATCATTCTCTGACTTCCTGTCAGGTCAAAAACTCGTATCGTGTATAGTGTGAGGATGCCAGTTTCAAATCCGGCCACTATTTTATGTTTCAGCCTCAGGTAAAGAAGATCAAAAAATTTCAGACCCTCAGATCTTCATGTTCACCCTAAACACCTAAAATCGTTATCTGGCTTCCTATCAGAAAGAAAATTTGTATCGTGTATAATTTGAGGGTGCCAATTTCAAATCTGGCCGTTGTTTTGAGTTTCAGTTACAGATACAGAATATCAAAAATTTTCAAACCCTCAGATCTTCAAGTTTACCCTAAATATCTAAAATCGTTCTCTGACTTCCTGTCTGGTCAAAAACTCGTATCGTGTATAGTGTGAGGGTGCCAATTTCAAATCCGGCCACTATTTTATGTTGCAGCGTCAGGTAGAGAAGATCAAAAAATTTCAGACCCTCAAATCTTCAAGTTCACCATAAATATCTAAAATCGTTACATGACTTCGTATCAGGAAGAAAATTTGTATCATGTATAGTTTGAGGGTGCCAATTTCAAATCTGGCCGTTGTTTTGAGTTTCAGTTACAGATAAAGAATATCAAAAATTTTCAGACCCTCAGATCTTCCAGTTTACCCTAAATATCTAAAATCGTTCTCTGACTTCCTGTCAGGTCAAAAACTCGTATCGTGTATAGTGTGAGGGTGCCAATTTCAAATCCGGCCACTAGTTTATGTTTCAGCCTCAGGTAAAGAAGATCAAAAATTTTCAGACCCTCAGATCTTCAAGTTCACCCTAAACATCTAAAATCGTTACATGACTCCCTATCAGGAAGAAAATTTGTATCGTGTATAGTGTGAGGGTGCCAATTTCAAATCTGGCCGTTGTTTTGAGTTTCAGTTAACGATAAAGAATATCAAAAATTTTCAGACCCTCAGATTTTCAAGTTTACCCTAAATATCTAAAATCGTTGCTTGACTTCCTGTCAGGTCAAAAACTCGTGTTGTGTATAGTGTGAGGATGCCAATTTCAAATCCGGCCACTATTTTATGTTTCAGCCTCAGGTAAAGAAGATCAAAAATTTTCAGACCCTCAGATCTTCAAGTTCACCCTAAACATCTAAAATCGTTACATGACTTCCTATCAGGAAGAAAAATTGTATCGTGTATAGTTTGAGGGTGCCAATTTCAAATCTGGCCGTTGTTTTGAGTTTCAGTTACAGATAAAGAATATCAAAAATTTTCAGACCCTCAGATCTTAAAGTCTACCCTAAATATCTAAATCGTTCTCTGACTTCCTGTCAGGTCAAAAACTCGTATCGTGTATAATGTGAGGGTGCCAATTTCAAATCCGGCCACTATTTAGTGTTTCACCCTCAGGTAAAGAAGATCAAAAATTTTCAGACCCTCAGATCTTCAAGTTTACCCTAAATACCTAAAATCGTTCTCTGACTTCCTGTCAGTTCAAAAACTCGTATCGTATATAATGTGAGAGTGTCAATTTCAAATCCGGCCACTATTTAGTGTTTCAGCTTCAGGTAAAGAAGATCAAAAATTTTCAGACCCTCAGGTCTTCAAGTTCACACCCTAACCCTAAATATCTAAAATCGTTATCTGACTTCCTATCAGAAAGACAATTTGTATCGTGTATAGTTTGAGGGTGGCAGTTTCAAATCTGGCCGTTGTTTTGAGTTTCAGTTACAGATAAAGAATATCAAAAATTTTCAAACCCTCAGATCTTCAAGTTTACCCTACATATCTAAAATCGTTCTCTGACCTCCTGTCAGGTCAAAAACTCGTATCGTGTATAGTGTGAGGGTGCCAATTTCAAATCCGGCCACTATTTTATGTTTCAGCCTCAGGTAAAGAAGATCAAAAATTTTCAGACCCTCAGATCTTCAAGTTCACCCTAAACATCTAAAATCATTACATGACTTCCTATCAGGAAGAAAAATTGTATCGTGTATAGTTTGAGGGTGCCAATTTCAAATCTGGCCGTTGTTTTGAGTTTCAGTTACAGATAAAGAATATCAAAAATTTTCAGACCCTCAGATCTTAAAGTCTACCCTAAATATCTAAATCGTTCTCTGACTTCCTGTCAGGTCAAAAACTCGTATCGTGTATAGTGTGAGGGTGCCAATTTCAAATCCGGCCACTATTTTATGTTTCACCCTCAGGTAAAGAAGATCAAAAATTTTCAGACCCTCAGATCTTCAAGTTTACCCTAAATACCTAAAATCGTTCTCTGACTTCCTGTCAGTTCAAAAACTCGTATCGTATATAATGTGAGAGTGTCAATTTCAAATCCGGCCACTATTTAGTGTTTCAGCTTCAGGTAAAGAAGATCAAAAATTTTCAGACCCTCAGGTCTTCAAGTTCACACCCTAACCCTAAATATCTAAAATCGTTATCTGACTTCCTATCAGGTCAAAAACTCGTATTGTGTATAGCCAACTTCAAATTCGGTCATTGTATGGAGTTTCAGCCTCAGGTAACGAAGATCAAAAATTTTCAGATCCTCAGGTCTTTAAGTTCACCCTAAATATCCAAAATCGTTATCTGACTTCCTATAAGGAAGAAAATTCGTATCGTATATAGTTTAGGAGTGCCATTTTCAAATCCGGCCACTGTTTAAAGTTTCAGCCTTAGATAAAGAAGATCAAAAATTTTCAGACCCTCAGATCTTCAAGTTTACCCTAAATATCTAAAATCGTTCACTGACTCCCTGTCAGGTCAAAAACTCCTTTCGTATATAGTGTGATGGTGCCAATTTCAAATCTGGCCACTATTTAGTGTTTCAGCCTCAGGTAAAGAAGGTCAAAAATTTTCAGACTCTCAGATCTTCAAGTTCACCCTAAATATCTAAAATCGTTATCTGACTTCCTATCAGGACAAAAACTCGTATCGTGTATAGTTTGAAGGTGCCAATTTCAAATCCGGCCGTTGGCGTTGTTTTGAGTTTCAGCCTTCGGTAAAGAAGATCAAAAATTTTCAGACCCTCAAATCTTCAAGTTCTCGTTATGCACTTCCTATCAGGACGAAAACTCGTATGGTATATAGTTTGAGGGTGCCAATTTCAAATCCGAAATATTGTTGGAAGAATCGTCTATTTTTTCCTGGGATACCATCTATAAATATTATCACGATATTAGGATACAAAAATATCCAGTTGATAGATTTTCGTGATTGTTCTCTCCATATTTGCTAAGAGCTAATTGGTTCAGACCTTTTGTTTTTCCATCACGACAGAGTAAACAATGTAGACAAACAATAGACTGCCCTCAATGCTGTTTTTGCCTCTGCCTATATAACAATCCACTTCTATCAATCAATCAATCAATTTGATGTTTACCCAGTAGTAGAAATGCGAGGCCAAAATTAAATTCAGTAGCGAAAGAATACTGTAATAGTATATTATGTAACAATCCTCTTTGGAACATCACCTGAGCTTGAGCTAATCAGCAAAATATATAGACTTGAAGCTGAATTGGAGACAATATGAGAAGAAGAAGAAGCTTTATTTCAAAATAGGATTACCCTAATACAAAATAAAGTAGTGATACCTAAAAAATACAAAATGATTATAAAATAATAAAATGAACACTAAAAAGTAATTAAATTAATGCTGATACTGTGTATACTACGCCAATATACAATGCCAATATTAGAAACCTCAATAACAGAGAGAAGTTAACTGTGAGTCTAAAATTATCAGATGGTTCTTATGTACTTTAATAATTGTTGTTTAAATATTCTAAGCGACGAACTTTGTTTTATTGTAATTGGAAGATTATTGTTACCATTGAATCCTTTAAAAAATAAAGAATTCATGCTACTTTTCTTGTTAGTTTTAGAAATATAAATAGTTTGTTTCCTAGTCTGATGTGCATGTATATCACTATTATAGCTGAAGCATTGCAAATACGTTGGTGCCATACCTGACACTATTTTAAAAACAAATACCATGGTAAGATAATATAGTCTTTGTGATACAGATAACCAATTAAGGGTTGACAGCATTAATTGAATAGGTGTATATCGATTCGTCCTTAAGATAATTCTCATCCCACGATTTTGCATCTTTTGTAACTGTGACAGCTGATTTGAGTTAAAAAGGTATAGTACAGAAGAACAATAGTCAAAGTGGGGTTGTATAATGGACTGATATACTTTTAACCTCATCTCGGCAGACAGAAAATTAGAAATTCTTGTGAAAAAGAATAGCTTCTTAGATATTTTCTTGTGTATATAATCAAAATGTTTATCAAATAATAAGAAGTTATCAAGTTGTATACCTAAGTACTTTACGAAAGTAACGATTTCAATGTTTTGATTATCAATAGTAATTTTTAAATTCGAAAAATCTATCTGTTTGTATTTATGTTTTGAGGTAATGATCATTTCTTTAGTCTTAAGGACAGTTAATTTGAGCTTGTTTAATTTCAAGTAACTGTCAGCACCACTTGAGGCATAATTAATTTTTTCAATAGCAGTGTCTAGGTTAACATCTCAACATGCAAGTACAGTGTCACCTGCAAACAGATTTATAAAATCACAATCTACAAATAAATGTATGTCATTAAGGTACAAAATAAAAAGGATAGGTCCTAACACATTCCCTTGAGGTACACCAGCTTTGATATAGCGTGTGTCTGATACGACATCACCTATTTTTACCCTTTGTTAGTAAAGCACGTAATTCGTTATGGTCATATAAAAGGGTTGTAGGAGTGAACTTAGGGCTGGTTCTATACCACAATCGTAAGGCCGTTCTTACTATGTGGATCACCAGTGCGGTGGCCAGGTGTAAGGATGGAAGCAATCCAAGCAAAGTTAAATAAAGTTCAACGCTTGGCTTGTTTTTTTTTATAGCTGAGCAGACCGCGCAGGCGGAGCCTAAATACTAGAGTACCGCGGCTGCTGTTAAAGGATTATGTTAAGGGAAGTTTCTTAACGCGGGACTTGAACGGACCAACACCAGCAGGCCCAATAAATACATTTCCTGATAGTCCGTTCCAAGTCTTGGATACCCTGGGAATAAATGTGCGGTTGTACCGCTCAGTTCTTGATGTATGAAGAACGACCGTCTTAGGATGAGATGCAGCGGTCGCACGGGTACATCTGATAGGAGCAGTGAGCGGCGGAACGATAGAGGATAGCTCAGAGGAGCAGATTCCGTTGAAATATCGGTAGAAGAGTGAGAGGTCACCAACAACACGCCGGCGCCGGTGAGAAAGTGACTGAAGGTGGCGCGTTGAGGCCGGATCGCCAATTAGTCGAATTGCCCTTCTCTGGACGGCATCTAGTATAGACAGGGTAGTAGGGGCAGGAGCTCCCCAGACATGAGAGCAATACTCCAGGCAAGGTCTTATCTGGGCTTTATACAGGGTTACTGGTAACTCGACCACTTTCCTGCAGGAAGTGATAGAGGGACTCAAATGCGATAGATTTAACCCCCCATATCTAATTCCGAAAACCGATAGTTTTCGAGATAATTAACATTTAATGTTTTTCAACCAAATGTCCAAATTTCTACACTAGATCCTAAACTAATAAAAAACCTGTTGTTGATTCTGACAATTTTTACTTTAGTATTTAGCTAACACATAGACAAAGCTAACTTAGTATTAAAATGTTTCAAAATACTAAACAGTTCCAAACTAAATACAAATATTTAAGAAATAATCAACAAAATTTTTACATTCAGCGTGAAAGAAAATTATCTAGCTCAAAAAAAATTATACAGACGGTTGAACAAATCACTAAAAAAACTTTCCTACCTGATAACCTTTTCAGAAAAATTATAAACAGCAATGAACAAAAATCACCTATTCAAAAAGAACGAATGACAGTACAATCATTATTGATAACTCAGTTACATACTAGAATGTTTGCAAATGCGGTCGATGATTTTATCCAAGAAAAACAAATTAAATCCATTCAAAGTTTCTAGAGATCTTGCTCAATGTATTGCCCTTGATTTCGGATACAAGTACGGATCCGCTTCCTCACTTCGATTTTTGTAACTCGTGTTGAAAAAGTTCATTTCATCTCCTCCGCCGCATTGATAATTTTTTGCCGTAGTTAGTCAGCAGTATTAATTGTAGGCTCGTAAACCAATGCCTTCATGTGACCCCAGACGTAAGAATCAAGAGGTGTCAGATCTGGGCTCCGCGCAGGCCATGGGATGGGTTCACCCCTCCCTATCCATTTGTTTGGGTATGTGTTGTCCAACAACTGCCGAATTGTGATACAGTAATGTGCTGGACAACTATCATGCTGGAATGTCATGTTGTTGATGATCCTGTATTATGTTGATAAATTTTGTTAAATAGTTACGTGTGGTTGTACTGTCATTCTCATCCTTGGAATAGGCCATCAGATAGGGAAGTTTTTAAAATAATTTGTTTGACTGGTTGTGTATCTTTTTTTGAGCTAGACAATTTTCTTTCACGGTGAATGTGAAAATTTTTTATTCTTTATTTTTTAAATAATTGTATGTAGTTTGAAACTGTTTAGTATTTTTACACATTTAAATACTAAATTAGATTTGCGTATGTGTCAGTAAAAAACTAAATTGGAAATTACTAAAATTGACAGCAGGGTTTTTTATAAATTTGGGATGTAGTGTGGAAATTTGGACATATCGTTGAAAAACATAAAATGTTAATTATCTCGATAACTATCGGTTTTCGGAATTACATATGTGGGGCTAAATCTATTTCATTTGAGTCCCTCTATCACTTCCTGCAGGAAAGTGGTCGAGTTACCAGTAACCTTGTATAGCGTGAGGAGGTTACATGGTGAGAAATACTTTCTGCCTCTAAATAGGTACCCAAGTTTTTTACCAGCAGCTGTTGCAATTGACGCGACGTGTTCGAGCCAGATCAGATTTTGATGTTGACTCCTAACAGCTTGAATGAGTGACTCCTTGGCAGAGCCTGGTTGTTCATTAGAACCTGGTGTTGGCTTGGGCACTTCTTGTTTGATAGCGTACAATACTGGGTCTTGGAGGCATTAAATTCAACCATATTCTTAAGCCCCCAAGCGGTAATGGTATCGAGATCCTTTGAAAGTGAAGCTGCCTCTGCCAGTCTTCTGCGTTCCAGCTCGACCACAGAGATCGGTCTATTGCTCATGATGCCTGCATGCAGCGTACTGTCATCCGCAAAACTGTGGATTGGGTTTGTAGTGCTACAGAGTAGATCATTAATATGAAGCAAAAACAATGTCGGAGCCAATACCGATCCCTGCGGAACCCCGGCATTGATGCTATGGAAAGAAGAGGAAAAGCCGTCTACCACGACAGAGATTTTTTGTTAGTATAACACTAGTACGCACGACTCCGTTGAGCGCGCTAGAAGCACTGATGAATCTTCCTCCATTCGACTTGGTAGCTCAAGGGGAGGCAAGGGCATCTGCGTCCCGATTATGTAGTCAGGGGAGTTGGTGCTTTGTCAACCTTGACAGGGGACACTCTGCCATCCTCTCGGAAATAATATCAAAATTTTCGCTATCGTAATAAAGTGCAAAAATTATAAAAAAGTCTGTGGCAGTGGTTTATAACACTGATCAACATCGTAGTCACAATGTCTTAGCAGACACGTTTTGAACTCGTAAAATACATTAAGTCGGAGCTAGAGTATTGCCGACATGAATATTATCAATAGTTTTGAGAACTGTAACTCGCCATCGTTCGCGATTTACTGCTAGTTCAGTGGCACCCTTGATACTCATATCCAGCAACTGTTTCGTCGTATCCTCCCAACGTGTAGGCCACGGCCACGGTGCCGCCCACTCGGGGCGTGACCCTGAACTGCAAGTTTCTCCATATTATCGCTTCTGTGCATATCTTCGAAGAATGTAAGCATTCTCGTCGTCACAATGGAGGATAGTCTCTTTGGATTACCGACCTCATCCAGTATGGAAACGTTCCTTCGATAGGCGGTACAAGGAACTCTCAGCATTCTCCTCCACGTCCACATTTCAGAAGCATCTATGCGAGCTCGATCTGCCTTTTTAACAGTCCATGTTTCCGAGGCATACAAAAATATGGAGAACACAAGAGACTGAACCAGCGACATTATTGGTAGCTTTATTGATGTTATGGTCACACCATATTCTAGTAAGCTTTGTCATAGTCACACGTGCCTGTTGAATGCGCCGTCGAATCTCATTTTCACAGCTACCCGAATTGTCGATCAAAGAACCGAGGTACACAAAACTTTGAACTACTTCACAACGGCCTATTTATTGTCTTTATTTCTCGATGGAGTATGGTTATGGAATATGAAGTCGATATTAAAAGGAATTATACTGAAATTCATACTTGTTACAGTGAAATCAACGTTTGAAGTTTTGTTGTAAAGATAATTGAAATATGCATGGCTTATGGAAACTGAATCTCACTTTCGATTTTAGAGCAAAAAACGAAGACGGTTACGGTTACGCTCACAGGGTTGTTTAGTGTTTTTTTTTTCAGGAGCCGTCCGACCTTACTGTCCCCGTCAATACTTAAGCCCTAAGGCCTATTGTATTATTGCTCCTCTCATTTACAGTATCCACTCCAGCAATCTGAATCACTGCATAAGTTTATGCAGTTTACCTACTGGTCCTGGTGCTGAGCTGTACTCCATTGGATCTAGCTTGGTCTTCCCAAAGAGCTGTTGTCTTTTGTGATCTAGCGCAAGGTCAGTGTATTTAGATATCTTCCCAGCGTAGGCATTTTGGACATTCGTATCGTTGGGAATAGCAATATCTATCAAATAGGTAACTTTGTCTGCCTTCGACTGGAAAATTATATCTGGCCGATTTGCCGGGATAGTTTTATCTGTATGTATTTCAACGTCCCAGTATAGTTTGTATTCATTGTTTTCCAGTACTGATGTCGGTGTGTAATTGTAATATGGATCTGTGTTTTCTATTAGCTTGTTTGTTGTAGCTAGTGCTTGGTGTATGACTTTGGCTGCAGAGTTATGTCTAGCTGTGTACTCGGTTCCAGCGAGAGTTTTGCATGAGCTGGTTATATGGTCTATCGTTTCTTTCTGTTGGTGGCACTTTCTGCAATTGTCGTCGGTTATGGATGTATCTTTCATAATGTGTTTCATGTAATTCCTTGTCGCAATTACTTGGTCCTGGATAGCAAGCATAAAACCCTCAGTTTCAGGATTATTATTATTATTATTAATACGCTACACTTCTGTCAGAAATAAATGTACGCCGCTTATCCTAAGGCGAGTGCCATAACAGTCGTAAACACTCGAAGTTTTGTCTTCGTTCCCCAGGCGTCTGTTTGCTATCTCAACCGTAAAAATGGCCCAGTTGTTATTTTTCACTCACTTTCCCGGTTTTTGATCTCCCTTTCTTTTGCTAAGGGAGATTCAACAGCCCTTCTTCGTCTTACTTCATTACGAAAATAAATATCAGGCTCATTTCGCGAGTATAATGTCCGACACCAGTAGGCAGAAGTATTATCTGGCCAACGGTTCTGAAGCCACGGAGTATCGGTAAGAGGAGTATAGTTGTAAAAAAACATGGCCGATTTCATTCATAAATTAGCCATGGGCGTGTGGATTTTACGTGAATACTTCAGGGCTATGAAGCGTCTTTCCTTTTGAATAAATGTTCATTTTTAAATAAGATAATAACAATAATAACGACAAAAAACAGTGTACCCAACAAGCCGACAAGACAATAAACTCGACAAAACAGATATTCAAATAGTTTGGGACAATCTGTAGAAAGAGTATAAACACGACATACAAAACGCCACTGGTATTTCGATATTTCCAGACAGAGAGAGAGATAGGAACATAAAGTTGGTGGCAGGGCGGCCAATAGCAAGATTTAATCTCCATGTCAGCGGCATGGTAGCAGATCCTCAACCAATAAGGTTCCCTGACAAGACTTTGGATGACAGGATTCGTGAGTTGTTGCCGATTCACCTGAAGTTGATGATATTTTCAGAAAATATGTACATTTTATAACAGGCAGATTAAGAAATATCGGTTATTAAATAAAAATACATTAACAAATATAAAAAAATATCAGTTATTAAATAAAAATACATTAACAACTATATATGAGTGACTATGGTTTGTCAGAGGGGGGCATTTCTATTTTTGAAGTCCTACTTATCTGATCGATACCAAATGGTAAAAATTGGTAGGGAAGTGTCAAGAAGGTTTAAGGCTACATCAGGTGTTCCCCAGGGTAGCATCTAGGGCCTTTGCTCTTCACATTCTTTATCAATACTTTGCCTGATTGTCTGAGGTGGTCTACGAACGGGCCTGCTATTTGCAGACACTTCAAATTTTTTAAAGTAGTATCAACAATCGATGACTGTATGCAGTTACAAGATGATATAGATAACGTAAAGGAATGGTTTAAAAGCAATCAAATGTCGCTTAATGTAAAAAAGTGTTCTATAATGTCTATTACCAGAAAATCGATCCCTACTAAGTATGATTATACCACTGACGGTAAGGTTTTGGATGGGATGAGCGAAGCAAAGGACCTAGGTGTCTTTTTTCAGTCGAACCTCAAATTCAATAACCATTATTTACAAATTGTGAACAAGGCGTATAGGTCCCTTGGTTTTATCCTGAGAAATGGGAGAAGTCTTAGTGTCGAAACATTGATTCAACTCCTTAATGCTCTTGTGAGACCACATTTGGAGTATGCTGCTCAAATCTGGATGCCCCTGGCCCAGTGCCATAAAAACCAAATTGAAAAGGTTCAGAAACGTTTTCTGAGATTTCTCTATGTCAAGTTAAATGGGACATATCCATTTATGGTCTAATATGAATCGATGCTAGGTATGTTCAATGTAGTTTCTCTTGTTCAAAGAAGAAACATTCAAGCTGTGATATTTATATACAATGTAGTCAATAGTGCAAAGTACAAACAATGTAATCTAATTGAGTTTATAAATTTTAAAGTACCTAGATCTAACCTAAGGATCCTTAGTGTAAATACATTTATAACTAGTCAGGATAAATCATCCCCTTTAAATAAAATGATGGAGCTGTGCAATATCATCAATAGGGAAAATCCTTTTGATATATTTAACACTAGCCTCTCTCAGATTAAGAGCCAATTATTGTAGTGTTTTTATTACTCCACTTCGCATATAGTGTTTTATATTTTTAAGTGTTTTGTCAGTTTAAGCTTGCTTCTGTTACCTTTACTTGTCACTACCTTCGGGTGTTGGTGAAAGTGTATGAATATATTTGTTGTTTTTAATTTAACCATATCTTTGTGTGCGTTCTTCTATTTATAGTATTTTATGCTTAGCTGTAAGTATCCCTACTTTGTAATTGCCCCTAGGGTGTTAGTATGGTGTAACATTAAATAAATAAATAAATAAATATTAAAGTAGCTATAAAAATATCTTAAATTGCTGTAACCGTTTATTTTGCGCTTTTTTTTTAAATAAACTTGGCAACATCGAACATTTTTGTCCGCATTCCTTTTGTAGCCTCAGATCCGCTGGGCAGATAATAGTATTGTGATCAAGGAAAAATTTCGAAATCAGGTAGCAGGTTTTAGTATTATTAAAATATGTTTCTAAACTGCCACCAGCAGTGTGGCTCAAAAAGCTGCTCATAGCTAATGTATTGGCCTTCGCGGCCATGATCAGATGAGCTGTTGATTCTTGGGTTGTTCGACCGGCGTCGACACGCTCCGCCATCTTGGTGTCGGCGCTCTTTGCTGCTTGACGTTTTGCCAGCACGAGTGGTCGGTATCCACTTTTTGTTTAGAAACATATTTTAATTGATAAATTGTGATTTACCTAAAATCTTTTATTTTCCAGTTTTTAAACTGGTTTGTGGACTATTCTAAGGCGTTTGGTAACGTTAAGTGGCCTAAACTGTGGGAAATCATCTCTATGGGAGTTTTTTATCACCTAGTGTTTCTCATACAGCAACTCTATGAGTCCAATTCGGCTCGTGTAAGAATGGATGGTAACCTGTCTGGTCAAACTGCAACCAGAAAAGGAGTTCGTCAGGGAGGTGTATTATCTCAGATGTTATTTAACATTTACTCTGAATTTGTGATGAGACAGGTATTGGACAACTGGAATGGTGGTGTAACTGTTAGGGGAAGCAAAATATCCAACTTGAGATTTGCTGACCATACAACCCTTATTGCTGCTTCTCAGGAAGAACTAGTAGCTCTATTAAACATCTTAGAACAACACAGTGCAGCGTATGGTCTTAGTTTTAACTACAAGATCAAGGTTATGATCGTAGATAGAGAGCACGATAATCGTCGAGCAGTATGTCGTTGTGAGTAGTTCAAAGTTTTGTGTACCTCGGTTCTTTGATCGACAATTCGAGTAGCTGTGAAAATGAGATTCGACGGCGCATTCAACAAGCACCTGTGGCGCTGTATGTGTCGGAAACTTGGACTGCTAAAAAGGCAGATCAAGCTCGCGCAGATGCTTTTGAATTGTGAACGTGGAGGAGAATGCTGAGAGTCCCTTATATCGCCCATCGAACTAACGTTTCCATACTGGATGAGGTCGGTAATCCAAAGAGACTAACCTCCATTGTGTCGACGAGAATGCTTACATTCCTCGAACATATACACAGAAGCGATAATATAGAGAAACTTGTAGTTCAGGGTCATGCCCCAAGTGGGCGGCGCCGTGGCCGTTCCCCTACACGCTGGGTGGATACGACGAAACAGTTGTTGGATATGAGTATCAAGAGCGCCACTGAACTGACAGTAAATCGCGAACGATGGCGACCTACAGTTTTCCAAACTATTGATAATATTCGTGTCGGCAATACTCTAGCTCCGACTTAATGCATTTTACGAGTTCACAACGTGTCTGTTAAGACATTGTGACTATGATGACCTGAGATCTTATATCTTATCGGAGACCACAAAGTTCATTTTGTTTTTATTACGTTTAAGCTTTGTGTGGGGTTTTTATGCTTTGCTGATTTGATGTGGTGGAATGGTTTGAAATTTAAGCCAAAGAAGCACCACGTCAACTTTGTTTTTATGCCATATTCCATAACAACCGGCCTTATAATAGAAGAGAGTCCTGTTATTTTATGAGAGCATCCTTTTAACTATAAAAGCATACCATTAAAATAGGCAAAATAACTACCGCTTCGTACAATTACGTAAGGTAATTGAATATAATGAAAACTACGCTTTTAGAGAACTGGGATGTTATTACAGCTCATTTCCTGGATAAATTGCAGTATTTTCTGGACTGCAATTCCGCGCAATGTTAAATATGCATACATACATCAAACCCTTTTTGATATCCACTAAATTATCTGGTAAGAGTATTATTTATCTGTATTTTTTTAAGATTTAATATATTCAAGACAAAGCTGCTTTTATTTGTATGTATTCTAATGACGGCACTTCTGCCTGCCCTCTCTAAAGTTGCTCAATAATTATACCATGGAGTCAGTATCGTTATATATCATTGTAACAATAAACAACACCAGGTCGGAGAATGGATGAAACATCAACACAAGGAGCAGTGGAACTTGCTGCCAGGATGTGTTCATGGAAAAACATCCATTAAAGCTCCATTCAAGAAAACAGCTGAAACACTGCTCTCCTTTAGTAGGAATCAGCTCCGAATAACGAAGGGTCTCCTCACAGGACATTGAGGCCTCAAGGAACACCTGAATAAAATGGGACTCTACAATGGAGACCTCAATTGCAGATTGTGTGGAAGAGGAACTGAGTCAGCCCTACATGTGCTCTGTGAGTGCGAAGCGCTAGATCACAAGAGACAACAGCTCTTTGGGAAGACCAAGCTAGAACCAATGGAGTACAGCTCAGCACCACGACCAGTAGGTAAACTGCATAAACTTATGCAGGGATCCAGATTGCTGGAGTGGATACTGTAAATGAGAGGAGCAATAATACAAGGCTTAAGGCTTAAGGCTTAAGTATTGACGGGGACAGTAAGGTCGGACGGCTCCTGGAAAAAAAACAGTAAATAACCCTGTGAGCGTAACCATAACCGTCTTCGTTTTTTGCTGTAAAATCGAAAGTGAGATTCACTTTCCGTAAGGTGGGCCATACATGTTTCAATTATGTTTACAACAAAACTTCAAACGTTGTTTTCACTGTAACAAGTATGGATTTCAGAATAATTCCTTTTAATATCGACTTCATATTCCATAACCATACTCCATCACGAAATAGAGTCAATAAATAGGCCGTTGTGAAATAGTTCAAAGTTTATGTACCTCGGTTCTTTGATCGACTATTCGGGTAGCTGTTAAAATGAGATTAGACGGCGCATTCAACAGGCACGTGTAGCCATGACAAAGCTTACTAAAATATGGCGTGACCATAACATCACTGAAGCTACCAAAATGTCGCTGGTTCAGTCTCTTATATTCTCCATATTTTTGTATGCCTCGGAAACTTGGACTGTTAAAAAGGCAGATCGAGCTCGCATAGATGCTATTGAAATGTGGACGTGGAGGAGAATGCTGAGAGTTCCTTATACCGCCCATGGGACTAACGTTTCCATACTGGATGAGCTCGGTAATCCACTGTGTCGACGAGAATACATACATTCTTCGGACATATTCACAGAAGCGTAATATGGAGAAACTTGTAGTTCAGGGTCACACCCCGAGTGGGCGGATACGACTAAACAGTTGCTGAATATGAGTATCAAGAGCGCCACTGAACTAACAGTAAATCGCGAACGATGGGGAGCTACAGTTCTCAGAACCATTGATAATATTCGTGTCACCAATACTCTAGCTCCGACTTAATGAATTTTACGAGTTCACAACATGTCTGTTAAGACATTCTGACTATGATGATGATTCCATAACCTTAGTGCGACTTATCTTTTCTGGATTCGTCCTGGGACACGGTGTATAGGGTTTAAACATTTTTTGGTCCCCTCTTTGACCTCATCCCAGATCCGTCCCTGAAAGTGGAACCTTTCTTATCAATCGCTACCATAAAGGGTCACATTCGGACGATACGGGATTACGGACGATACCACTCTTTCCAACTGTTAATAGTTTTAAGTAGAAATTTATTGGAGTTTGTGTCTTGGTTTTCTTTATCGGATACTTAGGTGATAAAAAGAGGCTATACGGAGAATGGGCTATTACAGATAATGGAATAGAATGATGGATGGGTAAGTGAAATCGTCTAACTCTATATTGTATAGAAAACTAGAAACGATAAACAATAGATGCGTTTCTTAGGACCGGTTTCTCAATGTCCACTTAAATATTTATCTGCAAGATAACAGCAACTGTTAGATAAATTGTTTAAACAATTGAAGGCTAAACTTACGAAGTCACGTAAATCTTATCTGACAGTTGTATCCATAGCAACGCTATCTGGCAGATACCTATCTGACACTTTAACTGGACATTGAGAAACCGGCCCTCACAAAAACAGTTATAGTTCAAGATTTTGATATAAAGGGTGAGTTTTTAGTACCGGCTCGGTCGATAATTCCACCACTGTAGAAGATAGCGAAAAAAGTTGTATATAATAGTTGTAGCCACGGGTATGCTCCTTGCTCAGAAAATATTCAGATTTATACAGGGTGACCCATAACTGCGTGGTGATGCAAACATGCATTTTTTTAAATGAGACACCCTATATATTATTCCATATGCATATTCTACTATTGATTTCCGTTCTTACAGTATAGGATATTGTTACATTATACCGGGTATTTCAAAAGTTATGACCATTTTTATATCCAAATCGCGGACAAATGAACGTATTGCATATCAAAAAGTAACGAATCAAAAATTATTTCTTTTACATGAAAAGATTAAAAATATCCCCTAGTTTTAAAGTCGGCTATGAAAAAGCCCGTGGCGCATGTTCGTATACAGGGTGATATAGAATGCAAAATCTAGATTTTCTCTCTTTTTTTAAATGTAACCCCAAATCGCGGTCAAATGAACGTATTGTATATCAAAAAATGGAGTCAAGTTGATTGACTCAGTACTTCCCACACATAGCAGTTCCAACCAAATCATCGCCCGCCTGTCGTCAAAAAACATCCAACACAGAAACTAGTAAATAGTTTCCTAAATCTCTCCGTAGGAACTAAAACGACACAATTCAGCTCCAACTGGACGAAACGAAACAATCAGGAACCCCCAAATTGCTTAAAAACGAAGTTTGAGCTGTTTTTAGATTTTTATTATTGCTGCGCCGCCACTGACACGATTTTTGAAACCATACGCATTTTTCATCCTTGCCGCAGTAATAATACTGTGTCTAAATTTCATTAAAATTAATTCCATAATTTCCATGTTGCTAAATTCAGAACGACCTGAATCAATACCTACCCCTACCAATACCAAATCCCTTGATTTCTGTAATAGCCAAGGCAATGTTCAGATGGACCTAACAAACGTCTATTATGCCGCTAGGTCTTTCTTTCACAGGTCAATGGACATTATTATAAATGGAATAAATTTTCGAGTTTTACAACCCCCCACCCCCTAACCACCCCAATTTCACCCCCACCCAAAAAATTATATTTTTACATTTTTAGTTTTTCTATTATTGCCGCGCCGCCACTGACACGATTTTTCCAAAACATGCGCGCTTTCCATCCTCGCCGTGGCTACTGCCACACAGTATTACTATACTGTGTCAAAATTTCATTAAAATCCATTCGATAATTTTGGCGTTACGCAATAAAGAACGATCTAAAACTAAAACAACACTCGGATGTATACATCACAAATTATTCTAAGTCCCT
Source organism: Callosobruchus maculatus (assembly GCA_951848785.1). Taxonomy (NCBI): domain Eukaryota; kingdom Metazoa; phylum Arthropoda; class Insecta; order Coleoptera; family Chrysomelidae; genus Callosobruchus; species Callosobruchus maculatus. The sequence goes on along the minus strand of CATOUR010000004.1, from coordinate 1,474,243 downwards.
TGGTTTCTATTATAAGCAAGGAAATGTTCGGATGGACCTAAAAAATTGTATTATGGCGCTAGGTTTTTCATTCACAGGTCATTAGAGAGCCCATTATGAATACAACAAATTTTTCAGTATTGCAACCCCCCACCCCCCAACCACCCCAAATTCACCCCCAACCAAAAAAAAGTAGAAAATGATCACGAACCCCTAAAACGCCTAAAAACGAAGTTTGAGGCGTATTTGAAATTTTTCGTTTTTTGCTAATTACTCCGCCCCCCGTATAACGATTTTCAAAATTATAGGAACATTACCTACTACGACCCCACAGCATAATGCTGCCCAAATTTCATCACAATCCATGTAGCGGTTACTGAGATTACGAGGGTAGAAAAACGCGACAGACAGACAGACAGACAGACAGACAGACCGACAGACAGACCGACAGACAGACAGACCGACAGACAGACCGACGGAAATGAGTGACGTGGATTTTCGTTATGTACACATCATAAAACGCCCAAAAAACGTATTATCTCAAAATCGAAAATTTTCGCGATCACAATACTCCCCTCACCTATCGGTGTGGGAAGTAAAAGTAATGAATCAAAAATTATTTCTTTTACATGAAAAGATTAAAAATATCCCCTAGTTTTAAAATCGGCTATGAAAAAGCGCGTGACGCATGTTCGTATACAGGGTGATGTAGAATGCAAAATCTAGATTTTCTCTCTTTTTTAAATGTAACCCCCAATATTTTATTATACCAAAAAATTGCTTTTAATATGCTCTTTCATCTTTGTATAGCACTTGTTATGGCTGTATTCATTAGTTTCTGAGATATTTCGATTTATCTACAAATTTTAAATATACCTTCTATTTGTTTACTAAAATTTATTTATTTTGAGAAAGTATTATCAAATTTTATTTTTGCTTAACGAACAACTAAAATATAAGGCCATAGTAGTACTTGATCAAGTCAAAACACTGAATTAACGAGACAATATAGGTCAAGTGTGCTGAGGAAACAATTTTATAGACGCCATGCATAATTATTATCAAGCAGATGTATCAGGTAGGCTATGGTATATTAAACGACACAGTCCAAATAAAACGATTAGTTTTAGAGTACCTCCGTTCTGGATATTGCTAATTATAGTTGATATATTCTCAATGATTCTCCTAAACACCCTCAATGGAAAAATTAATTTTTAAAGCTGGTTTTTCACACAGTACGGAATTATTGAGCAGGTTATGAAAACTGTCATTTTCTAAAGCCTACCTAATTAATCTGCTTGATATTTATGCATCACGCCTACAAAATTGTTTCCTCAGCATACCTGACTTCTCGATGATTTAGGGTTTTGACTTTATCAAATAGTATCATGACCTTATAATTTAGTTGTTCGTTGAACAAAAAACAAATTAGATAGTACTTTCTCAAAATAAATAAATTTCAGTACACAAATAGAAGCTATATTTTAAATTTAGAAGAACGGACACCTGCTTCTTCTCTCTGTACCATATCGTCAAAATAGTATTAATAGTTTAAAGTTGACACTACTTTTGTTTGTGTTTACCTAAGGTACATTAAGGCCCGATTTTATCAACAACAAGAAGCTTTTCTATTGGATGTTATTTAGCTTTATAAAGCTTTACATTGATTATTGAGGACTATGTTACTAAGTATCATGCAATAGTATTTTATCAATATTGAAAACAAAACGTCAAAGCTGGATGACACGTTTATCAAAAATATTTTAGAAATTCATGGTGATTCATGGATCAAAATCATAGCAGGATATCAGAACAAAGCAACTGATTTGCAAATTAGTGCCAGATTTTTCATGTTTACATTATAATTATTGTATAATTAATAATTGCAAACTGCGATAATTTGTGACAGAATCATAAAAGTAGTATCAGTTACAGCAACTAGCTTATTTAATAATTACAAATCTCACCACCGTTAGTCAGATGGATTATAGACTAATACATACTTTTATGAATAATCTTTCATTTACTAGATGCATGTTTGTTATAGACCTTCTTATAGAAATATTCACAGAGGATGTAAAGGTGCAGCGTACACATAGGAATAAAAATTCCTCCTCGATAGTAAATTACTGTTTTATCGAAATAATGCAGTGGATTTCTTGTTATCCTTATCATTTGATAGACGAACAATCCAGTGATCAAATGTACCGCTTCTGTAGAATCTGATTGGTTCAGATTATCAGTTGCTAAACTCATTGTTAAACAAGAAAATGCAATTTTTCATCCATTTAAGATGAAAAATCAGACCGAAAAGATACTAGATGCTTCACTTAGGTCGATTGTGTATAAAGTATGTCATTTTTAACCTTTTTGAGGTAAGTTTCAAGAGAAATCGATAATGTTCAGAGTACTTTGATAGGTGCATGTTCTTGAAAGGGCTGCTTTGATAGTATCTGGTGCATTCTTTTTTATGGACGAAATCATGCACCATATCAGTACTTTAAAAGTGTGAATGTGTTTTAGTAATGTAGCTTTTAATACTTCTACTGCTACTTGTATTGACTAGCACCTTTAGGCAATATTGCTTTTCCATATTATTATTATGGATTATATGTGTTTTTATAGTTTATTTTATAAATTGTGTTCAATTTGTTATAAGCACGTTTACCAAAATACTTAGAAATATAAATGTATGAAATAGAATAATTTATCGAACATTGCTCTGTTTAGAAAAAAAAATATCTATCGATGACGATATTCTATCTATAGTATGAGTTCTTTGATTGTGTTTTTACACGTATATCATGTTTGTGAACTGTTTATATTTGCAAATTGTATATTATTTATGTTTGACAACCAAAAACCTTTTTTATTTGTTAATTTCTTTCCTTTTTGACTTGTGAAAGTACAGCATGTACATAATCATCAATAAATTATCTATCTATCTATCTATCTATCTATTGGTCAAACCCTTTGTTAAAATGCGCATGTTGATAAAATCGGGCCTAAGTATGCTACATTTTCTACTCGGACGACCCTATAAACGAACCTCCTTTGACCCCTCTTAGAGACCTCTATCGCTCAATCCACCCTTAGAACATGTCTCCGTTCCTAATTGACAAGCGACGTCCCCCGATGGCGTGAAATCAATAATTTTCAGCGTACTTTGACAGGTGCATGTTCTTGAAAGGGCTGCTCTGATTGGTCAAACCCTTTGTTAAAATGCGCATGTTGATAAAATCGGGCCTAAGTATGCTACATTTTCTACTCGGACGACCCTATAAACGAACCTCCTTTGACCCCTCTTAGAGACCTCTATCGCTCAATCCACCCTTAGAACATGTCTCCGTTCCTAATTGACAAGCGACGTCCCCCGATGGCGTGCGACGCCAAAAATCCCCTCATGATGACGCGACTGACACATGCGGGGGAGGAGGCAGCCAAGAAGGGCCCCTCGGCCCTCCTAACTGGCTTAGTTTGCGATCGGTTCCTTTCGAGAGGCTCTAATGGATATGCAGATCACGTCCGACACGTCCCACCAATTAAATGTCGCAATGGCCTGGCTGCGGAGTGGAGGGGGGAGAATAGGGTATGGTCGAAGGATCGTTTGATATGACTGTTTTGAGTTGCTACTGCTGTGCAGCAGAATGGCAAGGATCGTAACTTTTTGTACTTATGTGATTCATTCTGCGCTCTAGCTAGACTGAGATAAAGCGAAAACTACTGTCTAACCCTTAGACAAGGAAAGGGAGATGACAGAACGCGCGGCTGACATCTCTGTTACCAAAAAGTACCAAAGCGCTATCACAGTGCCGTAGGTAATAGTCTAAGATCCGAATATAAGACGACCTTCACCGAACTGGTTAATGGATGAAAAGCATTTTATATTAAATTTAATATGTTAAGAAACATATCGCGAGTGGGTTGGCTGAAAAATTTCAGTCCAGGATATGATTAATTAAATATTGAAAATTTAATTTTTTTTTAACGTTTCACTGGTTTGGTTAATAGCCAAATCACATACCAGTCGAAAGTCTGAAGCCCATAGAATATGCAAACGTTAAGTTGGCTACGTTTTTCCCGTCCAACTATAGGGTAGGCAGGTATAAACAGGTACATCAATAATAGTAATTTGCACCAGTGTGGTTAATGCATGCAACTCTTATCAAAATAAAGATAATTTTATTGCCAACACGCCGGTATAGGGTTGTCTGCAAAAAATCAGTCTGGAATTCCGGTTGTCGAATTTTAAAAATCAACATATTGCTGGCGGTGAATATGTGCGCCAGAGAGGTCCGAGCGAAAAATCCCCTGTATTAACAAAGGACGCAGCATAGCAGCTGCGTGTAGCTCGGCCATTGAATGAAAGAGATTGCGCATATCATGTGTCCGTGAAATTGAAAACGATAGCGATACACTCGTAAAAGCTGTGCAACATTTTGGAGCACTAATAATTTATCAATATTAAATTAAGTTATTAAGCTATTAAGTAATAAAAGACATATGAAATGTGTAACATTCATAAAATCAAAATATATGAATATTATATTTTTTTCATTAATTAATAACTTGCATATGTGTGTATATATTGCATGTGATATTAATATATATTCATATTTTTTAAACCAAAAAGTGATAGTGATACATATATAATACTTATCTCAAAAATTGTGTTCTATTAGCTGCGTAAATGAAAATCAAAAAAGCAAAAGTTCAAAGTCATCAAAACACTAAAACGAATAAAGCAATATTTTGATCTTTAAAAATCGACAACCGGCATTCCAGACTGATTTTTTGCAGACAACCCTATATCGACGTGTTTGCAATGAAATTATCTTTATTTTGATATAAGTTTCATGCATTAACCACACCGGTGCAAATTACTATTATTGATTTACCTGTTTATACCTGCCTACCCTATAGTTGGGACGGGAAAAACGTAGCCAACCTAACGTTTGCATAATCTATGGGCTTCATACTTTCGATTGGTATGTGATTTGTCTATTAACCAAACCAGTGAAATGTTTAAAAAAAAATAATTTTTCAATATTTAATTAATCATATCCTGGACTGAAATTTTTCAGCCAACCCACTGGCGATATGTTTTTGAACATATTAAATTTAATATAAAATGCTTTTCATCCATTAACCAGTTCGGTGAAGGTCGTCTTATATTCGGATCTTCTACTATAATAGGATTAACATCATGGTTAAGCTATTTGAAGAAATAATCTATTTTCAAATAAAATTTATTAAAATATTATTATTCACGAGTTCTGTATGGCCAGTTTCACCATCCACAGTTCAAATTTAAGTAATTAACATTAACTTAACAGTGAACTTCCATTTGACCGATATCTTGTCTTGCAAAGTGTAAGCTATACGTCACTGGAAAACTGATTGTATTTGAACCAAAACATGCCTTAAAAAAAACATTTGAAACTATATTTTGGATACATATACCGAGTGTCCCAGAATTTCCTTGACACGTGATATTTTCGTAACGAAAAACGGTTCAAGCAAGAACTTAGTGGTACTTTTGGAGGTACTATAGGGTCTATCATACCATGCATTTAAAACATTTTTTTGTACGTCAACCCCTAAAACTCACCCCCAACTTTTTTTTTCAAATAGCACCCCATAGGTTTTCCTACACAAATGATATTCCCATTTTATTTAAAATCTTGTGGTACGTTTAATTTTATATGCAAACTTATTTTTTCCGTAAAATCATAAGCATAAGACAAATGAAATGATAATTTGTTTGACGCCTGATATTTTTGTAACAAAATCGGATAAAAAAGGAAAGTAAGTGGGTTTTTCAAGGGTAGTGAATGACCTATCATTCCTTGCTTATGAATCATTTTTTCTTACTTAAACCCCTGGAATCCACCCCCAGCTTGTTCTTTCAAATGTCAATCCACAATTTTGCCTGGAAAAATAAATTCTTTACTTGAATTTAATTATCGTAGTGCCTTACTTTTTATGCCCCTACTGCAATTTATCGTTAATTTTGGCGCCCGTGTGCGGGGCACACCCTGCACACGGGGTTGGCGCGGCCCGATGTAGCCATAAAACTTTTTCACGTTTTTGCACTTAGTTTTTTTGTCCCTTTTTTTATTAGTTGATTCATGATAATAAAAAAAATTCCACACATGTGTTTTAATTAATTTATGCTTACGATTTCATTGATTAAACGAAAAAAATTAACGATAAATTGCAGTAGGGGCATAAAAAGTAAGGCACTACGATAATTAAATTCAAGTAAAGAATTTATTTTTCCAGGCAAAATTGTGGATTGAAATTTGAAAGAACAAGCTAGGGGTGGATTCCAGGGGTTTAAGTGAGAAAAAAACTGTTCATAAGCAAGGAATGACCTATATTCACTACCCTTGAAAAACCCACTTACTTTTCTTTTTTATACGTTTTTGTTACAAAAATATCAGGCGTCAAACAAATTATCATTTCATTTGTGTTATGCTTATGATTTCATGGGGTGCTATTTGAAAAAAAAAAGTTGGGGGTGAGTTTTAGGGGTTGACGTACAAAAAAAAATGTTTTGAATGCATGGTATGACCCTATAGTACCTTCAAAAGTACCACTCAGTTCTTGCTTGAACCGTTTTTCGTTAAGAAAGTATCACGTGTCAAGGAAATTCTGGGACACCCGGTATATCTCTGAACTAGATATCGAGATATTTGCATAAACTTCGAATGCACCAAAAAATATGAACACAAATTTACCTATGAAAAGTGATTCCTGGCTCCTTCCTACTGCTGTGGCTTTTACGACCGTAACCTGCACACCCTACCATTATGCACACCACAATATTTTACAATAATTGGTCTTAAAAACGCTAAATAGGTTACCAAATAACTTTTTTTTTCCTCCAAAATTTTGACAGCGGTTCGTTTTGTGTCACAGCTAGTTCATATACCATCATACAAGCGCGCGTATCCCCTCTTTTGGCATGGCAAGGTGGTAAAACCAATTGCCATGGCACTATATTATGTAAGCTGTCATATCTGTCGTTGATTAAAACGTGATTCTCAAGGTTATATCAAATTTATTCTCAGTTCGTCGAGCAAAAATCGTTGCAAAAAGGTAGAAATAAATCGGAAATTAGGAAGAAGCGGTTTATTTTCAGTCCATAAAGACAATTTTAAAGGAACTTCAACGAGAGGAATTATTCAAAAGCGAGGAGCGGAATCCACGCCGCGCATCACTTCCGTTTCCTTAAATTGGAACGAGCAATTATGGAAATCCTCGCGATAAAATTATATTCCAGAGAATTCTTTCTAATGATGTAATCTAATAGTGCAAACTGAATCGCAGCAACGTGACAAATGACGCGACTCGCAGTCTGGCTACCATCGGAAAATCAATTGCCGGTTCCTCAGTTGTAAAGCTGTGGGTCCATCTCCATTTTATTGTACCACAGGTTGTACAAGTCAAGTAGTGTTGCGCTGACGTCAAATGAGTCGTTAGACACGGTTGGATCGGACTGAAGTTTGGTCACATTTGTTGTACATTGACACAGATCGTCTAGTGTAGTAGTAGATTTATTCACCATTTAATACAAAGACATGTATATGGTAAGTCATGACAAGAACATTGAAAACATTGAATATACACATAATTACATAAAGACACATTAAAAGAATACATTAATAATACAGAACAGGTATAAGGACACAACATTAGATATACAAACTATAAAGACGATACAAAATTTAAAAACTCATCAGTGCTACAGAAACACTGGCTGAGCATGATATCTTCAACCGTTTTTTAAACTTGATGTGACTGAGGGCTCATATATAATCCGCTACTATACAGGTTAAGATTCAGGGAATTGCGTGCGGATACTGCTAAACGGAACCTAGGAGTTATAAGTGCTCCAGCGCGTCTAGTGGCGTAATTATGAATATCAGAATGCGTGCTGTACTGTTTGAGATTTTCATGAATATAAAGAAGACTATAAAATATGTGAAATGAAGGTCATTATGATGGTGACATTATCCTTAGTAGATTGAATAAGGGCTTACAATGCTCATCAAATTTGGAGTTAGTTATGATCCGTACTGCTTTCCTTTGGAGTTTAAGTACCCATTTGGCATGACTAGAGCCCCCCCAAGAACAACTCCATAAATGAGATGAGAATGGAAAACTGCAAAATAGGCATTCAATAAACCTCCTCTAGTAGTGACAGACCTCAGTTGCCTTAATACAAAAATCTGAGTGTTTAATTTTTTACATAGTGCGTCTGTATGAGTATCCCATTTAAGTGAAGCGTCAACTATAATGCCTAACAAAGAGACACTTACATTGGGGTTGGTTCTGGTATTGGAGGAAAGAGTTATTCTGTGAGATTTATCCCTGTTTAGTTTCAGACAGTTGGTAGCAAACCACAGCTCTATCTTATTTGCAGTATCCGCTACATCATCATTAAGGGCCCTAATGTTAGGATTGGATTGGATTAATGTGCTATCATCCGCGAAGCACACACAGTTCACAGGCAGCATATAGTGAAATACATCGTTTACATACAAAATAAATAGAAATGGGCCCAAAATCGACCCTGAGGCACACTCGACTTAACCAGTTCCAAGTTCGATTTTTCCCCATTAACCTCAACCAGTTGTGACCTGTTTTCCAAATATGATTTGAAAAAATTCAAGGCAATACCACCAGTGTATGTGCAATTGTCGGCCTGTCGAGCACGTTGGTGTGAAGTATTATAAAGGGTGAGCCGGGAGGTATGCACCAAACTCTAGAAGTGAAAATAATGTAACAAAACTCATATATTCTTATCCGAGTCTCATTTGTTTTTTCTTTTTAAGTTATAGCATAGTAATAAATAAACACATTTCACGCATTTTTTGTATGGTCAGCCTCCCGCAAAGGTTGAAAGCCTATGGCGCTGTAGAAGCGCTGCGAGAGGATAAGTGTCGGTGCATGTTAGATTTGAAACGCTGCAGGTTGTAGCCGTCGGGAAACAAATTCCCGGCAGCTGATTCCACAGCGTCGATGTTCTCCAAAAGAAGGAATGCTGGAGGAGACTGGTTCGGGGAGTAAGGACCTCGACCTGGTAAGGATGAGCTCGCAGAGCTTCTCTAGTGTTCCTGGTTCGATCGGTCCTTGGTGTTATTATCTGGAAGAGCTCACTCGAACATCTTCCGTGATAGAATCTGTAAAACAGGGATAGGTCAGCCACCCTCCTTCGATGTTCCAGGCTGTGTAGGTCCTTTGTGAGGTTAGGCGTATCGATTAATCTAATTGCTCTTTTCTGGATAGTGTCCAGAAGCTTAAGAGAGTGCTTGCTTCGGAGGGCATCCCCACGCATGGGAGCAATACTCCAGCGATGGTCGGATCTGTGCCTTGTAGAGCAGCAGCTGTTGCTCTGGTATATACAACTTCCTACAGCGGAACAAAACTCCAAGCTTCTGGGATGCCGTTTTAGCAATACTGACGACGTGGTCATGCCAGGACTACTATTGATGTTGATCCCCAAAAGCTTGACGGAAGATGATTCAACTATGGGGTGGCCCTCCATTTCCACGGTTGGTAAGCCATCGTGAGACTTCTTTGTAAGTGTTGTTGTCTGAGTTTTTTGTACGTTGAACTGTACTTTATTTGCTAATGCCCACTCGACAATTGTTTTGATATCTGCGTTGATCTGTGAGGCAGGCTGCTGTCGCCGACGTACCGTCTCCTGGGACAATAGTGGCTTGCCTGGTTCCATGCACGACACTAATGTACTGTCATCTGCGAAGCTGTAGATTGGATTGGATGTTATTTCCAGCAGCTCGTTGATGTACAGCAGAAACAGTGTAGGGGATAGGACAGATCCCTGGGGAATACCGGCGTCTATTGAAAATACGTCTGATGAACAGCCCTCGACTACAACAAACAGAGATCGGTCGTTCAAAAAGCTATTCAGCCGCTGGTGCAGGCCAGGCCGTAGTCCATAAGCAGCAAGCTTGACCAGAAGTCCCTCATGCCACACTCTGTCAAAAGCTTTCGATATGTCAAGTGCAACAACACGGGATTCGCCATGATTTTTCACCTGTAGACCTGTGCCTACGGAAGTCATACTGGCGATCATTTATGATGTTATTGTTGTCCAGGTATTTCAGGAGCTGTGTGTTAATGACAGTCTCCATAACCTTAGATATGATGCTGAGAAGAGCTACAGGTCTATAATTGGTGGGATCAGTTTTTTTTCCTTTCTTATGGATGGGTTGTAGTTTTGGGCTGAAAAAGTCACAACACATTATCGTTGCTAACAAAAAAAATTGGGAGTTCCTCTATCCCTACATCATACTCATAAAAAAAGTAGACAATGATCAGCGATCTTTTTAACATTCAAATTGTTATTGTACAAAATAATCAGTAACTCCTAAAACGCATAAAAATGAGGTTTGAGCTGTTTTTATGTTTTTAGTTTTTTGATTATTGCTGCGCCGCCACTGACACGATTTCTCAAAACCATACGCGTTTTCCATTCTCGCCACGGTAATAACAATGTGTCAAAATTTTTATCAGAATGAATTCCATTATTTCCACGTTACTTAATACAAAACGATCTAAAGCAAGGCAATGTTCGGTTAGATTAAAAAAGGGTATTATGCCGCTAGGTCTTTCTTTCACAGATTTATAAACAGCCTGTTATGAATACAACATATTTTTGTGTTTTACAACCGCTCACCCAAGAAAGAAGGCAAGCAGGCAGCGCAAACTGAACAAAGGACTTCCACAAGGCTCAGTACTAGCCCCCTTACTTTTCAATCTATATATATCTGACATGCCAGAACAGTCAGTTACAAGTTTTGCTATGCAGACGATATTTTAGTACCGAGCCCCAACAAAACTGAAGTTTCGTGCTTCCACCTGAATAACAAACTAGCTAAACATGAACTGCAGGTACTTTTTGCAAGCGAACTCCTGAAACATAACCATTTCCCTAAATATCTTGGAGTAACGTTAAATCGCACTGTCTGCTACAAGAAACACCTCGCAAACACTGCAGGAAAACTGAGAACACGCAACGACATTATCCAAAAGCTGCGTGGAACGACGTGGGGTGCCACGGCTCCAACTCTACGAACCAGTACGCTAGCTCTTGTCTCCTCGTGTGCTGAGTACTGTGCGCCTGTCTGGATTAACAGCCATCATACCAGTCTAATTGACGTTCAACTAAATCACACTATGAGACTTATTACAGGCGCAGTAAAGACAACCCCAACTCAGTGGCTGCCTGTACTCTCTGGAATAGCCCCACCGCAGCTCCGAAGGACTGACGCCCTTCTAAGGGAGTATAATAAAATTACGGCCAACAACAAACTGCCTATCTACCGAGCAATACCCCCGTTGCAGATAAACAGACTTAAATCCCGACAACCAACCAGCAGAAGTGCTTAAAACCAATAACTTCGACTCCTTAAACCAATGGCGCTCCCAGTGGGAAGGTTTTGCAGAACACCATTCACGATGCGCCTTTATGGGGGCAGATGTGCCGACTCCCTTTACAACTGAGGCCATGTACAATCTCCCTTATGTGACTGTGGCGCGCCCCGCCAAACTATAAACCATATCACGAACGACAGTGAACTGCATGCGTTTCAGGGATCGCGAGAAGAGTTCTCCACAGCCACACCGTTGGCGCTGATGTGGTTAAAAGAACTGGACATCAACCGGTAAATACCGAAGACTATGTATCTTAGTTTGTAGCTGTATATATTTTATTTTAGTCTAGGTTATAATAGTTTTTTTTATTCTATATTTACTATTGTCATGTTTTTGAGCCATACGATAAAATAAAAAACGCCCAAAAAGCGTATTACCTCAAAATCGAAAATTTTCGCGATCACAATACTTCCCTCACCTATCGGTGTGGTAAGTAAAACCTATTTTTAATGCCTCCTGTCATGGGACTCTGGCCGTCTCAATAAATATTCCACTCCATATTTTGAAGTGCATACTCCTATCCTGAAATTTTAATTTTAAACGATATTTCCGGACATACACAGCACAGCACAGTTCGAAATTTTCCATCGCGTTAGAGGCCTTGAGGCTCCAGAGTGAACTGGATGTCTAATTAAAATCATATAATACTTCAGAAGTGGGATAAAATCCGTCGTAAACCGGAAGCAGCGGGTCAGAATTATTTTAAAAGTTTTAACGAACTGCGAATGGAGAGAATTCCTGTTGCGATGGTGGTACAGAAGAATCTTTCGTCTCACTGTAAATTAAAAGTTACAAATTACCTTTTTTTGTTTCAGTTGAGGTGCATTATTGCGGCATGATTTCGTAGCGGTTTGTTACAAGTTCTTGTTTTCCTATGGAAAGTTAAGAGGCTGAAACTTGGGTTAGTCATATTGCTGTGGTATTTATTGTCCACAAAACAACTTTACGTCCGTTGAAGTAGCTTACAGTTGTATTGCTGTGATTTTATGCTATCTAACCATGGCCGACTCTACTCACTAGCAAAGTTTACGGAATACATATAAGTTGGTTCACTCCGCAAAAATATCAAAACGGCCTGCCCCTTGCTCCGTCGCCCCGATACACCGGTAGCAGTGTACCGACGTACCCCCGGGAGATACGGGGCGGCGCAAAGTAGAGGTTGAACGTGTTTAACGCGAAGTCTATACAGTGTCTCAAAAATGTCGGATTTTGTTATCTCGGATTTGTTTGCAGGAAATGGATAATATATTTAGAAGTTTGAGAGTAATCAATTTCGCGAGAAAAAACATTACCAATCAATTTAAATTTATTAACGGATGGAGAATGACAATCAGATCCTTTCTTATTTTGTGGTAAACCTTGAAATGTAAGGGATATAAATACAGGGTATCCCACGACGATTAAGACAAGAAATATGTCTGAACTTGGCAGTAGTAGAGAATAATAATTTTGGGCATGTAAATTAGAGCAGATGTTGTGTCTTTTTTTGTCATTGTACTACCCAATGAGGTATTTATTTTTGGTCACGTGATATTCCATTCAAAATTATCAATGGGACACCTTGTATATTTGTGCCTGTGTTCCTCCCGATAAAACAATTCCAACAAACTAGCACACTTGGGGTCTCAAGTTCAAGAGCTACAGGTACTAAAAGGATTGTATCACGCTAAAAGCGTATAGTGAGAAAATATTCATTCGGTGGTCTTACTCTACCACCCAGGGACACTATAAATTATATTTTAGAGCTCGAAATATTTTTATTGATAACTTTAACAATTTTGTTTCTACAGTAGCAATTGGAATGACAGTGAAAAGCAAAATGTCAATGATAATTTATTCACATCCATGATGATTATCTTTTAAAATTGTACATACGAGTTCGCATATACTATACCACAAAATTTATAAACTGTGATCTCAAAAATAAGCCAAATAAACAAAACATCAAGGTAAAAATACTACAGCACCTTTGAACCATCAGTTTTTACTTATCTACAAAATAGCTACAATATGTGAAATTATTTGAGATTCATTAGCAATAGTTTTATTAGGCTTTATTTTTAATATCCATTTACGTAACTTAGTGCATTAGCAAAATAAACGTTATATTTGTATTTGTATGTCTACATCGGCCGTCAATACATAGTTTTTCAATGACCCTCGTATATACGTACAACCCAGGCGTTAGCAAGTCCCCGCTAAAAGACCCTCGTACTTGAGCAAAAACCAACGCAAAAACTAACTGGCGCGTGCGGCCGCGGCATCGCTTTGATGTGAGATCTTCGAAGTGCCGACGGAGAGTGATCCAACTTATATGTATTCCGTAAACTTTGTCACTAGGCCGGAGCATTGAAATATGGCAACACTGAATCGGGGGCCGAGCTTTTATTTGTTGTTAAGTCATTAGTGTAAGTTTCCAGAGCAAAAAAGAAGATTGGCGTTTCTAATTATTTACCTGCACAAACGAAACTATAAAGATAACAAGATTACTGCAAAGTGTGTAGTACCAGGTTGCACTAGCAATTGTGCTTCGACCAAACATACGAGTAACCTTCCAGAGTAAACAAGAAGAATGGAAGGTGATTTTTAATGTGTTTCTAATTATTTACCTGCACAAACGAAACTATAAAGATAAAAAGATGCCTGCAAAGTTTGTAGTACCAGGTTGCACTAGCAATTGTGCTTCCAATAAAGGACATAAACAGAAGTGGGTGAAAGGTATTCCTCGGAAGGGCTGGTTATATTTATAAGAATAAAGACAATAATTTGCAAACATTTCAAAGGATAAGACCTATTTTAAAGCACAAAGTGCTACATACAATGTTTTCTGGACCTCCCAAATCTCACAGAAAAATACAGTTAATAGAACTCATCTGGGCATGCATCTGGGCATACCTACGAAAAGATTTGATAGTGAAAGGGAATCAAGACCAGCAAGAATGGCTTCAAAATGACCTAATAGTGAATTTTTCTAGCTCAAGTGAAAATTTACAAAGTAAATTGAGTGTTCATTTAAGTGGAAGTGGCAGCAGGAAACAGGCTGCGTTTATTTTTATTTTGTAGTGTTTGACTATGATAAACCAGACATCAGATGTAAGTGGTATTAGTAGTAGTAGTAGTAGTTCTAAAAAGTATTTTGCACAATGTGGTACCTACAATGTTTTCTGGACCTCCCAAATATCACAGAAAAATACAGTTAATAGAACTCATCTGGGCATGCATCTGGGCATACCTACGAAAAGATTTGATAGTGAAAGGGAATCAAGACCAGCAAGAACGGCTTCAAAGTGACCTAATAGTGAATTTTTCTAGCTCAAGTGAAAATTTAGATAGAAGGCCGACGAGGTCCGGGGAGGAAACAGCACTCTTGGCTTCGAAATATAAGAGATTGGTGCGGAATAAGAGATGCCGCCACAATATTCAGACAGGCAGAAAATGGCACCCTACATATGATGTGAGAATAATACGAGGGATCGCCGACGTGCGGAATTGCACAGGGCACACGAAGAAGAAGAAGTAAAAATTTACAAAGTAAATTGAGTGGAAGTGGCAGCAGGAAACAGGTTGCGTTTATTTTTATTTTGTAGTGTTTGACTACGATGAACCAGACATCAGATGTAAGTGGTATTAGTAGCAGTAGTTCTAAAAAGTATTTTGCACAATGTGGTACCTACAATGTTTTCTGGACATCCCAAATATCACAGAAAATACAGTTAATAGAACTCATCTGGGCATGCATCTGGGCATACCTACGAAAAGATTTGATAGTGAAAGGGAATCAAGGCCAGCAAGAATGGCTTCAAAGTGACCTAATAGTGAATTTTTCTAGCTCAAGTGAAAATTTACAAAGTAAATTGAGTGTTCATTTAAGTGGAAGTGGAAGTGGCAGCAGGAAACAGGTTGCATTTATTTTTATTTTGTAGTGTTTGACTACGATGAACCAGACATCAGATGTAACAGGTATTAGTAGTAGTAGTAGTTCTAAAAAGTATTTTTCTTAATTTATGAACCGAGATGAACTCTAATACATATAAAATGTAATAATTATTCTGAAACTATAGGCCCACTATTTGACAGCTAAGCCACGTCGCCACATCTAAGGCTCCGGCCTAGTATAGAGTCGGCCATGATCTAACTACTTGAACTGATGTAAAATATACGAGGGTTGCTCAATCATCATCATCATAGTCACAATGTCTTAACAGACATGTTCTGAACTCGTAAAATGCATTTACACATTTTACGAGTTTCTCTTGGGATATATTTAAGATCTTTAATGCAGTAGTTTCCCATTTGCTTTCTGCATCCTCATGCCGTTGACCAGATGGTACCTACTGGTTCATCCGCCTTTAGGGGCAATTTCTCACCCCAAGGACAAGAAGGTGTCCTGACACTTCTCAACTCGCCCACCCGAAGCTGTTGGTTGAGAAGAGGTTACTGTTTATACCGACAGTAGTTCGGTGTTCCTTTTAGTCGCCTTTTACGACACGCAGGATATACGATGGGAGATATTCTAACCCGCCCCCACACGGGCAGGGTTGCTCTATATCGACCCCCATATGCAGTTGGCATAGAAACGCGCTTATCTGGTTAGGTGAAGCGAATGCGTCTTTGCGTTCCGCCAAGAAGTTTGCTGCTTTTTAACAGCGGCTTCCTTTGTTTTTCCATTACCTCCGGGTACCGGGTATCAGATGGCGCACAGGCAGATCTTTTCTACCGCCTACTCTGATGTAAAATAGTTTTTGACCGTTTATACATCGTATCCCAGGACGAATCACAAAAACATTAAGGAATGATTTCTGGCTTACGTTATGTTGTGTGAACGTCAACCGAACAGCCCAGGAACCAACAGTTCAACAGATTGGTTTGTTTGTCCAATATCAGCTGATTGTGACGTCATAAGCTTCAGGTGGCTGGCTCAAACACTCAACCAAAACGGACGACGAGGGACGTGAAGCTGAAGCCTTCGCTATTAGCTGCGGCTTGGAACAAATAGTCAAAGAACCAACAAGGATCCCCAGCCGCCACGGAGAATTTGCTAGTCTGTTGGACCTATATATCACAACTACTCCAACAATCTACACAGTCGAAGTAACCGCCCCACTGGGAACGTCTGACCATAACACCGTCTCAACGCTATGTAGAATACATTCTCCAGATCTCCACCATACACAGCCTCGCCGGGTATGGCATTACGGATCAGCAAAGTGGGACGATCTAAGGGAATACTACCAGTCGTTTCCCTGGAACGACGTCTGCTTCAAGTCACGAGACCCATCAGCTTGCGCCCAAGAAATGACAGAGGTATCAATATCCGGCATGGAAGTCTATATTCCTCGTGTCGTCAAGCATCCCTCCAAAAACAAGCCATGGTTAAATCAGCGTTGTAAAGATGCAGTTACCTCTAAAAACCAACATTACAAAAAATGGAGGAAAAATCCAAATGCCAAGAACCACCGTAGCTTTATCGACGCCAGAAATCATTGTAAACGCGTGATTGACAGCAGCAAGGAGGAACACAACCAAAAAAATAAGGACAAGCTCCTCTCGTGTCCTAGTTCGTCCAGAACATTCTGGTCTGTAGCTAAGGCTGTTAGTCAGAACTTTTCCTATTCGTCAATACCACCCTTGACCAGAGAGGACAAGTCCATCGCTTCTGCTTCTAAAGAAAAAGCAGACATCTTGGGGAAGCTCTTCGCAGCCAATTCTACTGTAGACTTTCGAGGTAGTACTCCGAAAACCCCCATAAGCGTGAACTCGAAAATGGCAGAGGTCAAATTTTAACATCGAGATGTTGAAAACATCCTCCAAAAACTGAACACGAATAAAGCTACTGGTCCTGACCAAATTTCAGCCATTGTCCTTAAACGCTGTGCCGCTGAGCTTGCACCTACCCTTTGCAAGCTCTTCAAACTTCCGTATCAACGAGGCGTGTTTCCCGGTTCTTGGAAGATTGGCTGCGTACAACCCATCCCTAAGAAAAGCAAAAAAACTGATCCCACCAATTATAGACCTGTTGGTCTCCTCAGCATCATGTCTAAGGTTATGGAGACTGTCATTAACACACAGCTCCTGAAATAGCTGGAAAACAATAACATCATAAATGATCGCCAGTATGGAACAGAGCAATAGAAAATCATGGCGAATCCCGTGTTGTTGCGCTTGACATATCGAAAGCTTTCGACAGAGTGCGGCACGAGGGACTTCTGGTGAAGCTTGCTGCTTATGGACTACCACCTGGCCTGCGCCAGTGGCTGAATAGCTTTTTGAACGACCGATCTCTGTTTGTCGTAGTCGAGGGCTGTTCATCAGACGTATTTTCAATAAACGCCTGTATTCCTCAGGGATCTGTCCTATCCCCTACCCTGTTTCTGCAATACACCAACGAGCTCCTAGAAATAACATCCAATCCAATCTACAGCTTCGCAGATGACAGTACATTAGTGTCGTGCATGGAACCAGGCAAGCCACTATCATCCCAGGAGACGGTACGTCGGCGACTGCAGCATGCCTCACAGATCAACGCAGATATCAAAACAATTATCGAGTGGGGATTAGCAAATAAAGTACAGTTCAACGTACAAAAAACTCAGGCAACAACACTTACAAAGAAGTCCCACGATGGCTTACCAACCGTGGAAATGGAGGGTCACCCCATAATCAAATCACCTTCCGTCAAGCTTTTGGGGATCAACATCAACAATAACATGTCCTGGCACGACCACGTCGTCAGTATTGCTAAAACGGCATCCCAGAAGCTTGGAGTTTTGTTCCGCTGTAGGAAGTTGTATACACCAGAGCAACTGCTGCTGTTCTACAAGGCACAGATCCGACCATCGCTCCGAAACACTCTCTAAAGCTTCTGGACACTATCCAGAAAAGAGCAATTAGATTAATCGATACGCCTAACATCACAAAAGACTTCCACAGCCTGGAACATCGAAGGAGGGTGGCTGACCCATCCCTGTTTTATAGATTCTACCACCGAAGATGTTCGAGTGAGCTCTCCTAGAGAATAACGTCAAAGACCGTCCGAACCAGGAACACTAGAGAAGCTCTGCGAGCTCATCCTTACCAGGTCGAGGTCCTTACTCCCCGAACCAGTCTTCTCCAGCATTCCTTCTTTTGGAGAACTTCGACGCTGTGGAATCAGCTGCCGGGGGAATTGTTTCCCGACGGCTACAACCTGCAGCGTTTCAAATCTAACGTGAACCGACACTTATCCTCTCGCAGGGCTTCTACTACAGCGTCATAGGCTTCCAGCCTTTGCGGGAGGCTGATCATAAAAAAAAGGTGATGTGTGAGGGCCAAAGTCCACCCAAAACAACTAAATCTGATCCCTAATATATACCCTATTTCGACGCCTATGTTGGTCTAGGAGTGTCTGCGAAGTGCATTCTGCACAGGAATGATTTTTCGCGCCACTCCCTTTGTTTGCGGCGGAAAATAACGAAAAATAAAAAAGTCACGTGCCAGCATGCTTGCAAAGTAGACAAGACGTGTGTATTAAAATTTATACTGTAAAGCAAACAGAAGTTAATGTATTCTTTTTATCTCTTTGCCCCCAGTTGGAGTACATGCCAATTCAGGCGGGTGTCTATTAGTCTCTCATGCGAGGCATGGTTTCCTAAAAAAAAAAGGAACAGGGTTGGATTGATGGATGCGCAGAAAAAATATTGTTGCGTTTCCAATTAATTGTTAGTATTTGGATGTTTTTCCATCACATTAAATATATTTACAGTTGTTTCAAATCCATGTCATCGAAAGAATTCAATCCTTATATTCGAAGTAATCACAGGTACGCCAATAAACTCAAAATAATTTTATATTCGTTCTAACGATATGTATAGTCCTTCTAATACTAGTATTGACATATAGTGCAATCAAAACATCCTTTTGTTTTCGAAATTTACCCTATTTTTCATTTAAGCAATGCATACAATCTATTCAATGTACAAAAATTAATACTGCAACAGCAGTTCGTGATAATTCATCTGATAAAAATTACTTTTGTTTCAATGGCCCTTGTCGTTCGCTGAACTATAATCAGTATTCGGCGGGACTAATGTCCCGATTCTATGAACGTAAGAATAAAGAAAGGGGGTTCTTCTCAGTGCTACTATCGCCGCGAACCCGTAAACATGGACGAAGTTGTTCCGTTGTGTTGTTTCGGTGTTAGCCGTGTTGTGTCGTCTCGTGGTTTTGCGTATTGCATCAGCAATTGTGTGAATTAAATGTGTCCAGTTATATATTAAATGGAGGACCTACTGAATTGGGACTTAGAAGAGCTAACACGCACATTTCAATGTAGGTATTTAGATTAGTCAGACAGTTATATTTCAAGTAATAATGCAACAACTGGTGCAGGCTTATGTCTAATTCTTATATCATGCTCCTTATAACTTCACACAAAATCACACCATTAAACATCCAAACGAATCATTCAGCTGTCCTTGCAATAAAATCTGTTGGTCCAAAGAAAAGAAAGTAGTTTAGAATCAATTACCAAACACAGATTCGATTCAACGACAGGCTGCGATTGAATCATTCATTGGAATCCAATGACATCTTGTAGTTGAATCGACAATACGATATAATTCGCTACCAACTATACACTTCCCATTGGAGAAAACGTCGATGTATTTGAGGAATGCTGAGTGTAACGTCCCATTGAATCTAAGCGTAAGTCTTTGACAAAACGGCAGATTTTTCTGTGTGTGTACCATTGGGGTTCCTTTTAGATTGGACTAGTTAAGATAAACGTCATCGTTTTTGAGATAGAGGCCCAACGATATAACATTTGTTCATCGAATGTGATCTGGTGCTTAAAGAGGCCCATACAACATCATCATCTTAGTCACAATGTCTTAACAGACATGTTGTGAACTCGTAAAATGCATTAAGTCAGAGCTAGAGTATTACCGACGCGAATATTACCAATAGTTTTGAGAACTGTAGCTCGCCATCGTTCGCGATTTACTGTCAGTTCAGTGGCGCTCTTGATACTCATATCCAGCAACTGTTTCGTCGTATCCACCCAGCGTGTAGGGGAATGGTCACGGCGCCGCCCACTCGGGGCGTGACCCTGAACTACAAGTTTCTCCATATTATCGCTTCTGTGAGTACGTCCAAAGAATTTAAGCATTCTCGTCGACACAATGGAGGATAGTCTCTTTGGATTACCGAGCTCATCCAGTATGGAAACATTAGTTCGATGGGCGGTATAAGGAACTCTCAGCATTCTCCTCCACGTCCACATTTCAAAAGCATCTATGCGAGCTCGATCTGCCTTTTTAACAGTCCAAGTTTCCGAGGCATACAAAAATATGGAGAACACAAGAGACTGAACCAGCGACACTTTGGTAGCTTTAGTGATGTTATGGTCACGCCATATTTTAGTAAGCTTTGTCATGGCCACACGTGCCTGTTGTATGCGCCGTTGAATCTCATTTTCACAGCTACCCGAATTGTCGATCAAAGAGCCGAGGTATACAAAACTTTGAACTACTTCACAACGGCCTATTGACTGTATTTCTCGATGATTATCATGCTGTCTATCTATACAAGATAGCTTATCGGAAAAGCTTTTCCAATCGTGTATACACATGAGTATATTAGTTGCACACAGATACTTGAGAGTTCACTGACTCTCGTTTTTCATAGCATACTACTAGTTCTGTCTCCTGTCATGACTGTCAAATCATTCCGCTCATCCTTTAAATCTGAAAGTTATGCTCTTCGCAACGCTTGAAATGGCTCCCTGATGTAATACAAAAAGTAATAGGGCTCTGATAAACCTTCTGTTTGCGTAGGCTTTCATTAGTTGTTATATTAAGCCAGATAATCTGCAAAATATCAGATAACGAATCTACTGACTGCATATCCATAACATCCATTGTGATGCAGAGCCAGTTGTGCAGAACTAAAATCATAATTCTCATGAAAATATCCCCTCACTGGAAGGGTATATTAGGGCGTGAGCATTTACGCCATAGACGTAGGTAAGGGCAAAAAAGGAAGTTCAGTACCAGGGAAAGATCTTTCAGCTTTTTGCATGACAGTACCATTTTCATCATAGTCACAATGTCTTAACAGACATGTTGTGGACTCGTAAAATGCATTAAGTCGGAGCTAGAGTATTGCCGACACGATTATTATCAATAGTTTTGAGAACTGTAGCTCGCCATAGTTCGTGATTTACTGTCAGTTCAGTGGCGCTCTTGATACTCATATCTAGCAACTGTTTCGTCGTATCCATCCAGCGTATAGAGGAACGGCCGCGGCGCCGCCCACTCGGGGCGTGACCCTGAACTACAAGTTTCTCCATATTATAGCTTCTGTGAATATGTTCGAAGAATGTAAGCATTCTCATCGACACAATGGGGGATAGTCTCTTTGGATTACCGAGCTTATCCAGTATGGAAACGTTAGTTCGATGGGCGGTATAAGGAATTGTCAGCATTCTCCTCCACGTCCATATTTCAAAAACATCTATGCGAGCTCGATCTGCCTTTTTAACAGTCCAAATTTCCGAGGCATACAAAAATATGGAGAACACAAGAGACTGAACCAGTGACATTTTGGTAGCTTTAGTGATGTTATGGTCACGCCATATTTTAGTAAGCTTTGTCATGGCCACCCGTGCCTGTTGAATGCGCCGTCGAATCTCATTCTCACAGCTACCTGAATTGTCGATCAAAGAACCGAGGTACACAAAACTTTGAACTACCTCACAACGGCATATTGACTTTATTTCTCGATGATTGGCATGGTCTCTATCTACGACAATAACCTTGGTCTTGTTGTAGTTAATACCAAGACCATATGCTGCACTGTGTTGTTCTAAAACGTTCAATAGAGCTACTAGTTCTTTACATTTTTTACATATTAGAAAATCCTTCAGGAACCATGAGTAGAGTGAGCGACTTTAAGTAAAAGCTAGTTTAGTGGTCTACTTTCAAGATTTTGTTTTTTTCAAAAACGGAATCAGGCACTTTTTTCTTTGGACTTCAAAAGAGTAATAAAAAACCGTAACTTAGTTCAAAGTATTTTTATTTTATATATGAAAATACAAAATACATTACTGCTTGGGGGCTCAAAAATATGGTAAAATTTAATGCTTCCAACACTCAGTAATGTACGCTATCAAACAAGAAGTGCCCAATTCGATCTTATTCACAATAGCTGCCTTCAGCGTCCATGCCTCCACGCCATACAACAGATACCTACCTATAATATAATACAACCATTTCCCAAAATATCTTGGAGTAACGTTAGATCGCACCCTCAGCTACAAGAAACACCTCGCAAACACTGCAGGAAAACTGAGAACACGCAACAACAGTATCCAAACGCTGTGTGGAACGACGTGGGGTGCCACGGCTCCAACTCTGCGAACCAGTGCGCTAGCTCTTGTCTACTTGTGAGCTGAGTCCTGTGCGCCTGTCTGGATTAACAACCATCATACCAGACTAGTCGACGTCCAACTAAACCACACTATGACACTTATTACAGGCGCAGTAAAGACAACCCCAACTCAATGGCTGCCTGTACTCTCTGGAATAGCCCCACCGCAGCTGCGAAGGACTGACGCCCTTCTAAGGGAGTATAACAAGATTACGGCCAACAACAAACTGCCCATCCACCGAGTAATACCCCCGTTGCAGATAAACAGACTTAAATCCCGACAACCACCAATAGGGAAGCAGAAGCGCTTAAAACCAACAACTTCAGTTCCTTAAATCAGGCGCTCCCAGTGGGATGGTTCTGCAGAACACCACTCACGATGCGCCTTTAAGAGGGCAGCCTTACCTACAGGATCAGAACTACCCCGGAAAGAGGGGGTAAAACTTAATAGAGTCCGAACAGGCCACGGCAGATGTGCCGACTCCCTTTACAAGTGAGGCTATGTGCAATCTCCCTTATGTGACTGTGGCGCGCCCCGCCAAACTATAAACCATATCACGAGCAACTGTGAACTGTGTGCGTTTCAGGGACCGCGAGAAGAGTTCTTCACAGCCACACCGTTGGCGCTGAAGTGGTTGAAAGAACTGGACATCAACCTGTAAATACCAAAGACTATGCATCTTAGTTTGTAGTTGTATATATTTTATTTTAATATAGGTTATAATAGTTTTTGGGCCAATAGTGCGTAGACGGAGGATTGTGGGCTTACTAAAAAATATTTCAAAAATCTGTTACTTGACCATGGTAAGGACCCTTGAGGGCTATAACGTTAAAATATTTTCACTTAAATTTTGACGTTTATACAGGGTGATTCATATCAAACTTACATTTTTTTGAATGGAAACCCCTATATATTATTGCATATTTGGATTCCTTGGTCAATTCTAGTGTGACTTTATGTATCACTCATGGAATTTTAAACAAACCGTTTTGGCGCAAATCACCATTTTTGGTATAAGTAGATATCAGAAAAAAATTGAATACCGCAGCGATTATAAAACTTAGGAGGCCGTGACTTTGCGGTACGATTAAGCATGAAATGTGTCACCTTAGGTCAGACGGCTACATTTTAATTCTTTTTGTACTTGGAGAAATCAGTAGATTAATTAAGGAAACTTCAATCACAGATAACTTGATTTTTTCAAATGGGAATGCCTATTTTGGTTTAAAGAATCAAATGTAAAATTTGAGTACCTTTCTAATGATGTAGCATGCTTGATATCAATCTATTTAGTTTGCATTTTATTTCAAATTTTCAGTCTAATCGGTGTTTTTCAATTTTCCTGCGTGCAAGCAACCTAGCGGGCCATGAAAAATAAACAAAAGCTCGTTAATATGGTAGTAACCAACTAACTTAGTAGAAAGATGCAAACTAACTAGAGCAACGAGGCAAGATTACAAAAATTTCTTACAACATATTAACTCTAACCGGATACAACAGCGGCAAGATATGTAATGTCAATGAGTAGCTGGGGTATGACAGCAGTGTTTGTTTTTCACAGCCTACTAGCTATTGAGGTCTACTAGAGCTTGAAAACTTTCCAAAACGATTAAAAATTTTGAAACAAAAAAAAGGAAAACTGCCAGCGATTTTTGCTTACAGTTTAACATGTTTACATGTTTAGAATGAAATTTCATATTTAATGGGATAAAAAAATTAGCCATTTCCGTTTAGTTAAGTCAAAAGTGACAATATCTCCAACTGGAGCATTCTGAACATCTATTAAAATAATTGCTAGAATTTTTTAATTACGCTATGTTGTAATTGTGATTATTTCATGTAATTTTCTGCAAACTAAATTATGTTTTACAATACAAACAGACTGCAATTCAAGTTTCATTTTCCGCGTTTTTGCTAATAATTAGAAGTACCTGCTGAAGAGTTTGAAGGGTTTCAGTCGGAGGTATCAATACTTTTGACTTACGCAAAAGGCTACTTTTTTATAGCATTAAATGTGAAAATTTATTCACAAGACATAGATATTCTACTGCCAGCAACAATCACTAGTAGTTTTCCTTTGATTAAATATTTTTCTACTGACTTTGGCAATTGGATAATAGCTAGTAGGCTGTGAAAAATGAGCGTTCTTGTTACCGCTATTGTTTCTGGTTAGAGCTAACATGTTGTAAGGAATTGTCATAATCTTGCCTCGTTGCTCTAGTTAGTTTGCATCTTGCTACTGAGTTAGTTGCTTTCTTCCATATTAACGAGCTTTTGTTTATTTTTCATGGCCTGCTAGGATGCTTGCATGCAGGAAAATTGAAAAACACCGATTTGACTGAAAATTTGAAATAAAATGAAAACCAAAAAAGATTGATATCAAGAATGCTATATCGTTAGAAAGGAAATCAAATTTTACATTTGATTCTTTAAACCATAATAGGCATTCTCATTTGAAAAAATCAAGTTATCTGTGATTGAAGTTTCCTTAATTTATCCTCTGATTTCTCCAAGTACAAAAAGAGTTCAAATTTGGCCGTCTGACCTAAGATGACGCATTTCATGCTTAGTCGTACTGAAAAGTCAAGGCCTTCTAGGTTTTATAATCGCTGCGATATTCAATTTTTTTCTGATACCTGCTTATACCAAAAATGGTGATTTGCGCCTAAACAGCTTGTTTAAAGTTCCGTGTGTGATACATAAAGTCACACTAGAATTGACCAAGGAATCCAAATATGCAATAATATATAGGGGTTTCCATTCAAAAAAATGTAAGTTTGATATGAATCACCTTGTATAAACGTCAAAATTTAAGTGAAAATATTTTTACGTTATAGCCCTCAAGAGTCCTTACCATGGTCAAGTGATAGATTTTTGAAATATTTTTTAGTAAGCCCACAATCCTCCATCCACGCACTATTGGCCCACCCTGTATAGTTACTATTGTCATGTTTTTGAGCCATACGATAAATAAATAAAATAAAACAGATACCTACCCGTATGAAAATCTTTGCGTACGCCCATGTATCGGAGTGGTTTTGCTAAAAGCAGCTGTCACGACTGTCTGGTTAAGTACGTCCAAATCCCGGTGGGGACCCCTTTTGATATTTAATATGACGTTTAATACTTTCGGTTGCGATTGCAATTTTGGGGTAGCTAAGCCGTGCTTCAATTAATGTATGCATTTTGGGGTGTCTTATTGTGTCCAATATTTATGTCACGTTTAATAAAGGGTAGTAGTCCTTCGCCCTCCCCCTTCGCCAATATCGAGAGTTGATCGCGGGCTCACAAAATTAAAAGTGGTGATGTACTCTTATTGTGACTGTGTGTGTTTTTTTTATAACTGAGCAGACCGCGCAGGCAGAGCCTAAATACCAGAGTACCGAGGCTGCTGTGAAAGGGTTATGTTAGGGGAAGTTCGTTAACGCGAGATTGGAATGGGCCAATAGCCTTGAACACCCTGGGAATAAATGTGCGGCTGTACCGCTCAGTTCTTGATGTATGAAGAACGACCGTCTTAGGATGAGATACAGCGGTCGCACGGGTACATCTGATAGGAGCAGTGAGCGGCGGAACGATAGAGGATAGCTCAGAGGAGTAGATTCCGTTGGAATATCGGTAGAAGAGTGAGAGGTCACCAACAACACGCCGGTGAGAAAGTGACTGAATTTGGCGCGTTAAGGACGGATCGCCAATTAGTCGAATTGCCCTTCTCTGGACGGCATCTAGTATAGACAGGGTAGTAGGGGCAGTAGCTCCCCAGACATGAGACCAATACTCCAGGCAAGGTCTTATCTGGGCTTTATATAGCGTGAGGAGGTTACATGGTGAGAAATACTTTCTGGCTCTAAATAGGTACCCAAGCTTTTTACCAGCAGCTGTTGCAATTGACGCGACGTGTTCGTGCCAGATAAGATTTTCTGTAATGTTGACTCCTAACAGCTTGAATGAGTGACTCCTTGGCAGAGTCTGGTTGTTCATTAGAACCTGGTGTTGGCTTGGGCACTTCTTGTTTGATAGCGTACAATACTGGGTCTTGGAGGCATTAAATTTAACCGTATTCTTAAGCCCCCAAGCGGTAATGGTATCGAGGTCCTTTTAAAGTGAAGCTGCCACTGCCAGTCTTCTGCGTTCCAGCTCGACCACAGAGATCGGTCTATTGCTCATGATGCCTGCATGCAGCATATTGTCATCTGCAAAACTGTGGATTGGGTTTGTAGTGCTAGAGAGTAGATCATTAATATGAAGCAGAAACAATGTCCCAGGGTTGGTCCATAAGTCCACCTACCTCGTTGGTCTTCGCTAGTGTCTTTAGGGTATTATGGCAGTCCCACACTATTTTTGAAGTATAGTGGTTACTTACCAAGGCCATCAGAGCCGTCCGACTATCTGTGTTTTTTTTTTTTCAGGAGACTCAAAACTGCGACTGGATTTGTCATCAGCACCTTCAAATTATCCAGAATACGAGGTTTCATCTCAGTAGAAAGCCAAATAAAGGTTTTCGATTTTTTTAGGTAAACTCGCCGACCCGAGAGATCTGAATTTTTTTATTTTGGTCAAACGAGACTAAGACTTAAAACTGCGACTGGATTTGCAATCAGCACCTTCAAATCATCCGAAATAGGAGGCTTCGTCTTGATAGAGAGCCTAATAAAGATTTTCGATTTTTTTAGGTACACCCGCCGACCCGAGAGATCTGAATTTTTTTATTTTGGTCAAACGAGACTAAGACTCAAAACTGCGACTGGATTTGCAATCAGCACCTTCAAATTATCCAAAATACGAGGTTTCGTCTTGATAGAGATTCAAATAAAGATTTTCGGTTTTTTTAGGTACACCCTCCGACCCGAGAGATCTGAAATTTTTTATTTTCGTCAAACGAGACTGAGACTCAAAACTGAAACTGGATTTGCAATCAGCACCTTCAAATTATCCCAAATACGAGGTTTCGTCTTGATAGAGATCCAAATAGAGATTTTCGATTTTTTTAGGTACACCCGCCGACCCGAGAGATCTGAAATTTTTTATTTTCGTCAAACGAGACTGAGGCTCAAAACTGCAACTGGATTTGCAATCAGCACCTTGAAATTATCCAAAATACGAGGTTTCGTCTTGATAGAGATCCAAATAGAGATTTTCGATTTTTTTAGGTACACCCGCCGACCCGAGAGATCTGAAATTTTTTATTTTCGTCAAACGAGACTGAGACTCAAAACTGCAACTGGATTTGCAATCAGCACCTTGAAATTATCCAAAATACGAGGTTTCGTCTTGATAGAGATCCAAATAGAGATTTTCGATTTTTTTAGGTACACCCGCCGACCCGAGAGATCTGAAATTTTTTATTTTCGTCAAACGAGACTGAGACCTAAAACTCTAACTGGATTTGCAATCAGCACCTTGAAATTATCCAAAATACGAGGTTTCGTCTTGATAGAGATCCAAATAGAGATTTTCGATTTTTTTAGGTACACCCGCCGACCCGAGAGATCTGAAATTTTTTATTTTCGTCAAACGAGACTGAGACTCAAAACTGCAACTGGATTTGCAATCAGCACCTTGAAATTATCCAAAATACGAGGTTTCGTCTTGATAGAGATCCAAATAGAGATTTTCGATTTTTGTAGGTACCTACACCCGCTGACCCGAGAGATCTGAAATTTTTTATTTTCGTCAAACGAGACTGAGACTCAAAACTGCAACTGGATTTGCAATCAGCACCTTCAAATTATCCAAAATACGAGGTTTCGTCTTGATAGAGATCCAAATAAAGATTTTCTATTTTTTTTGCTAAATCCGCCGACCCGAGAGATCTAAAATTTTTTATTTTCGTTAAACGAGACTGAGACTCAAAACTTCAACTGGATTTCCAATCAGCACCTTCAAATTATCCAAAATACGAGGTTTCGTCTTGTTACAGATTCAAATAAAGATTTTCGATTTTTTTAGGTAAGCCCGCCGACCCGAGAGATCTGAAATTTCTTTATTCTTGTCAAACGAGACTGAAACTCAAAACAGCAACTGGATTTTCAATCAGCACCTTCAAATTATCCAAAATACGAGGTTTCGTCTTGATAGAGATCCAAATAAAGATTTTCGATTTTTCTAGGTAAACTCGCCGACCCGAGAGATCTGAAATTTTTTATTTTCGTCAAACGAGACTGAGACCTAAAACTCTAACTGGATTTGCAATCAGCACCTTCAAATTATCCGAAATACCAGGTTTCATCCTGATAGAGAGCCAAATAAAGATTTTCGATTTTTTTAGGTACACCCGCCGACCCGAGAGATCTCAAATTTTTTATTTTGGTCAAACGAGACTGAGACTCAAAACTGCAACTGGACTTGTAATCAGCACCTTCAAATTATCCAAAATACGAGGTTTCAGCTTGATAGAGATACAAATAAAGATTTTCGATTTTTGTAGGTACCTACACCCGCTGACCCGAGAGATCTGAAATTTTTTATTTTCGTCAAACGAGACTGAGACTCAAAACTGCTACTGGATTTGCAATCAGCACCTTCAAATTATCCAAAATACGAGGTTTCGTCTTGATAGAGAACCAAATAAAGATTTTCGATTTTTTTAGGTAAACCCGCCAACCCGAGAGATCTGAAATTTTTTATTTTCGTCAAACAAGACTGAGACTCAAAACTGCGACTGGGTTTGTAATCAGCACCTTCAAATTATCCAAAATACGAGGTTTCATCTTAATAGAAAGCCAAATATTTTCGATTTTTTTAGGTACACCCGCCGACCCGAGAGATCTGAATTTTTTTATTTTCGTCAAACAAGACTGAGACTCAAAACTATAACTGGATTTGTAATCAGCACCTTCAAATTATCCGAAATACGAGGTTTCATCTCAGTAGAAAGCCAAATAAAGGTTTTCGATTTTTTTAGGTAAACTCGCCGACCCGAGAGATCTGAAATTTTTTATTTTCATCAGACGAGACTGAGACTCAGAACTGCAACTGGATTTGTAATCAGCACCTTCACATTATTCGAAATACGAGGTTTCATCTTAATAGAAAGCCAAATAAAGGTTTTCGATTTTTTTAGGTACACCCGCCGACCCGAGAGATCTGAATTTTTTTATTTTCGTCAAACGAGACTGAGACTCAAAACTGGAACTGGATTTGTAATCGGCACCTTCAAATAATCCGAAATACGAGGTTTCATCTCAGTAGAAAGCCAAATAAAGGTTTTCGATTTTTTTAGGTAAACTCGCCGACCCGAGAGATCTGAAATTTTTTATTTTCGTCAAACGAGACTAAGACCCAAAACTGCAACTGGATTTGCAATCAACACCTTCAAATTATCCAAAATACGAGGTTTCGACTTGATAGAGAGCCAAATGGAGATTTTCGATTTTTTTAGGTAAACCCGCCGACCCGAGAGATCTGAAATTTTTTATTTTCGTCAAACGAGACTAAGACCCAAAACTGCAACGGGATTTGCAATCAACACCTTCAAATTATCCAAAATACGAGGTTTCGACTTGATAGAGAGCCAAATGAAGATTTTCGATTTTTTTAGGTAAACCCGCCGACCCGAGAGATCTGAAATTTTTTATTTTCGTCAAACGAGACTGAGACTCAAAACTGCAACTGGATTTGCAATCAGCACCTTCAAATTATCCAAAATACGAGGTTTCGTCTGGATAGAGAGCCAAATAAAGATTTTCGATTTTTTTAGGTACACCCGCCGACCCGAGAGATCTGAAATTTCTTTATTTTCGTCAAACGAGAACGAAACTCAAAATCGCCAGCGGATTTGTGATCAACGCTTTCAAATTATCCAGAACACGAGGTTTCGTCATGATAAAAGGTCAAATAAAGATTTTCGATTTTTTGGGTGAGCTTGAAGATCTGAAGGTCTCTCGGGTCGGCGTGTTTACCTAAAAAAAATCGAAAATCTTTGTTTGGATTTGTCTCGCGTTGAAACCTCTGGTTCTAGGATTGTAAACACACTGTATATTAGATCATATCTTTCCGTTATTTGATCCCAACTTTTTCCTCTGTAGTGCATAAAGCTACCTGCTCTTCCGTCCTCAAAAGTAATAAATTCTGTCATAGCGCTCCGCATACATTCATGAATGTGTCCGCTGTTTTATTAAATTTCCTCCTTTCAACAGATGCACCGGTGGAGTGTACAACTCCTTTGGTTCTCTCACAACGTATCCCTCAGAGACCATGTACAGGGTAGACGATCTTATACTCTTCATCATAGAGTAAATGGTGTGCTCACGCGCATGCAGCTGTCCGAGCGCCGGCACGCTGTGACGTCAGCAACGAGTACTTCTGTCGGCGAACTAGCGGGAATACCACATGATGGATTATATTTTAATTTCAAATTGATAGATTAAAGGAGTTCAATAGCCAATTATTCGACAATTATGTTATAGAAAAGTTTAGAATAGGTAATTTAACGACTTTTTCCACAAAAATGTATTATTTATTGGTAAATTTGGTCATTTTTTCCTAAGTTTACGCCTACAATTTTCGAAACTAATCCTTTTGTTTAAATGTCTGAGTCTGACGTATATTCTCGTTCGTATTAGGTATAATATTATTTTGTCAGGAAATTGTTTGATGGTTTCCACTGGGGTCTATCTCTAATAATTTTTTAAATATGTTTGATTGTTTAGAAGACGACTGTCCATGGAATTTATCGAACTGTATCTCAAGCAAAACGGGCTACTTTAAGCATCTCCTCACTTGGATAAACAAGACTGACTCTAGATAGAAACTCAATCCAGTCTGGGGCCCGATTAGAAGAATGAAATTTGGTTTGCGTCCCCAAAGCTAGATTAGGATATTCGTTTTTGAATCTGTAGGCCACATATCCGTCAATAAATTTCAGTCCCTCGTTGAAAATCGCGTCTGGCATTTTATTTTTTTCCAATTGACACAAAAGGTCATGTTCTTCAGAAATAAAGTTATCTAGGTCATAATCTGGACTCTGAAAGGTAAAGTTGGAAAAATGAATATCATTTGAATCACTCTCTGTCCCAACAATATCGCTGTCAACAAGAACATTCTTGAAAAACTCCTGAGTAAAGCACACGTCATCAGCTTCGATGTTAGAAGTACTCGAAACTAAGTTTTTGACTTGTAATGGTTCAAGTAGGCACGATTCATTGCTTTCTTCTGCATATTTATTCATTGAAAATACGGCAGGTGAATATTTTCCGAGGATGTACCATCAAATTTCAGCTTTAATAAATGTTTAATACTAATTTGTGAAATGATTACCATTTTTTCATATAAATTTCGTCCTTTTGGTGGCAAGCATTACTCCATTGCATTGCGAGATTTTAATTTTTCGGAAACTTATAGAATTTTACATTTGGCTCTTTCATCTTACTATGGTTTTTACAACCGACAACTGCACAATTTGGCATTATGTATATAAATTTCAGTCTTCTGTAACTCAAAATAAGGAATACAAAGTAAATTAAACAAAAATCGTTAACGATTCTATGTAAAACGCGATTAAACAGGTCGTGGCATCACGACGTCTAGTAATTCTCCGCGCGAAAAATCTCCGTTGCTGACGCAATGCGCAGAGCGATCGCAATTTTGTACGGCTGGCGAGCACACCATGTATACTCGCACCACGCTCTTCATCATCATAGTCACAATGTCTTAACAGACTGGTTGTGAACTCGTAAAATCCATTTACTCATTTTACGAGTTTCTCTTGGGATATCTTTAAGATCTTTAATGCAGTAGTTTCCCATTTGCTTTCTGCATCCTCATGCCGTCGACCAGATCGTATCTACTGGTTCATCCGCCTTTAGGGACAATTTCTCACCCCAAGGACAAGAAGGTGTCCCGACTCTTCTCAACTCGTCCACCTAAAGTTGTTGGTTCAGAAGAGGTTATAGTAGAAGATCCGAATATAAGACGACCTTCACCGAACTGGTTAATGGATGAAAACCATTTTATTTATATTAAATTTAATATGTTAAAAAACATATCGCGAGTGGTTGGCTGAAAAATGTCAGTCCAGGATATGATTAATTAAATATTGAAAAATTAATTTTGTTTTAAACATTTGACTGGGTTGGTTAATAGACAAATCACATACCAATCAAAAGTATGAAGCCCATAAAATATGCAAACGTTAGGTTGGCTACGTTTTTCCCGTCCCAACTATAGGGTAGGCAGGTATAAACAGGTACATCAATAATAGTAATTTGCACCGGTGTGGTTACTGCCTACAACATTGTCTAGTAGTTTTCGTTTCATTTCATAATGTTCAATGGTTTTGGAAATTGCCAATCTCTAGTACATTGCAGTAGGTAATAAGCCGTGAAAAAATCCATTTCTGCCATACTCCAGCTTCTCTTTGACCAAAGATATGTTACCGCCGTTGTTTCTGGTTAGACATTGTTTGTTGTGAGTGATTTTTATAATCTTGTCCCTTTAGTCGAGTTCGCGTGTATTTTTCAGCTAAGTTAGTTGTTTTCTTCTACCTGAACAGG
Organism: Callosobruchus maculatus; assembly: GCA_951848785.1. NCBI lineage: Eukaryota > Metazoa > Arthropoda > Insecta > Coleoptera > Chrysomelidae > Callosobruchus > Callosobruchus maculatus. Next base: position 1,440,895 of record CATOUR010000004.1, on the reverse strand, counting down.
TTTTTGTTTATATTTCATGGCCTGCTACGTTGCTTATAGGTGGGAAAATTGAAAAACACCGATTTGTTTGAAAATTTGAAATTAAATGAAAACTACCAGAGATTGATATTAATAACCTTATATCATTTGAAAGGTTATCAAATTCTACGTTTAACCGTATAAAAAAAATTAGGCATTCCTATCTGAAAAAATCAAGTTATCGCTGATCGAAGCTTCCTCAATTAATGGACCGATTTCTCCAAGCATAAACGTAATTTAAATTTGACAGACTCATCAAACCTGACGCATTTTATGCTTAGTAATACGGCAAAGTCACAGCCTTCCAAATTTTATAATCTCTGCGATATTCAATTTTTTCCTGATATCTACTTATACCGAAAATGGTGATTTACACCTAAACGGTTCGCTTTAAGTCCTATGTATGATACATAAACACACTAGAATTCATCGGGGAATCTAAATATGCAATAATATACGGGATGTTCCATTAAAAAAAACATCTTTGATACATTTCGTGTTTTTGGGACACCCTGTATAACATGAAAATATTTTTAAAATGTAGTCTTTATGGGTCTCTATCCATCCGAAATTATTATTTTCTTTTTTATGAAATACTTTAGCCATAATGTTCCGTGTCGAATAACGTGGATAACCCTGTATACAGGGTGGCCAATCGGGTGACGTTATTTTTGCTCAGAAAATATTTTGATTTATACAGGGTGGTCCATAACTACGTGGTGATGCAAACATACACCTTTTCAAATCAGACACCTTATACAGAGTGGCCAATCGGGAGAGGTTAGTTTTTTAGATAGCCCGTACCGAGACCTATCCAAAACATCCCTATGTATATGTAGCGAGTTATGATTTTTTTTTAAATATAGAGATTTTCCAGTTTTTCCAAGAAATTTTCAGAAAAAACAAAAACGCTTTTTAACTTTTATCTTTTCTGTAATTATACCCAGTATCAAGCCTATTTTAATATCCAATAAAGAAAACCTGTGCATCCGAACAAAATTAAGTACATTTCGGGGCCCAAAGTTTGAAATCACTGTTTTTAGTCGGGAAACCAAAACCTTGAAAATTAAATTAAAAATACTTATGCCTGGTTCTGGAGCTCCAAACTATCCTTAAAAAGTTTGCAAGACAGACTTTCGAAATAATAAACAAAAAATAGCACTCATGGGGCATCTCTTAAGTTTTAAAAAAAAATCATAACTCGAAAACTATCAATAATCGCTACAAATTCATGGGGGTGGTTTGGATAGGCCTCAGTACGGGCCATCTAAAAAAATAACGTGTCTGATTTAAAAAATTGTATGTTTGCATCACCACGTATTTATGGATCACCCTGTATAAATTAAAATATTTTTTAAGCAACGAGCATATCCTTGGCTTCAACTTTTATATACAACTTTTACTTCCCACACCGATAGGTGAGGGGAGTATTGTGATCGCGAAAATTTTCGATTTTGAGATAATACGTTTTTTGGGCGTTTTATGATGTGTACATAACGAAAATCCACGTCACTCATTTCCGTCGGTCTGTCTGTCGGTCTGTCTGTCTGTCGGTCTGTCTGTCGGTCTGTCTGTCTGTCTGTCGGTCTGTCGGTCTGTCGGTCTGTCTGTCTGTCGCGTCTTTCTACCCTCGTAATCTCAGTAACCGCTGCATGGATTGTGATGAAATTTGGGCAGCGGTATGCTGTGGGGTCGTAGTAGGTAATGTTCCTATAATTTTGAAAATCGGCGCATAGGCGGCGGAGTAATTAGCAAAAAACAAAAAAAATTAAATATTGCTGAAACTTCGTTTTTAGACGTTTTAAGGGTCCCTGATCTTTTTCTACTTTTTTTGGGTGGGGGTGAAATTGGGGTGGTTGGGGGGTGGGGGTTGTAAAATTGAAAAATTTGTTGCTTTCATAATAGACTGTCCACTGACCTGTGAAGGAAGACCTGGCGACATAAATAACTTTTTTAGGTCCATCCGAACATTGCCTTTGCCTATTACAGAAAGCAAAGGAATTTTTTTTGATGTAAACATACGAGAGTATTGCGTCAGATCGTTGTAACGAGGAAACTGTTGAATTGATTTTAATGAAATTTTGAAACGGCGTTACTACCACGACGAAGATGGAAAACGCGTATGGTTTTGATAAATCGTGCCAGTGGCGGCGCAGAAATAATAAAAAAACTAAAAATATAAAAACAGCTCAAACTTCGTTTTTAAGCGTTTTAGAGGTTCCTGATCATTTTCTGCGTTTTTTTTGGGTGGGGGTGAAATTGTTGTAAAACTGAGAAGTTTGTAGTACCGATAATAGGCTGTCCATTGACCTGTGAAGGAAAGACCTAGCGGCATAAGACAATTTTGGGGGGGGGGTTGGCAATTATTTGGTTGCAAGGGATCTTAGGCTAAAGCTTCATGGTATGGGAAAATAGTAAACTGGTATCAGCGTAATGTGTGGGAAGTACTGAGTCAATCAACTTGACTTCATTTTGAATTTGTGGTTCTAAAGCTTTAACGCTAAACGACGTCGGCCTAAAAACCCAAGAACCACAAATTCATTGGACGATGGCCGCGAAAGCCTTACACAGTATATTTGACTTCATTTTTTTCACTATCTTCTACAGTAGTGGAGTTATCGACCGAGCCGGTACCTACTAAAAACTCACCCCGTATATGTTCTCAGTCTGTATATGCTCGAGAGACTATATCGAACACCACACATGTACATATAAAGAAGCATATACGGAACTTTTGAGGAAGTAGCTCGGCGACAAAGCAACTATTTTGCATAATACATATAAGTGATACGAGTATTGAAAGTTTATTGGAACTTTTCCTTCCCTGGTTATCATCTTATGTATGCACTGTCTTCGTAGTTTGTAATACGTAAACTTTCTGAAAGGCATGTCGCATGTCACAGAAGTATAGCGTAGAAGAATAGTGGTGGTTTTATATATTCTATTATCTAAGTTGTACAGAAGTTTCTAACTCCCTTGATGCATTATGAGCAAGCTTCTCATGTTTTACAAGCCATTTAGACTTCACTATGTACAGGGTGTTCTAAAAGTTTGGACTTTCCTCTTTAGAAGCAACGGCCCTTGAAACGGCGAAGCCATAGCCGGATTAAGCTTTCATGGGGCCCGGGGCTTATAAATTCAAGGGGCGCTTTATAAATAAAATGCAAATACTATTATTTATGAAATTATATTCCCGATATAAAAAAAGAAACTACTATACACTTTTTTATAAGTACGTCATGAGTCCTGCTTATAGTATCAGCACTACTCTCAATGTTTACGTTTGCTTAGTAATCAGAACTATTTGCAGTGCAATCGTTTTCAAGCGGAGCGTTAGGTTTGCTTAAAAAACTTATTTTGGGCAATTTTTTCACTGCTTTTAATTTATCCTCAGCAGCCTTAAAATAGCTATTTACAGTTATCTTGGTAAATTGTAACCATGTAGCACATAGACATAACACTAACAAACTATATGGATAACTTACTTTTATTTTTTGAGCGTCGTCGCCTTTGTATATGTTCAACTTCGATTTATTCATTATGTTGGCACGGGCCACCGGTGCCGACAGTATCCAATGGGTAGGTATAGGTATTTTCTTTTTTATTTTTATACAGGCTGAGTCAAGCTCAACGCCTCGGACTCTTGTGACCAAACCATAACACTTTTTAGAAAATTAACTTCGCGAATGTATGTAGGTCGAGTTGGACTACATTTTAAAAACAATGACTTTTATACAGGGTTTCTAATAAAAGCGTGCCATATCAAATTTATGATATTTTAAGTGGAACACCCTGTATATATTATTGAGTATTGATATTACAGGGTCAATTCTAGTGAGACTTTATGTATCACACCTGAGACTTGAAGTGAGCCGTTTAGGTGCAATTCACAATTTCTGATATAAGTAGATATCAGAAAAAAAATGAATATCGCAGCGATTATAAAACTTAGACGGCTGTGAGTTTGCCGTGTGACTAAACTTGAAATTGGTCAACTTAGGTTTGACGTTCAAGTTTGAATTACATTTGTACTTGGAGAAATAAGGTACACTAATTAAGGAAAATTCAATCAGAATTAACTTGATTTATTCAAATGGGAATGCCTAATTATTTTTATACAGTCGAATTTAAAATTTGGTATCAATCTCTGGTAGTTTTCATTTAATTTCAAATTTTCAACCAAACCGGTGTTTTTCAATTTTCCTACCTATAAGCCACTCAGCAGGCCATGAAATACAAGCAAAAAACTATTTAGGTGGTTTGCTTATAGGTAGGGAAATTGAAAAACACCGTTTTGATTGAAATCTCGAAATTAAGTTTTTAGTAGATCTACTGATTTTATTGTTCATCTATTGACCTAATATTTGCTCTGTCACATTAAATAAAAGTAGGGCTCCTGCGGGGCCCCTCTGAACCGCGGGGCCCGGGGCTTCAGCCCCTTTAGCCCCATGGTTAATCCAGGCATGGGCAAAGCTAATGGTGAACCAGCAGCAAAACAGTAAAAAAAAATTTCAAGCAAGTACTCACTATTTGGTTGCTACGAAGTTGTAAGTGCGGTCCTGTCGCAGGCGTCTTACAGGTAAAAGTACGATTTACGATGTCTTCTTCAATTTGGACCTTACGAGGTTGCCTAGGTCTTCCAGCATGTCCACCACGATGTGGATTCAGACATCCTGTGTCTCTAGCTCTTTGCACGAGCGACACAAATCGACGAGGTGCAGGGTGAATACGGTTAGGGAAACGATCGGCATCTACTCGCGAAGCCGCAGCGGTATTTTGACCACACTCACCGTACATTAAAATCATGTCCACCAGTTCATTATTGTTACAAGCGAGCACCATTGTTGTTATTTTTAAAGTCCGATCGTCAGATGTAGCAAGTCAAGCACTCTCGTACACTATGCCACAGCAACGCGACGTATGACGAACTACCTGTTTTAGTGTTTTCTCACCGGCATCGGCACCGCTAGCGCTGCCTTGTTTGTTGTGATATTATGACATGGTGAGCCATTGCCCAGGGACGGACTTAGAATTGAGGATCTCTTTTATGGTCAGTATCTTGTTTTCTCTAAATATTTCGTTTATATGTTACTGGGAAAAAACACTCATTTTGGCGAGTACTATCCGCTGTATGAAAAAAATCCCCTGTATAGTATAGGATGTGGAACTTGCTACATTGATCCAAGCTTACAGAGTTTAAGTATGCTTCCAATGATAGACCTGTAGCTTTATGCGATGCAGAAATTCGATAATCAAGAACTTTTTAAATAAGGAGAAGCGAATCTTTGACACCGCCTTAATGCGCCACTCCAGCCTCTTTCACATCCACGTACGGTTGGTGACCTATCACTTCTCTATCGGTATTCAAACGGAGCCTCCTCATTAAAGCTATCCTCATCAAAAGGCCCCTGACAAACAGATCTATAAAAATCTTTTCAGACAGCCAGGCTGCATTGATAGCACTGTGCTCCAGTCGGGTTGATTCAAGACTGGTATGGAACTGCATGCACCTCCTCAACAAACTCGGAACGGGAAACAGGGTATCCTTGATTTGGGTTCCGGGTCACAGCGGAGTGGAAGGCGACGCGCTAGCAAAAGGAGGAACTGAATCTGTGTTCATAGGACCAGAACCATTCGCGGGCATTGCAAAAAGCACCGCTAAAAAGACCATCTCGGACTGGGCAGTGGGGAAAGCACTCCTGAACTGGCGAGATACACCAGGGCTACTGCACTCGAAGGTGTTTATAAGATACCCCTCGAGTCAGGCCCCCCCGAGGATCATGGAATGTAATAGGTACGACCTCCGCATTCTGGTCGGTCTGCTGACGGAACATGGTCGTCTAAGGTACCATATTCGGATGTTGAGTCTTGAACAAACTTCAGACTGTCGCTTCTGCTACGTGGAGGACGAAACAGCGGAGCATATTCTTTGCTCCTGTCCAGTACTGGATAATGCTAGGTTCCAGACATTCGGATTTGCCCAACTGGAACCTCATGACTTCAAGGAAGTTTCACCCTTCACGTGGATCGCCTTCGTAAAGAGGTGCAGACTGTACGGTGAACTCTAAAAAGGTGTGAGCCACAATAGACACAATTGAGTCGCAGTGGAAGGAGGCAGCTCTGCCCCACTCACTTTCAACCTAACCTAACCTATTAGAGCTATCCTTGCTTACATTTAAGTGCATGAACATTCAGGTTCTGTGACATGAATTAGTAGTCCTAAAAACCAATTCTTACTAGCTGATAAAAGCATCTTTCTAGAGGGATCTTAAAAAAATCCAATATCAGAGCTCCGACGTAGTATGGATGATGAAAATGCTGGGAATTTCACCCTTTGATGGATATTACAAATTCCATAATCGTAACTCCGGTATATCCAGTAGTTAATTTGATATCTGAGATGCCGGGTGAGATTCTAGGTACAGATGGAAAGAAGAATTTTGATGGAGCCTATAAAAATGAAGTGAAGTTGATTGACTCAGTACTTCCCGTATATTACGGTGATACCTCAAAGTAACAACTGAACATAAAGGTAGTAAACACTTCAGCATGGCGTGCTCAAGGCCATCATCTATTGACAGTTCATCCTCCAAAAATTGCCAACTAACCTGAAAATTCTTCTAATACCACCCATGTTACAAACACTGCACTTTTTGAGTTTCATCTCGAAAAACTATTAAACTACACTCAAATATAGCACAGCAAGTCCGTAAAGCTTCACTACAGTTACCAACAAATAGCGAATTCGGTTTTACTGACCAAGCATAAAAGAGTCACAAACAAAACAAACGTCTGACAGTCGGGGTTCTACCGTAAATAAGTCGCATGAAAATTATATCGGCGTTGCCAGCTCCTCAAAATTTATGTAAGACTTCAGTATTTGCGTTTACGATGAAGAAATATGCAGTAACGCAGTAGAGGTCAACATTTCTATTGATTTTGCTGTAATCATTCCTGAACCAACAAAATACCGTCTTTTTTAACGTAGAATGAAATATTTCTGGATACTATACAATTAAGACCATAGTAAATAATTATGATTGGTGTATCTGGTGGTCAATATGACAACGTAAGAAAAGATGTTGGGCTGATGTCCCGATTCAATGAACGTAAAAAGAAAGAATAGGGGGATCATCTCAGTGCCAACCCGCCAACATGGACGAGGTTGTTTCGTTGTGTTGTTTCGGTGTTAGCCGAGTTGTGTAATCTCGTGTTTTTGCTTTTTGCATCGACAATTGTGTGATTTAAATGTGTCCAGTTATATATTAAATAGAGGTCCTACTGAGAAATTGGGGCTTAGAAGAGCTAACACCCACATATGAATGTAGGTATTTAGATTAGTCAGACAGTTATATTTCAGGTAAAAATGCAACAACTGGTGCAGGCTTATGTCTAATTCTTATATCATGCTCCTTATAACTTCATACAAAATCACACAATTAAACATCCAAACGAACCGATCAGCTGTCCTCGCAATAAAATCTGTTGGTCGAAGGAAAAGAAAGTAGTTTAGAATCAATTACCAAACACAGATTCGATTCAACGACAGGCTGCGATTGAATTATTCATTGGAATCCAATAACATCTTGTAGTTGAATCGACAATACGATATAATTCGTTACCAACTATACACTTCCCATTGGATAAAACACCGCTGTATTTGAGGAATGCTGAGTGTAACGTTCCATCGAATCCAAGCGTAAATCTTTGACAGAACGACAGATTTTTCTGTGTGTACTCATTACTATATATATAAATCCAAATATGTATCCAGAAAGACCAAAGAGAGAATTTATACAACTGTTATAAGACCAACAGCGACGTATGCTTGTGAGACGTGGACTATGAACAAAGAGGAGGAAGAAAAAATTATAAGATGGGAAAGAAAAATGTTGAGAGCTATTTATGGAGGCGTAAGGACAAACGAGGGATGGAGGAGAAGAACAAACCAGGAACTGGAAGACATGTATGAGAACCCCAATATTATAGCAGTCATCAAAGCGCAGAGAATAAGGTGGCTGGTACATGTGGAGAGGATGAATGGGACGAGAATGGCAAAACTAGTTCTCAACCGGAGGCCAATAGGGAAAAAAAGGAAGGGTAGACCAAGGGAGAGATGGCTGAAGAAGGCAGAAGACGATTTAAAGAAAATTAATGTTAAACACTGGAAAGAGAAGACGACAGACAGAAATAAGTGGCGTGGAATAGTCCAGGATATACTCAGAAATAGGTGGTGGAAGTATCCAAAGACAATTCTAAGTTATATAAATTTTAGCGGTGTAAGATCAGACTGTTCTCATTTCTGCCCTAGGCCTTCATGGCCTGTTGTGCAAACTAATAATAAAACTCATTACTATACGAACGCCCCTCGTAGAATCGTAGCCAACACTAAACCAGCACCTGCAGCGCTAGCCACACTTCTGAAGGAGGGTGTGCTTTAATTAATTTTTATTGTTACGGCGTCGAGGCAAAGAAGAAAAATTAATTTGCTTAATAAATATTCTAGCTAGCGTTATCAGAAAGAATATAAATTGCCTTTTTAGCAGCAACATTTGTATTTTCGTTCTAGCAAAGCTAAGAACGGGGTAGAAAGCCTATCAACAAAATCATAATGAAGGCTTTGCTTTGAAGAGCGGGCTTAATTGATCGCTAGGATAATTACTGCTTCGGGTGAAGTATTTGTTTGCTGAATTTATTTAAGGGATAGTTTCAAGGGTACTGGATCGATCCCTGTAATCGTTTTGGTTCTGAAGGTTATTTGACTATTTCATGCTTTTAAGTACATTTAACATTTACTCTGGATTTGATGAGAAATGTGCAGGGAAATAGAGATGCATGCCAATACTAACCATCCGAAAGAGATGTTTTTTAAGGTCAAATGCCTCAGTCGGGATTTTAAACCCAAATCTTGGGCTGTTAAAAATCCTGAGGGAGAGCTAATTACCAACCTGCATGAGGTTATTGAGGTATGGCGAAATTATTGCGAAAATCTATACCATGAGGATGGCCTTCACGCCCTCTCATTGGATTTTGAACACGAACCAGATATTCTTTTGTCTGAAGTGGAACATGCCCTCAACAAGCTAAAAAATAACAAAGCTACAGGCATTGATGCTATTTCTGCTGAAACGTTGAAATGCTTGGGTGACGACGGCATCTCCCTTTTACATAATATTTGTAAGAGTGTCTGGTCATCCGGTGTTTGGCCAGATGAATGGTGCACATCAACTTTTGTTCCACTTCATAAAAAGGGATCTCCAACAAATCCAGACAATTATCGCCTACTTTCGTTAATCTCTCATGCAAGTAAGGTTCTACTGTATATTTTACAATCCCGTTTGGAGGGTTTTATTGGCTGGCAAATTTCTCAGGCGCAGGCAGGTTTCGTGAAAGGACGCGGTACGCGTGAACAGATTTTAAACTTAAGACAAATTATTGAAAAAGCCAGAGAGCATTATTTTCCTGTTTTTATCTGCTTTGTGGACTATTCTAAGGCGTTTGATAACGTAAAGTGGCCTAATCTGTGGGAAATCCTCATCTTTATGGGAGTTCTCTATCACCTAGTGTTTCTCATACAGCAACTCTATGAGTCTAATTCGGCTCGCGTAAGAATTGATGGTAACCTGTCTAGTCAAACTGCAACCAGAAAAGGAGTTCATCAGGGATGTGTATTATCTCCGATGTTGTTTAACATTTACTCTGAATTTGTGATGAGACAGGTATTAGACAACTGGAATGGCGGTGTAACTATTGGCGGAAGCAAAATATCCAACTTAAGATTTGCTGACGATACAACCCTTATTGCAGCTTCTCAGGAAGAACTAGTAGCTCTATTAAACATCTTAGAACAACGTAGTGCAGAGTATGGTCTTGGTATTAACTACAATAAGACCAAGGTTATGATCGTAGATAGAGAGCACGATAATTATCGAGAAATAAAGTCAATAGGCCGTTATGAAGTAGTTCAAAGTTTTATATACCTCGGTTCTTTGATCGATAATTCGGGTAGCTGTGAAAATGAGATTCGACGGCGCATTCAACAGGCACGTGTGGCCATGACAGAGCTTACTAAAATATGGCATGACCATAACATCACTAAAGCTACCAAAATGTCACTGGTTCAGTCTCTTGTGTTCTCCATATTTTTGTATGCCTCGGAAATTTGGACTGTTAAAAAGTCAGATCGAACTCGCATAGATGCTTTTGAAATGTGGACGTGGAGGAGAATGCTGAGAATTCCTTATACCGCCCATCGAACTAATGTTTCCATACTAGATGAGCTCGGTAATCCAAAGAGACTATCCTCCATTGTGTCGATGAGAATGCTTACATTCTTCGGACATATTCACAGAAGCGATAATATGGAGAAACTTGTAGTTCAGGGTCAAGCCCTGAGTGGGCGGCGCCGTGGCCGTTCCCTTACACGTTGGGCGGATACGACGAAACAGTTGCTGGATATGAGTATCAAGAGGGCCACTGAACTGACAGTAAATGGCGAAAGATGGCGAGCTACAATTTTCAAAGCTATTGATAATATTCGTGTCGGCAATACTCTAGCTCCGACTTAATGCATTTTACGAGTTCACAACATGTCTGTTAAGACATTGTGACTATGATGATGAGTAAAATCGAATTCGCTATTTGCTGGTAACTGTAGTGCAGCTTTATAGACTTACTGTGATATATTCGAGTGTAGTTTAACAGTTTTTCGAGATAGGATTCAAAAAGTGCAGTGTTTGTAACATGGGTCACAGCTGATCAATGTTTGGAGGCTGAAGTGTCAAAAATATCTTTATTTACTTAAGATGATGGCTTTGAGCACGCCATGCTGAAATGGTTTGTTTACTACCTCTATGTTCGCTTGTGTAAATCGTATTCGGGAAATTGACGGGTCCAGGAGGCGGATTACTATCTGCTCTGACAGTCAGGCAGCCATCAAAGCACTGAGTGCTTGGAAAATAACGTCGGGACTGGTCCTGGAGTGCAGGAGGGCTCTTGACGACATCTCAGCTAAACACAAGGTATCACTGATGTGGGTATCTGGGCACGCTGGGGTAAAGGGTAACGATATGGCGGATCATCTGGCTAGGATGGGATGCGGCAACAGTTTTGTGGGCCCGGAACCAGCCTTAGGACCATCTGCAAACTTGATTAGGAAAAAAACTGGAGAGTGGATCCAGAATCAACACTCTCTGAGATGGAACAACATCTCTGGTCATCTCCGTCAGGCTCGGGAACTATTAGCAGGGCCTGCAGAGAGAATAGGACGATTTTGTCTCTCTCTGGATAGGAGTAACTTGACATTGCTGGTGGGCCTATTGACGGGTCACAACACCTTCAGGCGTCACTTGTTCGTGATGAGGGTGGTCAACGACCCAACGTGCACGTGGTGTGGTGAAGAGGAAGAATCCTCGGCACACATCTTGTGTCGCTGTGAAACCCTGGGTTATCACAGGCAGACTCAAGGCTCAAGAACCTTGGAACCAATAGAGATAAAACGGATAGGACCTAAGAATGTACTTGCCTTTGCCAAAAGGGCAGGTCTTAGGAACTAGCGCGGATAGAGGTGCAAAAGGGCCCATCGTGTGGCCTATGCACGAGCCACATTCCGTGCTGGATAGCCTCTGGTCCTTATTCATATATACCTCTATGTTCAGTTGTTACTCTGAGGTATTTTCTCGCAAGTAGAATTACAGGATCATTCGGAGACCGTTCCCTTACAGATCCTGTAAGGACAAAACGAGGACCGGTAAATTAGATACAGACAATCCAATTTAGGATTGTTTTTTCAGGGTGCTTGAAACGACCGCTGTTTATCTTTTATTAGCCAAGGCCTCCATCCTGCCGCAAAAGCTTTTCTTTCTCACCGCTGCTATACGAGAAATCTCGTTTTCCAATAAAACCCTGGAAAAACGATAAAAAACTTTTAATTTGGATCTCGATGTCCCTTTAAAGTTACCTCAGGGAATTAAAGGGGACGAAGAAAGCCAGCCAATTAAACTTATTTACTTTCCAATTACTTATTTCCAGTATCCGAACAAAAAAGGGCTCGAAATTAGATGGTATGCATGTTTAAAATTAGGCGTTGTCCTTGGAATAATTAATTTGGTATTTTCTTGCTCCTCCTGTAATATACAGGGGTGAACCATATGAGTGAACCATATACAGGGTTGGGATAAAGTATGGAACCAAGCAAATAACTTTGGAACGGAAAGAGTGATATTGCTGAAAATTTGCAGGCAAGTGTAGTGACGTCTAGTGCATCCGAAGACATTATGCTAGCTATTAATGTACTTCCGGTTGAACCGGAAGTACCGTCAACTTTTTTAATTTAAATGGGACACCCTGTATATTTTTGCAGATTTTAATTCATCTTTTTTTCCCGAATACGTCCATAGTGGGTTTAGCATTAGTTTCTGTAAAAACGGGAAAGATATAGCTTTTTTATCATTTCAGGTGTTTAAAATGCCGGTCATTCAAAGTTGGTTTTGGCGATCGCGTGAGAACTCACAAAGAAGTGTGTCAACTTTTAATGATTTGTGTCCCGACAGGGGTCCTATAACACGTTTGACGGTGACTAAAAACAAAAATACAAAAAAAATTACCTCAAACGGGAAGACCGCAGACCGCCACGGACGAATTTCTGAGACAATTTTTTTAAGAAACAAATACCAAACCCACTATAAACGTATTCGGAAAAAAATGATGTATTAAAATCTGCAAAAATATACAGGGTGTCCCATTTAAATTAAAAAAGTTGACGGTACTTCCGGTTCAACCGGAAGTACATTAATAGCTAGCATAATGTCTTCGGATGCAATAGACGTCACTACACTTGCCTGCAAATTTTCAGCAATATCACTCTTTCCGTTCCAAAGTTATTTGCTTGGTTCCATACTTTATCCCAACCCTGTATGTCATTATAAAACTAGAGTGATGCTGTAACTGCTTTGAAAGAAATTAAATTAGTACGAATCACACAATAAAGCAATTCTACGACCATAACCTCAATCGATGTGATCTGCTTTTCTTTTGGAAATTTTTGCCACAATTGCTGGTGCGTTGCGTTTTTCAAGGAGCCTTTTCAAGTAAGTGAGTAGATCAAATAATTAAAATGCTGTAATTTATGAGATACCCTCAAACTGTATACGTTACGAGTTTTCGTCCTGATAGGAAGCCAGATAACGATTTTAGTTTTTTAGGGTGAACTTGAAAATCTGAGAGTCTGAAAATTTTTGATCTTCTTTACCTCAAGCTGAAAGCCAAAGCAACGGTTGGATTTGAAAATAGCACCCTCAAACTATACACGATACGAGTTTTCGTCCTGATAGGAAGCCAGGTAACGATTTTAGATTTTTAAGGTGAACTTGAAAATCTGAAGGTCTGAAAATTTTTGATCTTCTTTACCTTAAGCTGAAAGTCAAAGCAACGGTTGGATTTGAAAATGGTACCCTCAAACTATACACGATACGAGTTCTCGTCTTGATAGGAAGCCAGATAACGATTTTAGATTTTTAGGGTGAACTTGAAGATCTGAGGGTCTGAAAATTCTTGATCTTCTTTACCTTAAGCTGAAAGTCAAAGCAACGGTTGGATTTGAAAATGGCACCCTCAAACTATGCACGATAAGAGTTCTCGTCTTGATAGGGAGCCAGATAACGATTTTAGATTTTTAGGGCGAACTTGAAAATCTGAGAGTCTGAAAATTTTTGATCTTCTTTACCTGAGGCTGAAACTCAAAACAACGGCCAGATTTGCAATTGACACCCTCAAACTATACACGATACGAGTTCTCGTCTTGATAGGAAGCCAGATAACGATTTTAGATTTTTAGGGCGAACTTGAAAATCTGAGTCTGAAAATTTTTGATCTTCTTTACCTGAGGCTGAAACTCAAAACAACGGCCAGATTTGCAATTGACACCCTTAAACTATACACGATACGAGTTCTCGTCTTGATAGGAATCCAGATAACGATTTTAGATTTTTAAGGCGAACTTGAAAATCTGAGAGTCTGAAAATGTTTGATCTTCTTTACCTCAAGCTGAAAGCCAAAGCAGCGGTTGGATTTGAAAATGGCACCCTCAAACTATACACGATAGGAGTTCTCGTCTTGATAGGCAGCCAGATAACGATTTTAGATTTTTAGGGCGAACTTGAAAATCTGAAAGTCTGAAAATTTTTGATCTTCTTTACCTGAGGCTGAAACTCAAAACAACGGCCAGATTTGCAATTGACAACCTTAAACTATACACGATACGAGTTCTCGTCTTGATAGGAAGCCAGATAACGATTTTAGATTTTTAGGGCGAACTTGAAAATCTGAGAGTCTGAAAATTTTTGATCTTCTTTACCTGAGGCTGAAACTCAAAACAACGGCCAGATTTGCAATTGACACCCTTAAACTATACACGATACGAGTTCTCGTCTTGATAGGAAGCCAGATAACGATTTTAGATTTTTAGGGCGAACTTGAAAATCTGAGAGTCTGAAAATTTTTGATCTTCTTTACCTGAGACTGAAACTCAAAACAACGGCCAGATTTGCAATTGACACCCTCAAACTATACACGATACGAGTTCTCGTCTTGATAGGAAGCCAGATAACGATTTTAGATTTTTAGGGCGAACTTGAAAATCTGAGAGTCTGAAAATTTTTTATCTTCTTTACCTTAAGCTGAAAGTCAAAACAATGGCCGAATTTGAAAATGGCACCCTCAAACTATACACCCTCAGGTTTCGTGTTCATAAAAAGTCATAATTTTGTTATTTCAAATTGAATGCCCTATTTATGGTTGTTGTAAGGTTTCATAATTTCAAAATATTGTTTCTATTAGTTACTGAGATACGGCAACACCGCTTTTTCAGTAAAAAGTACCGGAATGCTTAAATATCTCCAAAACTGACAAAATTGGAACGATAAAATTGAAATTGAATACCTGGGGGTTTTTTGAAGACGCAGAATTCAAAAACGCTAACAGCAGTGTTGTCAGATTTACCACTTCTACGTTATCCGTCATAATTTTGTTATTTTAAATGGAATGTCCTATTTATCACTCTGAGGTTTACCTACTGCAATATTTTAGGCGACCTTTTAAAAAATAACAGTCGCTGTTTGGCTTGATAGTATCAATCCTGATAACAAATTACAATCGTTTATCGACTGAATCATTATCATTGATCCCAAACAGATGATAAAGTGATGATATGAAACACGTTCATTATAAAGTTGGTGTTTTGTGGAACAATAAGAATGAAGCTGAATAAATTGTTATTATTTTTTGCTTATTTTATATTCAAAGTAAAGTGTGACGTAAATATTCTGTGTACTAGTAATATTTGCAAGGTTGGTATATATATACTAGGCATTAGGTATTTTATATACTCAGATAAACCATTTTCAGTTCGGCTTTATTAATAACTATTTTAAGTGTCATCTTCTTGTCAACTAATTTTTTTATTAGATTATTTCTTAGCAATTTTTTTTTATGTTCACATCTAAAAGGCTCAGATCTGTCCTGTTATAGCCTATTTTATATGGTGATAATATGAAGTCTTTTAAAATTTACTCTTAATTTGTGATGAGACAGGTATTGGACAACTGGAATGGCGGTATAACTATTGGCGGAAGCAAAATATCCAACTTAAGATTTGCTGACGATACAACCTTTATTGCTGCTTCTCAGGAAGAACTAGTAACTCTATTAAACATCTTAGAACAACACAGTGCAGCGTATGGTCTTGGTATTAACTACAACAAGACCAACGTTATGATCGTAGATAGAGAGCACGATAATCATCGAGCAATAAAGTCAGTAGGCCGTTGTGAAGTAGTTCAAAGTTTTGTGTACCTCGGTTCTTTGATCGACAATTTGGGTAGCTGTGAAAATGAGATTCGACGGCGCATTCAACAGGCACGTGTGGGCATGACAAAGCTTACTAAAATATGGCGTGACCATAAAACCACTAAGGCTACCAAAATGTCACTGGTTCAATCCCTTGTGTTCTTCATATTTTTGTATGCCTCTGAAACCCGGACTGTTAAAAAGGCAGATCGAGCTCGCATAGACGCTTTTGAAATGTGGACGTGGGGGAGAATGCTGAGAGTTCCTTATACCGCCCATCGAACTAACGTTTCCGTACTGGATGAGCTCGGTACTCCAAAGAGACCTCCATTATGTCGTCGAGAATGCTTACATTCTTCGGACATATACACAGAAGCGATAATATGGAGAAACTTGTAGTTCAGGGTCATGCCCCGAGTGGGCGGCGCCGTGGCCGTTCCCCTACACGCTGGGTGGATACGACGAAACAGTTGCTGGATATGACTATCAGTAAATCGCGAACGATGGCGAGCTACAGTTCTGAAAACTATTGATAATATTCGTGTCGGCAATACTCTAGCTCCGACTTAATGCATTTTACGCGTTCCCAACATGTCTGTTAAGACATAGTGGCTATGATGATCTTAAAAGAAAGTCGACTTCGGCAGTTTTAAGGCGGGATTTTAATAAAGTGTGTCTAATTATTCCTATATTATTACTACTATTATCACCTGCTGAACCTTTTTATTGCAGGATATAAAATGTGAACCAGTGTCGGATTTTTGTGACCAACAGAATGCAACTCATAGAGGTATCACATTTCCTTCCCCAACAACCTGCAATTGTTGCAAGGACTACTGTGTGGAATATTTAAGTAAGCAGTTGTTTTCTTTGATCATGCAACATTCATAAACAGTAGAGATGAAACGGCATCTGTGTAAGTAGGCATTCACAGTAGCGGCTTATAGGAGCGTTGGAGAGCGTTGGAGTGCGTTGGCCAACGCCGAGTCCCCTCGGCAGGTAGAAGCAGGCCGGCGCCGGTTCCGCACGTAGTCAAGCACACCAGTGCATGGTACAGTGAAAACAGACAAGAAAAAGAGTACAAAGATTGGCCAGTCGCATCTAGACACGGTATAGGAAACATGCAATAAGGGTTCAAAATGTTGCCCATTATTGGCAAAACAATGAGGGACAGTTGCAAAAACACTGAAAATAATTCCCCTGAGGGGCTAGGGGGTACAATAGGGGGTGAAATAGTTTTTGGTTAAAAAGTTGTCTATCTGGACAAGTATTATGACGTGTCTTGGCGTTTTTCCGTTTAATCAGTGGTTTGTGATAAATCCGTGGTGGGAAGTTGTCAAATGAACTATTAGTACATATATATGTAGACTCACATCATATACATTAGAACCATTTAGTTGAAATTTGTCAATCAGATGAATATGTGACTGATACTGTACATGTTCAACGAATTCTTGTGCGCGTCTTATTAAGGAAGCTATCCACTCTGGTAGAGACTGTTTGAAACGCTTTGTCAACAAGTTTTTGGTATCAAAAGGGAGAAGTGTTGTATCAGTTTGGCGCTAAATTGAGATATGACCGCCGCATGACTGATTTGTTTGGTTTGGGAATTATTGTGGCACCTAGCCTACATCTAGTGTTGTGGTTGTGTATAAATGTGTTATGCTCATTTGAATATATCTCTGATACTAAGTGATAGTACGTAGTAAATACAATTGCCTAACGTTATACATTTGGGTCTCGTAATATCATTGGTCGGGTACATTATTATTTTGTTAAACATTAATATTAGAATAGCTTTTACTTCCGATACACACCGATAGGTGAGGGGAGTATTGGGATCGTGAAAATTATCGATTTTCAGATAATATGCTTTGTGGGCATTGGGAACAACATTGACATTGGACGCGCTACATAAGGAGGCTCCTGCACTTGGCAACGCATGAGGAACGACCTGGGTTCGGTGGGAATTCCCGTGTCGGACAGATCCTTTGGGCTGGCCCGCCAGGTATAAGATAATTATAACATCACTAAATGCTCATTCCTTCCAACATTTTTCTATCGCAGTGCGGTTATAGTGCAGCTTGTGTCTTTTATCCCAAATAGGGGTTTTCGCAAACACTGAAGCTATAAGTAATTCTTTATCGCTACTCATCTTCGACCGGCACAGACGAAACCAGGTAGCAAAACTAAATTTCTGTTACTATAAAGGCGTTCAAGCGGGCTTCCGACGCTGGTAAGCGGTCGAAAACTCAGTTAAGCAGGTGAGCCTGCATGCGGCACCTGCACGCTTTCGCACGCCCTTGCACGCTCACTAAAAAGCCCCACTGTGTTTGCGCGCTAACTGTTACTTTGTTACTGTATTTGGATGAAAATCAAAATTAAAATGTTTCCTACTTGATATACGATACACAAAGTCTGTGTACTGTATAAGGCTTTCGCGGCCATCGTCCAATGAATTTGTGGTTCGAAATATAGGGGGGGGTATTTCGAAATACAGAAACATCATAATAATTTCAATAGGAAAGAAGAAACCCAGAAAGTCAACCGGACATGGATACCCATCCTAAAGGACCTGAAGACACTACCATATCGCGAAGGGGCGGGGCTACCAACGCTACCTGGTTGGGCCACATCACCATTAGCAGGTATAAATACAGGTGCAGATCCACCAGCTGTCAGTATTTTGGAAGTCGCCGAAGTGAAATAGCTTCTGAAGATGCCATCCACTCGTGGTGGCGAAACGTCAGGCTTTAACGCTAAACGACGCCGGCCTAAAAACCCAAGAACCACAAATTCACAAAGTCTGTGAACTATTTATTTGTGTTTTGAGGCACATTGAAGGTATTTATTCATCCTTTGCAGATGAAGGAGAACGATGTAGTGTCGGAAACCCTTCTTCACCCCCTGCCACAAAAATGTGCGGTCCAGGACTTCAGTGCAAAACACAAACAGATCTAGATGATGATGGTATTTGTTCTAGAAGTAAGTATCTTGCGTTAAGGCGTGTATGGTCATGGCCGACTTCACTCACTAGGCCGGAGCATTGAAATATGGCAACTCTGAATCGGGGGTCGAGCTTTTATTTGTTGTTAAGTCATTAGTGTAACCTTCCAGAGTGACAAATAAGATTGGAAGGTGATTTTTAATGTGTTTCTAATTATTTACCTGCACAAACGAAACTATAAGGATAACAAGATGCCTGCAAAGTGTGCTTCCACAAACATAACCTTCCAGAGTAAAAACTGAAGGGTGGAAGGTGATTTTTAATGTGTTTCTACTTATTTACCTGCAAAAACGAAACTATAAAGATAAAAAGATGCCTGCAAAGTGTGAAGTACCAGGTTGCACTAGCAATTGTGCTTCTAATAAAGGACATAAACAGAAGTGGGTGAAAGGTATTCCTCGGAAGGGCTGGTTATATTTATAAGAATAAAGACAATAATATACAAACATTTCAAAGGATAAGACCTATTTTAGAGCACAATGTGGTACCTACAATGTTTTCTGGATCTCCCAAATATCACAGAAAAATACAGTTAATAGAACTTATCTGGGCATGCATCTGGGCATACCTACGAAAAGATTTGATAGTGAAAGGGAATCAAGACCAGCAAGAATGGCTTCACAGTGACCTAATAGTGAATTTTTCTAGCTCAAGTGACAATTTACAAAGTAAATTGAGTGTTCATTTAAGTGGAAGTGGCAGCAGGAAACAGGTTGCGTTTATTTTTATTTTGTAGTGTTTGACTACGATAAACCAGACATCAGATGTAAGTGGTATTAGTAGTAGTAGTTCTAAAAAGTATTTTGCACAATGTGGTACCTACAATGTTTTCTGGACCTCCCAAATGTCGCAGAAAAATACAATTGATAGAACTCATCTGGGCATGCATCTGGGCATACCTACGAAAAGATTTGATAGTGAAAGGGAATCAAGACCAGCAAGAATGGCTTCACAGTGACCTAATACATGGCGCTGTGATAAAGAAGTCATAATACAAAAAGGCCTATTCCGTCGAAAATTTTAGTGCTACAGACACGAATTGCATGTAGTCAAGACAGGAAACATCCTGCTAAACATTAAAATGTCTTAATAAATAGGCACTAATACGGCTTTTTTCAAATTATTTGTAAGTAACCCAAATAAGTGCATTACAAAATTTTTTTTGAGTTTGGTGAATTTTTTAGCCTTAGAAATTATCAGGTATTATCTTTTTTTTGCTTTAGTTGATATGCCCAGTCATTCTCCTATAAAATGAGTCCAAAAAGTCGTGAATCGCTCGATAGATAATCAAGATATGGCGTTACAACTGCTTGAACACATGGTGCTGTGATAAAGAAGTCATAATACAAAAAGGCCTATTCTGTCGAAAATTTTAGTGCTACAGACACGAATTGCATGTGGTTAAGACAGGAAACATCCTGCTAAACATTAAAATGTCTTAATAAATAGGCACTAATACGGCTTTTTTCAAATTATTTGTAAGTAACCCAAATAAGTGCATTACAAAAATGTTTCTTTTTTAAGTTTGGTGAATTTTTTAGCCTTAGAAATTATCAGGTATTACCTTTTTTTGCTTTGGTTGATATGCCCAGTCATTCTCCTATAAAATGAGTCCAAAAAGTCGTGAATCGCTCGATAGATAATCAAGATATGGCGTTACAACTGCGTGAACACATGGCGCTGTGATAAAGAAGTCATAATACAAAATGGCCTATTCTGTCGAAAATTTTAGTGCTACAGACCCGAATTGCATGTGGTTAACACAGGAAACATCCTGATAAACATTAAAATGTTCTAATAAATAGGCACTAATACGGCGTTTTTCAAATTATTTGTAAGTAACCCAAATAAGTGCATTACAAAAATTTTTGTTTTCAGTTTGGTGAATTTTTTAGCCTTAGAAATTATCAGGTATTATCTTTTTTTGCTTTAGTCTATATGTCCAGTCATTCTCCTATAAAATGAGTCCAAAATGTCGTGAATCGGTCGATAAATAATCAAGCTATGGCGCTACAACTGCGCGAACCCATGGAGTCGTGATACAGAAATTGAAAATGTAATAAAAAATTAATGAAAAGGTTGACCCCTTTTTTTTCGCATTTTTTCTCGATAACTTTAATGATATTTTCATACCTCAAAGTTTGTCGACATGATGGTGGAACACATTGTATACTTGACTTCATTTTTGTAAATATCGTTTCTTTCAAAATATAAATCACAAAATTACGCAATAAAGAATATTATCGTATTTCGGGCACCACAAATTCATTAAAACTCTATTTTTTTCTTTGATAAAATGGATTGTGAGCAATTTTACAAGGAGATTTCGGGAGGTCCTGAGACAAATACTATTTAAGCAAATGGAACGCTATGAAAAATGAGAATGTACAAAAAGTATAAGTCCATCAACTTGATTTGGCTTTTCTTTGAATATCGTTTCGTTCAGAATACCAAAATTCAAGTTTCCACATTTACACAATCAAAATTAACACGTTGTTGGACACAACGGTTATAGCCGTCTGCGGGGAGTGATCGTGATACGCCACGACGGCTATATCGGTCAAAAAGTTATCTGCTTGTTACGGCAGAACGGCGACGACCGTCAGAATGTCGGTATACTTGCCTTGTTAAGCAATGTTAGTGCCGTAACGTGAAGCTCCTCATTTCTGAAATTGCCTAATTCTAACCCACTATACGCTATCCCAACTATTCATGTTTTAAGGTGCATGGGTAAAACGGCACGACGGCTATAACCGTCCATAACCTCCAATGTGATGCATTGACCACGTGTATAGCTGCCATATTGCAAGTGTGTTTTTGTTTGATTTTCATGTTTTCAGTACTTATGGGAAGTAGGTAACCAGATATTTTCATCCTAAACAGATATTCGTCGTCCACCTATTATGTACATATAGAGTATATTGTTTCATATCAATACAAAACTCGAAGCACGTGTGAGACATTTTCCAGAGAAGCTGCCCTTACCAGAGGGTCATAAAATAAAATCATATTTTCTTAGATGCAAACAATGTTTCAAGTCTTAAAACGCAAAGAAACTAGCTATAGATGCAAGGGTTGTGAAAATAAACCTGCTTTGTGTCCAGACTGCTTTGAAGAGTGGCGTCAAACATAAATTTGTGCCTAAATTCTGTTTTGTTCGGGGATACCTGTGTTTGCTAATAAATTTGATTTTTTTTTTATACCGTCTATATTCTGATAGATGCGTTTTTGTTTAGAAATTTGATACAATAAAATGTTGTTTTTGTTTTAGCTATTGTCTCGAAAATTGTCCTTTTCTTCCTACAAGATGTGTTTTACGATTACACTGATCACTGATCAGACGGCTATAGCCGTGGTTGCCATTCTAGAAAATAAAGTCCGCTGTGCTGTGATATGACACGACGGATATAGCCGCCTTTTTTATTGTCACCAAAAACCTCAAAAATGAAAAAAAAGAGTCAAAAATGAATACCCCTAAAATATTTTGATAACGCAAATCATGTTACAAACGCAAAAAAATGGGAACGTTTTGAAGTGCCATATCACGAAGCCTCCCGGTCAGCAGAGTGTCCAACAATGTGTTAAATCTTGTTTTGAGACAACGTAAATTATACATTTTGATCATCAAAAGACGCTGGAAATCAATTTATTTTTTACTAACCAAATAGAAATAAATAACTTATAGCGAGCGATTTTAGAAGATTTTGTGTTATACCTTCATTCCAATGGATAATTATTATTATATTTAAAACGGTATGAAAACCGAAAGATTACTATACTCTGTTACCTGATACTTTAAACTGGCTTGACGTCTATTTGATAGGTATCAGCTGAGGAAGAAGTGTATCTCAAATTTAATTTTTTACTAGTGCTGTGGATTGGCAATCCTGCGATCAGGACCGCATTAGTAATATTCCTACTAAATATCTGATTGCCAAAAAGTAATGACTATTTTTGTAAACAAGCAATGCTTCAATATCCATAAATTCGCTGCAAAAATGGTTGGTTAAAAGAAATAGATTATGTTATTGATTTGTATATTGTTAAGAGACTATCCAAATACTTCTATCTTTAGCAGTAAGGACGATTCAATGAACAGCTTGCATCACTAGTGGGATATTTATTGGTTAAAATGCCGGATTTTCTGAGAACATGTAAAATAAGCATAGACCTCAGAGCATAGACGAAAACGTCACCAAGTGTCAATTACTCGTCGTTAGCAGAACTTGCACTCAGTACAATCCTGTGTTCTTTCAAAGCACGTCAAGACTCAATCTGGGGTATTTTTAGTTATCACTAGCCGAACAGCTGTTCGCTGTTGACACGGCTGACAGTTTAAAGTATCGGGTAACAGGGTATACATAGCATGGCATGGTTTTCCTAACCTCAAAATCAGTTACCTATCCATTTTACGAATCAACAGTGAATAAACACACGCTCAAGCATCAAATATCAAAACTAACTTACCCAAAATCTATCCAAATAATCTCTCACTCACTTCACGCACTTTCAATCAAACAATGAACATAAAATGTCTATATAAACACCACGCATACGCTACACTGCATCAAAATCCATCAAAATCGTCGAAAAACTGACCACACTCCATCCGGAAAAACTAAATCGCGATACCGTGGCTCGCCCGTTGCTATGACAACGGGAGAAAACAGTTGAAGTTGAGGCGAACCTGCCTGTCAATTTCGGAGAAGTTCGTTTCTCTATGCAACACAGTTTTGCGTCTCAATCGGCGTATTTTAGGGTTCTTAGTTTTTATTTAAATTCATCTTAACTTTACATGGCGATAAAATGGAAACGGTTAGAGGTAATGATATGCGGTTTTCATTGTTGGATTGCTTGATTTTTTGTGCATCTCTGGGTGATTCTAGATAAAAATATAGAAATCTTTTTTGATTACCTATTCAAGAGGGGTGAGAGGAGTTTTATTGCAAAATGCTCTTGAATCGATCATATCGAGGTTTAAACGATGTATAAAAAATGAAGTCAAGTTGATTGACTCAGTACTTCCCACACATTACGGTGATATAAAAAATACCAGTTTATTATTTTCCCATGGCATGAAGCTCTAGTCCGAGATCCCTTGCAACCAAATAATCGCCAGCCCCTCTCCCCTCTAAAATTGTCTTATGCCGCTAGCAAAGAGTAGGTAACTAACAAGAGGAGACACCCGGCGGAATTCCTTTTATGTTTGCAATCCGTTCCCATTGACCTCGGACCTTTAAATTTGGGTGTGCAGTAGTTGCCAGATGTCTCGCAATACCTGAATTAGTGGGAAAAAGCAATGTTGCCATTTCCGTTTTTCAGTAATACCCTTACTTTTAATATGGCTTAAACGGAATGTATCCTGAAGGGATTGAAAATAAATAAATAATTCAAGTAAATTCTGTTTCATTACTCTATATGAACGATTGCACAACGATTTAAAGATCTGACCGTCAAAAAGTGCCAAACTAGGAAAATTTGGAGTTAAAATACCAATTTTTTTTTTGGGTCATGAATATTTTAGTGACAAGGAATATGGATCCTGAAACTTATCCTGTGATTTGTCTCTTCCAAATTATTGCCAAAAACTGGCCCATAAGTTGAACCAAATGCATCAAACAAAAAAAAAACTGTTTATTACTGTTTACTGACGTTTTCGCGACGTCTGTGACGTTTCTCAAAATATAAATTATAATACCTATCTCTGACAATCTCTTTTAAATGTTTGTCTATTAGCTGTCAGAGCAGTTCTCTTATGTTTCTCTTTAGACATGTTATTCAATATATGGACCAGTTTGTTGCAATAAAAGGCAACAAGAAACTAAAACACATATTAAGGAGGTGATAGCATATCTTAACAAACAAGCAGAACAAATTAATAAAACAAAAGTTTTTAAAAACACAGTGATACAAATCGAAATCACAAACAAAACGCAATACGAAATCAAACGCAATGGCGGACGGCGGTTGGTCTTGGTTTGGCCGTTTGGCGTGGAACGTGGAATCGATGCGCTGTTGCCAATTCTTGTAGGTCTATCGTAAAAATCTCTAGGTCCATTACATTGTGTATTTTGATTATATTTACTTCGGGAGAATTAGCAGATAAGATATTAAGTAATGATACCAGTAAATTTTTGTATTAACATATCACCGAACGAAAACGGATCTTACCGAAAATTAAAATAAAAACAATATTGTAATGTGGTATGTTCCATTGGTGAAACGAAATCTTTTTTTCTTTTTTTTAAATTCTGTGTCATCGGCATCGACTGCTTTAGTCATTAGCTTCAAATCTTTTTCCTGTCATAAAGTTATAATCTTTCTAGTGGTAACCGACTGTACTAAGAAACAAGATGAATACGACGAAAGAAGAAGTAAAGGCACTTTAGGTTCAATGGAATTAAGACCAGAATGTGATGACGAAGGTTACTTTGCTAGTTACAAATGCATTCCAGGACAAAGGTACTTATAGGTATTATATATTATGTAAAATATTACTCACTTATACCAAAGTTTACGGAATACATATAAGTTGGATCACTCCGCAAAAATATCAAAACAGCCTGCCCCTTGCCCCGTCTCCCCGGTCAACCGGTAGCAGTGTACCGACGTCAGCCGGGAGATACGGGGCGGCGCAAAGCAGTGGCTGAACGTGTGTAACGCGAAGTGTATACAGTGTCTCAAAAATATCGGATTTTGTTATCTCGGATTTGTTTGCAGGAAATGGATAATATTTTCAGAAGTTTGATTTTATCAATTAAATTTATTAACGGATGGAAAATGGCAATCAGATCCATCCTTATTTTGTGGTAAGCCTTGAAATATAAAGGATATAAATACATGTTTCACGACGATTAGGACACGCAATAGGTCGGAACTGGGCAGTAGTAGAGAATTACATATCTAATTATTACTTTATTCGTATTGGTCTATACAAATAGTGCCACTCTGAAGGCTATGCCTTGTGTAGAGCATTGGCTGAAGTAATTTATATACAACTGAAATTTATGTCCCTAACCTACATGCTGCTACTTCGCCTCATGCCATCATCTGCCACTGGTGTTTGAGTTGTTTCATTTTATATGTCAGGTTATCTGCAGGATATACGTAGAGCCTCTTAGTATTCCATAATATCCAATTTCTATTTGTAGCCTTTTCTTCACTGATCATTTTGATCGTAATATTTTGAAGGTATTTGTTTTTGGTCACGTGACGTCCGATTCAAAATTATTAATGGGACACCCTGTACATTTGTGCCTTTCTGTGTTCCACCCGATAAAACAATTCCAACAAACCAGCACACGTCTAAAGTGATTAATTCGAGGCCTACAGGCCTACAGGTACTTAAAAGATTTTATCACGCTAAAAGCGTATAGTGAGATAAAATATTCATTCGGTGGTCTTACCATACCACCTAGAGACATTCTGAATTATATTTTAAAGCTCGGAAATATTTTTATTGATAACTTTAACACATGATACTACGACACTGACAGATATGATCACTTGGCGGACAGATTTCGAACCGGTCTGCGCATGGCGTCACCGTGTGACAAAAGTGTACAAGCACATGGCGCCAAAGCATTGATTTTTGAAAGTTTTACTTCGTTTCCTGTTATATCTGTCTTAGATATTTAATGTTCATACAAAATGAAAATAGCTCATGCACAGTATAATATAAACGATACATATTGCTCTGTATCTGAATAAAAAATTGGTGAAATAGTTATACAGAGAATTGATGTTAATCGACGACTGACCCGTTTGCAGTAGTTCCGAGCGTTCTGAATTTCAGATACAAAAATTTGAATCTATGTACTCAAAAAAAATTTACATTGTGGAAAAAGAACATAGCCAGAGCGGTCTGGACGTATTTTTCTGATATCTCATATAAGAGGTTGATTGGAGTGCCTAGTGAAACCATCTTTTTGTGGGAAAAGTTCTCTGGTAGGGGGTGGAATTATCATATACTTCATTCAGGAGCCTTCGATTACCGTTCTTATTTTTTATATATAGATGATGATGTTGTATCACGTGCTCTTCAAGCCAATTTGCATATGTATTTACTGTATAATTCTCTTAATAAAAGGTAGACAAGAAATAAATAACATGATTTTGTCATTAGAGGTTTTAAAAATCATGAACAAGCATAATGGCATTATGTTTATGGCGAATGAATATTGACTTTTTTCTGCTAGTGATCGGTGGAAAAATACATTACCAAATTTTCTTATTTTTTATTTATTCAAATATATGTCACAACCGCGTATATGTTAAACATGAAATAAAAAAACATATCACAATACAACAATACAATATCTTTCTGGGCATTGTATTTAGCTAGTACAGGTGAATTCTCGTATACTAAAGATTCCTAGTAATAACAGGATTTTCCTCAATTTTTTTCAAATTTTTTTCACACGATGTATCGGTTGAATAATATGTTTGAATTAAAAAGTCTGATCTACTTGTAGTGATGATTTCTGATGGCCTGGGTATAGGGCACATTATTTGTTGCTCTCTTGTGTTGTAGTTAGGTATTGATTCTGTATATATGAGTCTATGGGGAAATATATTTTGGACAGACAATAAGAACTGAAAAAGGGGTGAATAAGAGCATATAGAACTAGCCTTTCTCTATATGAACTGAAAATGAAATACCAAAATACGTTCTGCAACCTGTAAATCTCAACCATCTTTTAGCGCATTTTTATTTTATGTAGCTTTTTTTATCCAAATAGGAAAGGCGCTAGTAAAGCTGGATACACTGTCGCAGGACCCTGTATACTTATTACTTTATACTATTTTACAATGTTAGTAAATTTCAGTTTTCTAATATTCGAGGTCTCTCTAATTCCCCTATCAAGGATTCGTATTCTGAAATACATTGTGCATCTAGAAAACAAGCTCATCTTTGCTTCATCAGTCACATATACATTTTCTGATAATTTGTTTAAATTCGCAAGATAGTTTTTTTTTTCAATTTTCAAAGCGTTTCCATTATATTGGAAAATACAATATGGCCGAGCTCATTACATTTTGCCAAGAACTCATCTGGATGTTTTTGTAGTCCACCTTCTGTTAACTGGTTGACCCAACTGAGAGAAGTATCTGTGCAATCTGGGATATAACCCAGTTTCTCCTTATTTTTCAACTTAAATGCAATGAAACCTGCCAAATTTTCCAAACCATCCCAAGTAGCGGTAATGTGACGAATAGTTTTTACTTTTTTATTATTACATCCCACAACCACACAATAAACCATTGTTCAAATATGTGTTAAATTCTAGAATCGCAAATAATTAATGTTTTATCAAACTTTACTACGGTAAACGAGTAAACTCAAGAAAATAAACTGAAAATGTTCGGCTGTAATCTGTCACTAAACGAATAAACAAACCCAGTTTGTCACACGCTGACGTCACAGGTGGAAGCGAGACGGAAGACATCATGCGCGTGAGCATACCTTCTAAAGTCGTAGTATCATGACTTTAACAATTTAGTTTCTACAGTAGCAATTAGAATGACACTGAAAAGCAAAATGTCAATAATATTTATTCACATCCATGTAAAGCATTTCCACATCATTATCTTTTAAAATTGTACATACGAGTTCCTATATATTATACCATAAATTTTATAAGCTGTGGTCTCAAAAATATGCCAAATAAACAAAACATTAAGGTAAATATACTTCAGCACCTTTGAACCAATTTTTACGTATCTACGAAACAGCTACAATATGTGAAATCATTTGAGATTCATTAGTAATAGTTTTACTTCACTTTAGTTACCTAGTGTATTAGCAAAATAAACGTTATATTTGTATTTGTATGTCTAAATCGGCTGTCAATACATAGTCTTTCAATGACCCTCGTATATACGTAAAACCCTGGCGTTAGCAAGTCCCCGCTAAAAGACCCTCGTACTTGGGCAAAAACCAACGCAAAAACTAACTAGCGCGTGCGGCCGCGGCATCGCTTTGATGTGAGATCTTCAAAGTGCCGACGGAGAGTGATCCAACTTATATTTATTCCGTAAACTTTGCTTATACCCAGTCAGCTCATGTGTCTGCTACGCTGTACAGTCCAGATTGTTTTCTGTTGCTTGTTGTTGTTTTCTATTTTACTTACCACACCGATAGGTGAGGGGAGTATTGTGATCGCGAAAATTTTCGATTTTGAGATAATACGTTTTTTGGGCGTTTTATGATGTCTACATAACGAAAATCCACGCCACTCATTTCCGTCAGTCTGTCTATCGGTCTGTCGGTGTCTGTCTGTCTGTGCGCGTTTTTCTAGACTCGTAATCTCAGTAACCGCTGCATGGATTGTGATGAAATTTGGGCAGCGATATGCTGTGGGGTCGTAGTAGGTAATGTTCTTATAATTTTGAAAATCGGTGCACAAATATTCCTCAAACTTCGTTTTTAGGTGTTTTAGGGGTTCCTGATCATTTTCTACTTTTTTTTTGGGTGGGGGTGAAATTGGGGTAGTTGGGGGGTGGGGGGTTGTAAATCTCAAAAATGTGTTGTATTCATAATAGGCTATCCATTGGCCTGTAAAAGAAAGACCTAGCGCCATAATACCCTTTTTTAGGCCCATCCGAACATTGCCTTGCCTATTCCAAAAACCAAAGGGCTTACAATTTTCTGATAAATACATAGGAATATTGCTTCAGATTATTCTGTATTGAGTAATGTAAAAGTTATGGAATGGATTTTAATGAAACTTTGTCACAGTATTACTACCGCGGCGAGGATGGAAAGCGCGTATGTTTTGGAAAAAATCGTGTCAGTGGCGGCGCAGCAATAATAAAAAAACAAAAAAAAATAAAAACGCCTCAAGCTTTGTTTTTAGGCGTTTTAGGGGTTCCTGATCATTTTCTACTTTTTTGGATAGGGGAGAATTTGGGGTGATTGAGGGGTGGGGGTTGAAAAACTGAAAAATTTTGTTGTATTCGTAATGGGCTGTCCGTTGGCCTGTGAATGAAAAACCTAGCGGCATAATACACTTTTTTAGGTCCATTCGAACATTGCCTTGCTCATTATAGAAACCATGGACTTAGAATTTGTGATGTATACATACGAGTATTGCTTAATTTTGTTCTATGTATATTGCATAAAGCAAAAATTATTAAATTGATTTTAATGAAATTTCGACACAGAATTGACTATCGCGGCGAGAGTGGAAAACGCGCCAAAGTCTGAAAAATCGTGTCAGTGGCGGCGCAACAATAATTAAAAAACTAAAAATATAAAAACAGCTCATATTTCGCATTTAGACGCTTTAGATGCTCCTGATCGTTTCGCATCGTTCAGTTGAGGCATGCAGAATGAAAACTGTGGCGTCCTAGTTTCTAAGGAGGGAGACGTAAGAAACTATTTATGAGAGTTTTTGTGTTGGATGTTTTTTTGCGGGCAGGTGGGCGATGATTTGGTTGTAAGGAGATTTCAGACTATAGCTTCATGCAAAGGGAAAACAATAAAATGGTATCATTATTATGTGTGGGGAGTACTGAGTCAATCAACTTTACTCCATTTTTTAGTTATCGCTTATACAGGGTGTCCAGTTAGTGTGTAATTCTTCGATATCTCGCAAGGTATACCTGATAGAAGAAAATTTCAAATACAAAAGTTATTTGGTTACTTAAGACGCATATTCTAAAAATATTTTGAAATATACAGGGTGTTTCGGGAAAGTAGGATAGTGATCAACTTAATTTTTTTTATATGAAACTATACCTTTTTTTTAATTCTTCTAGTTTCCATCATTGATCTGTATTTAACCCTCAAATATGTTTGAGATCGGTTGCGACATTGCCAAGTTATAATTTATTTTCTGTTAATTTCCGGATTTGCAAGGTCGCAAGTAATACGTTCAAAATGTCCAAATTGACATATTCCTTTAAATTTTCTCAATAATATTATACAGCGAGTTACTTGAATATTAAGTGGATATTATTTTGGATGTTACCAGCCATTTGTATCTACAGGGTGTTTTTGGCAGAATTTTAAATTACGGCAATTTGAAGGTCATTTTACTTTGTTTTTTTAAATGTAACACCCTGTATTTTTTATTTTAAATCGAAACACCTACTAATGCCCTATCTCGCCTTGTAATTTTTTTCGCGTTAGTACCTTAATCAATGCTGAAAGTTATTATTAAAATGTCACTGAACTAGTGAACATGCATTTGTCTTTCCAGTTGTTACTGCGTTTCCAAGAGCGGTTCCAGGATATTTGGGGAGAGCGACTTTTCTGGAGTGCCCTCATTCACAATGCAATGTAGTAAGTATCAGACCTCATGTATCTCATCTGTAGCTATAGCTTTCGTCTGTGGTAAATGTCGTAAAATTATTAGTACAACCAGATCCTTCAATCCCAGAATGCAAAAACATATACATTGTTTATATTAATATGTACCTAATAGTACCACCTAACATTGCCTTGCATTTTGTAATGTAGATATACGAGTATTACTTTTAGATCGTTCTGTCAAAGTTTACGGAATACATATAAGTTGGGTCACTGTCCGTCGGCATTTTGAAGATCTCACATGAAAGCGATGCCGCGGCCGCATGCGCCAGTTAGTTTTTGCGTTGGTTTTTGCCCAAGTACGAGGGTCTTTTAGCGGGAACTTGCTAACGCCTGGCTTGTACGTATATACGAGGGTCATTGAATGACTAGGTATTGACAGCCGAATTAGACATACAAATATAACGTATATTTTGCTAATACACTAAGTTACATAAATGGATATCAAAAATAAAACCTAGTAAAATTATCACTAATGAATCTCAAATGATTTCACATATTGTAGCTATTTCGTAGATATATAAAAATTGGTTCAAAGGTACTGTAGTATTTTTACCTTAATGTTTTGTTTATTGGGCATATTTTTGAGACCACAGCTTATAAAATTTATGGTATAGTATATACAAACTCGTATGTACAATTTTAAAAGATAATCATGTGGAAATGCTTTACTTGAATGTGAATAAATTATTTTTGACATTTTGCTTTTCAGTGTCATTCCAATTGCTACTGTAGAAATTAAATTTTAAAGTTATCAATACAAATATTTCCGAGCTCTAAAATATAATTTAGAATGTCCCTGGGTGATATGGTAAGACGACCGAATGAATATTTTGTCTCACTATACGCTTTTCGCGTGATACAATCCTTTAAGTACCTGTAGGTCTTGACTTATAATCACTTTAGACCACAAGTGTGCTAGTTTGTTGGAATTATTTTATCGGGAGGAACACAGAAAGGCACAAATGTGCAAGGTGTCCCATTAATAATTTTGAATCGACTGTCACGTGACCAAAAACAAATATCTCATTGGGTAGTACAATGACAAAAAAAGACACAACATCTGCTCTAATTTACCTCCCCAAAATTATAATTCTCTACTACTGCCCAGTTCCGACATATTGCTTGTCTTAATCGTCGTGAAACATCCTGTATTTCTATCCTTTACATTTGAAGGTTTACCACAAAATAAGGATGGATCTGATTGTCATTTTCCATCCGTTAATAAATGAATTGATAAAATCAAACTTCTAAAAATATTATCCATTTCCTGCAAACAAATCCGAGATAACAAAATCCGATATTTTTAAGACACTGTATACACTTCGCGTTAAACACGTTCAACCTCTACTTTGCGCCGCCCCGTATCTCCCGGCTGACGTCGGTACACTGCTACCGGTGTACCGGGGAGACGGAGCAAGGGGCAGGCCGTTTTGATATTTTTGCGGAGTGATCCAACTTTATATGTATTCCGTAAACTTTGGTTCTGTATTGTGTCACCTGGAAATTATTAAATTGACTTCAATGCAATTTTAACACAGCATTATTATCGTGGTGAGTATGGAAAACGCGTATGGTTTTTAGAAATCGTGTCATTGGCGGCGCAGCAATAATCAAAAAACTAAAAATATCAAACCAGCTCAAACTTCGTTTTTAGACGTTTTGGAGATCCCTGATCATTTTCCACATGTTTTAAGGAGTTAGTTTGGAGGTAGGGGGCTGTGAAACTAAAGCTTCACTCGTTTTTAACACGTTGTTGGACACAACGGCTATAGCCGCCTGCGGGGAGTGATCGTGATACGCCACGACAGCTATATCAGTCAAAAAGTTATCTGCTTGTTACGGCAGAACGGCGACGACCGTCAGAATGTCGGTATACTTGCCTTGTTAAGCAATGTTAGTGCCGTAACGTGAAGCTCGTCATTTCTGAAATTGTCAAATTCTAACCCACTATACGCTATCCCAACTATTCATGTTTTAAGGTGCATGGGTAAAACGGCACGACGGCTATAACCGTCCATAACCTCCAACGTGATGCATTGACCACGTGTATAGCTGCCATATTGCAAGTGTTTTTGTTTGATTTTCATGTTTTCAGTACTGATGGGAGGTAGGTAACCAGATATTTTCATCCTAAACAGATATTCGTCGTCCACCTATTATACATATAGAATATATTGTTTCATATCAATACAAAACTCGAAGCACGTGTGAGACATTTTCCAGAGAAGCTGCCCCTACCAGAGGATCATAAAATAAAATCATATTTTCTTAGATGCAAACAATGTTTCAAGTCTGGAAAACGCAAAGAAACTAGCTATAGATGCAAGGGTTGTGAAAATAAACCTGCTTGTGTCCAGACTGCTTTGAAGAGTGGCGTCAAACATAAATTTGTGCCTAAAACCTGTTTTGTTCGGGGATACCTCTGTTTGCTAATAAATTTGATTTTTTGTTTTTATACCGTCTATATTCTGAGAGATGCATTTTTGTTTATAAATTTGATACAATAAAATGTTGTTTTTGTTTTAGGGTTTGTCTCGAAAATTATACTTTTCTTCCCACAAGATGTGCTTTACGATTACACTGATCAGACGGCTATAGCTTTAGTTGCCATTCTAGAACATAAGGTCTGCTGTGATATGACACGACGGATATAGCCATCTTTTTTATTGTCACCAAAAACCTCAAAAATGAAAAAAAAAAGAGTCAAAAATGAATACCCCTAAAATATTTTGATAACGCCAATCATGTTACAAACGCAAAAAAATGGGAATGTTTTGAGGTGTTATATTACAAAGCCTCCCGGCGAGCAGAGTGTCCAAGAATGTGTTAAATCATAAGGTTTTTTTGACACCCTACGAAGGGTTCTGATCAACGATTATGAGTGAATATTTTATTAAAAACTAGAAATAGAAGAGTGGGTAAAAACATATGACTGAAACTAACATAACCTATACTTGTTTACAGAATGTTCCCGAGACTATGAGGAGGCTTTGTTAGTGACAGGTCAGGACTTGGGGCCACATCAACATTTCCGCTGTTCTGCAGATGGCAGTTACGATGAGTTGCAATGCATCGGGGAGAAATGTTTATGCGTGAATCCTTTCGATGGTAGCCCTACTTATCCTGACGATCCTATGGTCGACATCAACAGGATATCTGCTAAAACGTTGAATTGCTGTAAGTATAATACAGACAGGCAACAACACTTACAAAGAAGACTCACGTTGGCTCACCAACTGTGGAAATGGAGGGTCACCCCATAGTCGAATCACCTTCCGTCAAGCTTTTGGGGATCAACATCAACAATAACATGTCCTGGCACGACCTTGACCAGAGAGGACAAATCCATCGCTTCTGCTCCTAAAGAAAAAGCAGACATCTTGGGGAAACTATTCGCAGCCAATTCTACTGTAGACTTTCAAGGAAGTACTCCGACCACCACCATAAGCGTGAACTCGAGAATGGCAGAGGTCAAATTTCAACATCGAGATGTAAAAGCATCCTCCAAAAACTGAACACCAATAAAGCTACTGGTCCTGACCAAATTCCAGCCATTGTCCTTAAACGCTGTGCCGCTGAGCTTGCACCTACTCTTTGCAAGCTCTTCAAACTTTCGTATCAACGAGGCGTGTTTCCCGCTTCGTGGAAGAGTGGTTGCGTATAACCCATCCCTAAGAAAGGCAAAAAAACTGATCCCACCAATTATAGACCTGTGGCTCTTCTCAGCATCATGTCTAAGGTTATGGAGACTGTCATTAACACACAGCTCCTGAAATACCTGGACAACAATAACATCGTAAATGATCGCCAGTATGGCTTCCGTAAGCACAGGTCTACAGGTGACCTCCTTGCCTACGTCACTCACTTGTGGAACAGAGCAATAGACAATCATGGCGAATCCCGTGTTATTGCACTTGATATATCGAAAGCCTTCGACAGAGTATGGTATGACGGACTTCTGGTTAAGCTTGCTGCTTATGGACTACCACCTGGCCTGCGCCAGTGGTTGAATAGCTTTCTGAACGACCGATCTCTGTTTTTTGTAGTCGAGGGCTGCTCATCAGACGTATTTTCGATAAACGCCGGTGTTCCTCAGGGATCTGTCTTATCCCCTACACTGTTTCTGCTGTACATCAACGAGCTGCAGGAAATAACATCCAATCCAATCTACAGTTTCGCAGATGACAGTACATTAGTGTCTTGCATGGAACCAGGCAAGCCACTATCATCCCAGGAGACGGTACGTCGGCGACAGCAGCATGCCTCACAGATCAACGCAGATATCAAAATAATTGTCGAGTGGGGATTAGCAAATAAAGTACAGTTCAACGTACAAAAAACTCAGGCAACAACCCTTACAAAGAAGTCTCACGATGGCTTACCAACCGTGGAAATGGAGGGCCACCCCATAGTCGAATCACCTTCCGTCAAGCTTTTGGGAATCAACATCAACAATAACATGTCCTGGCACGACCACGTCGTCAGTATTGCTAAAACGGCATCCCAGAAGCTTGGAGTTTTGTTCCGCTGTAGGAAGTTGTATACACCAGAGCAACTGCTGCTGCTCTACAAGGCACAGATCCGACCATCGCTGGAGTATTGCTTCCATGTGTGGGGATGCGCTCCGAAGCACTCTCTGAGGCTTCTGGACACTATTCAGAAAAGAGCGATTAGACTAATCGATACGCCTAACCTCACAAAGGACCTCCACAGCCTGGAACATCGAAGGAGCGTGGCTGACCTATCCCTGTTTTACGGATTCTATCACGGAAGATGTTCGAGTGAGCTCTCCCAGATCATAACACCGAAGCCCGTCCGAATAAGGAACACTAGAGAGGTCCTGCGAGCTCATCCTTACTAGGTAGAGGTCCTTACTTCCCGAACCAGTCTCCTCCAACATTCCTTCTTTTGGAGAACTTTGACGCTGTGGAGTGAGCTACTGGGGAATTTGTTTCCCGACGGCTTCAACCTGCAGCGTTTCAAATCTAACGTGCACCGACACTTATCCTCTCGCAGCGCTTGTACAGCGTCATAGGCTTTCAGCCTTTGTGGGAGGCTGACCATAAAAAAAACTATAGTGAGGAACCCTAAAAAAATGTCTTGTGTACGTCAAGGTGACCTCAAATTCGACTAATTGTGGGAATATACGATAACAAAAAACCTCTTTTTCTTAGGATATTTAAAGTTCACACAATTATGCAAGAACCTATACTTTTAGACACTGCTATGAGACCTGGCTTGTATTATAGAAGCTGTGAAGACGAGTATTTTCAAGCTCTGAAAAACCTTAAGGAAATTGTCAAAGATGCAACTTTTGATGAGATTTTCAATTACGAACTACCAAAATGTGACATTGATGGAACATATAAAGCTGTTCAGGAGAATGCTACCCAGTAAGTGCTTCAAAGTTTCATCTTCCTTTGACTGATGATCAGTCATCAAAACCGTATCTGTTAAATATAAACAGTTTATTATCACTTCAGCTGTTACTACACAAACAAATAATAGGCAATTTTGTATCAACATGTTTATTATTTTGCTAGAATTTTATGTATAAATCGTAACTGGATTTTAAACTTTTTATAAATTTCAGCAAAATGTGTGTTGATAAGGATAAAAAGATCTTACTAGCAATTGACAAAAGTAACAGTCTAGCAGAAAAAATGGATTGTAGTAAGTATCCAATATCCTATATTGCTATAAAATATCTTTTATGTTTCCCATAGAGTTCCTCATAGCTATTTTGAACTATCACCGGCTCTGTGTAAGTTGGGTACATTTTTGCAGTTTAGTATAGCAGTTTAGAAACCAAATAGATTTTGATTAAGAAAGAGTAGAAAGACTGCAAATGAAAAATGATTTCAGAATGCTTGAGAGCAACCAGCATAATGTCTACCGTTGAAAAGCCGACGTGTGACAAAGAGACAGGAAATTATGAGACAATACAGTGCAGAAGGGGCATTTGCAGATGCGTTGACAGCGATGGGAATCAAGTGTGCAACAAGTCACCATGTGAAGTTGGGGTTCAAGAGAAGAATACATTAGTCTGTCTATAAATAAGTGGAATATGTATAATAAATAGCGTAATCTTAGGCTAGATGTACAGAAATGAATACCTACTCATACGAAAAGTAAAGGCAAAAACAAAATCAAGGATACTGAACAAAAACTCCCTACCCTACACTTGCCCTACACTCTACTCACTGTACATTTTGGGCGGTTAAATAAAACATTGTTTGCTTGTTTTACGCTTTTCGGTTTATTTAAATGGTGTAGCGTCTATAATATTATATTAACCGAAAAACATATGTTTTTCTACGGTAAACAATTAAACATGTTTCCAAAAGAAAGTTACCAAAACAAACCGCAGAAATTTGAGGGATCATTACCATACCAGTGAATCTATGACCAGTGACAACTCTGACAGTTGCCAGTGACGTGCCTTTGACAGTTCTGCCCACAAAGCACTGTTAAGGTGTGTATCGATTATGCACTCATGGAACATGTAATCAGAAAAGTAACTAGTACCTATTCCGACAAACTAGGTTCAATTTTATTGTCCCACCTCTATTATGAGCTGTGAGCTGTCTAAATTTTTGGTTTGACACATTGACACTAGTTATAAACAATGTAAACTTGTAAACAATAAAACTTCAAGAAATTTTAACAAATTCTGCATATTTACATCACTCCCGTTGATTAACCATGGCAATAAAAATTATAACAAGACTATTACAAGAAAATGGACTAAAGCTGGTTCTCTCTTTCACTGAAATATCTTCTCTGCAATTGGTTTTTTTTTTTGGAACCTTTGGGCCAATAACTAATACTATATTCAAAACTTTTGTAATAGCCACATTAATGTTGCAACTTTGAAGCTGCAAATATTGAAGATCAACTTCTTTCTTTGTAGATAAAAAACACCAAATAAACATACATCATTTATTACTCAATGTAAATATTTGACTGGAATAAATTAAAACATACAACCATATAAACCATTTATCCTTATAACTGAAAATATAGTGCTTCAATATTCGTATGTCATTTATCTACTTCTTATCGAACTTCAATATATTCTTGTGATCCTTGATTTCATCCAAATTGTCCAGATGGTCCCACCACAATCTCAACCTGTGTTTCAGTATGAGTTGAAACCATGGGGTTAGGGGACCACTAAGGGTTGGTACATACTCATCCAGCTCGTCCCTTGGCACAAAACTAATCTCTGAAATCTCATTGGGATTTGGCTTCACCTGAAAATAAGGTATGTCACAGAGAATTCAGATACCTAATAGCAATGCTAATAGTCATAAACTGATCTTTATCAATAATACACAACTTGGGGAAAAGGATACTAGGAATAAGGAACCAGGTGTTGATTTGACTTAGAAGCAACAGAACATGAATGCCAAAACCAAAAAAATCGAGCTAGAGCCGAAATTAAAGAGATACAGACAATAGAAGTTTCTTTTTATTACCTTCACATCAGCTTGTATAAAAAGTACGTAGGTAATCTCATGTTCACCCCATTTACCATTTCCGTCATCTTTATAATGCATTCTTGTTATATATTTGAAATCTTCAAGGGGTATTTTGTCCAATGGAATACCTTAAAACAAAAAAAAAAAGGTAGTAATGTTCAGAAATAATTAGTATTTCAGTAAAACTATTTTGGATACGAGTTTAATCAAAAATTAATAGTATAAAATTAAATTAATAGTTTTGAATATCCGTGTTGTTTAAAAAAAAATAAAAAGTTTCTGAACTCCATTTTTTTAGGTTCATCTAAAAATCTGGAAAATCTTTATTTGGCTTTCCATAGGGATAAAACTTTTATCGTAGATGATTTGAGGTCTCTTTTTACAAAATCGGTCGCAGTTTTGAATGTTGTGTCGTTTAAAAGAAATCAAAAATTCCAGAACTCCAGATTTTCAGGTACACCTAAAAATCTGGAAAATCTTTATTTGCATTTCTATAGGCATGAAACCTTGTGTCACAGATGATTCGAAAGTGCTTATTACAAATCCGGACGCAGTTTTGAATGTCATGTCGTTTAAAAGAAATCAAAATCTCAGAAATCCAGATTTTCAGGTTCACCTAAGAATCTGAAAAATCTTTATTTGATTTCCTATAGGGATGAAACCTTGTGTCATAGATGATTTGTGGGCGCTTATTACAAATCCGGTCGCAGTTTTGAGTATATGTGTCATTTAAAAAAAATCAAAAATTTCAGATCGCCAGATCATCAGATTCACCAAAAAATCAGGAATTTTTATTTGACGTTCTATCCAGATGAAACCTTTTGTCATAGATGACTTGGGGGCGCTTATCATAAATCCAGTCGCAGTTTTGAGTTTCTGACTTGCTTAAAAAAGGAAACAAAATCTTTAAAACTCAGGATTTTCAGATTCATCTAAAAATCTGGGAAACCTTCATTTGGTTTTCTATAAAGATGAAACCTTGTATCCCAAATGATTTGAGGGCGCTTATTACAAGACCGTTCGCGTTTTGAGTGTCAATGTCGTTTAAAAGAAATAAAAAAATTTCAAGAACTCCAGCTTTTCAGGTTCAACTAAAAATCTGGAAAATCTTTATTTGGCTTTCTGTCCCGATGAGACCTTGTGTTATAGATGATGTGAGGGCGCTTATTACAAATCCGGTCGCAGCTTTGAGTACCTGCGTCGTTCTAAAATAATAAAAAATTTCACCTAAAAATCTGGAAAATCTTTATTTGACTTTCTATCCAGATGAAACCTTGTATCATAGATGATTTGAGGGTGCTTATTAAATCCGGACCCAGTTTTAAGTTCCAGTCTCATTTAAAAAGATTGAAGCTCTGGAGACTTTAAGTTTTGAGGTAATAAGTTATACAATCGTTTTAGGGCAGAATATCTAAGTACTGTAGTTTTTACCTAGTTCATGATTCAACCTTCTTCTAGCTGCCCTTTTTATACCTATTGCATTCTGTTCTTCATCTTCACCAGGAAAATCTGCTACAGGATGGCTACAGCAAGAGTTTGTATAATGATTTGGATACGTTATCTGAAATAGTTATTTTACACATTTATAATGTTGCATCACCAAATGCCAAAAAACAATTTCAAAATATTCGCAATTGCTGTGCTTAACACAATCACAAAAAAGAAGCAACAAGATACAGTACATTATACTCATAACATGCTGCTGTATGGTCATATAAATAATGTGTGAGGTACCATTGACACCGTGGTTTTCCAATCTGATGCTAGAAATTAATTGCAGCTAGCATAAGATAGCATATCACCACAGATACAAAAAAACAAATATAATTTTAAAGTAGATGTAGTAATGTTCGTATTGTATCTACCGTCAGATTCACTGCTATAAGCACTTGTGAGTTATGTGTTATGTTTCTTTGTTAAATAGAGGTTTGACATACCTTATTGTTTTTAAGCAGGCTCATAAAAAGGCTATTACTAGAATACCTTTCTTTATTATTTACCTCCACCATTTCCCTAGGTGGTGATATACTAACTAATTAGATACTATGTATAGATAGATAACTATACGTTTGTGTCTGAATAGGAATGTTATTCTTCTTAACAAATAGTAAGAAAAACAATATTTGGGGCCTAAGTCCTGGGATCTTAGCAGATCACCCTTCTTTCGATACAGAGTACACAAGCAAGAGGGAGATATAGAACTATCTTCTAGAAACGATACTAGTAATATTACATACTTGCAAAATAGCTAATCTTACCTTGGTAGCAGATCTCTTTTGAAGCAAAAGGTCCCCTTTCTTATTAAACAGAAACGCACTGAATGCCCTATGCAGTGGAATTTCACCTTCTGCTTTCACTCTGTGGCATTCCTTCTTTGAAGCCTGTCCTATTATTTTATCATTTTCATCTACCAGGTAACATAATTCTTGCATCGAGGTCTCTTGGACAGGGTCTACGCTGGATGTTTTCTCTTTGGACATTGCTAGAGAACTTGCAAAACCTCTGCCTGTACATCTTTTTAATATAGTTCTTACGGAAAGGGTTAACATGCTAGAACCAAAAGTAGTGATGGTAAATATTGGAATACCCAAATTTGGTGATATATGGAATAATCGGATGTTCGCAGAGAATACCGAACCAAAGAGTAGGTAACTTACCTACTCTTTGACCGAACTTTGGAGATCGAATACCTTGTTTGTTTTTATAAAGAATATTTGCATTTGGGAATTAGGAATCCATTGATTCACCGAAATATTATAATTATTATTCGGAATACCCGTGTTCGAGTATCTGGATCAAAGTATGTACATCACTATCCAAAAGCAATTAGCATTCCATTTGAATCAAAATAAGATGTAAAATTAGAAAGTATTAGCATCAAAAAGGAAAATGCAAACAACGCCTCACCTTCCACCTTCTACTTTTCAAATGGTTAACTGTTATAGCTCATTAAAAGTTAAGTCTCACGTAATTTACATGTTTTCACAACAAAACAAAGTTACCAAAACAAACCACAAATATTTGAGGGATCACTACTGACAGTGACAATGACATATGTCATTTTTTGACACTTGGCTGAGTGGTCCGTTAAGGTGTGTATCGATTATGCAAGGACAACGTGGTACTAGTACATATTCGGACGAACTAGGTCCAACTCCATTGCACCATCTCTTGTGAGCTGTCTTCTGTCTTGTCATTTTGTGCTTTTGACAGCAAATATAAACAATCCAACTTGATAAATTTTGGATTTTTATACCATTTCATCCGCTAACAATAATTGCAATAAAAATCATGTCTGATGAAGAAAAAGACAAGGAAATAAACATGAGTGATGAACATGATTCAGATTCGGACTCTAGCAGCGATGATGAGGATAAGGTATATTTTTATTCTAGTAATTACTAACTTTTTGTTACTAAAAAACTAGCTATTAGCTAAATAGTATTAGTCCCCAAATATAATCACTATTTTTGTTACATTATGGTAATTTCTAAAACCTATGTTGTGGCTATCACTGTGTTTCTGACCCATATAAGTAGGCTTTGCATATTGGTATATAAAAGGGGTATCTCAAAGCTTAACAAACTAAACTCTTTACAGGAGGTGATGGCAAAAATAGAGGATCTAGAAAAGCAGATATCTGGCAACAAATATCTGTATGATGCCCATTTAGAGTTAGTTGAACTGTACAGAAAACTAGGCGACCTTAACTCCTTAAGAGAATCTTATGAAAGATTTCATGAGTGTTTTCCACTAACGCCTAAGATATGGCTGAGTTGGATAAAAGATGAAATCAAAATAGCTAGTAGCGACAAAGAGAAAAAGCGTGTATTTCAGCTTTTTGACAAAGCCGTTGAAGATTATTTGTGTGAGTATATTAAAAAACATTTAAAATCATAGAATAGAAATCTTTAATCAGCATTAAATTGGTAGCTAATATGTGGTATAATATTTTAAAGATGACCAGAAGCATCATGTTTTTAAGCCAGCTTTCAATTTCAGCTGTGGAATTGTGGATGGAGTATGCACAATACTCCATAGGTGTTAGCGATCTGCAAACAACACGATCTATCATTGAACGTGGCTTGACCTGTGCAGGACTGCATGCCAGTGAGGGACACTTGTTATGGGATACATTAAGGGAACTGGAGAACGCTCATCTATCGTTACAGGAAAAAGGTTTGTATACCATCTTCTAGCATCAACACTATACTCTGTTACCTGGCACTTTACACTGACTTAACGTCTATTTGATAAGTATCAGCTGACGAAGAAGTGCATCTCTGATTCAATTTTTTAGTAGTGGTCTTAATTGGCAATCCTGCAAGTCAGGACAGTCTTGGTAATATTTTTACTGAATATGTCATTGCCAAAAAATAATTACTATTTCTGTGAACAAGAAATTGACCCAATGTCTAAACCAATACAGCAGAAACGCCTGACTGAAACCAAAACATTTTTTCATTTATTTATTGTTAAGTGTCAATTACTCGTGACATGAGTAGCAGTACAAGCATCCAGTGCAGCCCTGTATGTATGCTGTCAAAGCATGTTTTATGATTCATTTTGGGGGATTTTTAGTTATGACTAGCCGAACATCAGTTCGCTGTTGACACAGCTGACAGCCTAAAGTATCGGGTAACAGGGTATTCACACTATAAACAGTAATAGGCCAAGTATAGAACCTTGTGGAACTCCTCGACTTAAAGAACATATATCAGACTTATTTATTGTAGCATGGCTTAGGCTTAGCTTAACTTATTAACTGCTACATATTATCATATATTTCATGTAATGCTTCTTTTTGAAGACTCAGAAGAATGGGCTGCTCAGGTAAAACGTCTGGGTGATATTTTCAAGAGGCAGTTATCAGTCCCATTGATGAATATGGAAAACACATATGAAGAATGGCTGCAATGGCACAGTAGTTTGCCACAGGGTTTATATGACCCTAAGCCTGTTGAATGGGGGTACAAGAAGGCACGCAAAACTTTGGATGACTACAAACCATTTGAAGAGAGACTTTTGATCGCAGAAAACG
Organism: Callosobruchus maculatus; assembly: GCA_951848785.1. NCBI lineage: Eukaryota > Metazoa > Arthropoda > Insecta > Coleoptera > Chrysomelidae > Callosobruchus > Callosobruchus maculatus. The sequence continues at coordinate 1,397,183 of CATOUR010000004.1, read as the reverse complement.
AGGAGCTTGATCACATTTATAGGGAATATATCAAGGTCAGTCAGATTAGTAATAAACTAAAACATTGCACTGTTTTACTTCCCACACCGATAGGTGAGGGGAGTATTATGATCGCGAAGATTTTCGATTTTGAGATAATACGTTTTTTGGGCGTTTTATGATGTGTACATAACGAAAATCCACGTCACTCATTTCCGTCGGTCTGTCTGTCGGTCTGTCTGTCTGTCTGTCGCGTTTTTCTACCCTCGTAATCTCAGTAACCGCTGCATGGATTGTGATGAAATTTGGGCAGCGGTATGCTGTGGGGTCGTAGTAGGTAATGTTCGTATAATTTTGAAAATCGGTGCATAGGCGGCGGAGTAATTAGCAAAAAACAAAAAAAATTAAATATTGCTGAAACTTCGTTTTTAGGCATTTTAGGGGTCCCTGATCATTTTCTACTTTTTTTTTGGTGGGGGTGAAATTGGGGTGGTTGGGGGTTGGGGGGTTGTAAAATTGAAAAATTTGTTGTATTCATAATAGACTACCCACTGACCTATGAAGGAAGACCTAGCGACATAAATAACTTTTTTAGGTCTATCCGAACATTGCCTTATGCCTATTACAGAAACTAAAGGACTCACGATGTATGTACAGGCTGTCCATTTAGTGTGTAATTCTTCGATATCTCGCAAGGTATAGCTGATAGAAGAAAATCTCAAATACAAAAGTTATTTGGTTACTTGAGATGCATATCCTAAAAATATTTTGAAATATACAGGGTGTTGCGGGAAAGTAGGATAGAGATCAACTTGATTTTTTTATATGGAACTATAACTTTCTCTCAAGTTCTTCTAGTGTCCATCATTGATCTCTATTAAATCCTAAAATATTTTTGGAATCGGTTGCGACGTTGCCAAGTAATAATTTATTTTCTATTCATTTCCGCATTTGCAAGGTCGCAAGTAATACGTTCAAATTGATATATTCCTTTAACTTTTCTCAATAATATTACACAGCGAGTTACTTGAATATTAAGCGGATATTATTCTGGATGCTACCAGCAATTTGTATCTACAGGGTGTTTTTGGCAGAATTTTAAACCCGGCAACTTAAAGGTCGTTTTACTTTGGTTTTTTAAATGTAACACCCTGTCTTTTTTATTTTAAATCGAAATATCTACAAATACTCTATCTCGCCTTGTAATATTTTTTTTTCGCGTTTTCGACGTTGCCAAGTTATAAATTATTTTCCCAAATTTTTAAACAAGTATCCCCGATTTTAATTTATTTTAAATAGAATCCTCTACTTATTTTTATTGCAATGAATTGCGCATGTCGAATTTAGTAAGATCTCACAATTTCAAAATTTTTTTTTTATTAATTAATGAGATACGGCAACACCGCTTTTTCAGTAAACGGTACCGGAACGCTTAAATTTTTCCAAAACTGCCACAGCTGAAGAGGTGAAATTCAATACAAAAGTTTGTATTATTGATAATAGGCTGTTCATTGACCTGTGCAGGAAAGACCTAGCGGCATATGACAATAATTTGGGGGGGGGGGGGGGGGGGTACTGGCGATGATTTTGTTGCAAGGGGATCTCAGACTAAATCTTTATGCTATGGGAAAATAATAAACTGGTATCACCGTAATGTGTGGGAAATACTGAGTCAATCAACTTGACTCCATTTTTTTCATTTTGCTGTTTTTTGTATAGACAGTGAAAGATCCTTCGACAGTGATATGCCTGTATGAGCGCGCAGTGTTGCCGTTGTGCCTGTCTCCACACGTGTGGGCGGAGTACTGTGCTTACGTCATGAAACTGGGTGAGACAGCCCTCAAAGTGACTGAAAGGGCGTTGAGAAATTGCCCTTGGAGTGAAGACCTGTGGATTTGGAAGCTGCGTGTGCTCGAGTGGTTGCAAAAGGACGGCAAGGAGGTAAGTTCAGGGCTCATCATCATCATCATAGTCAGAATGTCTTAACACGTTGTTGGACATAACGGCTATAGCCGTCTGCGGGGAGTGATCGTGATACGCCACGACGGCTATATCAGTCAAAAAGTTATCTGCTTGTTACGGCAGAACGGCGACGACCGTCAGAATGTCGGTATACTTGCCTTGTTAGGCAATGTTAGTGCCGTAACGTGAAGCTCGTCATTTCTGGAATTGCCAAATTCTAACCCACTATACGCTATCCCAACTATTCATGTTTAAGGTGCATGGGTAAAACGGCACGACGGCTATAACCGTCCATAACCTCCAATGTGATGCATTGACCACGTGTATAGCTGCCATATTGCAAGTGTGTTTTTGTTTGATTTTCATGTTTTCAGTACTGATGGGAGGTAGGTAACCAGATATTTTCATCCTAAACAGATATTCGTCGTCCACCTATTATACATATAGAATATATTGTTTCGTATCAATACAAAACTCGAAGCTACCAGAGGGTTATATAATAAAATCATATTTTCTTAGATGCAAACAATGTTTCAAGTCTATAAAATGCAAAGAAACTAGCTATAGATGCAAGGGTTGTGAAAATAAACCTGCTTTGTGTCCAGACTGCTTTGAAGAGTGGCGTCAAACATAGATTTGTGCCTAAATTCTGTTTTGTTCGGGGATACCTCTGTTTGCTAACAAATTTGATTTTTTGTTTTTATACCGTCTACATTCTGAGAGATGCGTTTTTGTTTATAAATTTGATACAATAAAATGTTGTTTTTTTTTTTAGCTTTTGTCTCGAAAATTGTCCTTTTCTTCCCACAAAATGTGTTTTACGATTACACTGATCCGACGGCTATAGCCGTGGTTGCCATTCTAGAACATAAAGTCTACTGTGATATGACACGACGGATATAGCCGTCTTTTTAATTGTCACCAAAAACCTCAAAAATGAAAAAAAGAGTCAAAAATGAACACCCCTAAAATATTTTGATAACGCAAATCATATTACAAACGCAAAAAATGGGAATGTTTTGAGGTGCCATATTACGAAGCCTCCCGGCCAGCAGTGTGTCCAACAATGTGTTAACAGACATGTTGTAAACTCGTAAAATGTATTAAGTCGGAGCTAGAGTATTGCCGACACGAATATTATCAATAGTTTCGAGAACTGTAGCTCGCCATCGTTCGCGATTTACTGTCAGTTCAGTGGCGCCCTTGATACTCATATCCAGCAACTGTTTCGTCGTATCCACCTAGTGTGTAGGGGAACGGCCACGGCGGCGCCCACTCGGAGCATGACCCTGAACTACAAGTTTCTCCATATTATCGCTTCTCTGTATATGTGCGAAGAATGTAAGCATTCTCGTCGACACAAGGGAGGATAGTCTCTTTGGATTACCGAGCTCATCCAGTATGGAAACGTTAGTTCGATGGGCGGTATAAGGAAGTCTCAGCATTCTCCTCCACGTCCACATTTCAAAAGCATCTGTGCGAGCTCGATCTGCCTTTTTAACAGTCCAAGTTTCCGAGGCATACAAAAATATGGAGAACACAAGCGACTGAACCAGCGTCATTTTGGTAGCTTTAGTGATGTTATGGTCACGCCATATTTTAGTAAGCTTCGTCATGGCCACACGTGCCTGTTGAATGCGCCGTCGAATCTCATTTTCACAGCTACCCGAATTGTCGGTCAAAGAACCGAGGTACATAACACTTTTAGCTACTTCACAACGGCCTACTGACTTTATTGCTTGATGATTATCGTAGTTCAAGGCTAGGGCACAGAATTATAAAATTCTACCTTTGAAAGAAGCTATAGCACAGATCTTGTTATACCCTGCGATATCCTCGAATGTGTTTTCTTCTTTTAGGTGCTTAGTTGCTTCGAGCAAGGACTTCAAAGCCTGTCACCGAGTCCTTGCCTCGATTTGTGGCTATCTTACCTGGAATACTCACGTAGGACCGAGAAGGACAACGCCAAGTTAGAGAAGCTCTTCTCAGATGCTGATAATAGGCTATGGGAACATGACGGACAACACAAGATAGCCAGGTTTCACGCTAGACTTTCGGCCAAAAACGGAAATATGCCTGCTGCCAGAAAGATCTGGGGCGGTATTTTAGGCGATGCTGCTAATAAAGGTGAGGTTTTCTTATTATTTGCTTTACTTACAGTAAGTACCTTCTCGGTCGATAACTCCACTACCATAGAAGATAGCGAAAAAAGTTGTATATAATAGTTGTAGCCACGGATATGGTCCTTGCTCAGAAAATATTTAGATTTATACGGGGTATTTCAAAAGTTATGACCGTTTTTATATTTCCAAATCGCTGTCAAACGAACGTACTTTTATATCAAAAAGTAATGAATTAGAAATTATTTTTTTACATGGAAAGATTAAAAATATTCTCTAGTTTTGAAATGGGCTACAAAATAAGCCCGCGACGCATATTGGTATACAGGGTGATGTAGAATGCAAAATCCAGATTTTCTCTTTTTTTTTTTTAATGTAAACCCTAATATTTTATTATACCAAAGAATTGCTTTTAATATGCTCTTTCATCTTTGTATAGCACTTGTTGTACCTGCGTCCATCAGTTTCCGAGATATTACGATTTTTCGGTAAATTTAAAATATAGCTTCTATTTGTGTAGGTACTGAAATTTATTTATTTGAAGAAGTACTATCGAATTTGTTTTTTATTTAACGAACAACTAAATTATAAGATCATCATAGTATTTGAGGAAACAATTTTGTAAGCGTGATGCATAATTATCAGGCAGATTTATCAGGTAGGCTTTGAAAAATTGACAGTTTTCATACCCTGCACAATAATTCCGTACTGTGTGAAAAACCAGCTTTAAAAATTAATTTTTCCATTGAGGGTATTTAGGAGATTCTTTGCGAAATTGCCTACTTGCCTCTAGAATATATCAACTATGTCCAGCAATATCCAGAACGGAGGCACTCTAAAATTAATGCGTTTGAAAGATTGAAGAATCGTTCTATTTGGACTGTGTCGTTTAATATTTCATAGCCTGATAGATCTGCTTAATAATTATGCATGACGCCTATAAAATTGTTTCCTCAGCGCACTTGACCTATATTATCTCGTTAATTCAGTGTTTTGACTCGATCAAGTACTATTATGGCCTTATATTTTACTTGTTTGTTAAGCAAAAATAAAGTTTGATAGTATTTTCTCAAAATAAATAAATTTTAGTAAACAAATAGAAGGTATATTTAAAATGTGTAGAAAAATCGAAATATCTCGGAAACTAATGAATGCAGCCATAACAAGTGCTGTACAAGATGAAAGAGCATATTAAAAGCAAATCTTTGGTATAATAAAATATTGGGGGTTGCATTTAAAAAAAAGAGAGAAAATCTAGATTTTGCATTCTACATCACCCTGTATACGAATATGCGTCGCGGGCTTTTTTATAGCCGATTTTAAAACTAGAGGATATCTTTTATCCATCCGTGTTAAAAAAATGATTTTTAATTCATTTAAGAGCGATTTGGATATAAAAAATGGAGTCAAGTTGATTGACTCAGTACTTCCCACACATTACTGTGATATCAATTTATTATTTTCCCATAGCATGAAGCTTTAGTCTGAGATCCCCTTGCAACCAAATCATCGGCAGCCTTCCCTCCCCTAAAATTGTCTTATGCCGCTAAGTATTTCCTTCAGAGGTCAATGGACAGCCTAAAACATCTAAAAACGAAGTTTGAGTTGTTTTCATACTTTTAGTTTTTTGATTATTGCTATATACGCTGTCACTGACACGATATTTAACAAACATACGCGTTTTCCATCCTCACCACGGTAATAATACTGTGTCAAAATTTAATTAGAATCAATGTAATAGTGTCCACGTTACAAAATACAAAAAGATCTAAAGCAATAAATACTCGTATGTATGTATACAGAAAATTCTAAGTCCCTTAGTTTCCGTAATACGCTAGGCAATGTTCGGATGGACCTAAAAAGTTGATTTATGTCGCTAGGTCTTCCTTCACAGCCCCTACCCTACACCCTATTATGAATACAAGAAATTTCTCAGTTTTTCAACCCCCCACCCCCTAACCACCCCAATTTCACCCCACCCAAAAAAAACGCAGAAAATGATCAGGAACCTCTAAAACGCTTAAAAACGAAGTTTGAGCTGTTTTTATATTTTTACTTTTTTTTATTATTTCTGCGCCGCCACTGGCACGATTTATAAAAACCATACGCGTTTTCCATCCTCGCCACGGTAGTAATACTGTGTCAAAATTTCATTAACATCAATTCAACAGTTTCCTTGTAACACAATATAGAAGGATCTAAAGCAATAATAATAATAATAATAATAATAATAAGCGGACTTTATTCACATAAAAATATAAAATCTGTACAACAATTTGTAGACTAATGGCGAAGTCTAGCTGAAGCTACTCTACTTAACCATTAGTGGGCAGAGCCCAAAAAATAGATCAAATCATAAAATAATTCAATAGAGAACATGAGTATTCATATCACTTAGAAACAAAAAATATATATATGTGCAAATTAGGACTAACAGATTATATTTACAGAAATATACAATATTTAGCTAGCAGGAATTCACACACTAATTTAAAAAGGAAAAACAGAAATTGAAAACAAACAGCCAATCTTAGTCAATGTATCAGAGGAAGGAGATCCTGTTCAGACGGGTTTAGGTGTGTATTTACTGACGAAGGAAAAAATAAGATCTCACTTTGTATTTGAATTTGTTGATGTTGATTATTTTGAATAACTCTTGCAATGCGTTGTGTAACTGTACAGCATTATAGACAAAACCTCTCTGATACATGGCTGTTTTGTGTCGGGGCATGGTTAGAAGCGATTTCGACCTTACATCCCGAGAATGTACTTGTTGCCGGGGAACAAATTTATTCACTATGGAGGGCGGATTAGGGGACACTAATAATTTTTTAGTGAAGGTAGCTAAATGTAAATGTCTGCGATTTTCCATGTTTAACCAGCCGCATTCCTTAATTTTATGAGATATATGTTCAAATTTCCTGATTCCGAATATAAGCCTACAACAGCTGTTCTGTACTTTTTGTATACGCGATTTATTAAGCTGTGTAAGACAAGGCCCATAGATAAAATCACAGTATGTGAAGTGGCTTAAGACTAAAGTTTCACAAAGCAACTTCTTCATGTTGTGGTTTAAAAAATGCCTATTACTATAAATTAGCTTCAATGCAGCAAACGCTTTGCTTATTAGGTTCTGAATATGTTGGGAAAAGCGTAAGTCACAGTCCAAATTTAAACCAAGATTTTCAACAGACTCACTGAATTCTAAAAGTATATCACCAATTTTGAGGGAAATGTTGTTTTTTAAGAAATTTCTTGATATGCTGTTACCAAATAGAATAACCTTAGACTTATCAGAATTTAACTTGAGATTATGCTCATTTGACAGTGTCTTAATAGTCGTCAACTGGGAATTTATTATAGCTTCAGCTGTTTTAAAATCATTCATACGGAAATTGAAGTATAATTGCGTGTCGTCAGCATAAGCCTGTATCCTACATTGACTAATGCCCTTCAGAATATCAGTTGTATAAATTATGAACAACAAAGGTCCTAAAATAGAACCTTGAGGAACTCCGGATAAGATGTCCAAGGAGGAAGAGTATACACCATTAACACGAATTGTCTGTTTCCTGTTTAACAGATAGTTCCAAATTAGGAAAACAGATTTATCATCAAATCCATAATACTTCAATTTCGTGCAGAGCAGTTCGTGATTTATCGTATCAAAAGCCTTCGAGAAGTCTAAGAGAACTAAGATACTAGCTAGGCCTTCATCATATGCTGTAACTATATCATTTATCACGGTTGCAAGAACAGTCTGAGTACTTCTACCAGGGAGAAATCCACACTGCGAATCAGACAAAATGTTATTGCTAATAAAATAGTCATACACTTGAGAATACATGAATTTTTCAAATACTTTTGATAAAGCTGGTAGAATGCTTATTATTCTTAAATCTGAGTAATTTTCAGGACTCTTTTTTTTAGGTAAAGGGATTCCAATAGCTGATTTCCATAAAGATGGGAAGTAAGAATTCTCTATGCAACAGTTGATAATGTGAGCAACATATTTATCTATGTAAGGGCTACACTGCTTAAGCATTGAAATATTTATATTGTCACAGCCAAAACAGTTAGTCTTAATGCGATTCAAAATTGCATTCACCTCTTCAACAGTTATAAGCCTGAATGAAAAATGTATCTCTTCTCTGAAAAGATGTTTACTATAGTAGTCTATTTTTGAGGCCGAGTTGTTGTTGACATTTTGAAGGAAGCCGGCAAAATAACCATTAATTGAATCAGGATTGCACAGCTTTTGAGGTAAAGATGAAGAATTACGAGTTGGACAAACACTCAGATCGCTTAAAGCTTTCCAAGTGTTCCTTATATTATTTTGACGCGACGTATATTCAAGGTATCCTCTCTTTTCACTGCGAGTTACAGCAAGTGTGTGATTTCTCAATTCTTTATAGCTGATAAAGTCAGTTTCGTTACGAGTCCTCTTAAACTTCTGGAGTGCCCTATCACGCTGTTTTTGCAAAAGTCTTAAATTCTCAGTTAACCAGGGAGCAGGTTTCTTTGTGACACGTCTAATAACTGATGGCGCATGAATGTCAAATGCACTCAAGATGTATTCATTGAACAAGCTAAGTTTAAGGTCTATATTCGGTTGTTGTACAATATTATTCCAAGAGAATTTGGTTAAGTCATTGAGGAAATCATTAGAGTTAAAGTATTTGTAACACCTATATTCAACAGTTTTTTGAAGGTTTGCATTTGCATCAGGTAGATCTAAATGTAAAAAAGTTAGTTCATGGTCTGAAACAGTATGCATAGAAAGAGTACCTACTTCTTTAACCAAATCAGAATCAGAAATAAAGATAGGGTCAAGTAGAGTGCTGGATGTGCTGGTGATTCTAGTAGCTACATTTATTACTTGCGAAAAGCCGAAACTCTGGAAACATTCTAATAACGGATTGTTTAGATTAAACAGATTGACATTGAAGTCACCCAAAATAGAAACTACTTCGGATGTATGTGATATATGTGACAAGATATTGTCTATGTCGTTTATGGCATCTTGAAGTGGAGAATTAGGAGGGCGATAAACTACACCCACCAAACAGGAGACACGGCGGTGTTTTATTTTTATGAATAAGTATTCTATATTGCTGCTTACATTTACGTCGAGTTTAACCAAATTACATATTAAAGACATCTTTACGAAAGCGGCAACGCCCCCTCCCCTACCTACTCTGTCATGACGATATATAACGTAATTAGGAATTTGTATGAACTGAGAATCGAAATCTGCTTCTAACCATGTCTCCGAGACTAAAACAATATCAAAATCATTATTTAATACAGTTTCTCTAAATACATCATAACCGGTAAACACCGAACGAATGTTAAAATGGGATATTTTCATTTTTCCAAAACAGAATTCAAAAAAACCAGCTCTCGACTAACCTAAGTTAAATAATAGTAATACAGGAAAATTAGATGTTTTCTCAACGTTTGCACGATAATAATAATGTGTATGAAGCCTGCAGCTATTAGCAAAAAAAAAATCGACCAGATTATAGGTAAATTAAAGACAACTGTAGTATATAACAGTAACAAATCAATGCAACAGAGCTCATTGTCTAGGTATATAAGTGAAGTAAATCATAGGTTGTATATCAAACTTAATTACTATAATAATGGCATAGTTAACAGAACTGATAAAAAATACATTATATGAATAGGAAAAAAAAACAAGACAGAGAAGGATACTACAACTTTGCTAGGTCTTCTTTGGAGTTGATGCGGATCTTCTTATTATTATGAAGAACGAAAATGTTTCCATTGAAGGACCAGACCTGCCTAAGTGAGGTTTTCTCAATAGCAGCATCCATCAGTTTCAATCTATACTCCGACAGATCTTCTTTAATGACAACGCCACTGCCCTTCAGCATTTTTTTCTTCGAATAAATATTTCGTCTCAACTCCATACTATCAAGTTTTAACAGCACGCCTCTGGGTCTATTACCCCGTTTTTCACCAACTCTAACACAAGTAATGATGTCGCCATCTTTAGTTTTTATGCCCAATTTCGAGTTGATGAGTTGAGTAATCTCGGTGGAAAGATTTTCTCCTTCACTCTCTTTAAGGTTGAATATTCTAAGTCTATTGGATCTTCCTTTTTGATCAAGGTCATCAAATTTTCTTAGAAGAAATTCGTTTTCACTCTTAAGTATAGCAGCCTCTTCCTTGAGGTCTGCAATGACTGTACTATTTTCCTTTATCATCTTTTCTAGTTTTTGTTCAATATGGGTAATCCTTTGTTCCAATGTTTTTACTATGCTGTCGGTTACTTTTTCTACCAACTGCTTAACATATTCCTCGTTTAAAATGGAATTAATGCTGTGACTTACGGTACCTTTTATTTCGTCCCTAATCTCCCTAGTTAGCACCATTTTTGTATTTTCACAGCACTAATCGATTAATTATAACAGTTGAAAGACACAGTAGAAATTACAGATTTATAGCTCGATTTTTAACCACTTATTATTGATGTTAAATGAGAGCTCGTCGCGACCACGTCTTACTCTTTGCACATATCAATATATACTCTCGTATGTTTACACCAGAAAAAATTCTAAGTCCTTTGGTTTCTGTAATAGGCAAGGCAATGTTCGGATGGACCTAAAAAAGTTATTTATGTTGCTAGGTCTTCCTTCATGGGTCAGTGGGCAGTCTATTATGAAAGCAACAAATTTTTCAATTTTACAACCCCCCACCCCCCAACCTCCCAATTTCACCCCCACCAAAAAAAAAGTAAAAAATGATCAGGAACCTCTAAAACGCCTAAAAACGAAGTTTGAGGAATATTTAATTTTTTTTGTTTTTTGCTAATTACTCCGCCGCCCCTGCACCGATTTTCAAAATTATAAGAACATTACCTACTACGACCCCCCAGCATATCGCTGCCCAAATTTCATCACAATCCATGCAGCGGTTACTGAGATTACGAGGACACAAAAACGCGTACAGACAGACCGACAGACAGACAGACAGACCGACAGACAGACAGACCGACGGAAATGAGTGACGTGGATTTTCGTTATGTAGACATCATGAAACGCCCAAAAAGTGTATTATCTCAAAATCGAAAATTTTCGCGATCACAATACTCCCCTCACCTATCGGTGTGGGAAGTAAAATGGTCATAACTTTTGAAATACCCTGTATAATGTAACAATACCCTATATTGGAAGAACGGAAATCGTTAGTAAAATTTGAATAAGGAATAATGTTTAGGGTGTCTCATTTAAAAAAATGCATGTTTGCATCACCACGTAGTTATGGATCACCCCGTATAAATCTAAATATTTTCTGAGCAAGGAGCATATCCGTGGCTACAACTTTTACATACAACTTTTTTCGCCATCTTCTACAGTAGTGGAGTTATCGACCGAGCCGGTACTAAAAACTCACCCTATATAAATTTTGTAATGGAATACACCATGTCCCAGGATGAATCCTGAAAGCTTTAAGGGATGATTTCTGGCACCGACTTATAATATAATATGATTAAATTATATGTTTATTCTTAATAGGAAAAAAGTTGAAATTCCCTTAAACAGATCGCGAATTGGTTAATGTGTGGGCCTCTTTATCATCTGCGTACCGTACAACGTACAACATATAATATTTGCTGTAAACATTCAAAATACCCGTTAGCGTAATCCGACCTCCTCCGTTTTTGCAAGGAATTCCCGAAAGTGAATGTGGACCACACATTTTTCAGTTATCTTTACAACAAAACTTCAAACGTTGATTTCTCTGAAACAAATGCGAATAGGGTACTTGCAGAAAAAAATATTATGTCGTTTACGCGTTTCTTAGAGCCTAGTAAACATGACAAAATCACTTGTTTGGTTTTTTGGAATCGGCTGTGAGAGATATTCCAAAAAATTTTTCAATTAACCTCTGACGTCAGTGATATCCTATGGTGATGGGATGTAAAGTATTGATATTCGATATCGATAGCCAGTGCTAACCTAACATTTTGACATTGATCATTATAACCACAAAACACAGTCACACACTAAAGTACAAAAGTCAAAAGAATAAAAGTTAGGCTAGATTACTAATTCACTTTGTAGGGATGGGCTTGAATTAGATTCTATCTTTGGATTAATTAATAATGGGATGCGCCGAAATAAAATGATGGCTTCGATTAGTTGCAAATCTCGGTCACAAACAGGATGAACTATGATACCTATCAGATATAAAAATTTATTGCAACGAAAATGCTAGTGGGTTAATTGCCTGTTTCAAATATGTTTAAGTATCAATAAATTGAGTCGCATTGTTAAAGAATTCAGATCATCTCTAGTTTGCAGTTGAATCTCACTGACCTGCGCTGTAGCAGTATCGATTTTCGATATCGATAAGATATCCGTGACGTCAGCCCTTGTTTTAAGTCACGTGGAAAAATTTGAATATGTCCTTATTTTATTTTGCAAATATCTTTCTTTGGCCGTCATTAAAATCATGTTTTTTGTTTCCTACTGCTTCTTGATATGGTTTTCTTTACGCTATGTATACTCCCGAGATGATTTCACGACCTCTGCAAGTACCCTATTTCAGAATAATTCCTTTTGATATCTGCTTCACGTTCCAAAACTTAAGTGCGATTTCTCTTTCCGAGATTCATCCCGGGACACGGTGTATATCATGCCTGGATTAACCGTGGGGCTAAAGGGGCTGGAGCCCTGGGCCCCGCGGTTCAGAGGGGCCCGGGGCAGAGCAAATATTATGTCAATAGATGAACAATAAAATCAGTAGATCTACTACTAAAAAGTTAATTTCGAGGTTTCAATCCAAACGGTGTTTTTCATATTCCCTACCTATAAGCAAACCAGCAGGCCAAGAAATATAAACAAAAACATGTTCAGATAGAAGCAAATAACTTAGCAGAAAGATACAGATAAACTAAAGTAAAGGGGCAAGGTTATAAACATTCCCTACAACCAATGAACTCTAACTAAAAACAACGCCGGTAAGATGTCTAAGGTCAAAGAGAAGCTGAAATACGTCAGAAATGAATAATTTTTACAGCTTACTAGCACTGCAATATAGATTAAAAATTTCCAATACCAATAAACTTTCAGCGATAGTTACTAGCATTCTAATATCTTCAGCACGAAATTTCACTTTTAATGATATAAAACAATAGTCATTTCAGTCAAAATCAAAATTAACGATACCTCTGACTGTCCCACTGTAGCCTTTCTAATTTTTCAGAATCTATTAGCAAGATCGCAAAAAAAGAATACTGAGCAATCAGATTTTAATTTTTTGCCAGGCAAATTATGTTTTATAATCTGATTTAATTAGATGTGTTACCTCCGTTATTTCCGATTAGACTTGATTTGTTGTAAGTCATTTTTTTTATTTTAACTGTTTACTCTAGTTCGTCTGTATCTTTCTGCTAAGTTAGTTGTTTTCTTCCACCTAAATATAATGTGTTGTTTGTATTTCACGGCCTGCTAAGTGGTTTCTAGGTACGAATAATTGAAAAACACCGGTTTGGTTGAAAATTTGAAATTAAATGAGAACTACCAGAGATTGATACCAAATTTTAAGTTCGACTGTACAAAAATAATTAGGCATTCCCATTTAAAAAAATCAAGTTAATTCTGATTGAAGTTTCCTTAATTAGTCTACCGATTTCTCCATGTACAAATGTAATTCAAACTTGAACGTCAAAGCTAAGTTGACCAATTTCAAGTTTAGTCACACGGCAAACTCACAGCCGTCTAAACTTTATAATCGCTGCGATATTCAATTTTTTTCTGATATCTACTTATATCAAAAATTGTGAATTGCACCTAAACGGCTCACTTCAAGCCCCAGATTTGATACATAAAGTCACACTAGAATTGACCCGGTAATCTACATAAATATTCAATTCAATATATATGCAGGGTGTTCCATTTAAAAAATCATAACTTTTATATGGCACGCTTTTATTAGAAACCCTGTATAAAATTCATTATTTTTAAAAATGTAGTCCAACTCGACCTACATACATTCGCAAAGTTAATTTTCTAAAAAGTGTTATGGTTTGGTCACAAGAATCCGAGGCGTTGAGCTTGACTCAGCCTGTATAAAAAGAAAATAGAAAATACCTATACCTACCCATTGGATACTGTCGGCATCTGTGGCCCGTGCCAACATAATGAATAAATCGAAGTTGAACCGATACAAAGGCTACGCTCAAAAAAGAAAAGTAAGTTAGCCATATAGTTTGTTAGTGTTATGTCTATGTGCTACATGGCTACAATTTACCAAGATAACTATTTTAAGGCTGCTGAGGATAAATCAAAAGCAGTGAAAAATTGCCCAAAATAAGCTCTTTAAGCAAACCTAACGCTCCGCTTGAAAAGGATTGCACTGAAAGTAGTTCTGATTACTAAGCAAACGCAAACATTGAGAGCAGTGCTGATACTATAAGCGGGACTCATGACGTACTTATAAAAAAGTGTATAGTAGTTTATTTTGTTATATCGGGAATATAGTTTCATAAATAATAGTATTTGCATTTTATTTATAAAGGGCCCCTTAAAATTATAAGCCCCGGGCCCCATGAAAGCTTAATCCGGCTATGGTGTATATTCGTATGAATTTCAGGCTTGGCAACCGCTTGGCTGGAATTCGCGAATTTGGAACGACAGTACGGCGAACTGAATCAGTTACGCTCTATCTACAAAAGAGCCCTTGCCGCGTGTACGGATTGGCAACAGGCCATCGTCGAAGAATGGCTGATGTACGAGCGAGAAAACGGCACTTTGGAAGACTTTCTGAAGTGTTTGGAGACTTGCAAGAGTCTGGTGAAGGTCGATATGCAGGCCTATTCGAACCAGAGGGTTCAACAGAGTTACGACGATAGTCGTATGGACACCAACGAAGTCAGGCAAGGTAAACAACCAAATCAAATCATGCATTACATATACTACGTTTCAAAATCCCATCAAAGGCCTCGATTTGCTCTGTAGCGTTTCAGTATTCACTCAACATCAAACTGTCAACAAAAATCTGTGTTCCGTTATTGCATTCCCGAGGCCATGGATGTCATCGTTTTGCTCGGAAATCAAATTGAGATTTTAGCGACCTTTGTGTCAAGACTGTCCAGAGATATTTTTCACTTGACAGCGAACAACTTAACATAACCTATTCTGCTTTATTTGTATGCATTGACATTCTAACGGGTACGACTACTCTGACAATCTGACTCTGAGATAACAGCACAGGTTATGTGATATGTCAAATTTGTCAAAAAAAGATCTTTGCCGTTTCATAAATATTCCAACATCCCTAACATCTGGAATCACGTGACTATCCTCGAAAATTTATCTGCTCACTGGATATATGGGATTTTGGAACGTAGTATTTGTCTTCCATCTGTGCATATTTTGTACTTACCTTATTTTGCCTATTTCTAGGAACCAAACGAAAACAACATAGGGAAGATACAGGACAGAAGAAAAAGATGAAAGTACATCAAACTAAAGAAGATAGTACGCCTCAGCACAAGAGGATCGAGAAGGATCCCAAAACCACTGTTTTTGTCAGCAACATACACAGTAGTGTTAAAGAAAAACAGTTGAAAGAGTTGTTTCCTAATGCCATAGAAGTAGAAATTGCGTATGACAAAAAAGGAAGATCTAGGTAAGCTGCAGAAAAAAGACTAATAAATAAGAATAAGCATCACTGTAATACCGCTTTTGGAGTATATGATAGCAGTAAAATATCATATCAGAGTTCTGTCTTCGTTGAGTAGTATAGTAGTATAGATTGCTACAAAACAGCTGTTACCAAGAATGCAAACTAACTCAATTCGCTATGAGTACATACATCATTTTTATAAGATTGAATCACTATACGTTTTGTATATCTAAGAAATACTTTTCCAATCTTGTCTCCAATACTTTCAAAGTAGTACTTGATTTAATATTATTGTCTAATTTATTAAATTCGTATAATCCTTTTTGGAACACCGATTTATTTGCTATATTGCTGCGCTACTTTTGAGTAGATCTGCAACAATTATTATCCGTCGTTTTATAAAAATGCTTACAAATAGCTCAAAATAAGGTTAGGGGGCATCTTACAGTGGTGTAATGCTCCGAGAACTATTTTTTTATCTGTCAAATAGCGGTTCTGACAACGTATTTGTTAACCGAGGCGGTAAGATTAATTAAGAACAACGAAAACTACCTAATAACATGTCCTGGCACGACCACGTCGTCAGTATTGCTAAAACGACATCCCAGAAGCTTGGAGTTTTGTTCCGCTGTAGGAAGCTGTACACACCAGAGCAACTACTGCTGCTCTACAAGGCAGATCCGACCATCGCTGGAGTATTGCTCCCATTTGTGAAGATGCGCTCCAAAGCACTCTCTAAAATTTCTGGACACTATCCAGAAGAGATCAATCGATACGCCTTACCTCACAAAGGACCTCCACAGCCTGGAACATCGAAGAAGGGTCGAGGTTCCTATTCCTCGAACCAGTCTCCTCCAGCAATCCTTCTTTTGGAGAACTTCAACGCTGTGGTATGAGCTGCTGGGAATTTGTTTCCCGACGGCTACAACCTGCAACGTTTCAAATCTAACGTGCACGCAGCGCTTCTACAGCGCTATAGGCTTTCAGCCTTTGCGGCAGATTCAGTCGTTTAGAGGTTATCGTTTTTTTAACCAACATTGAATTACCCCCCACCACTTTATATTAATAGATGCGTCAAAAATTACTCAAGTAAATCAGCCTAGGTTTAATAAGCACATATTTTTGCTAACATTTACTAGATCGATTTCAATGAAAAATCACTTTAAATGTTCAAGACACCGGTTACGCCCCCTGGTGACCATCTTAGAAATCTGAAAAGTTTTTTCAGGGTCTTCTTATAGCCACTTTAGTAATAATTTTGGTTTGAGAGTCTCCATATCCAATAATCTCCCAGATGCAGCATTTTGCATTCTTATCAGACGACTCATCGGTACAAAAAAATGTATAGTCTATATTTTACTTCCCACACCGGTAGGTGAGGGGAGTATCGTGATCGCGAAAATTTTCGATTTTGAGATAACACGCTTTTTGGGCGTTTTATGATACCTACATATCGAAAATCCACGTCACTCGTTTCCGTCGGTCTGTCTGTCTGTCGGTCTGTTGGCGTTTTTCTTCCTCGTAATCTCAGCAACCGCTGCATGGATTTTGATGAAATTTGGGCAGCATTATGCTGTGGGGTCGTAGTAGGTAATGCTGATATAATTTTGAAAATCGGTGCATGGGCGGCGGAGTAATTAGCAAAAAACGAAAAACTTCAAATATGCCTCAAACTTCGTTTTTAGGGGTTCCTGATCATTTTCTACTTTTTTTTGGGTGGGGTGAATTGGGGGTGGTTGGGTGGTGGGGGGTTGTAAAACTGAAAAATTTGTTATATTCATAATAGTCTGTCCATTGACCTGTAGAAGAAATACCTAGCGGCATATTACACTTTTTTTAGGTCCATCCGAACATTGGCTTGCCTATTACAGAAACCAACTTTGTGATATGTACATACGAGTTTTGCTTTTATTTCGTTCCATGTGTATTGCGTAAAGAAAAAATTATTGAATTAATTTTAATAAAATTTTGACACAGAATTTATTACCGCGGCGAGAATGGGAAACGACTCTGTTTTTGAAAAACCGTGTCAGTGGCGGCGCAGAAATAATCAAAAAACCAGAAACATAAAATTAGCTCAACTTCGTTTTTAGTCGGGTTGGAGGCTCTTGATCGTTTCCCATCGTCCAGTTCAAGCATGCAGACAAAAACTGTGGCGCCCTAGTTCCAAAGGAGGGAGACGCAAGAAACTATTTACGAGGGTTTTTTGTGTTGGATGTTGTTTTTGCGGGCGGATGGGCGATAATTTAGTTACAAGGGGATTTTAGACTAAAGCTTCATGCTATGGGAAAATAATAAAACTGGTATCAGCGGAATGTATGGGAAGTACTGAGTCAATCAGCTTGACTTCATTTCTTTCAAGATGTTACGGCTACATCCAATTCGCCAAAGAAGAAGAAGCAATGACAGCTCTGGCCAACGACAGGATCCCATTGGACGGCAGGCCCGTGTTCATCTCGGAGCTGAAACCGGCCAAGATGGAGAGAAAACCGGCTTTCAAATACGCCACGACAACGGAAAACAACAAACTGTTCGTCAAAGGAATCCCGATCACCAAAAGCAAGGCGGAAGTCGAAGAGCTGTTCAAGCCTTACAAAGCCGTGGACGTGCGGGTGATATTGAAGAAGAGCGGGCAGTCCAAAGGCATAGCCTACGTGGAGTTTGCTAGCGAAGATGATGCTCAGAAAGCACTCAAAGCTACGGATGGGATGAAGGTTAGACTACATTAGATTTAGGACCGGTTTCATAATCATTCACTAATGCGTTGATTCATGGTCGACTCTACACTAGGTCGGAGCCTTAGATGTGGCAACGTCGCTTAGCTGTCAAATAGTGGGCCGGTTACCGTGGGCCGAACGGCGGGCATTCCGCGGAAAATTTAAATTGTTTTTTAGTTTCAGAATAATTATTACATTTTATATGTATTAGAGTTCATCTCGGTTGATAAATTAAGAAAAATACTTTTTGAAAAAATAAGAATGGTAAAAAATGCCAGTAGTATCAGTACAAAAATGTACCTGTATTTAGATTTAGAGATTTTCCCTTGTGTTGGACATTTCTCATTTCCATTAGATTTCCTCTTTTTAGTTTTGTCAGTCTGTATTTTGGCTTGAACTGTTTCAGCGTAATTATTAATAAAAATATTTGCTACATTGACAACATTAATTCAAGCAGAATTTCATCAGTTTGGGGTTGATTACAAGAACAAATGTTCCTAAAACAAACTCATCTATATGTATATTGATGTATTCTTTTGCAATTTTCATTAAAACTGCTTTGTGCAATTGCCCAAAAACTTGCTTTTATACCTATTGGCCTGAAATCAAAATTTTAACAATACCTATTGTGAATAAGGACTGTAATTTGAGCTGTATACTCTGATGGAAGAGTTACGCCTATCAACTATAAGCCGTATGTATTTAATATACCTATCAAATAATTTTGTCCTTCATGTTCTACCTATAATTTTTGTAGTCACAAGAACATTTATACAGGCTGATATTTCATCAATTTGTAAAACAATGTACTTCTCCGAGAATAATGAACCCTCTGCAACATTTAATGTGAGGCATATTTTCTGTCAGGTGCAATTTTTAAAGAACTGCAAAGTTTTGAGGAATATTTAAGATGGTGGTAAAATTGGCAACTTATTCTCTCTCACAAAATTGTAAACCCTCTTTGGCTGGAAATAGAAAAGGATTTAACATTAAATCAACAGAAAACCTATTTGAAAATAGTGTGCCAAAATATTTTCTATTGGAGACCAACAAGATATTCTTAATGACAGTGGTAAAATCTAACTCAAATCACCAACAAATTATGATTTATGGATTTAAAGGAATGTCTATATTCATTGATACTAATACCATCTACATCTGATGTCTGGTTCATCGTAGTCAAACACTACAAAATAAAAATAAACGCAACCTGTTTCCTGCTGCCACTTCCACTTAAATAAACACTCAATTTACTTTGTGAATTTTCACTTAAGCTAGAAAAATTCACTATTAGGTCACTTTGAAGTCATTCTTACAGATCTTGATTCCCCTTTCACTATCAAATCTTTTCGTAGGTGTGCCCAGATGTGTTCTATTAGAACTGTATTTTTCTGTGATATTTCGGAGGTCCAGAAAACATTGTAGGTACCACATTGTGCTTTAAAATAGGTCTTATCCTTGGAAATGTTTGTAAATTATTGTCTTTATTCTTATAAATATAACCAGCCCTTACGAGGAATACCTTTCACCCACTTCTGTTTGAAATGCTCGTCTTGAGGAAAATTGAACATCCTAATATGTCCTTTATTGGAAGTACAATTGCTAGTGCAACCTGATACTACACACTTTGCAGGCATCTTTTTATCTTTATAGTTTCGTTTGTGCAGGTAAATAATTGAAAACACATTAAAAATCACCTTCCAACAAATAAAAGCTCGGCCCAGCTCGGCCCGCTATTCAGTGTTGCCATATTTCAATGCTCCGGCCTAGTGAGTAGAGTTGGCCATGGTTGATTAGCAAATGTACTCATTAACTTATTCATTCCATTAAAGTGCTGCG
This sequence comes from Callosobruchus maculatus, assembly GCA_951848785.1. Taxonomy (NCBI): domain Eukaryota; kingdom Metazoa; phylum Arthropoda; class Insecta; order Coleoptera; family Chrysomelidae; genus Callosobruchus; species Callosobruchus maculatus. The sequence continues at coordinate 1,376,905 of CATOUR010000004.1, read as the reverse complement.
CGTTTCATAATGCATTTGGAAACGTAATTTAATTAACAGGCAATAAAATGTGGTTGGTACACCTGAAAGAAGGTTTTATGCCACATTTTGAGCCGTTTAAACTACATTATGACATTTAGCCTAACCTGTAAAAGTGAATGTGTCAGATTGTGACATAAGTTTTCGTGTTAGCAATAGGGTACTTGCAGAAAAAATATTATGTCATTTACGCGTTCCTTAGAGCCTAGTAAACATGAAAAAATCACTTGTTTGGTTTTTTGGAATCGGCTGTGGGAGATATTCCAAAAATTATTTCGAATGCCGCGCAAACAACCTCTGACGTCAGTGATATCCTATAGTGATGAGATGTAAAGTATTGATATTCGATATCGATAGCCAGTGCTAACCTAACATTTTGACATTGATCATTATAACCACAAAACACAGTCACACACAAAAGTACAAGAGTCAAAAGAATAAAAGTTAGGCTAGATTACTAATTCACTTTGTAGGGATGGGCTTGAATTACATTCTATCTTTGGATTCATTCATAATGGGATGCGCCGAAATAAAATGATGGCTTCGATTAGTTGCGAATCTCGCTCAGAGACAGGATGAACTGTGATACCTACCAGATATAAAAATGTATTGCAACGAAAATGCTAGTGGGTTAATTGCCTGTTTCAAATATCTTTAAGTATCAATAAATTGAGTCGCATTGTTAAAGAATTCAGATCATCTCTAGTCGAATGTGCAGTTGAATCTCACTGACCTGCGCTGTAGCAGTATCGATTGTCGATATCGATAAGATATCTGTGACGTCAGCCCTTGTTTTAAGTCACGTGGAAAAATTTGAATATATCCTTATTTTTGTAGTATAATAACAACAGTTTTTTTTCAAATAAATGGTTGATTAATGTTAGAAATTGCCCCGTGTGGAGGCGGGTTAGAATATCTCCCATCTTATGTCCTGCGTGTCGTAAAAGGCGACTAAAAGGGACCGAACTACTGTCGGTATAAACAGTAACCTCTTCTCAACCAACAGCTTTGGGTGGACGAGTTGAGAAGAGTCAGGACACCTTCTTGTCCTTGGAATGGGAAATTGCGCCTAAAGGCGGATGAACCAGTAGATACCATCTGGTCAACGGCATGAGGATGCAGAAAGCAAATGGAAAAACTACTGCATTAAAGATCTTAAAGATATCCCAAGAGAAACTCGTAAAATGAGTAAATGCATTTTACGAGTTCACAACATGTCTGTTAAAACATTGTGACTATGATGATGAATGTTAGAAATTACTTAAAACATGTTGCTTCATTTGTGTATAAGTATTAAAATAATAAAACATCACCAAACAATAAAAAAAGAATTATATATAAAATATCATACCCTATACCCTAGCTACCCTGGCTTGTTTCAGTTTAGATTTGCTGAAGGACTCATTCTGAAAGATTTTGGTTACTAGGTCCATACCTTAGAAAAAAAACAGCAAATGTTTAATAGTATTTTGTTTAAATCCAAATATCTCTCATTTGCTCAACAGGTGGAAGACCATGAAATCAGCGTGGCTATAAGCGCCCCACCTCCAAAAAAAGACAAGAAACCAGAGACAGCAGAGCCGATAAGGCATGCCAGAAGTCGTCTTCAAGTCCCTTTGATACCCAGAACCCTTCAGGTGAAAGCTGCCACTGAAAAATCTGGACCGTCCAATGGAAACGCCACTGTTAGTTCTTCAGCGCCCAAGTCGAACGCAGACTTCAGAAATATGCTGTTGAAGAAATGATGGGTATTATGTAAGTTACAATTTTTTTAGTGTGTATGTTGTATGATATGTTATATAATAAAAAAATGAAAGTGGTATTGTATAAATGGTTTTATTCATCACGTATAAAATAAAGATCGCCTAGAAGCGGTTAACAAGATAAAATTTTACTTAATATACGAAATAACAATTACTTCATAGTCTTACATTCTGTCCTCAGTTCTTAAAATGGGCATAATAAGTTTTGCAGTTTGGTTTTTTTCCTCTGAAAATATATATGTCATTGTAACGGAGTATTTGAATTTTATTTGCAACCAGAATTTAACTAAAAATTTGCACCTGTTTTAAAAACCGATCACAAGTCAACAATTTCATACATTTATTCCAATATCCTGACCACCTAACAACAGAATTAATGATGATTAAATCATCTGTCACCAATTCTCAAAAATAAAGGAGTACATATTTTCCCCACTAAAAACCTCAAACTTTGTATAAAGATCAAAAATACAAAGAAATAAAAAATATTGTAAAAAAAATAGAAAAAATGTTTTTATAGCAGATCGAACACGAGAAGAAAAAAATTCATTAGCGAGACTAAAAAAAATATACAAAAATAAATTCCATAGCATTTTTAGGCAATTAGATTCTTACACCATCGCTTAAAACTAATTGGATTTTTTTTGCAAATTTGGTAACATTTACATTATTTATTTTTCGTAGCGTTGTTCTGGGTTAAAAATTACCATTTATTGGGCTCTAGAATATAAATAATTATCCTTAATTCGAAAACTGTGAATTTTAAGATAAAATTACTAAGACCCAGGAAGCCTGAGAATAAATATTTTTAGAGCTAAAGCGCAAATTTTCATTTTATTTAAAAAAGACATTAACAATATGATATTTACCTAGAGGATCTGAAGGCTTTTACCGTACTATTTACATAAAATATAATGGTGCCATATAGCATACAGGCCTGAGGTAAATAGATTCAATAAGTGTCTATTTTTTTAAATACTTTATTAAGGCTTAATTATCTTTACCCATTTAAATATACATCCAATCTACTTTGTGTAATAAGCCAGTCGTTCAAGTGCAAATATTTAAATAAATAAAAATTGCGTATCTCTTAGGCTCGATTTTATCAACACGCGCATTTTAACAAAGACTTTGACAGATCAGAGCATCCCATTCAAGAATATGCATCTGTCAAAGTTCTCTGAAAATTATTGATTTCTCTTCAATTTTACCTCAAAAAATGGAGTCAAGTTGATTGACTCAGTACTTCCCACACATTACTGTGATATCAGTTTATTATTTTCCCATAGCATGCAGCTTTAGTCTGAGATCCCCTTGCAACCAAATCATCGGCAGCCTCCCCCCTAAAATTGTCTTATGCCGCTAGGTCTTTCCTTCAGAGGTCAATGGACAGCCTAAAACATCTAAAAACGAAGTTTGAGCTGTCTTTATATTTTTTTAGTTTTTTTTTATTATTTCTGCGCCGCCACTGGCACGATTTATAAAAACCATACGCGTTTTTCCATCCTCGCCACGGCAGTAATACTGTGTCAAAATTTCATTAGAATCAATTTAGCAGTGTCCACGTTACAAAATACAAAATGATCTAAAGCAATACTCGTATGTGTACAGAAAATTCTAGGTCCCTTAGTTTCCGTAATAGACTAGGACAATGTTGGGGTGTACCTAAAAAGTTGACTTATGTCGCTAGGTCTTCCTTCACAGGCTAGTGGACAGCCAATTATGAATACAAGAAATTTTTCAGTTTTTCAGCCCCCCACCCCCTAACCACCCCAATTTCACCCCACCCAAAAAAAACGCAGAAAATGATCAGGAACCTCTAAAACGCTTAAAAACGAAGTTTGAGCTGTTTTTATATTTTTACTTTTTTTATTATTTCTGCGCCGCCACTGGCACGATTTATAAAAACCATACGCGTTTTCCATCCTCGCCACGGTAGTAATACTGTGTCAAAATTTCATTAAAATCAATTTAACAGTTTCCTTGTAACACAATATAGAAGGATCTAAAGCAATACTCGTATGTTTACACCAGAAAAAAATTCTAAGTCCTTTGGTTTCTGTAATAGGCAAGGCAATGTTCGGATGGACCTAAAAAAGTTATTTATGTTGCTAGGTCTTCCTTCATGGGTCAGTGAACAGTCTATTATGAAAGCAACAAATTTTTCAATTTTACAACCCCCCACGCCTCAACCACCCCAATTTCACCCCCACCAAAAAAAAAGTAAAAAATGATCAGGAACCCCTAAAACGCCTAAAAACGAAGTTTGACGCATATTTGAAATTTTTCGTTTTTTGCTAATTACTCCGCCGCCCATGCACCGATTTTCAAAATTGTAGCAACATTACCTACTACGACCCTACACCATATCACCACCGAAATTTCATCAAAATCTATGTAGCGGTTACTGAGATTAGGAGGCTAGAAAAACGCCAACAGACAGACAGACCGACAGACAGATCGACAGACAGACCGACAGACAGACCGACGGAATTGAGTGACGTGGATTTTCGTGATGTAGGCATCATAAAACGCCCAAAAAGTGTATTATCTCAAAATCGAAAATTTTCGCGATCACAATACTCCCCTCACCTATCGGTGTGGGAAGTAAAAGGTGAAAAATGACATGATTTAATACAATCGACAATTTTGATCCATCTAGTATCTTTTCCAGTCTGATTTTCCATCCTCAATGGGTGAAAAATTGCATTTTCTTATTTAACAAAGACTTTTATCAATTGCTAATCTTTGTGAAATGCAACACAATGTTAGTTTTACCCCTTTTTACTACAATACAAAGGTTTATTTCGGGTATTTAGTAGTAGTAGTAGTAGTAGTAATTTATTTGTGCATTACATAAAAAAGTTTACACACGTCAGTACGTAAATATAAAGGTAAAAGTAAAGTATGTACATTATATGTAATATCATCTACAAAGTGCTAATATAGACGACACACAACTTAACATATACCACAAACACAGGTATTTATAATTATTATCGATAGTAAATTATTGTTTCATCAAAATAATGCAGTAATTTGAATTTCTTGGCTTCAATATCATTTGATAGATCAACGATCCAATGATCAAATGTACTGCTTTTGTGGAATTTATTTGCTCCAGATTAGCAATTACTAAAGTCTTTGTTAAACAAGAAAAAAATGCAATTTTCCACCCATTTAGGATGGAACATCAGACTGGAAAAGATACTAGATGGTTCATAATGGTTGATTGTGTATAAAGCATGTCATTTTCACCTTTTTGAGGCAAACTCCAAGAGAAATCAATAATTTTCAGAGAACTTTGACAGATGCATGTTCTTGAAAGGGCTACTCTGATTGGTCAAAGCCTTTGTTAAAATGTGCGTGTTGATAAGATCGGGCCTTAGTACGCTAGTCCACGCAACTTGTCAAAACAAAGAGCCAATCTCGGATTCTAACACAAAATGCTGAATTTTTGTACAAATATTTATTTTAGCATTATAAATGTTATCATCTCAAAAGTCCAACATCTCAACGTTTAATCATCCTTAGATATTATTCAAGGTCAAAGGTCTCAAAATTCAGGACCTAGGAGTCTTTTATCAGTCCAACCTAAAATTCAACAATCTACGTAAATATTGTGTAATGAAGACGAACAATTGTTTTTGATTCAATCATCATCATAGTCACAATGTCTTAACAGACATGTTGTGAACTCATAAAATGCATTAAGTCGGAGCTAGAGTATTGCCGACACGAATATTATCAATAGTTTTGAGAACTGTAGCTCGCCATCGTTCGCGATTTACTGTCAGGTCAGTGGCGCTCTTGACACTCATATCCAGCAACTGTTTCGTCGTATCCAGCTAACATGTAGGGGAACGGCCACGGCGCCGCCCACTCGGGGCATGACCCCGAACTACAAGTTTCTCCATATTATCGCTTCTGTGTATATGTCGATGATTGGCTGGTACGCTGGTGGACCAACCAATCGCCGTTTTCAGAACTGTAAAGTGGGCGGAGCATTATGAAAACGATTCTGGGACGGTAATAGAACCGTAGGTTGGAACAGCTCTAATAAAGGCCTGTTCATAATAGTTTGTACAAAAATTCAGCGAATTCAGTTAGATTCCTCGTTGAAATACCTGGTGTATACCTCGGCATTCTATAACGAAATTTGTTTCTGCTTTTTCGTAAAGCAAGCGTCTGTGGCTTTAGCCCGAATGCAAACAGCTTTGATCGTGACGTCACCCTGGATGTACAGGGCGTTCACTTTATTGGCGTCTGTTCGGTACTTAAATTCTCCAGCTAGCTTGCCATCTACCCATACTGCATAGTGATCGTTGCTTCTGAAAAAGCAAAAAAAGTACGGTGAATTTCTCAAATGACACTGTTAGAAATAAACAAAATCTAAAAAAAAAAGTCCACGGTGTTCTCGAGCGGTCACCCATCCAAATACTAACCACACTTGGCGCTGCTTAGCTTCACAAATCGACTGTTTTAATCGGGTATTTTCCAACTTGCTAATATTGCCTGTTTGATGACTGAAATGGATTGCTTGTATCTAAATTGTAATGATGGCAGTGTTTGCTCAGTTTTTTTCTGCACACGTGGAGTAAAGATAGACTTTGAAAATCATCCCTTTGAAAAGAGCTCATTTAAATCTCTTAAACCTCCCACCTAAGAAATCAACCAATCCAAAGTGATTTTTATGCCGTACGTAGATAGGATGTGACTATTTTAATTTGAATTGGGCGTAGATTCAAGGTTGTCACGTTGTTAATATTTTGCATAGTTTTTCTATAAAGGATGTAAACTTTATTTTATGTTTATTAAGTTTCCCTCCTTTTATAGACTGTAAATGTTATATTGCACAGCTATTCCATTTTTTGCATTGTTATGTAATTAGCAGTTTACTTTGAGAATGTTTCATAGTTACTTTTCACAATTTTACTCGTCATTCGGCAACACTCGTCTTTATGTCTTCAGCCTGTAGCCTGTCACTAGTGTCATGCACACATAACCTCCTCTGGTGTCACGACTGTCTCGGTATCTCATTTAACCAAGATATATCATGAAATGATGTAAACAAACATCTGTCAATATCAAAGCGGAGGTTATGTCTGTAGATGGAGAAAAGGAGGTCAGATAACAAGATACAGTCACATTCTAAGGATAGCTCGACGAAAGACTTATTACGTCACGCTTAGATTTATTACGTCATAGCTTTGGCGCGAAATTTTATGTTTGAACTTTGCAGGTGCTTTTAAGCCACTTCGCGTTCACAGTAAAAAGTAAAAATGTTAGTTACATGGTTTTTGGGGACGTAACATCAATATTCCGTCATAAAATTTTCTTCGGAAAATATCCCATTGTCGGTGGTTTGGTTGTTGATTGTTAAGTGCGTTTTTGAAAACGATCTAAGATTGGTAACGGGCATTGACAGAACTGTATTTTACCTTCGAATGGCGACCACAAAAGTGGATCCGGGTGAGAAATGAACTCCAGGACAACGCTCTTCCTGACCCCAATCACCGTTCGTCCAAGCATTTCGAACAAACATGTATTTGCCTACATTAGTCGTGTCTGAAAAAAAAAATTGCAAATGGGAAACCATTTTTCTAAACATGCAATGCAAATCATGTATGAATTTTATTGGTTGAAATCGAAAAGATTATTCTATTGATGCAATCAGCAAAAATTTAAGAGGTTGTGGAATCCAAAAGTTTGCGAATGGATCAATAATGCAATAGGGTACTTGCAGAAAAAAATATTATGCCGTTTACGCGTTCCTTAGAGCCTAGTAAACATGACAAAATCACTTGTTTGGTTTTTTGGAATCGGCTGTGAGAGATATCCAAAAATTATTTCAAATGCCGGAAAATGCCGCGCAAACAACCTCTGACGTCAGTGATATCCTATAGTGATGGGATGTAAAGTATTGACATTCGATATCGATAGCCAGTGCTAACCTAACATATTGACATTGATCATTATAACCACAAAACACAGTCACACACAAAAGTACAAAAGTCAAAAGAATAAAAGTTAGGCTAGATCACTAATTCACTTTGTAGGGATGGGCTTGAGTAAGATTCTATCTTTGGATTCATTCATAATGGGATGCGCCGAAATAAAATGATGGCTTACATTAGTTGCGAATCTCGGTCACAAACAGGATGAACTGTGATACCTATCGGATATAAAAATGTATTGCAATGAAAATGCTAGTGGGTTAATTGCCTGTTTCAAATATGTTTAAGTATCAATAAATTGAGTCGCATTGTTAAAGAATTCAGATCATCTCTAGTTTGCAGTTGAATCTCACTGACCTGCACTGTAGCAGTATCGATTGTCGATATCGATAAGATACCTGTGACGTCAGCCCTTGTTTTAAGTCACGTGGAAAAATTTGAATATATCCTTATTTTATTTTGCAAATATTTTTTTTGGCCGTCAGTAAATTCATGTTTTTTGTTTCCTACTGCTTCTTGATATGGTTTTCTTTACGCTATGTATACTCCCGAAACGATTTCACGACCTCTGCAAGTACCCTATTGCAAAAATACTTACTGAATCTGGGGTTGAGATGTAGATGGACCGTTGGATGAGGCCACATTTGTATCCCTTCCTGCAGATTGATGAAAAATGAACTAGGCAGAATCTTGACTTTACCATGGACTTCTAACTGCCATCCTTGAAGTAGTCCTACGGGTAGTTTGGCTATTAGTGGCACTTCCTGTATAAAATAAAATTATTTATTTAGTGCTACATCTTTAGAAATCCGAAACACTGAGAAAAACAGGGTTGCAGTTGATGAAATGCAGTAACACTAAATACAATAATAAACGAACTCAATTCCCATAATTAGTTTATAAAATAATACAACAGATCAACCAATAGGACGGTGTACATGGCGCTCAACAGCAAACTGGAGATCACGTCGTTCATCCCGTCGTCGTCTTACGCGTTGGCGTCCGTCATGTGCCCCTGACAAAACCTGGACTCGTCGGAGAAGGCCGTCTGATGCCACTTAGTATGCCATTATGGGTGTTCTTGGCACCAATCTAACCGTTGGCGACGATGATTTGCAGTGAGTGGAAGCACTAGAATGGGAAACCTGTTCAGGAATAGAGATCTTAATTTACAAACCAAATTAAGACTACTCAAATGCTATGTCTGGTCTGTGCTCTTGTATGGTGCTGAGTCCTGGACGTTGACGGAAGCGTCCACAAGGAAAATTGAGGCTTTTGAGATGTGGCTTACAGAGGCGAATTCTCAGAATTTCCTGGGTTGACCACGTGTCCAACAACAGAAATTTTAGAAGGCTTCAAAAAGAGACCGAACTCGTGGGCATTATTAAAAAACGCAAATTGGAATACCTGGGTCACATAATGAGGAACCAAAAGAGATACGGTCTGCTCCAGCTGATACTTCAGGGATAGGTCTTCGGAAAAAGAGGACCCGGTAGGCGCAGAATCTCCTGGCTGAAAAACCTTAGAACTTGGTTCTCCCTGTCCACACGAGGATTGTTCAGAGCTGCAGCAAGTAAAGTTCAAATTGCTTTGCTTATCGCCAACATCCGGAACGGATAGGCACACTAAGAAGAAGAAGAAGGAAGCACTAGATGCGGATGATATGATCTTAAGCCCATTTCACTTAATCTGTGGTACACCGTGCGGATTCGAATGGGCCTCCATATAGCTGCATACCAAGCGTCAGCAACAGCTCGAGTGGATCGCATTCTGACTCGAAGGGCCAGTAGTCGTAGATGACGATCTTGCCGGTCTGTAGTTCTTCTAGGTGCTTCAGAACCTCTAGCTCGCTGCATTCGCCCTTCTGCGATCCATGTGCGCTATGCTGCTACAACTGTAGCCACGCTACGCCCCACGGTTACAGCAATTGGTCTGAAAGAACCACAACGTTCTCGTTGGCCTACAGTCCGACCCCGTTCAAAGGGGCTTAACTGTGCAAACTGGGACTGTCGTCTTCTAGGGGCATGACCGACTTTACTGACTAGGCCGGAGCATTGAAGTATGGCAACACTGGATATCGGGCCGAGCTTTTGTTTGTTGTGAAGTCATTAATGTAATCTTCCAGAGTGAAAAATACGATGGGAAGGTCATTTTTAATGTGTTTCTAATTATTTACCTGCACAAACGAAACTATAAAGATAAAAAGATGCCTGCAAAGTGTGTAGTACCAGGTTGCAATAGCAATTGGGGCTTCCAAACAAGGACATACCAACATAACCTTCCAGAGTAACAACGAAGAGTGTAAGGTGATTTTTAATGCGTTTCTAATTATTTACCTGCACAAACGAAACTATAAACATAAAAAGATGCCTGCAAAGTGTGTAGTACCAGGTTGCACTAGCAATTAGTGCTTCCAATGAAGGACATAAACAGAAGTGCGTGAAAAGTATTCCTCATAAGGGCTGGTTATATTTATAAGAATAAAGACAATAATTTACAAACATTTCAAAGGATAAGACCTATTTTAAACCACAATGTGGTACCTACAATGTTTTCTGGACCTCCCAAATATCACAGAAAAAGACAGTTAATAGAACTCATCTCGGCATGCCAACGAGGGCATGCATCTGGGCATACCTACGAAAAGATTTGATAGTGAAAGGGAATCAAGACCAGCAAGAATGGCTTCACAGTGACCTAATAGTGAATTTTTCTAGCTCAAGTGACAATTTACAAAGTAAATTGAGTGTTCATTTAAGTGGAAGTGGAAGTGGCAGCAGGAAACAGGTTGCGTTTATTTTTATTTTGTAGTGTCTGACTGTGATGAACCAGACATCAGATGTAAGTGGTATTAGTAGTAGTAGTTCTAAAAAGTATTTTTCTTAAATTATTAACCCAGTTGAACTCTAATACATATAAAATGTAATAATTATTCTGAAACTATAGGCCAACTATTTGACAGCTAAGCCACGTCGGCCATGCTAGGGGGCATCTTTACACAAAAATAAAATAAACTCAATTTTATTTTTATCATTGAATGTATGATTGGAGGCGAAGATATACAACGATTATATAGGTCACTCTCAGAGTAAAAACTGAACATTGAGGTAGTAAACAAACCACTTCAGCATGGCGTGCTCAAAGCCATCATCTTTGACATTTCAGCCTCCAAACATTGATCAGCTGTGACCTCGCAGTTACAGTTCAAATTGTAAACAATGCTGTGTAACGCCAACTAACCTCAAAATTCGTCCAATGCAACTCATGTTACAAACACTGCACTTTTTGGGTTCCATCTCGAAAAACTGTTAAACTACACTCGAATATAGCACAGCAAGTCCGTAAAGCTTCACTACAGTTACCAACAAATAGCAAATTCGATTCTGCTGACCGAGCATAAAAGACACACAAACAATAAACAAAGCAAACGTTTGACAGTCCATGGCATGCGGCGTTGCCAACTCCTCAAAATTATGCAAAACTTCAGAATTTGCGTTTATGATGAAGAAATATGCAGTAACGCAGTAGAGGTCAACATATCTATTGATTTTGCTGTAATCATTCCTGAACCATCAAAATACCGTCTTTTTTGACGTAGAAATGGAATATTTCTGATTACTATGCAATTAAGACGATAGTGAACAATTATGATTGCCGTATCTAATAGTCAATATGACAACGTAAGAAAAGATGTCGGCCTATTAGGATTAGTTAATTACTACCTCTATGTCCAGTTGTTACTCTGAGAGGTCACTCAATTTTTCGATACATTTTTTATAGTACAATATATTTTTAGCCCCAAAATAGGTCTATGTGTTTAACAACGCAAAACAAAATTCTTACCAATGTCTCAGTTGGTATTTGCAGATCCTCAATGACTGGAACAGTATATGGTTCAATGTTTGGTGAAGACTGTGGGTATGAAGTCAATGTTGTGTATTCTACTCCTGATATCTTCACTAAGCCTACCACCTGAAGAAAATAAATATACAGGGTTACTGGTAACTCGACCTCTTTCCTGCAATAGGTGATAGAGGGACTCAAATGTAATAGATTTAACCCCCCATATGTAATTCCGAAAACCGATAGTTTTCGAGATAATTAACATTTAATGTTTTTCAACCAAATGTCGAAATTGCAACACTAGATCCTAAACTAAGAAAAAATCCTGTTGTTGATTCTGATAATTTTTATTTTAGTATTTAACTAACACATACACAAAGCTAACCTAGTATTAAAATGTTTCAAAATACTAAACAGTTCCAAACTAAATACAAATATTTAAAAAATAATCAACAAAATTGTTACATTCACCGTGAAAGAAAATTATCTAGCTCAAAAAAAATTATACAAACGGCTGAACAAATCGCTAAAAAAACTTTCCTACCTAATAACCTTTTCAGAAAGATTATAAACAGCAATGAATAAAAATCACCTATTCAAAAAGAACGAATGACAGTACAATCATTATTGATGACTCAGTTACATACTAGAATGTTTGCAAATGCGGTCGACGATTTTATCTAAGTAAAACAAATTAAATCCACTCAGTTTCTAGAGATCTTGCTCAATGTGTTGCCCTTGATTTCGGATACAAGTACGGATCCGCTTCCTCACTTCGGTTTTTGTAACTCGTGTTGAAAGAGTTCGTTTCATCTCCTCCGCCGCATTGATATTTTTTTGCCTTAGTTCGTCAGCAGTATTGACTGGAGCCTCGTAAACCAATGCCTTCTGTGACCCCAGACGTAAAAATCAAGAGGTGTCAGATCTGGGCTCCGCGCAGGCCATGGGATGGGTTCACCCTTCCCTATCCATTTGTTCGGGTATGTGTTGTCCAACAACTGCCAAATTGTGATAAGATAATGTGCTGGCGGACAACCATCATGCTGGAATATCATGTTGTTGATGATTCTGTATTATGTTGATAAATTTTGTTAAATAGTTACTTGTGGTTGTACTGTCATTCCTGTCCTTGGAATAGGCCATCAGATAAGAAAGTTTTTTAAATAATTTGTTTGACTGATTGTGTACCTTTTTTTTGAGCTAGACAATTTTCTTTCGCGGTGAATGCAGAAATTTTGTTTTTTATTTTTTAAATAATTGTATGTAGTTTGAAACTGTTTAGTATTTTTACACATTTAAATACTAAATTAGATTTGCGTATGTGTCAGTAAAAAACTAAATTGGAAATTACTAAAATCGACAGCAGGGTTTTTTTCTAAATTTGGGATGTAGTGTGGAAATTTGTACATATCGTTGAAAAACATTAAATGTTGATTATCTCGAAAACTATCGGTTTTCGGAATTACATATGGGGAGTTAAATCTATTGCATTTGAGTCCCTCTATCACTTCCTGCAGGAAAGTGGTCGAGTTACCAGTAACCCTGTATATTAATATTGACCTAACATTGGCTTTTTTTGGAACAGCAAGCAAATTAATGACTAGTCTAACCAGTCAACCTGATTTTGCAAATTTCGCTAGGTTGTTTGAGCCATCAGTTTGATCGCTTTCATCATAGTGACAATCTCTTAACAGACATGTTGTGAACTCGTAAAATGCATTAAGTCGGAGCTAGAGTATTGCCGACACGAATATTATCAATAGTTTTGAGAACTGTAGCTCGCCATCGTTCGCGATTTACTGTCAGTTCAGTGGCGCTATTGATACTCATATCCAGCAACTGTTTCGTCGTATCCACCCAGCGTGCAGGGGAACGGTCACGGCGCCGCCCACTCGGGGCGTGACCCTGAACTACAAGTTTCTTCATATTATCGCTTCTGAGAATATGTCCGAAGAATGTAAGCATTCTCGTCGACACAATGGAGGATAGTCTCTTTGGATTACCGAGCTCATCCACTATGAAAACATTAGTTCGATGGGCGGTGTAAGGAACTCTCGGCATTCTCCTCCACGTCCACATTTCAAAAGCATCTATGCGAGCTCTATCTGCCTTTTTAACAGTCCAAGTTTCCGAGGCATACAAAAATATGTAGAACACAAGAGACTGAACCAGTGACATTTTGGTAGCTTTAGTGATGTTATGGTCACGCCATATTTTAGTAAGCTTTGTCATGACCACACGTGCTTTACCCTAACTTAAATTTCAAAGTCATAAAAAATTCCCATCTCCCAGATTTTTTAATCGTCAAAAATAGAGAAAAAGGTTTATATTTTTTTATTATTATTGTATTATAATAACTCACAGTAATGTAATATAATAAACACAGTATCTCATTATACAGGGTGACCGACGGGAACCGGACGTTTTTCAAATGGTTAGTATAACGTCGCTAGCGGTGGTAGGGAGGGGATTCAGGTATCAGTCGCCTTGCTGTATAATGTCATTTTAGTAGCTTTGGAGCAGTGGACCGTAGAGCACAGTATGTTCGCTTATGACGCGTATGTTAAAAATTCTGAGTCGGTTACGGCCGCGCAGCGACTGTTGCGCGTTCATTTTAATCTTGGACACCACGATATTATTCCAAGCCGCAATACCATTCTCAGATGGGTTAACAGTCTGAGAACAACAGAAATGATTGTGAAGAAAAAGCCACCTGGAGACCAATATCGGAAATTTTGTTTGTTTATCTCTCCGCTTAAATGAAAATGAGCTTCATCACTCATGACGATTACTGCACTTTCATGATCTCCAAGCAGCATTTGAATTCGAATGGCGAAGTCTTCTCGTTGCTCATAATCTGTTGGCTTAAGCTGCTGAACAATACACATCTTGTTAGGATGAAACCCTAAATCTTTTTTCAATATTATGCGCACTGATTCACGACTTAAGTTTAATTCATGCGCGTGTCTTCGTGCAGACCGTTGAGGGCTCCGAGTAAGCGATTGTCTCACCCGCTCGACGTTTTCTGGCGTCCTCGCAGTCTTCGTGGGACCAGGTGGCTTTTTCTTCACAATCATTCCTGTTGTTCTCAGACTGTTAACCCATCTGAGAATGGTATTGCGGCTTTGAATAATATCGTGGCGTCCAAGATTAAAATGAACGCGGAACAGTCGCTGCGCGGCCGTGACCGACTGAGCATTTTTAACATACGCGTCATAAGCGAACATACGGTGCTCTACGGTCCACTACTCCATAGCTACTCAAATGGCATTATACAGCAAGGCGACGCTAGCGGCGTTATACTAATCATTTGAAAAACGTCCGGTTCCCGTCGGTCACCCTGTATTAAAATTCATTGCTCTCAACCTTTTGTTTGAACGTTTGTGCATTTGGTGATTGTTTATAATCGGTGGCAGTTTATCATACATTTTCAAAGCTCGACTTATTAAAATGACTTTTAAATGAGTTATTGTGTGTTTTACGTATAAATGTGTTAATCAATGGTTTTACATACCTGAATGTTTTTCACCTTTGCAAGAGGTACTCTGTAGACGAAGCCACATACATGTTTGCCGTTTATGCTAACAAAAAACATGCTTTCAGTGGCCAGTATGTCAATTTCGAAAGGCTTGTTCCGTGCAAGATTCAACTTTGAGATACATGTGGTTTCTTCTACACCCCATCGGTGGCCTATCAGGCTATTCCTCACTACATACCTGTCAAAAAAACCTAGATTTAAATCTGAACACCTCAAAGTTATTAGTTTTTGTTTATTTTTGGCCTTCAAAATATATAGCATAGACAAATAAGACTATAAAAAACATACGATTTTCCACAAGTCACTATATACTTTAATCAATGCTATAACCAAGCAAAAGATATTCAAAATTATCCAATATACAGGGTGTTGATTAAGTATGTTAACAAACATTAACCACGAATAGTACTCCGAAAAATAGAAAGAAAATGTCATATGAACATGGGTCCGGAAATGCTTCCTAAGGGAGCTACGCTCCTTTGCATGGAGCACCCTGAAGACGGTTTTCCCTCGATATTCTCGAAACCATTCATAACAAAATTACGAAATTAGGTACGACGGGTAAACTTTTGACGCTGAATCTGATTCTGAATTCAGAATTTCATAATTTTAATCAGAGGCGTATCATACGGGAGGAGTTAAGGGTAAAAATAACCCCATTTTCTAAATGGTAATTTTTGGACATTTTGATTCTGTAATATGGTATTTCAGAGATTTCTACTTAAAAATGGTCTTTTGGTACATCTGGATAGGGCTAACCGTTTTCGAGAAAAATGCATTTATTTATTTACAATAGCCTGCATCGATTCAATAATTTGCATTTTTCTCGAAAACGGTTAGCCCTATCGAGATGTACCAGGAGACCATTTTTATGTAGAAATCTCCGAAATATCATATTCTAAAATCAACATGTCAAAAAAATTACCATTTAGAAAATGGGGTTATTTTTACCCTTAACTCCTCCCGTATGATACGCCTCTGATTAAAATTATGAAATTTTGAATTCAGAATCAGATTCAGCGTCAAAAGTTTACCCACCGTACCTAATTTCGTAATTTTGTTATGAATGGTTTCGAGAATATCGAGGGAAAACCGTCTTCAGGGTGCCCCATGCAAAGGAGCGTAGCTCCCTTAGGAAGCATTTCCGGACCCATGTTCATATGACATTTTCTTTCTATTTTTCGGAGTACTATTCGTGGTTAAAGTTTGTTAACATACTTAATTAACACCCTGTATAATAATAATTTGATTATTTCTTGTTGCTAGTCATCATCGTAGTCACAATGTCTCAACAGACATTTTGTGAACTCGTAAAATGCATTAAGTCGGAGCTAGAGTATTGCCGGCACGAATATTATCAATAGTTTTGAGAACTGTAGCCTGCCATCGTTCGCGATTTACTGTCAGTTCAGTAGCGCTCTTGATACTCATATCCAGCAACTGTTTCGTCGTATCCACCCAGCGTGTAGGGGAACGGCCACGGCGCCGCCCACTCGGGGCATGACCCTGAACTACAAGTTCCTCCATATTGTCGCTTCTGTGTATATGTCAGAAGAAGGTAAGCATTCTCGTCGACACAATGGAGGATAGTCTCTTTGGATTACCGAGCTCATCCAGTATGGAAACGTTAGTTCGATGGGCGGTATAAGGAACTCTCAGCATTCTCCTCCACGTCCACATTCCAAAAGCATCTATGCGAGCTCGATCTGCCTTTTTAACAGTCCAAGTTTCCGAGGCATACAAAAATATGTAGAACACAAGAGACTGAACCAGTGACATTTTGGTAGCTTTAGTGATGTTATGGTAACGCCATATTTTAGTAAGCTTTGTCATGTTGTTGCTAGTAAACACATTTGAAATGCTGAATAAACAAACTGTAGAACTTTCAAAACAATTTGAATTTCGTACCTATCTGAATGTGTTTCGAGATATGTGCGCTAGAAATGCGTTTTCCTAGCACATCTATGGTGGAAACGCAGCGTAAATAGTATAGTATAGTATAGCGTTTATTGTAAATATAAAATAAATAAAATACAATAAACAACAAGTGCCCCAAAGAAGTTAAAAACTTGTGCTTGGGTACAAGGTAATTATTATAAAATAGAAACCAGAAATAAGGGTTAACTCAGGAATATTCGTATTCTATAGATATTAGTAATAATAGGTGTTACATATGTCTACAAGTTGGTGAATTTTAATGCGATTATTATTTACTATCCATTGTTTTAAACCATACTTAAATGAATTTAAAGGCATTCGACATTTTATGCTTTCTGGTATCTCATTGTATAGTCTTGGAGCAAGAAATGTATGACATCGTAATAAAGTATATTTCCTTGCTTTTGGTACAACATTACATGCATATCTTATGTCATATTTATGTTCGTGTTTTGTCAAGTTTGATTTATTTTTATATTGGTAAATACCTAATGACATGAAAAATGTTTGGCGGATATCTAGAATTTTTGTTTTAGAGAATAACAAGTCACTGGGATATGTACATTTCACTTTATATAAAATTTTTATCATAACGGGAGGAGTTAAGGGTAAAAATAACCCCATTTTCTAAATGATAATTTTTTTGACATTCTGATTTTAGAATATCATATTTCAGTCAATTCTACGTAAAAATGATCTCTTGGTACATCTCGATAGGGCTAACCGTTTTCGAGAAAAATGCATTTATTTACAATAGCCTGCACCGATTCAATAATTTGCATTTTTCTCGAAAACGGTTAGCCCTATCGAGATGTACCAAGAGACCATTTTTACGTAGAAATCTCTGGAATACCATATTCTAAAATCAAAATGTCAAAAAAATTACCATTTAGAAAATGGGGTTATTTTTATCCTTAACTCCTCCCGTTTGATACGCCTATGATTAAAATTCGGAAATTCCTAATTCAGAATCAGATTCAGCGTCAAAAGTTTGCCCATCGTACCTAATTTCGTAATTTTGTTATGAATGGTTTCGAGAATATCGAGGGAAAACCGTCTTCAGGGTGCCCCATGCAAAGGAGCGTAGCTCCCTTAGGAAGCATTTCCGGACCCATGTTCATATGACATTTTCTTTCTATTTTTCGGAGTACTATTCGTGGTTAAAGTTTGTTAACATACTTAATTAACACCCTGTATAATAATAATTTAATTATTTCTTGTTGCTAGTCATCATCATAGTCACAATGTCTCAACAGACATGTTGTGAACTCGTAAAATGCATTAAGTCGGAGCTAGAGTATTGCCGACACGAATACCATCAATAGTTTTGAGAACTGTAGCTCGCCATCGTTCGCGATTTACTGTCAGTTCAGTGGCGCTCTTGATACTCATATCCAGCAACTGTGTCGTCGTATCCACCCAGCGTGTAGGGAACAGCCACGGCGCCGCCCACTCGGAGCATGACCCTGAACTACAAGTTCCTCCATATTATCGCTTCTGTGTATATGTCAGAAGAAGGAAAGCATTCTCGTCGACACAATAGAGGATAGTCTCTTTGGATTACCGAGCTCATCCAGTTTGGAAACGTGAGTTCGATGGGCGGTATAAGGAGCTCTCAGCATTCTCCTCCACGTCCACATTTCAAAAGCATATTTTAGTAAGCTTTGTCATGTTGCTAGTAAACACATTTGAAATGCTAAATAAACAAACTGTAGAACTTTCAAAACAATTTGAATTTCATACCTATCTGAATGTGTTTCGAGAGATGTGCGCTAGAAATGCGTTTTCCTAGCACATCTATGGTGGAAACGCAGCGTAAATAGTAAAGTATAGTATAGCCTTTATTGTAAATATAAAATAAATAAAATACAATAAACAACAAGTGCCCCAAAAAAGTTAAAAACTTGTGCTTGGGTACAAGGTAATTATTATAAAATAGAAACCATAAATAAGGGTTAATTCAGAAATATTCGTATTCTATAGATATTAGTAATAATAGGTATTACATATGTCTACAAGTTGGTGAATTTTAATGCGATTATTATTTACTATCCATTGTTTTAAACCATACTTAAATGAATTTAAAGGCATTCGACATTTTATGCTTTCTGGTATCTCATTGTATAGTCTTGGAGCAAGAAATGTATGACATCGTAATAAAGTATTTTTCCTTGCTTTTGGTACAACATTACATGCATATCTTATGTCATATTTATGTTCGTGTTTTGTCAAGTTTGATTTATTTTTATATTGGTAAATACCTAATGACACGAAAAATGTTTGGCGGATATCTAGAATTTTTGTTTTAGAGAATAACAAGTCACTAGGATATGTACATTTCACTTTATATAAAATTTTTATTAAACGTTTTTGTATAATTTCTATTGCTTTTATATTATTTTTACGTGCTGCGCCCCACACCACAATACAATATCGTATATGACTATGAACAAGTGCTTCGTATACAATGATCATCTGTTCATCGGTAAGTATAGTGGAAAGGAGTTTAAATTTGCTTATACACCTGTTTTCTTCATCAACTCACCTTTGTGATAACCTTGGATTAACATGTAATGCTATGTCACTATCCGACTGTTTCCCGCATCTCAGGTTCACTGCAAATCTAGAAAAATGTTTTGCAGTTAATTTAATAAGGAAAAATGAATATTAATTTTTGGCTGAGTTCATATCACAGAAGACTGCGTACACACCGATTTATTTAAATCAATGATGACAGTTAGGGTTGAATCATAGGAAAGGACAATGCATATTCTTATTCAGGATAAATACCTATGTCTGTGTATTTATCATACACTATTAGCAGGCCTGTAGCTAGGATTTCACCCCGGGGGGTTAATAATTATTATTAATAAAAATTATTCTGCAACTTTTATTTTTGATTTTTATATTCCTCAAACTGTTGCTAAATTCCTATCTTTATCGTTTAACGGAAACTGAAAATGTCTGATACTTCAGATTTTCAGGCTTCCCTATAGAAACAAAAACTTTGTTTGGCTTTCTATTGAGACCAAACGTGGTGTTTTGGATAATTTGAGGATGCTGATTACAAATCCAGTCGCAGTTTTGAGTTTCAGTCTCGTTTGACAAAAATCAAAAATTTCAGCTCTCTCAGATCTTCATCAGGTTTGCCTAAAAAATCGAAAACCCTTATTTGGCTATCACGATGAAACCTCGCGTAATGGATAATTTGAGGGTGCTGATTACAAATCCAGTCGCAGTTTTGAGTTTCAGTCTCGTTTGACAAACATCAAAAATTTCAAATCTCTCAGATCTTCAGGTTTGCCTAAAAAATCGAAAATCCTTATTTGGCTTTCTATCAAGATGAAACCTCGCGTATTGGATAATTTGAGGGTGCTGATTACAAATCCAGTCGCAGTTTTGAGTTTCAGTCTCGTTTGACAAAAATAAAAAATTTCAGATCTCTCGCAGATCTTCAGGTTTGCCTAAAAAATCGAAAATCCTTATTTGGCTTTCTATCAAGATGAAACCTCGCGTAATGGATAATTTGAGGGTACTGATTACAAATTCAGACGCAGTTTTGAGTTTCAGTCTCGTTTGACAAAAATCAAAAATTTCAGATCTCTCAGATCTTCAGGTTTGCCTAAAAAATCGAAAATCCTTATTTGGCTTTCCATGAAGATGAAACCTAGCGTATTGGATAATTTGAGGATGCTGATTTCAAGTCCAGTCGCAAGTTTTGAGTTTCAGTCTCGTTTGATAAAAATCAAAAATTTCAGATCTCCCAGATCTTCAGGTTTGCCTAAAAAATCGAAAATCCTTATTTGGCTATCTATGAAGATGAAACCTCGCGTATTGGATAATTTGAGGATGCTGATTACAAATCCAGTCGCAGTTTTGAGTTTCAGTCTCGTTTGACAAAAATCAAAAATTTCAGATCTCTCAGATCTTCAGGTTTGCCTAAAAAATCAAAAATCCTTATTTGGCTATCTATGAGGATGATACCTCGCGTGTTGGATAATTTGAGGGTGCTGATTACAAATCCAGTCGCAGTTTTGAGTTTCAGTCTCGTTTGACAAAAATCAAAAATTTCAGATCTCTCAGATCTTCCGGTTTGCCTAAAAGATCGAAAATATTTATTTGGCTTTCTATCAAGATGAAACCTCGCGTATTGGATAATTTGAGGGTGCTGATTACAAATCCAGTCGCAGTTTTGAGTTTCAGTCTCGTTTGACAAAAACCAAAAATTTCAGATCTCTCGCAGATCTTCAGGTTTGCCTAAAAAATCGAAAATCCTTATTTGGCTATCTATGAAGATGAAACCTCGCGTATTGGATAATTTGAGGATGCTCATTACAAATCCAGTCGCAGTTTTGAGTTTCAGTCTCGTTTGACAAAAATCAAAAATTTCAGATCTCTCAGATCTTCAGGTTTGCCTAAAAAATCGAAAATCCTTATTTGGCTATCTATGAGGATGAAACCTCGCGTGTTGGATAATTTGAGGGTGCTGATTACAAATCCAGTCGCAGTTTTGAGTTTCAGTCTCGTTTGACAAAAATAAAAAATTTCAGATCTCTCAGATCTTCGGGTTTGCCTAAAAAATCAAAAATCTTTATTTGGCTTTCTATAAAGATGAAACCTCGCGTATTGAATAATTTGAGGGTGCTGATTACAAATCCAGTCGCAGTTTTGAGTTTCAGTCTCGTTTGACAAAAGTCAAAAATTTCAGATCTCTCAGATCTTCAGGTTTGCCTAAAAAATCGAAAATCCTTATTTGGCTATCTATGTAAATGAAACCTCGCGTATTGGATAATTTGAGGATGCTCATTACAAATCCAGTCGCAGTTTTGAGTTTCAGTCTCGTTTGACAAAAATCAAAAATTTCAGATCTCTCAGATCTTCAGGTCTGCCTAAAAAATCGAAAATCCTTATTTGGCTTTCTATCAAGATGAAACCTCACGTATTGGATAATTTGAGGATGCTGATTGCAAATCCAGTCGCAGTTTTGAGTTTCAGTCTCGTTTGACAAAAATCAAAAATTTCAGATCTCTCAGATCTTCAGGTTTGCCTAAAAAATCGAAAATCCTTATTTGGCTATCTATGAAAATGAAACCTCGCGTATTGGATAATTTGAGGATGCTGATTACAAATCTAGTCGCAGTTTTGAGTTTCAGTCTCGTTTGACAAAAATCAAAAATTTCAGATCTCTCAGATCTTCAGGTTTGCCTCAAAAATCGAAAATCCTTATTTGGCTATCTATGAAAATGACACCTCGCGTATTGGATAATTTGAGGATGCTGATTACAAATCCAGTCGCAGTTTTGAGTTTCAGTCTCGTTTGACAAAAATAAAAAATTTCAGATCTCTCAGATCTTCAGATTTGCCTAAAAAATCGAAAATCCTTATTTGGCTATCTATGAAGATGAAACGTCGCGTTTTGGATAATTTGAGGATGCTGATTACAAATCCAGTCGCAGTTTTGAGTTTCAATCTCGTTTGACAAAAATCAAAAATTTCAGATCTCTCAGATCGTCAGGTTTGCCTAAAAAATCGAAAATCCTTATTTGGCTATCTATGAAGTTGAAACCTCGCGTATTGGATAATTTGAGGATGCTGATTACAAATCCAGTCGCAGTTCTGAGTTTCAGTCTCGTTTGACAAAAATCGAAAATTTCAGATCTCTCGGATCTTATTCAGGTTTGCCTAAAAAAACGAAAATCCTTATTTGGCTATCTATAAAGATGAAACCTCGCGTATTGGATAATTTGAGGATGCTGATTACAAATCCAGTCGCAGTTTTGAGTTTTAGTCTCGTTTGACAAAAATCAAAAATTTCAGATCTCTTGCATATAGACCTTCAGGTTTGCCTAAAAAATCGAAAATCCTTATTCGACTTTCTATGAAGATGAAACCTCGCGTATTGGATAATTTGAGGGTGCTGATTTCAAGTCCAATCACAAGTTTTGAGTTTGTCTCGTTTGAAAAAAATAAAAAATTTCAGATCTTTCAGATCTTCAGGTTTGCCTAAAAAAACGAAAATCCTTATTTGGCTATCTATAAAGATGAAACCTCGCGTATTGGATAATTTGAGGATGCTGATTGCAAATCCAGTCGCGGTTTTGAGTTTCAGTCTCGCTTGACAAAAATCAAAAATTTCATATCTCTCATAGACCTTCATCAGGTTTGCCTAAAAAACCGAAAATCCTTATTCGGCTTTCTATGAAGATGAAACCTCGCGTATTGGATAATTTGAGGATGCTGATTACAAATCCAGTCGCAGTTTTGAGTTTCAGTCTCGTTTGACAAAAATCAAAAATTTCAGATCTCTCAGATCTTATTCAGGTTTGCCTAAAAAATCGAAAATCCTTATTTGGCTTTCTATCAAGATGAAACCTCGCGTATTGGATAATTTGAGGGTGCTGATTACGAATCCAGTCGCAGTTTTGAGTTTCAATCTCGTTTGACAAACACCAAAAATTTCAGATCTTACATGATATGTTTATTTTCAATAAAGACGATTTATTATTATTATTATTATAGATCTTCAGGTTTTCCTAAAAAATCGAAAATCCTTATTTGGCTGTCTATCAAGATGAAACCTCGCGTATTGGATAATTTGAGGGTGCTGATTACGAATCCAGTCGCAGTTTTGAGTTTCAATCTCGTTTGACAAACACCAAAAATTTCAGATCTTACATGATATGTTTATTTTCAATAAAGACGATTTATTATTATTATTATTATAGATCTTCAGGTTTTCCTAAAAAATCGAAAATCCTTATTTGGCTGTCTATCAAGATGAAACCTCGCGTATTGGATAATTTGAGGGTGCTGATTACGAATCCAGTCGCAGTTTTGAGTTTCAATCTCGTTTGACAAACATCAAAAATTTCAGATCTTACATGATATGTTTATTTTCAATAAAGACGATTTATTATTATTATTATTATAGATCTTCAGGTTTTCCTAAAAAATCGAAAATCCTTATTTGGCTGTCTATCAAGATAAAACCTCGCGTATTGGATAATTTGAGGATGCTGATCACAAATCCAGTCGCAGTTTTGAGTTTCAGTCTCGTTTGACAAAAGTCAAAAATTTCAGATCTCTCAGATCTTCAGGTTTGCCTAAAAAATCGAAAATCCTTATTTGGCTATGTAAATGAAACCTCGCGTATTGGATAATTTGAGGATGCTCATTACAAATCCAGTCGCAGTTTTGAGTTTCAGTCTCGTTTGACAAAAATCAAAAATTTCAGATCTCTCAGATCTTCAGGTTTGCCTAAAAAATCGAAAATCCTTATTTGGCTTTCTATCAAGATGAAACCTCGCGTATTTGATAATTTCAGGGTACTGATTACAAATCCAGTCGCAGTTTTGAGTTTCAGTCTCGTTTGACAAAAATAAAAAATTTCAGATCTCTCAGATCGTCAGGTTTGCCTAAAAAATCGAAAATCCTTATTTGGCTATCTATGAAGTTGAAACCTCGCGTATTGGGTAATTTGAGGATGCTGATTACAAATCCAGTCGCAGTTCTGAGTTTCAGTCTCGTTTGACAAAAATCAAAAATTTCAGATCTCTCGGATCTTATTCAGGTTTGCCTAAAAAAACGAAAATCCTTATTTGGCTATCTATAAAGATGAAACCTCGCGTATTGGATAATTTGAGGATGCTGATTACAAATCCAGTCGCAGTTTTGAGTTTTAGTCTCGTTTGACAAAAATCAAAAATTTCAGATCTCTTGCATATAGACCTTCAGGTTTGCCTAAAAAAACGAAAATCCTTATTTGGCTATCTATAAAGATGAAACCTCGCGTATTGGATAATTTGAGGGTGCTGATTTCAAGTCCAATCACAAGTTTTGAGTTTGTCTCGTTTGAAAAAAATAAAAAATTTCAGATCTTTCAGATCTTCAGGTTTGCCTAAAAAAACGAAAATCCTTATTTGGCTATCTATAAAGATGAAACCTCGCGTATTGGATAATTTGAGGATGCTGATTGCAAATCCAGTCGCGGTTTTGAGTTTCAGTCTCGCTTGACAAAAATCAAAAATTTCATATCTCTCATAGACCTTCATCAGGTTTGCCTAAAAAACCGAAAATCCTTATTCGGCTTTCTATGAAGATGAAACCTCGCGTATTGGATAATTTGAGGATGCTGATTACAAATCCAGTCGCAGTTTTGAGTTTCAGTCTCGTTTGACAAAAATCAAAAATTTCAGATCTCTCAGATCTTATTCAGGTTTGCCTAAAAAATCGAAAATCCTTATTTGGCTTTCTATCAAGATGAAACCTCGCGTATTGGATAATTTGAGGGTGCTGATTACGAATCCAGTCGCAGTTTTGAGTTTCAATCTCGTTTGACAAACACCAAAAATTTCAGATCTTACATGATATGTTTATTTTCAATAAAGACGATTTATTATTATTATTATTATAGATCTTCAGGTTTTCCTAAAAAATCGAAAATCCTTATTTGGCTGTCTATCAAGATGAAACCTCGCGTATTGGATAATTTGAGGGTGCTGATTACGAATCCAGTCGCAGTTTTGAGTTTCAATCTCGTTTGACAAACATCAAAAATTTCAGATCTTACATGATATGTTTATTTTCAATAAAGACGATTTATTATTATTATTATTATTATTATAGATCTTCAGGTTTTCCTAAAAAATCGAAAATCCTTATTTGGCTGTCTATCAAGATAAAACCTCGCGTATTGGATAATTTGAGGATGCTGATCACAAATCCAGTCGCAGTTTTGAGTTTCAGTCTCGTTTGACAAAAGTCAAAAATTTCAGATCTCTCAGATCTTCAGGTTTGCCTAAAAAATCGAAAATCCTTATTTGGCTATGTAAATGAAACCTCGCGTATTGGATAATTTGAGGATGCTCATTACAAATCCAGTCGCAGTTTTGAGTTTCAGTCTCGTTTGACAAAAATCAAAAATTTCAGATCTCTCAGATCTTCAGGTTTGCCTAAAAAATCGAAAATCCTTATTTGGCTTTCTATCAAGATGAAACCTCGCGTATTTGATAATTTCAGGGTACTGACTACAAATCCAGTCGCAGTTTTGAGTTTCAGTCTCGTTTGACAAAAATAAAAAATTTCAGATCTCTCAGATCGTCAGGTTTGCCTAAAAAATCGAAAATCCTTATTTGGCTATCTATGAAGTTGAAACCTCGCGTATTGGATAATTTGAGGATGCTGATTACAAATCCAGTCGCAGTTCTGAGTTTCAGTCTCGTTTGACAAAAATCAAAAATTTCAGATCTCTCGGATCTTATTCAGGTTTGCCTAAAAAAACGAAAATCCTTATTTGGCTATCTATAAAGATGAAACCTCGCGTATTGGATAATTTGAGGATGCTGATTACAAATCCAGTCGCAGTTTTGAGTTTTAGTCTCGTTTGACAAAAATCAAAAATTTCAGATCTCTTGCATATAGACCTTCAGGTTTGCCTAAAAAATCGAAAATCCTTATTCGACTTTCTATGAAGATGAAACCTCGCGTATTGGATAATTTGAGGGTGCTGATTTCAAGTCCAATCGCAAGTTTTGAGTTTGTCTCGTTTGAAAAACATAAAAAATTTCAGATCTTTCAGATCTTCAGGTTTGCCTAAAAAAACGAAAATCCTTATTTGGCTATCTATAAAGATGAAACCTCGCGTATTGGATAATTTGAGGATGCTGATTACAAATCCAGTCGCAGTTTTGAGTTTCAGTCTCGCTTGACAAAAATCAAAAATTTCATATCTCTCATAGACCTTCAGGTTTGCCTAAAAAATCGAAAATCCTTATTCGGCTTTCTATGAAGATGAAACCTTGCGTATTGGATAATTTGAGGGTGCTGATTTCAAGTCCAGTCGCAAGTTTTGAGTTTGTCTCGTTTGAAAAAATCAAAAATTTCAGATCTTTCAGATCTTCAGGTTTGCCTAAAAAAACGAAAATCCTTATTTGGCTATCTATAAAGATGAAACCTCGCGTATTGGATAATTTGAGGATGCTGATTACAAATCCAGTCGCAGTTTTGAGTTTCAGTCTCGCTTGACAAAAATCAAAAATTTCATATCTCTCATAGACCTTCAGGGTTTGCCTAAAAAATCGAAAATCCTTATTTGGCTTTCTATGAAGATGAAACCTCGTGTATTGACTAATTTGAGGGTGCTGATTTCAAGTTTTGAGTTTCAGTCTCGTTTGAAAAAAATCAAAAATTACAGATCTTTCAGTTGTTCAGAATGAAACACACCAATCACTTTTATAGAAGTACCTATCCAACAAGTTTTGTTTTTTTTTTCTAATTTCTGCAACAACCATCAACAACTGCTGTATTTTCATCTCATCAAAATCAAAGAACAGTCATAATTAATCTTTCTCCCAAAATAATAATCAATATCAATATTTCACCTAAAATATTTTCCAGAATCAAAATATAAATAACATTTTACCAGAGGGACACAACGCTGTGATCCTGGTTGCATACACTTCACGTAAGTGTGTACGCAGACTTTTTGTGGTTAAATTGAGGTTAAAGGTAAAATCGCAATAACGGGCGATGTTTTGGGATTTGTGACCTGCACTAACCTGGAACAAGTAGGCTGGACGAACCCTTTCAATCGAACACAGCATCCAGGTGTCAAGGGGCGTGGCAAATCTTCGGAGTAGGCCGTAGGAAGAACAGCTTTCTTCCAATCTTCAACTTCATTCTCGTCCTGACATTGATCAAACATTTCATTGCTAGCTAAAACATCTATACCGTCTTCTAATTCCTCACTCATATCGGAAGAATGAACATGTATTTCAAGACGCACAAATAATCAAAAACAGGTTACGTCCCACTTTTTTGTCTGACTGTATAGTAGGTACACAATAATGTATACAAAACCGCTACAATTGGGTATGTACAAGAATACAAGACGTGATTTCTGCTTTCATAGCCTGGTTGAAATGGCTACACTAGGCTACCTGATTCTCGTTATCGATTTCTAGTACCGGAAACAGTGGAAACTTGCCAACTAGATACGATTTGTGAATGAGTTAAGAAACGAGTGGATAGGACAACACTGATATGACTTGATTATTTGTTATGCGTAATGAGTTGAATCATAAAATTATAACAAATCCGTGTTCGCGATAGACTTATACAGGGTGTCGCTAGAAATTGGATGGAACCAGATCGCAATTTATCGGCAAAAATAATTAAAAAAAAAATGGAGTCAAGTTGATTGACTCAGAGTACTTCCCATACATTGCGGTGATACCAGTACTTGCAGAAAAAAATATTATGTCGTTCACGCGTTCCTTAGAGCCTCGTAAACATGACAAAATCACTTGTTTGGTTTTTTGGAATCGGCTGTGAGAGATATTCCAAAAATGATTTCAAATGCCGCGCAAACAAGCTCTGACGTCAGTGATATCCTATAGTGATGGGATGTAAAGTATTGATATTCGATATCGATAGCCAGTGCTAACCTAACATTTTGACATTGATCATTATAACCACAAAACACAGTCACACACAAAAGTACACAAGTCAAAAGAATAAAAGTTAGGCTAGATTACTAATTCACTTTGTAGGGATGGGCTTGAATTAGATTCTATCTTTGGATTCATTCATAATGGGATGCGCCGAAATAAAATGATGGCTTCGATTAGTTGCGAATCTCGGTCACAAACAGGATGAACTGTGATACCTATCAGATATAAAAATGTATTGCAACGAAAATGCTAGTGGGTTAATTGCCTGTTTCAAATATGTTTAAGTATCGATAAATTGAGTCGCATTGTTAAAGAATTCAGATCATCTCTAGTTTGCAGTTGAATCTCACTGACCTGCGCTGTAGCAGTATCGATTGTCGATATCGATAAGATACCTGTGACGTCAGCCCTTGTTTTAAGTCACGTGGAAAAATTTGAATATATCCTTATTTTATTTTGCAAATATCTTTTTTTGGCCGTCAGTAAAATCGTGTTTTTTATTTCCTACTGCTTCTTGATATGGTTTTCTTTACGCTATGTATACTCCCGAGACGATTTCGCGACGTCTGCAAGTACCCTATTTTCGCATTGCATTATGGTATATGTATGGCCTATTATATGAATGCAACAAATTTTTCAGTTTTACAACCCCCATCCCCCAATCGTTCCAATTTCACATCCATTAAAAAAAAGCGACACCTAAAACGATTAAAAACAAAGTTTGAGCTGTTTTTATATTTAAGTATTTTTTATTTTTGCTGTGCCGCCACTGATACAATTTTTCAAAAACCAAATGCGTTTTCCATCCTCGCCACGGTCAAGATTTCATTAAAATCAATTCAATAATTTCCAGCTTACACAATACAAAACGATCTGAAACCAATACTCCTATGTATATACAAAATTTGGCATTCCCATTTGAAAAAATCAAGTTATCGCTCATCGAAGTTTCCTTAATTAATCGACCGATTTCTCCAAGCATGAACGTAATTTAAATTTGACAGTCTCATCAAAGCTGACGCATTTTATGCTTAGTAATACGGCAAAGTCACAACCTTCCAAATTTTATAGTCTCTGCCTTATACCAAAAATGGTGATTTACACCTAAACGGTTCGCTTTAAGTCCCATGCATGATACATAAAGTCACACTAGAATTCATCAAGGAATCTGAATATGCAATAATATATGGGGTGTTCCATTTAAAAAAACAACTTTGATACATTTCGTGTTTTTGAGACACCCTGTATAATATGAAAATATATTTAAAATGTAGTCTTTATTGGTCTCTATCCACCCGAAACTATTATTTTCTTTTTTATCAAATACTTTAGCTATAATGCTCCGTGTCGAATAACGTGAATAACCCTGTATATGTATGGTATACACAAGTCCCTTTGGTTTTTGGATCTAAAAAGTGTATTATATGCCGCTAGGTCTTTCTTTCATAGATCAAGGGACAGGAATAGGAACTCCTAAAACGCCTAAAACAAAGTTTTTGGAATACTTGAATTTTTTTGTCGCCCATGCACCGATTTTCAAAATTATAGCAGCATTACCTACTACGACCCCACAGCATATCGCTACCCAAATTTCAACACAATCCATGCAGCGGTTACTGAGATTATGAGACTAGAAAAACGCCACCAGACACACAGACCGACGGAAATAAGCGACGTGGATTTTCGTTCATATCATAAAACGCCCAATAAGCGTAGGTATTATCTCAAAATCGAAAATTTTCCTCGCCTATCGATGCGTGGAAAGTATAAGTGCACAAAATAATCTGTCAATATATAAAGCAAATAATATATTTTTTAAATATGCTTTGCGTTAGTGCATTGTGGACAGTGACACCTTGTACTACCTATTTTCTTTCACGATCACAATTTACAATCACGTCATTAGAATGAAGTAAAAATTCTGAAACGCTAGCAGTAATAACAGTGTTTGTATGTACCTATGCAAAACCAAAACAACAAAAGATATTCTAAACAACAAGCTTTCAAGAACAGATGAGATAGTTAAACAAACCATATTTTATCCACAAATGTCTACATATATCTGCATACCTGGCATTGTTGACATTGCGAGTTTTGTTGATATACATCACTCGCGTTACTAACATTACTAACGCGCTTACAACAACATGAGCTGTACTTTCGATTTTTTCTCTGTGCCTCAGGCATCGTATATCACTTTTCGATAACCCGCTAAAATTATTTAATCAGAGACCGCGACCCGCAAATTTAAGGCCAGAATTATTCTATTTCGAACAATAATTCCTCAAATTCTATTTATAACAGTGACTGCAATCATCATAGTGGTTACGAGTTGCGATATTCGTGACACACCTGCACGCATACTATCTTCATAGTATAGTCGACAGGAGCTGATAAGTCTGCTATACAGGGTGAGCCAATAGTGAATAGACGGAAGATTATTGTGGGCTTACTAAAAAATATTTCAAAATCTGTCACTTGATCATGGTAGGGATCCTTGAGGGCTATAACTTAAAAATATTTTCACTTAAATTTTGACGTTTATACAGGGTGATCCATATCAAAATTACATTTTTTTGAATTGAAACCACTATATATTATTGCATATTTGGATTTCTTGCTAAATTCTAGTGTGACCTTATGTATCATACATGGAACTTTAAACGAACCGTTTAGGCGAAAATCACCATTTTTGGTATAAGTAGGTATCAGAAAAAAATTGAAAATCGCAGCGATTATAAAACTTAGAAGGCCGTGACTTTGCGATACGACTAAGCATGAAATGCGTCACCTTAGGACAGACGGCTAAATTTGAATTCTTTTTGTACTTGGAAAAATCGGTAGTTTAAGGAAACTTATGTGAAAAAAAATCAATGAAAGTGCGATTGAAACAATTCCATACCAGTTTTTATGTAATCTCCTCCAGGAGTCCAAGGCCTTTTAAGTGGGCTAGGAATCACATTTTTTTTTTATAACCGAGCAGACCGCGCAGGCAGAGCCTAAATACCAGAGTACCGCGGCTGCTGTGAAAGGGTTATGTTAGGGGAAGTTTGTTAACGCGAGATCTGAATGGGCCAATACCCGCAGGCCCAATAAATACATCTTCTGGCAGTCCATTCCACGCCTTGGACACCCTGGGAGTAAATGTGCGGTTGTACCGCTCAGTTCTTGATGTATGAAGAACGACCGTCTTAGGATGAGATACAGCGGTCGCACGGGTACATCTGATAGGAGCAGTGAGCGGCGAAACGATAGAGGATAGCTCAGAGGAGCAGATTCCGCTGGAATATCGGTAGAACAGTGAGAGGTCACCAACAACACGCCCGTGAGAAAGTGACTGGAAGTGGCGCGTTAAGGCCAGATCGCCAATTAATCGAATTGCCCTTCTCTGGACGGCATCTAGTATAGACAGGGTAGTAGGGGCAGCAGCTCCCCACACATGAGAGCAATACTCCAGGCAAGGTCTTATCTGGGATTTATATAGCATGAGGAGGTTACATGGTGAGAAATACTTTCTGGCTCTAAATAGGTACCGAAGCTTTTTATCAGCAGCTGTTGCAATTGACGCGACGTGTTCGTGCCAGATCAGATTTTCTGTAATGTTGACTCCTAACAGCTTGAATGAGTGACTCCTTGGCAGAGCCTGGTTGTTCATTAGAACCTGGTGTTGGCTTGGGCACTTCTTGTTTGATGGTGTACAATACTGGGTCTTGGAGCCCTTGGAGGCATTAAATTTAACCATATTCGTAAGCCCCCAAGCGGTAATGGTATCGAGATCCTTTGAAAGTGAAGCCACCACTGCCAGTCTTCTGCTTTCCAGCTTGACCACAGAGATCGGTCTATTGCTCATGATGCTTGCATGCAGCGTACTGTCATCCGCAAAACTGTGGATTGGGTTTGTAGTGTTAGAGAGTAGATCATTAATGTGAAGCAGAAACAATGTTGGAGCCAATACCGATCCCTGCGGAACCCCGGCATTGATGCTATGGAAAGAACAGGAAGAGCCGTCTACCACGACAGAGATTTTCCGACCTGAGAGGAAGTCTGCAAGCCAACCGCAAAGCTTAACAGGGAGCCCATAAGACGGGAGCTTGTTAAGGAGAGCTGCATGCCACAGTTGATCGAATGCCTTTGAAATATCGAGAGCAACGACGTGAGCCTCGCCAAATGACTGGATGAGTTTACTTCACACATATGTGACGTAAGCCAGGAAATCTCCAGTTGATCTTTGGTGTCGGAATCCATATTGTCTGTCATCAATCTCAATCAATAAAAAATAAATTTTTCCCAAAGTTTAATGTTTATATGAATGTTTCCTTGACTTTGGGTTAAAAATACGACCTTGGACTTACTGATGTAACACCCTATAGAGTGCTTTACTTTGATATCCCTGTATGAAAGCTGTCTGAAGTATCCATCTATTCATTGTGCAAATATGAGTAAGTGATTCATAGAGAAAATTTTTAAAACATACCTGTGCTTGTCCAATTTTGTCCTGTATAGAAATTTTTACCTCCAAAAATCTTTTTGTGCAAAATATGTCAAACATGATTTTATCAAAGATAAATGTAAATGACAAAAAGATAACCCAGAAGAAATTCACAAAGCTTTTTTGATTTGTGACAGGAAAAATTTTCATATTTATGTCAGGGAAGATTGGTCAAAATACAGGGTGTGCAAAATTAAATATACAGACTAAATTTTGTAAAAATGATCAGACAAAGTATATTTGAGTTCCAATTATTATTTTCATAAGATGTTCAGTATTCTATGTTTAATAAACCAGATCAAATAAGTTATTTAATTAACAAAA
Organism: Callosobruchus maculatus; assembly: GCA_951848785.1. Classification (NCBI taxonomy): domain Eukaryota; kingdom Metazoa; phylum Arthropoda; class Insecta; order Coleoptera; family Chrysomelidae; genus Callosobruchus; species Callosobruchus maculatus. The sequence continues at coordinate 1,343,585 of CATOUR010000004.1, read as the reverse complement.
TTGACAAAACAATAATCAAAAATGTTGAATTTTTATGAATGATTATATATTCATAATTCTGTGACTAGGTAGAAACATACACACATATTTTTTTACATTTTTAATGCAGGAAAAATATACACTATGTACAATCTTGTCTAAAAAAACATTTACATGATGCAACAAACAATAAATTTATTTTTCAGAGCTTGTTGGTTGACCCTCCCCAATGAGAGCATTTTTTCCTCTTTGAAATATCTGGAATACAAAAAATTTAAGTACATAATTAAAATTTTGTTCTCTTCATCATATCACCATATTTTATTTTTATCTTTCTATTTTTGGGTGTCAAATACATTTTTAGAATGTTTGTAACAAGGCCTTATATCATATTGGCTATACAGTATAATACTGAATCAAAATTTTAAGCCAAATGAATATTTGAAGAAGAAAGTATATATTAGACCAGTATGTGAATAAGACGAAGGCAGTTCAAGTTACACAATCGTTAGCTACCTATATCCTATATAGACAGTTTTGGGGGGTTAGAACAGGGGAGGAGCATTCTTTACACCTTCTCAACAATTCTCATCCCAGAAATGGTTTGATTTTAGAGAAATTATAGGACAGTATTAGATAATTACCTTTTTTTGTTACTGTCTTCCAATTTGGTTTGGAACTCAAATATAGTTAGTACCAAATAAAAGCTTTCAATGAAATACATCAAAATAATAAAAAAAACTGTATTTGCATGCGAATAACAAACGTACTTCTACAAGGGGTAGTCCCTTTCGCTGGTCAGGTGGAACTAAACGTGGATTTTCTTGCAATTTCAACCACCCATAATGGACCCCAATTATCAATGGAATTCCTACCAGAAAAACTATGTTGTCGTTTATCCATTTCCCAACTTTGGCTCCTGACATGTCCTTAAATGCAGAATTTTCATTAATAAAAGCAATATCAAAATATTCTATAACTATACTTTTCTATTTTGGTTTTGTAAATTTTAAACTTTTTGTGCTGTGTTTACTTGAAATTGACAATTCACATTGACATTTCAGTTAAGAAGGACCATACCTGTTCCAAATTCGTACCTATTACAAAGACCTGTTCCAGTATACTTTTGATCATGGCCGACTCTACACTAGGCCACGTTGCCACATCTAAGGCTTTAGATGTGGCAACGTGGCTTAGCTGTCAAATAGTGGCCCTATAGTTTCAGAATAATTATTACATTTTATATGTATTAGAGTTCATCTCGGTTGATAAATTAAGAAAAATACTTTTTAGAACTACTACTACTAATACCACTTACATCTGATGTCTGGTTCATCGTAGTCAAACACTACAAAATAAAAATAAACGCAACCTGTTTCCTGCTGCCACTTCCACTTAAATGAACACTCAATTTACTTTGTAAATTTTCACTTGAGCTAGAAAAATTCACTATTAGGTCACTTTGAAGCCATTCTTGCTGGTCTTGATTCCCTTTCACTATCAAATCTTTTCGTAGGTATGCCCAGATGCATGCCCAGATGAGTTCTATTAACTGTGTTTTTCTGTGATATTTGGGAGGTCCAGACAACATTGTAGGTGCCACATTGTGCTTTAAAATAGGTCTTATCCTTTGAAATGTTTGTAAATTATTGTCTTTATTCTTATAAATATAACCAGCCCTTACAAGGAATGCCTTTCACCCACTTCTGTTTATGTCCTTTATTGGAAGCACAATTGCTAGTACAACCTGGTACTACACACTTTGCAGGCATCTTTTTGTCTTTATAGTTTCGTTTGTGCAGGTAAATAATTAAAAACATATTAAAAATCACCTTCCAATCTTATTTTTTACTCTGGAAGAATTACACTAATGACAAATGCTCGGCCAACTATTCATTGCCATATTTCAATGCTCCGGCCTAGTGAGTAGAGTCGGCCATGAGTTATACAATAACATTCAGTGGACATTTTCATATTAACGCTTTGACAAACCAGCAGATTATTTCTGCTTATAATTTTATCTCTCTCTGCTTATAATTTTATCTAGTTTTAGTTAAATGAAATAACATAACTGATGGTTAACAATGCCGCAATCAGCGACCTGGCGTCAAGGATCTGTGTTTCCGAATCCCGTCTTGTTTGTACCAAACCACAGTACATAAAACAAAGGATACTACTTGGATACCAGTAATAGGTAGGTATCTATTATTGTTGTGAACAGGTACATGGTTCAAGCAACATCTCTAGTTTATGACAACGCTCGTGAACGTTTTGTTTTGTGTTTTGTGAAAATAACCCTACATATTTTTTTGAGGTTTTGTGAAAAATGCCTGGTAAAAGTGGTAAATATATTTTTATTTTGCCATTTTAGCATCACAATGGAAGCATCCTAAAAGTGATAATAATTCACTCCAGCTGCTTGAACGATGGCTGTAGGAAGCACCAAGGTGGTGCAAGTCACCAATATTGCACCCCAAGCCACCAAGGATCAAATGCACACCTTGTTTGGGTACCTTGGTAAAATCGAAGATATTCGCTTGTATCCTACTATCAGAGACGTCTCCTGTCCGGTGCAATCGAGAATATGCTACATCAAGTTCACTGATTCAGCTACAGTGGGAATAGCTCAGCATATGACTAACACAGTCTTTATTGATAGAGCTCTTATCGTCATACCTGTATCAAATGGAGACATTCCAGATGAATATTATGCTTTAGAAATGACCAAAAATGGTACCATTGTACCTGGATTGAGTATGGGTAAGTGTTGCTGTCTCAAAAGTATTTCTAAGGCCTTCATTTTACATATTGCAAATAAATACATTGCATCTATTGCAAAAAATAAAATATTCTCTCGTGTTCATGTATAAGCAGTCTATTGTGGCTCCGTTCCAATTTGCGATTTTCTCGAGTGATATGTGATTATTAATTATGGGTCCTACATGGCTATGAAGATGATGAAATGGCGCGTTCTGTGCAATAATTACTTCTCAAATTTGGCTGGCAATTAACCGAAGAAATCAATATATTGGAGTTCATTTGTTATTAAAAGGCGAGCGGAGCTGGCGAGCAAAAAGTGTTAACAGGTTTTTGCTTTCTCCTAACGAAATTTCTTCTGAAACTAGTTCCAGTGGCGTACCAACAAAAATAGAACAGAGATGGAATTTTGTACTAAGTGCAAGAAGGCGTGTGATTCCACAATTATATTTCCTTGTGATAGCTGCAATAAGTTATTTTGTGCCACCTGTGGTGATTTGACTGCATCTGAGATTAAATGTCTCCAGTTAAAAAATAAACGAAAATTGAAGTTTTACTGTGATGCATGCGAGGAAGGACTGTGTAAAGTTCCTTCTTTGATTAAAGAGGTTGCTGATTTGAAAGACAGTGTAAATAAAATAAATGAAATGTTAAATAGAGAAAGAATTAATAATAACAGTGCCGACAACTCCAACTGCAATATGGAAGATATAATCTCTGAAATGCTGGATAGACAAAACCGTGCGACTAACATTATTATGTATAATATGAATGAATCAGTTAGAAATACTCAGACTGAACGTATTCATGAAGACAAAGAACTTGTGCAAAGAGTACTGTCAGAGTTGCCAGTTGAGAAGAACAATTTGAAAGTTTTTCGTTTGGGAAAATTTCAACCAAATAAAGTTCGTCCGATCAAAGTTATTCTTAACTCGGTTGCTGACGCAAGGCTAATTTTAAAGAATAAGAACTCTATAAGCAGGCATGGAGTTAGGATTTCAAGTGATGAAACCAAGGCTCAAAGAGAGTATTTTCAGAAAATCAAAGCTGAACTGGAAGCTATTACAGCTGGAGGTGATGATACCAAAACTATTAGATACATAAATAATAAACCAACAATTGTTGCTAAGACTACACAAACTAGACGAAAAAACTGAAACCTGATCCTAATGTACTATTCAACACCGACATTATATATGTAAATGCTCAAAGTATAGTAAAAAATCGTGATCTGATATATAGCAGTCTTGTTCAGTTTAATCCAAAAATAATACTAACCAGTGAATCTAGGACAACTCAAGACGTCGAAGACATTGAAATACAAATGGAGGGATACAATGCTGTTAGATGTGACTCTTCTACCCGACATACCGGAGGCGTCATCATATATGTTAGAAGTGGGTTGAATTTCTTTATCAGCAAGACGTTTGTTTGTGATGGTAACTATTGGTGCAAGTTTATCAAAGTGAAGTCAGGATCTTCTTTTTGGATGATAGGTTGTATTTATCATTCTCCATCTAGTTCAGATGCAACTTTTGTAGACAATTTTGAAACAATTTGCGACAGTATGTTCAAAACCAACCATAACTGTATTTTAGTAGGAGATTTTAATCTTAACCTTCTTAGTGATAGTTTTTATAGTAACAAAATTAAAAACCTATTTACAATGTATGGAATTAGCCAAATAATAACCAAACCAACTAGGATTACTGCTGATAGTGAATCATTGATTGATTATGTCTTAGTTAATAAAAATAATGTAATAGCAAATGTACACGACTCTCCAAAAATTACTGATCATGCAGTAATATCGGTCAATTTCACCAACGAGGTTAAGTCTGATTGTAATAGTGTAAAAAAGTATAGAAATGTATGCCTAGATAACTTAAATTCTATTCAAAATGAACTGATATCATGTAAGTGGTCACTGGATTCTATGGATGTGAACTTATTATATAAGGAAGTTTATAGTAATTGTGAGAATATAATTAACAAAATATCTCCAATTCAAGTTTGTACATTCAGAAATAATCTACCGTGGTTTGATAATGAGGTGAGCAGAATGATGCAGATTAGAGATACTAGCTATAAAAACTTTAAGGTGGCGGTTGGTATGGATAGACAAAATAAGTGGGAAATTTATAAAGCACACAGGAACAAAGTTGTTAATCTGTTAAAAGTCAAGAAAGAAAAATATTATTACGAAAAAATTGACAGATATAGAAATAATCCATATGAAATGTGGAAAACACTTAAAAATGTTGTTAATATGAATTCATCTGCACATCCAATGAATGTAGAATTTGTAATTAATGATAATATAGTAACAGCTACTGATATCGTACAATTAGCAGAACGTTTTAATTCTTTTTTTGTTGATAGTATCAAAGATATAACTAACAGTATCAATAGCCCAAAGCCTTGGTATAATAATGACTATAATTTGTATTTGCCGTTTTCTAAATTCAAGCAGCTTTCTCTAAATGATCTTAAACAAATTGTCAAGTCATTAGATAATAAATTTAGTACATATGAACTACTTAATTGTAAAATGCTGAAAAACATCTTTGAAACCATTGGCCATGTAATTTTAAATCTTGTTAATACATCATTAGACAGTGCAATGATTCCAAATGACTTGAAAATAAGCACAGTAGTACCAATACCTAAAACAACAAACGCAAGTAAAGCGCATGAATACCGCCCAATCAATACCTTACCACCAATTGAAAAAATATTAGAAGTAGCTGTATATAACCAAATGTTGGATCATATTGAAACAAATCGCATACTACACATCAACCAGTCAGCATTTCGTAAGATGCATTCATGTGAAAGTGCTATTCAACTAACTTTAAGTAAATTTAAAAATGAACTAGACAATGATAAGTTTGTTGTTGCTGTGTTCCTAGATTTAAAAAGGGCTTTTGAGACTATTGATAGAAACATATTGTTAGCTAAACTGAAAGTTTACGGGATAACTGGAAATGTTTATAATTGGTTTTCTAACTATTTGAAGGATAGAAAACAAAGAGTGAGAGTCTGTCACCATACATCCAATATCATTGATAATGAATTCGGGATACCTCAGGGTACAGTATTGGGGCCACTTCTGTTTATATTATACCTAAATGATATACATCTTTTTATTGACTGCGAGTTCATCAATCTGTTTGCTGATGACACTGTATTGGCATGTTCCGATAGTAGTTTGGAAACAGCTATTAATAAAATGAATAATATATTAAACCAAGTTGATACATACATGAAAATGAATGTGCTTAAGCTGAATGTAGCTAAAACCAAAGCAATGATCATCACATCAAAGTACAAATATAACCTTTTAGATATAAACAATGTTAATCTTAAAATGAAAAATGAAACAATTGAAATTGTTAATTCAATCAAATACCTTGGAGTTCAGTTAGACAATCTTTTAAAATTTGATACACATTTTGAATATATCTATCGGAAAATTTCAAAAAAGTTATACTTTTTATCAAGAGTATGTAACTGCCTTTCACTACAAACAAGGTTAACAGTATACAAATCAATAATTCAGCCACATTTTGACTATTGTCCAACTGTTACATACCTATTCAATTTAAATCAGCTAGCCCAACTGCAGAAGCTGCAGAACCGAGCCATGAGAATAATTTTGCACTGTGATCGATGGACACCTATAAATTTTATGTTTCTTCTTTGAGGTTTTTCTCTGTTTCACAAAGAGTGTATTATCTAACAATGATTTTTATATTTAAAATAGTACGAGGAATGGCACCTATTTACTTAACTGGTGATATTAACTATGCTCATGATATTCATTTCTATGGTACAAGGAAAAATACAAATATTTACATACCAAAAACAAGCAAAAAAAGCACAATGAATTCTCTATTTTTTAAGGGATATGATGCTTTTAACAAGTTACCCAGCTATATCAAGGAAAATTCAACTGTCAACAATTTTAAGAGAGAACTCGCTAAGTACCTCAATGCCTGATTATCTGAATGTTTAATGCTATGTCTTCTGAAGTTATGATGAATGTAGCTTGTAATTTTTTTCTATTGTGATACTACAGTTTGTTTTATTTTATAGTTTGATTGTATCTATTGTTAACGTACATCTTTACTTTTACTTTTTTTTTACACGGATGATTATTATTCATTAGTTTTTGTATGTATATTAGGATTATCCTATTTCAAATAAATAAATGTTCTTCTTCTAATCTGAGGCATATAATGTTTTTATAATCAATTCATAGATGTTTTGAATACATTATTATTTTATATAGATAGTATAATGTGAAGCTCTTTTATAACATTTTAGGTGAGCCTAAGCTGCCCCCACATGTGCAGAATATAACTTATGGCATTGGTACTCCAGACCAGTGTATCATGACAAAAGATCCGAAGCTTGAAAAAGAAGAATTACCTCCTTATCCACCCTTACCAATTACATATGATGCCGCAAAAATTGAAGAAACCAGAAGAACAGTTTTGCTGTTGAATGTGGATTCTTCAACAAATAATGACGAAATTATTGAATTTTGTAGCAAGGCAGGTGAGGTCAAGTACCTAAGACCTTGCAAAAAGGAATCTGATGAGACAACACACATGCTGGTGGAATTTACAGGTAAAAATTTCTGTATAAATAGATATCGATGCAATACTTTCTATATTGTTTGAAAATTTTAAGATATTTTTTAAAATTTTTTACAGATCAATCAAGTGTACTGAATGCTCTCAAACTTAATGGCACTGAATTTAATGGTAAACCAATTGAGATTCAGCATGCTACACAGCCCATTGTAAAACCTCAAGCCAAGAGCAACGAAGCTGCACAGAAGGAAATCGAAGAAGCTATGTCAAGATTTAAGGAAGCACAAAATATGATTAACGCTTCTATAGAACCTGTCATTGGCATGTTGACCAAGGTAAGATTTACTCTTATGTCACACATTTTTACTTTTGAATGTTTCAAGAAGTATTATAAAACCATTCATATGCAGTATGTGTGATAACCCCTTGAGGTCATAGCATTTCGACTCAAGCCATAAGTTCAAGAATTTTGAACCTTCTCTGATTCATTTTCCCCATCAAGGACAAACGTACATCCAGAAGGTCACGATCTAGGTCAAGAGGTAGACGGAGGAGATCCAGGTCAAGATCTCGGTCCAGGAGAAGATCCAGATCAAGAAGACGTAGGTCACCAACTCCTAAGAGGAGGTCCAAGTCACGAGATCGGAAGCGCAGGTCCAAGTCAAGATCCAGTAGGCGATCTACCTCTAGGTCAAAGAGGTCTGTGTCAAGGCGTAGATCCAGGTCAACAAGCAGGTACGTCAGTAGCTGTCTTTAAAAAACCCTCAGCTTTGAAGAAACACTTTTTCTTTTTCAATTTTCTACTCAATACATTTAGTGGATATTTCCACTTGATATGACTTTTTTAAGGATTTATTTGCTGTTTCAGGTCAAGAAAACGTGCCGGACGCCATCGTAGTCGGTCTAGAGGCAAGTCGAGGGACAGAAAAAAGAGCAAAAGCCGAGATCGATCTAGAGAAAGGAAACGAAGCAAAGACAGAGACAGGAAGCTGTCCAGAGAACGAGAGTCCAAAGAAAAAGCTAGAGACAAAGGCAGGGAATCGAAGGAGAAACGTAGTGATGAGAGCAGCGTTGACACTGAGAAGAGCAGGAAGATATCCAGGTCGAGAAGTCGAAGCCATCGAAGATCAAGGTAATCAATCTTATTGAAGATATAAAAAACTAAAATAACGCTTTTGGAGCAAAATAGGTAAAAAAACTCGCCTTAGCGAAAAATGATGAAACGATCATTAAGCATTTTTAAAAGTGTAAAATTAATGAATTGTTAATCCTGATTCAAGAAACTGAACCAAGTGTAATTTTTTTCAAGACGCCCTCATGTATTCCTCATTGATTTTATTCCTTTTCGGCAGTCCACATTGTATAAATACCATAGTAATTGAGGTTTTGGAAAAAAAAAATTTTGTCATAAATGGAAAGATCATACATAAGTTTTATAACAAAACTGTTTTTGTTTTCTTTTTCTCGCAATAATTCAAAAGTTATATCAAAATAAAAATGGGTTTTTGAATCGAGTACCGAAAACACGCCGACGGCTCCCGAACCCGTGTGACGTCACCATGACGGTAAGGATGCTCCTTTGACCAACGACGCCCTACTCCGATACTAGATTCCCAGCCAATCGCGAAAATACGTACTGCTAAACTGGTAACTAGTGTATATTTGTTGCAACACAGTCGATGAATGAAGTTTGCAGCTCGAGACAAAGTCTACGATCAAAATAAATATGTTTTTGAATGTTTGAAGCTGAAGTCAGATTACAGATTCCAGTAAGTAAGTACCTAATCAAATATGTTTCGTTGAAAAGATCTCCTCAATCAAAGGATGGCCCAGTGGTTAGAGAGTTCGATAGTGGATCTCAGGGTCTTTGGGCTCTTTGCATCGAAACCCAGGCCTTCCAACTTTTTTTCAATTTATCTTTTTATCAAAAAATTTATTGATGTGCTTTTTGCACTTGTTACGCACACTTTTCTTCGATCAACATAAATATGTGCTTGAATCAAATTTTGTTAGACATATTACTTGCACTGCACAGTGCTTGGTGAATTTTTATGAAAATTTAATATTGTTAAGCCTCATTGCCCAAAGTTAAATAAATAAGAATACCAAGTGATAAACAGAATGTGATTACGAGTTTGAGTTACTTTTTTTACATTAAAAAACTTAAAAATGAATGAATTGAATGGATGAAGGGATTTTGTTTTATTAACCAACTGTTACATTAAAAAAAATAATGGCGATTGACATTGACGGACAAACCTCATTTCCACTGATTTTTTGAATTGTCCACCACTTCCTGTACTTAGTTTTTGCACTGTGCAGTGCAAGTAATGAAGTAATATGTCTAACAAAATTTGATTCAAACACATATTTATGTTGATCGTAGAAAAAATGTGCGTAACAAGTGCAAAAAGCACATCAATAAAATTTTTGATAAAAAAATTAAAAAAAAAGTTGGAAGGTCTGGGTTTCGATCCAAAGACCCCAAAGACCCTGAGATCCACTATCGGACTCTCTAACCACTGGGCCATCCTTCGATTGAGGAGATCTTTTCAACGAAACATATTTGATTAGGTACTTACTGGAATCTGTAATCTGACTTCAACTTCAAATATTCAAAGACATATTTATTTCGATCGTAGACTTCGTCTCGAGCTGCAAACTTCATTCATCAACTGTGTTGCAACTAATATACACTAGTTACCAGTTTAGCAGTACGTATTTTCGCGATTGGCTGGGAGTCTAGTATCGGAGTAGGACGTCGTTGGTCAAAGGAGCATCCTTACCACCATCGTGACGTCACACGGGTTCGGGAGCCGTCGGCGTGTTATCGGTACTCGATTCAAAAACCCATTTTTATTTTGATATAACTTTTGAATTATTGCGAAAAAAAGAAAACATAAACAGTTTTGTTATAAAACTTATATATGATCTTTCCATTTATCACAAAAAAAAGTAATTTTTTTCTTAATTCAAAACCTCAATTATCACAAATAAAACAAAAATGGCATTTTAGGTCTCGTGATCGCAAGAAGGAACGCAAACGTTCCCGATCCAGAGGCAGCAGAAGACGGTCTCCGACACCCCGTAGGAAACGCAGCAGATCCAGAAGCAGGGACAGAAAACGGGACAAAAAAGACAAAGACAGGAAAGATAGGGACAAAAAAGAAAAGGATAGACGTAGCAGATCGCGTTCAAGGTCTTCGAGGTCCACAAGGTAAGTTTATACAGGGTGACCGACGGGAACCGGACGTTTTTCAAATGGTTAGTATAACGCCGCTAGCGGTGGTAGGGAGGGGAATCATGTATCAGTCGCCTTGCTGTATAATGCCATTTTACTCATTTTAGTAGCCATGGAACAGTGGACCGTAGAGCACCGTATGTTCGCTTATGACGCGTATGTTGAAAATGTCGAGTCAGTCACGGCCGCGCAGCGACTGTTCATTTTAATCTTGGACGCCACGATATTATTCCAAGCCGCAATACCATTCTCAGATGGGTTAACAGTCTGAGAACAACAGGAATGATTGAAGAAGAAAAAGCCACCTGGTCCCACGAAGACTGCGAGGACGCCAGAAAACGTCGAGCGGGTGAGACAAGCCCTTACTCGGAGCCCTCAACGGTCTGCACGAAGACACGCGCGTGAATTAAACTTAAGTCGTGAATCAGTGCGCATAATATTGAAAAAAGATTTAGCGTTTCATCCTTACAAGATGTGTATTGTTCAGCAGCTTAAGCCAACAGATTATAAAGCTCATTTTCATTTAAGCGGAGAGACAAACAAACAAAATTTCCGATACTGGTGGCTTTTTCTTCACAATCATTCCTATTGTTCTCAGACCGTTAACCCATCTGAGAAGGGTATTGCGGGTTGGAATAATATCGTGGCGTCCAAGATTAAAATGAACGCGGAACAGTCGCTGCGCGGCCGTGACCGACCCAGCATTTTTAACATACGCGTCATAAGCGAACATACGGTGCTCTACGGTCCACTGCTCCATAGCTACTAAAATGGCACTATACAGCAAGGCGACTGATACCTGAATCCCCTCCCTACCACCGCTAGCGACGTTATACTGACCATTTGAAAAACGTCCGGTTCCCGTCGGTCACCCTGTATTTGGTTAAAAATATCAAAAAACCAGGTATAGCAATTTTGGTTAAAATGTAGTGGAAGCGAATATCTCTTCTGCCTGTGCTATTTCAATTTCTTCACTAGACCCAACATGGTTAGCTATAATTTAATCATTAATTTGTTCCAGATCGCATTCCAAAGTACCCAGAAACTACGATGAAGAGGAGAAAGGGTATGACAAAGATAAGGACAAAGAGAAGAGCTATGATAGAGAAAAGAGGGATAAGAGCTACGACAGAGATAAGAGAGAAAAAAGCTATGATAAAGAGAAAGATAAGAGCTATGACAAAGAGAAAGCTTCAAGTAGAGAACCAGAACCTGAAACGCCATACAACAACCAGGAATCTCCTGAGAAATCTGACAACATTGGCGACAATATGGACATCTCAAATTCGCCATGATTTAACTTGCTACAAAGCAGTTTTGATCTTGAATATTACTTGCCTTTGCAAACCTTAGCGAGGTCATGTTTTTTCCATAAAAAATGTTCATTCAAGAAAATGTACTTTAAAGATCATAACAGTCAAGATCTCTATTTGGTGTTCCCTTGAATCCTTACAAGTTTGTCAAAAAGTTTTTCTCCATTTCAAAGATATTTTTATGGGTGTAATTCAAAATGAGACACCCTGTATAGTAGTTATTCACAGTTTTTATCAAAACTGTCTTGTCTATTGAAATCTTTTAATTGGTGTTTAGTACCTAGTATGTCATGAACTTTTTTTCCCAAATTCTATAAAATCTAATGTAGAGAATTTGTCTTTTTTATTCTGGTAGACTTAGTTAAGCTTATGTATGCTTTTGAAGATGCAATAAATACCTTCATTAGATGAACTGCAGTTTTATTTTTTTCCATTCTTGAACTGCACTTTCTTAGACGTTAATGGCTAAATTATGATAAAGAGAAAATGGAAAATGCACTCTGTAAATAGGAAGCTTCAAAATGATGAATAATTTGAGTATCATCAACGAATGTCCAAGTCAATTACTGGAAGCTATTTTTTACTCCAATTTTAAATGAATAGGATCGCATTTATGTGGGAAGAAAAAAATGTGAATACAAACAAAAATCAATAGTGTACATTCCTTCATTCTATTTACATTTTTTAATATAGATTCTATACAAAATATAAAACAATAGGCTCACTTTTTATACTTCAGCTTATTTTTAAATTTCTTTGGATTAATTCCAAATGCTGCTAACCTAGCATCTGATATATTAGAAACCACACTATCTGTTTTATCTCCATTTTTGAACTTCTTTGATGGCACTTCGTTATTTCCGCTACCTTTGAGTTTTCGTTTTTTATTTTTTAAAGGTTTTGTCTCCTTAGGTCCCTCCATATTTTGTGTATCTTTATTGTTTACACTACCACTAGGCTTCTTTTTCTTCCTCTTGTTTTTTATGTTCTGTCCAGCATTGGTTGCTTTATCATCTGTTTTTGAAGATATATTATTATCTTTAGCACTTCCCTCTTTTTTGTTACCATGTGTTTTTTTCTTCTTTTTATTTTTCTTTTTCTTCTGAAGTACCTCTTTGTTCATAACTGTTGATGAGTCCTCTTCTGACTGCAAAGATATGACAGCCTTATTATCCTTCTCTTCAGTATTAGTATCTTCATGCTGTGAAGATTTCTTCCTTTCTTCTTCACTTTTATTCTCCACTGTATCCTTAACACTGTTATCATTTCTTCTAGTTTCATTTTTTCCCATTTTCTTATAATTGGTGTTATTTTGCTCACTTGTCTCATCAGGATCAGCAAAAAGACTAGGCAGGATTTTCTTTTTTAAGTTAAAATTTTGTGCTTTTTTCTTGTAAGCTATCTGATCATATTTTTCGATATGATCTGGACGTATTTGGACTGCTTTTTTCAAAGAACACCATTTGTTGAGCTCTCTTTCTTTTGCTAACAGAATCTGCAATAGGCCAATAGAAATTGTTACAAGTTGTTAAGCTTAGTTTCTTAAATTTCATGTAAACTAACTGCATGACACAATTTTCTATTCAGAGTCACGAGACAAAAGTATCTTGTACAGTTTTTATCCAAGTATACTAAGGTTCTTAAAAAAAATATCCAAAAAAACATTTGGCTGTAGTTTTGGAGCAAAACTCAAAATATACAAAAATGAACCCTCATATTTTTGATGGATTGTAAGTAACCCTAAAATCTTCTGAATAAACATTCCAAAATGTTACTAGAAACACCCTCATTTTTCAAAAATTGCCTTTCAGTGCCACAAAAGTCTTACCTCTTCTATAGAGAGTCCAAAATCATTAGGCACCACTTGCCTATACTTGAATCTGCAAGGCAAATCTCCAATTATATCTTCACAATCCAACTTATAGTACTCTTCAAAATATTCTTCATAGTTTTTATCGTTAGGATCAAACTTTGGCTTTGGCCTACTCACAGCTTCAGCAAATTTGGATTTTCTTCTTCTTTTCTTTTTTGACTTTGTGCTTTCAATGAGGTCTTCTTGATTGTTTGTGTTGGAATAATAGTCACAATCCATCTGAAAAAAGCAAAATTGAAGAAAAACCACCACTCATGTAAATTGAAAATTTATAAGTATTCAAAATTAACTTACAATAAAGTTTTCATCCTCACAGTGGGGTTCATCTTCAGTATTTTCATTGTTGTTGCCCTCATATCTTTCCCAATTCTCTAAAATATTGAGACACTTTAATGCAGATATGCAAAATAAATTAATACAGTAATTGTGAGTTGTATGACAAGGCTTACCAATTTCTAACTCTTCATCCAAATCAGGAAACTGGGGTTTTTGCTCTTCTTCTGGCCCTTGGTAGAACTCATCATTGAACAGAGCTTGCATCTTCCTGTCATGTTCTTCAGGATCAAAATCACCATCTATATCTTCATCCTAACGAAATTAATTAGTTAATGGACTTATTTATAACTACACCATAATAGTATCTTACAGCAAATCCAATAGAAGGATTTCCAGTGATTTCTTTTAGTTTTACTAGTTTCTCTTCTATTTCTTTCCTTTTCAGCTCTTGCAGTTTCTTTAAATCTTGCATTTTCTCTTCTTTTTCTTTTTTCTTTCTTTCCTTCACTTCTTGCCTCTTCACTTTCCTTCTATCATCCTTTTTTCTCAGTGAATTCTCCATTGTTCTTGGGTATCTTTTGATCTAAAATATTAAATATTATTTAAAAATAATATAAAATATCATTTTAGCAACTTGTGTAACAATATTGTATAATGCAACTCATTATTCCTAGAGCTAGATTTAAGTTATATAGTTGCTACTTACAAATTCTTGATCAGGTTCTTCAAATCTGAAGTTATATTTATGCTCAAATTCTTCTTGTTTTTCTATCATTTCTTCATCATTTGATAGCTCATCAGAGTCATGAATGACTTCTTCATATGTTGGAATATAGTCATCATTATCATTATCAAGAAACCTGTAAAATTTTTATAGTAAACATAAGGCTAGTATTACACTTGACTACAAGATGTATCTTTATGATTTTTTTTAAAAACTGCTATTATAATCGAGAAATAGGTAATTAAAGATGTGATTCAATATGTTATTTAGGTTCTAGATCATTGAACCAAAGAGGTACATGGAAATATTCAGTTACTGACATTTCTATGTCAAGTTCTCTACCTCTTATTCAAAATATAGTCCCTCAAAAATTTCTCTTCATCTTCAAGGTCAGGTTTATTCCAATAATCTTTGAGTGGTTTGAGTTGTTTTTCTTCTTGCTTATCTTCCAATTCCTTTTTTTGACCTGCTAGCCATTGTATGTAGTCTACTTCTTCTTTTTCCTTTTCTTCCTTTGTCTTTGCCCTTTGTTTGAATAATCCTATGAACATAAAGGTCAATATACATTTTATAGTGAAACAAAAAAGAAGCAAATGAAGTATTAATTGCAGCTAAAGGAATACTGTTCTTTTGTTGTTTACCTCCCCATTCATTCTCATCTTCTTCATCAACCTGATCCAAAGCTTTTTTCAAACTTTCCTTTATTTGGTGTTGTTCTTCAACATATGTTGTTGATTCAGGCTTATTTATATCATCTTCTTCATCACTTAACACACCCCCTTTTTCTAGCAACAGTTTCCGTTCATAGTCTTTCAGAAACATAGGTTGATCTTTTGCCTATAAGTTAATAGTAATATTTTACACCTACTATACATAAATAAAGATGTAGTATTATTTTTCACTGTTCTTTTTATTATATTCTACCATACCTTTTTTCCTTTCCTAGATGTTGCCTCTACATTTTCATCATCGAAAAATGTAGTGTTTTTGTCGTATATTCTAGGATCTTTGCTTTTCAAACAAGCCAGGGTCTTAAAGAAATTTTTCTCTAGTTGCTCTGTTAATTCGACTGCATCCTCGTCATCCGATGAACTTGAAGAATCATCGCTAATTTCCACCTCATCCCCATACTTGGTTTTCACTGAAAATTAAAGTTTAAACTAGGAATTTCAGGCATTACTATTAATGCTTACATCTGTTCAATTCTTCTTTCTTTCTCCATGTATTATAGTTCTTGGCATATTCGTTGTCTGTTTTTATTTGAACTTCTGTGTCAGAATCACCTTCGAATAATCCTGACATATTGGGGTAATTTGGTTTGAACTTGATTTCTAAAAAATAATGTTAAATTGGAGCCCCCTTTTTGTACTTTTGTAGATTGTAAACACGTGGTACAGGTTATGACATGTCTGAAGTGTCAATGCCAAATAAATAATGAAATCTGTCAGACAGACATATTGACAAATGACACAGAACCACAGGTTTTCAGAATGAGAAATGACATCTGTCAACGTGACATATTGACAAATGACATAGACCAACAAGGTTCCAGAATGGGAACCTTCCTTAAAATTTGACACCACAAGCTCCAATATGAACCCCCACACTTTTGACGGGTTCCAGTAAGGTCAAATAGGGCACTGCTTCAGAAAAGCCACTATGTCATACATTATGAGTTATTTTGTTAACAATATTACGAGAATATAGCTATTTTAATTTTGCCCTTCTTACACCATTTGTTTATTGGAACAGATACATCACAGAACGCAAAATTTAGAAGTAGCTGTGAATGTCAGGTGAATCCTGAAACCTGATTGGTTCGTCGTGGCTGTATTGCCAAATTAAGCATCCCTGTTGCCAAGTCTCCCTGCGTCAGATTCACCAGTTTCATGGCTATTTAGCTATTTTCAATTTCTTTCATATCGCCATTCAGCTGGTGTATCCCAATTAAAATTTCGAGTTTTAAACTAGCTCATAATGTGTAAAAATGTTGTTTCTAAACAGTTTGATAGTTGTGATTATCGTCTTCTAACTCCTGTTCAGCATATCGTCCTTGTCCAGTAGATTTGCTGAGCGTCCTTCCAAAATCTTGAATGCTTTCTGAATTACTAGCAAAAACTCCAACGGAATCATGAATAATAGCGAGGAAGAGAAGGAAGCAGCTAAGGCAGTCCCCTTGGACCTCGCAAAATCCCAAATAACCACTGTTAAGACCGTAGAAAGCAAATCTCCATTGGTCATGAGCAGCCAGTCTTTGAGAGGAGTCAGGGTTCTGTCCCAGACTGTCTCGAACCCGAATGCTGTATCTCTAGGGAATGCCATTATTACCACCAGTTTGATATCACAAGCAGTGCTTAAACCTGTTGGTAAGTTTGTGAAAAAATGGTTTCTATAATAATGAATACTTACCGCCTAAAAAAGGGAATGTAATTGACACAACCAATGGGGTCCCCTTTGGTTTCTTATTTATATTGTATAATTTAAATTAAACATCTTATGAAAGAAAAAAATTGAATTTTGTGCTATGGGCAGATATATCGACCTGACTCGAAAGTATTTTGGATCTATGGCCAACATAAAATTTATTGTTGGTATGTTTTATTCATGTAGGAAGTGATTACACCCTTATGTTAATAACTATAGTCAACTATGTAAAATTACAAGCATAGTCTATGATAATTATCATCAAACATTCTTCAATTTTCAAATATTTCAAGTGACCAGGTACCTTATTTTTCATTATTTGATTAAAGATTCAAGTCGTCCAACAACCACTACTCAAAGCCTCACTACCAGCAATCTAAGCAGACCTGCTCAGATAACGTTCTCTCCAGCAACTCCATTGATAGCACAGAGCACAACAGGCACTTCATACCATGTGCCAAGGGGCCCCGCGGTAGTAGCTAACTTGGCAGCGCCAAGAAGCAATGTGACAACAGTAAGAGCTCCTATGGTTGTTACTGCACAAAGTAACCAACCACATGCTTTTGTTAGGCCCCAAAGGCCTCCGACTGCTGGACAAGGCACTGCGTGGCTTACTAACACTCAAAATGGATCTCAGGTAAAATACTTTTATTATAATTATTAGTGCATTGAAAGCACATAGATGTTTTGAAATAAAAATATTGCAAATGACACATAATAGATAAAGAATGATGATGACTAAGCAAGTGTGTATCATATGAATGATAAAAAAGTGTTTAACTATAAACACAAGTTAAACCAACCTAAAAAATTCTTGATATAGATCTTCAAAATGTTGTATGTGAAGTTGAAGGACTGGAGTTAATTTCATGAATATTATTGAACCCTGTAAGTAATTTAATCTTGAAATCTTGAAAATTGACTATTTAGGTAATATAGAATCATTTAATATTGCATTATCAACCTATTTATTTGTAGATTAAAGGTGCATCTACAGTTCTAAGTTCTCCTGTCAAAGGTGCCATGGTTACTGGAAAACCTCAGATTATAGCTAGGACACAAGGAACACCAATAACTTCAGGAATTTCTTCCATAAGACCAAATACTATTTTGCAAAGTACAATCACCATTGGACAATCTAGCGTAACTGGACAGGTGAGCATCTCTCTATATATTTTTATTTATGCTAGTCTTCCATATAAAACTTAAAGAAAAACCATGACAACCTGCATTTGAAGATATGAGCACTTGTTGCAATGTGACCGTTTTATACCTTAAACTTTAGAATATCAGGAATTCAATAATGAATGTTTCTTGGGTTTTCTTTTTCAGATGCAGCCCTTCAAACCTGGAGCTGCAACAATTCAAACTCTAGGCACTACTGTAGCTCAAGTACTCCCCAGCCGTACTCAAGCCGTTGTCTATACTGCGAATACACCACAGTTCACACCCACCACAAGAATCACAGTATCTAATGCTACTTTATCAGCTCAGAGGTTGCCACAGACCAGAATAACGGTAATTATGTCTATTTCTGTATGTTTCTTACATACCTCATCCCTAATGCAGAAAAATCAGTTTTTTTTCAAACTCGTGACAGTTTTTTCAAATGCATATCAATAATATGCTCTTAATAGTAAAGTAAATTCATCGTTATTTACACTGTATGGTACACAACATAATGTTACATGATTTTCAGAGCCAAGTGCCTGCGGCTCGCCTGACAGTGCCAATGAACGTCTCTCAGTCATGTACAAGACCAGTAGTGCCCCAAACTACTGTGCTCACTTCTGGTATGCGATTATCTACTGTTTCTATGTCGCAACAGCCTACGGTAAGTTCTGGATCATCAATAATTGATTAGCATCACATAATTTGAAAAGAACCTTTTTATTTGTTTATACTAAATTCTAATCTGAGGTTTGAGAAATACAAACTCCTGAAGAATAAGTTTTTAAAGCCAATTGACTGCAGGATCATCTACAGAATTAAAAATAATATACCCCAGGAAGTTAAAAGTCTCACTATATTTTATTTAACTGGCAAAACAATGACTGTTTGATGTTCTTCCAGGTCTTGAGTTCGACTCCAGCAACCAGAATAACAACTCAACCAAGCGGTACGATAGGCAGGCTGTCTGTAGCTACCACACCTACTGTTTCTACTGCCAACATTTTGGGTTCTACTAGAATATCAACGTTGAACTTGCAGAACCTGCATTCATTGGTAGCAGTTGCTAACAGTGCCCAGCAGAGGAATGTTCAAGCACAGGCACCTAAAGTTATCACACAACCTGCACAAGGTACGAAAATTTTTATTTAATACTGAATGTCTAATTAACTTTGATTTATTTTACATCAGTATTTGAAAAAAAAATTATTTTTCAGGAACTATCCATTTGACGCCGCTCTCTACAACTGTCAAGACTACTCCAAGTGTTGTGACCACCATTGCCAGAACAAGTGAGTAAATAGACAAACAATTCCTTGATCCTTGATGTCAGAATCCATATTGTTAGTCATTGATTATTATCATAAGGTATTTCAAAACCTGTTGATTGATATGTTCCTGTCACCTTGCTGAACAGATACTCTAAGGCGTGATTTTATCCACACAGGCTTTTTAACAAAGGCTTTGACCAATCAGAGCAGCCCATTCAAGAATATGCGTCTGAAAGTTATTGATTTCTCTTGAAATTTACCTCAAAAAGGTGAAAAATGACATGCTTTATATACAATCGCCCATTATGAACCACCTAGTATTTCTTGCAGTCTGATTTTCCATCCGAAATGGGTGAAAAATTGCATATTCTTGTTTAATAAAGATTTTAGCAATTGCTAATCTGAACCAATCAGATTCCACAAAAGCAGTACATTTGATCACTGGATTGTTGGTCTGTCAAATGATAATGACGACAAGAAATTCAAATTACTACATTATTTCGATAAAACAATAATTTACTATGGATAATAATTATAAATACCTGCAGTATCCCTTTGTATTATAGTAAAAAGGGGTAAAAATAACATGTTGTTCCATTTCACAAAGCTAAACACACGATTTAACTATTGGCCAGTCTGTGTCACAAGTGTGCATTGCTGGTTGCCTACCCTTCTTAACGCCAAAGTTTGCGGGCTGGCGAAAGTAAAATATTATTTTTTGTAAACCAGAAAAAACCTGTCGTATAGTCAGAAAGGGAATCAGGTGCTTTATATACTTTTCAGAGAAAGGGGGAACTAGAAGGACTAGACTAGAAGGATTTTTTTCATATGCATGCCTTATAATGTGTTTCTCATAGTATTTGCGCTAAGGTGCCTTTACATCCTCTGTGAATATTTCTATAAGAAGGTCTATAACAAACATGCATCCAGTAGATGGAAGTTTCTTTATAAAAGTATGTATTTTTTTATAGTCAATCTGACTGACTGAGGTGGGATTATTAATTAAGGTGGCTGTGATTAATATTACTTTTATGATTCGGTCACAAATTATCGCAGCAATTATACAATAATTATAAGGTAAACATGAAAAATCTGGCATTTGCAAATTAATCGCTTTGTTCTGATTTTCTGCTATGATTTTGAACCAAATATTTTTAACAAAAGTATCATCCATCCTTGACTTTTTGTTTCCAATTACTATTGGATGATACTTATTAACATAACTCTCAATACTCAATAGAAAGCTTTTGTTAAACAACATCTAATAGAAATGCTTTGCCAAACCTTTGTTAGAATATGCATGTTGATAAAATCGGGCCTAAATTTTGTTTATTTGTTTGCACAGTAATTTTGTGAATCTTTGTCTGTTCTATCTGCTATTTTTCTATGTATATTGGATTGCTCTCTTGCAGTAAACGTACCCAGTGTAGCTGTAAGCCAGAGGCAGACAAACGTGCTACCATCTCAGGCTGTATCAATCGCCAAGGTGTTCAATCAACCCACCGATGTCGTACATGGGGCTTCTCCAGCTACAACGACTGCCAATGTCTTCATTCACACTCCATCTTCTCAACAGCAGCCCATAAGGAGGACTTCACAAAGTAAGTTGATGGTTTTCATGTAATATATTGGGTCCTAGATGATCTGGTTGTGTACTGAATCAGGGAGACAAGAAAACTCCTGTAAAGGTACATGCACAAAGTATCCTTAAAACTAATCACTTTCAACCTAACCTATTATTTCAGCTTTTTACATCTCGAAGTTGAAATTTGACCTCTGCCATTCTCCATTCTCGAGTTCTCGTTTATGGTGGTGGTCGGAGTACTTCCTTGGAAGTCTACAGTAGAATTGGCTGCGAAAAGCCTCCCTAAGGTGCCTGCTTTTTTTTAGGGGTAGAAGCGACTTTAACATTTACTCTGAATTTGTGATGAGACAGGTATTGGACGACTGGAATGGCGGTATAACTATTGGCGGAAGCCAAATATCTAACTTAAGATTTGCTGACGATACAACCCTTATTGCTGCTTCTTAGGAAGAACTAGTAGCTCTATTAAACATTTTAGAACAACACAGTGCAGCTTATGGTCTTGGTATTAACTACAACAAGACCAAGGTTATGATCGTAGATAGAGAGCATGACAATCATCGAGAAATAAAGTCAATAGGCCGTTGTGAGGTAGTCAAAGTTTTGTGTACCTCGGTTCTTTGATCGACAATTCGGGTAGCTGTGAGAATGAGATTCGACGACGCATTCAACAGGCACGGGTAGTCATGACAAAGCTTACTAAAATATGGCGTGACCATAACATCACTAAAGCTACCAAAATGTCGCTGGTTCAATCTCTTGTGTTCTCCATATTTTTGTATGCCTCGGAAACTTGGACTGTTAAAAAGGCAGATCGAGCTCGCATAGACGCTTTTGAAATGTGGACGTGGAGGAGAATGCTGAGAATACCTTATACCGCCCATCGAACTAATGTTTCAATACTGGATGAGCTCGGTAATCCAAAGAGACTATCCTCCATTGTGTCGACGAGAATGCTTACATTCTTCGGACATATTCACACAAGCGATAATATGAAGAAACTTGTAGTTCAGGGTCACGCCCCGAGTGGGCGGCGCCGTGGCCGTTCCCCTACACGGTGGGTGGATACGACGAAACAGTTGCTAGATATGAGTATCAAGAACGCCACTGAACTGACAGAAAATCGCGAAAGATGGCGAGCTACAGTTCTCAAAACTATTGATAATATTCTTGTCGGCAATACTCTAGCTCCGACTTAATGCATTTTACGAGTTCACAACATGTCTGTTAAGACATTGTGACTATGATGATGAGAAGCGATGGACTTGTCCACTCTGGTCATCGGTGGTATTGACGAATAGGAAACGCTCTGACTAACAGTCTTAGGTACAGACCAGAATCTTCTGGACGAACTAGGACCTAACCAATTCTGTATGCTTTGTTTTCAGGTCCAACTCCAGTGTCTGGTACTTGCTTCGCGCCTAGTAGCAGTACCTCTTCTGCCACGAGTGTAGCTACGTACACTTTGGCTAGCGGCACCTATTTCTACGATAATTCGGCCAGCACGTATTCGGTGAACAGGAATTTCGCGAATCAACAGCCGTTTACCACGCTCGCCACGCAGAACGCTCAGCAACAGGCGGTCAGGCAGACGCCGGTGTTGAGTACACCGCAAGTGCACGGTAAGTCAGCGCGTAGATACTTCCGCATTGTTGCTAATGCATTTTGTATTGCGATAACGATAACGGTCACATTTTAGAGATAATAACAAAGGCATCAAAATGTTTTTATTATTTGTTTATTTGCTGTGATTGAACAAGGTATATTGCAATCGTTATCAAACACTTTCACGTAACGATGGCCTAAAATTAAAAACAATCGGCTTATTTGATTCTAATGGAATAAATCTGATGAGATATTAGTGCTAAGGATAGTCTCAGTCGTCATAGTGGACGTTTGAGCTACTGATCGTTTGAAATACTATGCAATATGTGGCAGTAGAACTTAAGAAATCGCATCTGCCTTCGATACTTTGACCTACTGGTCGTTTGAACATTTGACCTACTACTTATTTGAGCCACAGGGCATTTGACCTACTGCACATGCGACCTGCTGGGTATTCGAACTACTAAGCATTTGCGTTACTATGCAATTGAACTGCTCACTAATTTAACGGATGTGTATTTGGTCTACTGGACATTTTCACTATTGATCATTTTAAATGCTATGCAGTATGCGGCAGTAGCTTCACCACGTCCGCCCAGTTTACTGGACTTAAGAAAAAGTATCTGCCTTCGATATTTTGAACTACTGCTCGTTTGAACTACCCAGCATTTGACCTGCTCATGGCCGACTCTACACTAGGCCGGAGCCTTAGATGTGGCAACGTGGCTTAGCTGTCAAATAGTGGTCCGGTTACCTTAAATTGTTTTATAGTTTCAGAATAATAATTATTACATTTTATATGTATTAAGAGTTCATCTCGGTTGATAAATTAAGAAAAATACTTTTTAGAACTACTACTACTAATACCACCTACATCTGATGTCTGGTTCATCGTAATCAAACACTACAAAATAAAAATAAACGCAACCTGTTTCCTGCTGCCACTTCCACTTAAATGAACACACAATTTACTTTGTAAATTTTCACTTGAGCTAAAAAAATTCACTATTAGGTCACTTTGAAGCCATTCTTGCTTGTCTTGATTCTCCTTCATTATGAAATCCTTTCATAGGTGTGCCCAGATGTGTTCTATTTATTAGAACTGTATTTTTCTGTGATATTTCGGAGGTCCAGAAAACATTGTAGGTACCACATTGTGGTTTAAAATAGGTCTTATCCTTTGAAATGTTTGTAAATTATTGTCTTTATTCTTATAAATATAACCAGCCCTTATGAGAAATACCTTTCACCCACTTCTGTTTATGTCCTTTATTGGAAGCACAATTGCTAGTGCAACCTGGTACTACACACTTTACAGGCATCTTTTTATCTTTATAGTTTCGTTTGTGCAGGTAAATAATTAGAAACACATTATAAATCACCTTCCAATCTTCGTTTTACTCTGGAAGGTTTTGTTTGGTATGTCCTTTATTGGAAGCACAATTGCTAGTGCAACCTGGTACTACACACTTTGCAGGCATCTTTTTATCTTTATAGTTTCGTTTGTGCAGGTAAATAATTAGAAATACATTAAAAATCACTTTCCAATCTTATTTTCTACTCTGGAAGAATTACACTAATGACAAAAGCTCGGCCGACTATTCAGTGTTGTCATATTTCAATGCTCCGGCCTAGTGAGTAGAGTCGGCCATATTATAAAGGAAGCAACACTTTCGCTACTATGAAATTGAAATTGAACTGCGGGATATTTTTACAGATCTGTATTTGATCTACTGGCCATTTTATCTACTTACCAATGGAAATACTATGCAATATGCGGCAGTAGCCTTACTGCGTCAGCCCAGTTTTCTGGACATAAGAAAAAGCATCTTCCTCCAATAATATGAACTACTGGTCGTTGGAACATTCGACCTACTACGTATTGGTACCACAGGACATTTGACCTACCGAGCACGCGACCGACTAGGCGTGTGAACTACTAAGCATTTGCGCTGCTATGCATTTGAACTACTGTATATTTCAACAGATGTATATTTGATCTAGTGGGCATTTTAACTACTCATCATTTGAAATCCTATGCAATATCCGGTAGTAGTTTTACCTTGTCGGCCCAGTTATCGGGCACAAAAAGCATCTGTCTTTATACTTTAAACTACTGGTCGTTAGAACATTTGACCTACTACGTATTTGAACCACAGGACATTTGACCTACTGAGCAGGCCACTTACTGTATGTGTGAACTACTAAGCATTTCGGCTACTATACAGGGTGGGCCAAT
The DNA here is from genome assembly GCA_951848785.1 of Callosobruchus maculatus. NCBI lineage: Eukaryota > Metazoa > Arthropoda > Insecta > Coleoptera > Chrysomelidae > Callosobruchus > Callosobruchus maculatus. The sequence continues at coordinate 1,318,527 of CATOUR010000004.1, read as the reverse complement.
AATGCGTGGACGGAGGATTGTGGGCTTACTAAAAAATATTTCAAATATTTGTCACTTGACCATGGTAGGCTCCCTTCAGGGCTATAATATAACGTAAAAATATTTTCACTTAAATTTTGACGTTTATATAGGGTTCATATCAAACTTACATTTTTTTGAATGGAACCCCCCTATACATTATTGCATATTTGGAATCCTTGGTCAATTCTAGTGTGACTTTATGTATCACACATGGAACTTTAAACGAACCGTTTAGGCGCAAATCACCATTTCTGGTATAAGTAGGTCTCAGAAAAAAATTGAATATCGCAGCGATTGTAAAACTTAGAAGGCCTTGACTTTGCAGTACGACTAAGCATGAAATGCGTCACGTCACCTTAAGTCAGACGGCTAAATTTGAATTCTTTTTGTGCTTGAAGAAATCAGAGGGTAAATTAAGGAAACTTCAATCACAGATAACTTGATTTTTTCAAATGGGAATGCCTATTTTGATTTAAAGAATCAAATGTAGAATTTGATCACCTTTCTAACGATATAGCATTCTTGATATCAATCTTTTTTGGTTTTCATTTTATTTCAAATTTTCAGTCAAATCGGTGTTTTTCAATTTTCCTGCATGCAAGCAACCTAGCAGACCATGAAAAATAAACAAAAGCTCGTTAATATGGAAAAAAGCAACTGGCTTAGTAGAAATATGCAAGCTAACTAGAGCAACGAGGCAAGATTATCAAAATTCCTTACAACATATTAGTTGGGTAAGACTTCGTTTTAGCGGAAACCGAAATGGGAGTCGAGAGTGGTGTCAAACGACGCGGTTTGACGTCCTGAATCGAACGAGACCACTCCCAGACCGAGGAAACGTTCTGGTGAAGAACTACGGCATTTTGAAGTTTGGTTACCTAACCTAACTTATCCAAAAAAGTTTACTTGTTGAGCTCAAAATGCGTGTTAATCGACGTGGCTGAACATCATGACTCGAACTTGACCACTCCCAGAGTGAGGAAACATTCCAGTGAAAATCTACGCCACTTTAAAACTTGGCAATTTCAATATCTTACCTGATATAACCTAACTAATACGGTCGGGCTAAAAAAGGATATCAATCAACTCAGTTTGATGTCATGACTCGAATTGTATCAATTAGTAGACTGAAAAAACATTTATTTTGATTCTCAGTTTAGGAAATTAAGCCAAAAAAGCTGTTCGAGGGTCTGCGCCTGGGGCCTATTCCAGCAGACTGAAAAAACTGAACAGGTGACTTACCTGGGAGTATGTTACATGGAGTACTCAAAATTTACAAAATTAGTAACGTCTGGGGGGGCCAGCCCCCCCAGGTCCCCCTATTTATACAAGTGAACAAACCTAATCCAACTTAAACCTACCTCATTTCTAGGAACATTAAGAATTCAAAGTATCATTTTTTTTTATTTCCCATTTCATAGTGTTGCTTCTGGTGCCGTTGTACCCTACTCGTCAAGTACTTCCGAATTGATCATATATTTCGTGGAAAAAATAAAGAAATTTCGTAGTCGTTTTTAGGTTAGGTTTGAAATTTCAAAGAGGCATAGTTTTTTATCGGGCCGTTTTCTTAGGCTGGGTATGGTCTAATACCACCCAAGGCGTCAATCCGAGTCAATTAACAGTGCTTTAAACCCTATTTAACCTATTTTTACCTCAACAACTTGACCCGTCGGGTTAAGTTAGGTTAGGTACTGAAACTTTAAAATGCCGTAGTTTTTCACCGGAGCGTTTCCTCGGTCTGGGAGTGGTCTCGTTTTACTCAGGACGTCAAACCGAGTCGATTGACACTACTCTCAAGCCTCAAATCGGTTTCCGCTAAAACGAAGTCTAGCCATTAGTTGTAACCAGAAACAATAGTGGTAACAAGAACACTCATTTTTCACAGCCTACTAGCTATTAGCTAATTTCCAAAGTCAGTAAAAAAATATTTAATCAAAGGAAAACTACTAGTGATTGTTGCTGGCAGTAGAATATCTATGTCTTTTGAATAAATGTTCGCCTTTAATGCTATAAAAAAGTAGCCATTTCCGTAAGTCAAAGGTAATGATACCTCTGACTGGAACCCTTCAAATTCTTCAGTAGGTACTTCTACTTATTAGAAAAATCGCGGAAAATGAAACTTGATTTGCAGTCTGTTTGAATTGTAAAACATAATTGAGTTTGTAGAAAACTACATGAAATAATCACAATTACAACATAGCGTAATTAAAAATTTCTAGCAATTATTTCAATAGATGTTTAGAATGCTCCAGTTGGAGATATCTTCACTTTTGACTTAACGGAAGTGACTAATTTTTTTATCCCATTGAAATTCCATTCTAAACATGTTAGACTGTAAGCAAAAATCGCTGGTAGTTTTCTTTTGTTTCAAAATTTTTAATCGTTTTGGAAAGTTGCCAAGCTCTAGTAGACCTCAATAGCTAGTAGGCTGTGAAAAACAAACACTTCGGTCATACCCCAGCTACTCATTGACATTAGATATCTTGCCCATGCTGTATCCGGTTAGAGCTAATATGTTGTAAGGAATTTTCATACTCTTGCCTCGTTGCTCTAGTTAGTTTGCATCTTTCTACTTAGTTGGTTTCTTCCATATTAACGAGCTTTTGTTTATTTTTCATGACCTGCTAGGTTGCTTGCACGCAGGAAAATTAAAAAACACCGATTTGACTGAAAATTTGAAATAAAATGAAAACCAAGAAAGATTGATATCAACAACGCTATATCGTTAGAAAGGTAATCAAATTTTACATTTGGTTCTTTAAACCAAAATAGGCATTCCCATTTGAAAAAATCAAGTTATCTGTGATTGAAGTTTCCTAATTAATCTACCGATTTCTCCAAGTATAAACAGAATTCAAATTTAGCCGCCTGACCTTAGGTGACGCATTTCATGCTTAGTCGTACCGCAAACTCACGGCCTTCTAAGTTTTATACTCGCTGCGATATTCAATTTTTTTCTGATACCTACTTATACCAGAAATGGTGATTTGCGCCTAAACGGCTCGTTTAAAGTTCCATGTGTGATATATAAAGTCACATTAGAATTGACCAAGGAATCCAAATATGCAATAATATGTAGGGGGTTCAATTTAAAAAAATATAAGTTTGATATGAATCACCCTGTATAAACGTCAGAATTTAAGTGAAAATATTTTTACGTTATAGCCCTCAAGAGTCCCTACCATGATCAAGTGACAGATTTTTGAAATATTTTTTTGTAAGCCCACAGTGCTCCGTCCACGCATTATTGGCCCACCCTGTATTATCGATATTTCAACAAATGGGTGTTTTTAACTACTGATCATCTGAACTAGTATAGGGTATGTAGTTGAATTACCGGGGTTTTTAAATCAATGCGTATTTGACCTACTGTGCATTTCGATGGATGCGTATTATTCCAGGCGTCGCCGGGTCCAACCCAGCCCAACAGCAGATCCGCTTCAACCCGATGATGGTGGTGGAGCAACCCCAGCAGCCCCAGCGGCCCTCATCTCAACCGCCCGCCCAATCGCAGACCTTCCAGCAGACCTTCCAGGCGTCCGCGGGGGTCGCGGTGGTCGACCCGCAGCAGCCCCTCGGCACCGCTGCCGAAGCGTTGCTGCAGCAACAGGCCGCGCCCAAGGCCACGTCCTCGCCTCGGCCCAGCATCCTGCGCAAGCGGGACCACGAGGGGGCCCCCCTGAAAGCGGCCAAGAACCTGCAGCCCGTGTTGGCGACGATACCTTCCGCTCAGCCGCAGCAACCGCCGCTGTCACCGCCTTCGAGGCCGGATTCGCGGGGCAACGGACACAGTTCAGGTCAGTACGAGGGTAAAAAAGTAGCAATGGACTAGTATCACGAGGTTAAGAACAATGATTTAATTGTTATAACCGCTTACTGCATACAAAAATAAACGTACTGCTACATTTCGTTACTTTCTACATCATTTTGTTTTTTAGTAATTCCATTCTAAAGTTTAAAGAAAGGAATTCAGATTCAGCCAATCAGTGCCAACCGCGCGAATCATCAGCAGTGCATTGTCGCCAAGAACAGCTCCGACTCGCAGACGGGAACAGAAGACAAGATAGATGAGCCAGCCCGCGTACAGCTCCGACATTTCGCGCACCATCAGAATGCGGCAACACAGCACACACATCTGTCTTTTGGTTGGCTGTTCGCCTTTAGGGTAGTGACGTCACTGCCCTAAGAGAATTCAAATATTTTCCTTATTTTCACGGATTTCCTGTGCCCAAAAAAATCGGAAAAAGAAATGAGATGCTTTTTATGACGTACTCTATCGTATGCACCCAAAAAAATTCATGATTCTAGTCCATTTCATTCATTCATCCGAAACCAATCGCAGACGACGTCGTTTCGCTTTTATTAAAGCTCGTCAGTGTGATTTAGGTTCAGACGAATTTAAATGAAATTGCAAGCTAGTGCCTAGTCGGCAAAACTCGTACTAGTAGTAGCAACATAGTATACAGTGTGTCCAGTTAGTGGGTAATTCTTCGATATCGCGCAAGGTATACCTGATAGAGGAAAATGTCAAATACAAAAGTTATTTGGTTACTTAAGACGCATATTCTAATAATATTTTGAAATATACAGGATGTTGCGTGAAAGTAGGATAGTGATCAATTTTTAAACAAATATCCCCGATTTTAATTTATTTTAAATAGAATCCTGTATTTATTTTTATTGCAATGAATTGCGCATGTCGAATTTAGTAAGTTCTCACAATTTCAAAATTTTGTTTCTGTTAATTATTGAGATACGGCAACACCGCTTTTTCAGTAAACGGTACCGGAACACTTAAATATTTACAAATCCGCCACAGCTGGAGAGGTGAAATTCATTACTTGGAGGTTTTTCAACATACAGAATTCAAAAACGCTAACAGCAGTGTTGTCAGATTTACCAATTTTACGTCATAATTTTGAATGGAATGCCCTATTTATGAAGTCTAACGTAAAAGTGATAAATCTGACAACACTGATGTTAGCGTTTTTGAATTCTGTATGTTCAAAAACCCCCAAGTATTGAATTTCACCTCTCCAGCTGTGGCGGTTTTGGAAATATTTAAGCGTTCCAGTACCGTTTACTGAAAAAGCGGTGTTGCCGTATTTCAGTAATTAATAGAATCAAAATTTTGAAATTGTGAGATCTTACTAAACTCGACATGCGCAATTAATTGCAATAAAAGTAAGTAGAGGATTCTATTTAAAATAAATTAAAATCGGGGATATTTGTTTAAAAATTTGAAAAAATAATTTATAACTTGGCAACGTCGCAAACGCGAAAAAAAATATTACAAGGCGAGATAGGGTATTAGTAGATATTTAGATTTAAAATAAAACATACAGGGTGTTACATTTAAAAAAACAAAGTAAAATGACCTACAAATTGCCGTAATTTAAAATTCTACCAAAAACACCCTGTAAATGCAAATTGCTGGTGGCATCCAAAATAATATCCACTTAATATTCAAGTAACTCGCTGTATAATATTATTGAGAAAAGTTAAAAGTTAAAGGAGTATATTAATTTGGACGTATTACTTGCGGCCTTGCAAAACCGGAAATTAATAGAAAATAAATTATAACTTGGCAACGTCGCAATCGATCCCAAAAATATTTTAGGGTTGAATAGAGATCGATGATGGAAACTACAAGAATTTAAGAAAGAGTTATAGTTTCATATAAAAAAATCAAGTTGATCACTATCCTACTTTTCCGCAACACCCTGTATATTTCAAAATATTTTTAGAATATGCGTCTCAAGTAACCAAATAACTTTTGTATTTGACATTTTCTTCTATCAGGTATACCTTGCGAGATATCGAAGAATTACACACTAACTGGACACCTTATAGATATTGGGAAACAGTACTTTGAAAAAGTATTGGTTCGCCATCTATCTACCAAAGCCGGTACCTGAGCGTTTAATTTGAGTATCCGAGTACTGTTTATGTGACCGGTTTAAAAGCATCAGGTATAGAAACCTGCTGGTATGACACCAGACTCTTTTTTGTGGAAAACTCATTTAACACTCCCGACATTCGGTTTATGCTAAAAAGCAACGTGTATTTCACTGAAAAATCACTGTAAATGTTTAAGTCGACCGTTACGCCCTCTGGTGACCATCTTGGAAATCTGAACATATTTTTCGCGGTCTTCTTTTGGCGACTTTAATTATTATGACTTTTTTACTGCAAGTCTCTGTGGCAATCCTCAATTTTTTTTCTAGGAGGCAGTACTACGATTTCTGCTACGTCCAGTCCTGGAATTGCCGAAATCAATGACGACAGCAACCACGCCACTGTCGTAAATAATCTGAAAGAGGAAGAGGAGAGTAAACCCCCATTGGAAATGAGTCCCAGAAAGAAACCTAGAAAGCAACAGTTGTGAGTCCCATGCATTTTTATCAGGTTTTTATCTAGTTCTTAGTAGGATCTTAAGGACTCGGAAACAGATCTCCACAATGAAATAAAAAAACAGAGGTTTTTTTGAAAAATCATTCGCTATGCACACAGGTACCTAGCGCACACCACCTGTGCTGTTCTACTTAACTGAGGACCTTGAACATTACATATCAATACAAATAATTATTTAACATTGGTTTACTTATCTGTATGATCGTAAAAAGAAAAAAAACAATAAACAATCTACTTTATCTATTACGATGTATTATGATTTGAAATACTTTAAAACTTGAACGTATCTTCCAGGACTGGCAATGATTTAGATGAGCACAACGACGATATGCAGTTCATCTCTGAAAGCACAGTGAAAAAAGAAAATGAGGATTCTGATGCAAACCATTCTGATGAGGTGAAAGATAGAGTTTCTGAAATAGCTGTAAGTTCTTTATTTCACTTTATACGAAACACTTTTTCATTTTATTTATGTATTGCATACATAAAATGACATTTGCAGATTGTAGTTTATGTCTTTATTTAGTAACAGTAAACAAAACAGTCACACAATAATATCCACAATAAAAAATGCCAATAGGGTACTTGCAGAAAAAAAATATTGTGTCGTTTACGCGTTCCTTAGAGCCTAGTAAACATGACAAAATCACTTGTTGGGTTTTTTGGAATCGGCTATGAGAGATATTCCAAAAATTATTTCAAATGCCGGAAAATGCCGCGCAAACAACCACTGACGTCAGTGATATCCTATAGTGATGGGATGTAAAGTATTGATATTCGATATCGATAGCCAGTGCTAACCTAACATTTTGACATTGGTCATTAAAGGATCATTATAACCACAAAACACAGTCACACACAAAAGTACAAAACTCAAAAGAATAAAAGTTAGGCTAGATTACTAATTTGCTTTGTAGGGATGGGCTTGAATTAGATTCTATCTTTGGATTCATTTATAATAGGATGCGCCGAAATAAATTGATGGCTTCGATTAGTTGCGAATCTCGGTCACAAACAGGATGAACTGTGATACCTATCAGATATAAAAATGTATTGCAACGAAAATGCTAGTAGATTAATTGCCTGTTTCAAATATGTTTAAGTATCAATAAATTGAGTCGCATTGTTAAAGAATTCAGATCATCTCTAGTTTGCAGTTGAATCTCACTGACCTGCGCTGTAGCAGTATCGATTGTCGATATCGATAAGATACCTGTGACGTCAGCCTTTGTTTTAAGTAACGTGGAGAAATTTGAATATATCCTTATTTTATTTTGCAAATATATTTTTCTGGCTGTCAGTAAAATCATGTTTTTTGTTTCCTACTGCTTCTTGATATGGTTTTCTTTACGCTATGTATACTCCCGGGACGATTTCACGACCTCTGCACGTACCCTATTCTACAGAGAGTATAAGGCCTGAGCAAAAATTATTGAAATCTTGGTAAGGATTTTTTAAGCAGTTGTTATTTTTTGGGTATTTTAGGTGACGACGGTACGTAAACCTGCTTCGGTGAGTCTCTTGAACAGCTACAGGCAAAACTGGAAGGCGACCCACAATCACTATTTGAGGCACTCTGACGTGAGGCCTAAAGACGAACGACGACCAAGCATCATGGATTTGGCCAATCAGTACAGGGTGCAAGAAAAGATCAACGGCTGGAAGATACACCATCTTACCACCCAGATGGAGGACTTGGTAAGATCATTCACCTATACAGGGTGTTTCATAAGTTGGGACTTTTTTTCATACAGCAGATAGTACTCGCCAAAATTAGTGTTTTTTCCCAGTAACATATAAACGAAATATTTAGAGAAAACAAGATACTGACCATTAAAGAAATCCTCAATTCTAAGTCCGTCCCTGGGCAATGGCTCACCATGTCATGATATCACAACAAACAAGGCAGCGCTAGCGGTGCCGATGCCGGTGAGAAAACACTAAAACAGGCAGTTCGTCATACGTCGCGTTGCTGTGGCATAGTGTACGAGAGTGCTTGATTTGCTACATCTGACGATCGGACTTCAAAAAAAACAACAATGGCGCACTCTTGTAACAATAATGAACTGGTGGACATGATTTTAATGTACGGTGCGTGTGGTCAAAATGCCGCTGCGGCTTCGCGAGTGTATGCCGATCGTTTCCCTAACCGTACTCACCCTGCACCTCGTCGATTTGTCTCGCTCGTGCAAAGAGCTAGAGACACCGGATGTCTGAATCCACACCGTGGTGGACACGCTGGAAGACCCAGACAACCTCGTATGGTCCAAATTAAAGAAGACATGGTAAATCGTACTTTTACCTGTAAGACGCCTGCGACAGGTCCGCACTTACAACTTCGTAGCAACCAAATAGTGAGTACTTGCTTAAAATGTTTTTACTGTTTTGCTGCTGGTTCACCGTGCATTAGCTTCGCCGTTTCAAGGGCCGTTGCTTCTAAAGAGGAAAGTCCCAACTTTTAGAACACACTGTATAGTTGAGCAGAAAAGTTCCTAGGCTGATTCATAGATGGCGGTGCTATTATTACCTTAAGGCTGTATCTCACGGTCCTATTTTTCATCCCAAATCTTTGACAAAAAATAGGACAAAAAGTAGGATGACATTTACATTTACATACATCCCATTTGTTCAGATATTTAGGAAGTGTTCTAAATATCTGCGCGTTGATAACTGCGCATTCTAATGTCATGCTGGTGACATTTGGAAGGTTAGGTTGTGGTTTGGTTATGAAAATTAAATATTTTGATATCCGAATACTGCAGTGCGTGAATATCTTCGCAAAATGATCGACACTAATCAAACGTCAAATACAAGCGCATATCTAATATAATTATGTATGGAACGTTAAAACGCGAACCATGGGTGGGAATGGAATAATTGACAGTACGAAAAGGACTTTGACAGAAACGATAACTGTCAACAGTCATATATATGACATGACTGTGCTACTAATGCGCATGCCCTTGTTCTGTATTTGTTACGAACTCAAAGTAACAACTGAACATAGAGGTAGTAAACAAACCACTTCAGCATGGCGTGCTCAAAGCTATCATCTTTTGACACTTCAGCCTTCAAACATTGATCAGCTGTGACCTCGCAGTGACAGTTCGAATTGTAAACAATACCGTGTAATGCCAACTAACCTGAAAATACCTCCAATGCAACCCATCGTAAATCGTACTTTTACCTGTAAGACGCCTGCGACAGGACCGCACTTACAACTTCGTAGCAAGTACTTGCTTAAAATTTTTTTTACTGTTTTGCTGCTGGTTCACCGTGCATTAGCTTTGCCGTTTCAAGGGCCGTTGCTTCTAAAGAGGAAAGTCCCAACTTTTAGAACACCCTGTATACTTGGGCAGAAAAGTTCCTAGGTCGATTCATAGATGGCGTTGCTATTATTACCTTAAGGCTGTATGTCACGCTCCTATTTTTTATCATAAATCTTTGACAAAAAATAGGACAAAAAGTAGGATGCCATTTACATTTACATACATCCCATTTGTTCAGATATTTAGGAAGTGTTCTAAATATCTGCGCGTTGATCACTGCGCATTCTAATGTCATGCTGGTGATATTTGGAAAGTTAGGTTGTGGTTTGGTTATGAAAATTAAATATTTTGATATCCAAATACTGCAGTACGTGAATATCTTCGCAAAATGATCAACACTAATCAAAAGTCAAATACAAGCGCATATCTAATATAATTATGTATGGAACGTTAAAACGAGAACCATGGGTTGGAACATGGCCGACTCTACACTAGGCCGGAGCCTTAGATGTGGCAACGTGGCTTAGCTGTCAAATAGTGGGCCTATAGTTTCAGAATAATTATTACATTTTATATGAATTAGAGTTCATCTCGGTTAATAAATTAAGAAAAATACTTTTTAGAACTACTACTACTAATACCACTTACATCTGATGTCTGTTTCATCACAGTCAGACACTACAAAATAAAAATAAACGCAACCTGTTTCCTGCCGCCACTTCCATTTCCACTTAAATGAACACTCAATTTACTTTGTAAATTATCACTTGAGCTAGAAAAATTCACTATTAGGTCACTGTGAAGCCATTCTTGCTGGTCTTGATTTCCCTTTCACTATCAAATGCCTTCGTAGGTATGTCCCAGGCCATGCCCAGATGAGTTCTATTAACTGTATTTTTCTGTGATATTTGGGAGGTCCAGAAAACATTATAGGTACCGCATTGTGCTTTAAAGTAGGTCTTATTCTTTGAAATGTTTGTCAATTATTGTCTTTATCCTTATAAATATAACCAGCCCTTCCGAGGAATACCTTTCACCCACTTCTGTTTATGTCCCTTATCGGACGCACAATTGCTAGTGCAACCTGGTACTACACACTTTGCAGGCATCTTTTTGTCTTTATAGTTTCGTTTGTGCAGGTAAATAAGTAGAAACCCATTGAAAATCACCTTGCAACGTTCTTTTTAATCTGGAATAAGGTGATGTTGGGCCATGGTTTGGTAGTCCTCTACTGGGCTGCAACCTGGTACTACACGCTTTGCAGGCATCTTTTTATCTTTATAGTTTCATTTGTGCAGGTAAATAAGTAGAAACCCATTCAAAATCACCTTGCAACGTTCTTTTTAATCTGGAACAAGGTTATGTTGGGCCATGGTATGGTAGTCCTCTACTCATGCCTCTACTGGGCTGCAACCTGGTACTACACGCTTTGCAGGCATCTTTTTGTCTTTATAGTTTCGTTTGTGCAGGTAAATAAGTAGAAACCCATTGAAAATCACCTTGCAATGTTCTTTTTAATCTGGAATAAGGTGATGTTGGGCCATGGTTTGGTAGTCCTCTACTGGGCTGCAACCTGGTACTACACGCTTTGCAGGCATCTTGTTATCTTTATAGTTTCGTTTGTGCAGGTAAATAATTAGAAACAAATTAATAATCACCTTCCAACCATATTTTCTGCACCTGGAAGAATACACATGACATAACAACAAATGAAAACACGGCCTGATCTCCAACGTTGCCATATTTCAATGCTCCGGCCTAGTGAGTAGAGGCGGCCATGGTTGGAATGGAATAATTGACAGTACGACAAGGACTTTGACAGAAACGATAACTGTCAACAGTCATTTGACATGACTGTGCTATGAATGCGCATGCCCTTGTCCTGTATTTGTTACGAACTCAAAGTAACAACTGAACATAGAGGTAGTAAACAAACCACTTCAGCATGGCGTGCTCAAAGCCATCATCTTTTGACACTTCAGCCTCCAAACATTGATCAGCTGTGACCTCGCAGTGACAGTTCAAATTGTAAACAATGCAGTGTAACGCCAACTAACCTGAAAATTCTTCCAATGCAACCCTTGTTACAAACACTGCACTTTAGTTCCATCTCTAAAAACTGTTAAACTACATTCGAATATAGCACAGCAAGTCCGTAAAGCTTCACTACAGTTACCAACAAATAGCGAATTCGATTTTACTGACCAAGCATAAAAGACGCACGAACAAAACATACGTTTGACAGACGAGGTTGTACCGTGAATAAGTCGCATGAAAATTATATCGTCGTTGTCAGCTGCTCAAAATGTATGTAAGACTTCAGAGTTTTTGTTTATGGTGAAGAAATATGCAGTAACGCAGTAGAGGTCAACATATCTATTTATTTTGCTGTAATCATTCCTGAACCATCAAAATACCGTCTTTTTTAACGTAGAATGGAATATTTCTGGATACTATACAATTAAGACGATAGTAAACAATTATGATTGCAGTATCTGGTGGTCAATATGACAGCGTAAGAAAAGATGTCGGCCTATTAGAATTAGTTGTTTACTACCTCTACGTTCAGTTGTTACTCTGAGGTTGCGAATTATTTGATCGTTGCATACAGGAGGAAAACTAATCCTTCCCATTTTTATGATAATTTTTTTTGTCAATATTTTTGTACAATATTTAGGATGAAAAATAGGACGTTTACTCTAAAATTTACCTACAAAATCACCTTGACCGCAACGAAATGTCATATTGACATTTATCAAATGGCATATTGACATTTATCAAATGTCATATTGACATTTATCAAATGTTATATTGACATTTCGTTACTTGAGTACTGCTCAAGGGAGCCTCACATTTTGAAGTTGGATAAATGCGATACAGCTGGTCTAAACGCTAGTAAAAAGTTTATATCATCTCACCAGATGTTATTTTGACTGAAGTGTTGAGTTTCATGAGTGTTTTTCTTTTCAGGCTGATCAAGAGCAAGGCGTCTACAATCAGTTGACAGAACTTTTGAAATGTACAGAATCTGAGGAGAACTGTCGGCAATATGACAAGGAAATCAATAGGGTGAATGAACTCATAAAGGTAAATCATTTTTGTATAATATAAAATTTGCCACACCTCGTCACGAGATTTATATTTCTCTCTGGAAATATTACTTTTTCGAATAATAATTTTATTTGTTATAATCTTGTACTTTACTACATTGAGTGCAATTGAGGTTTTGAATTGAGAAAAAAAGTACTTTTTTGTGATAAATGGAAAGATCATATATGAGTTTTATAACAAAACTGTTTTTGTTTTCTTTTTTTTTTTCGCAATAATTCAAAACACGCGAGTACCGAAAACACGCCGACGGCTCCCGAACCCGTGTGACGTCACCATGGCGGTAAGGACCTTTGACCAACGACGTCCCACTCCGATACTAGATTCCCAGCCAATCTCGAAAATACGTACTGCTAAACTAGTAACTAGTGTGTATTTGTTGCAACACAGTCGATGAATGAAGTTTGCAGCTCGAGATGAAGTCTACGATCGAAATAAATATGTTTTTGAATGTTTGAAGTTGAAGTCAGATTACAGATTCCAGTAAGTAAGCACCTAATCAAATATGTTTCGTTGAAAAGATCTCCTCAATCGAAGGATGGCCCAGTGGTTAGAGAGTCTGATAGTGGATCCCAGAATCTTTGGGGTCTTTGGATCGAAACCCAGGCCTTTTTTTTATTCATGTGCTTTTTGCACTTGTTACGCACATTTTTTCTACGATCAACATTAGTATGTGTTTGAATCAAATTTTCTTAGACATATTACTTGCACTGCACAGTGCAAAAACTAAGTACAGGAGGCGGTGGACAATTCAAAAAATCAGTGGAAATGAGGTTTGTCTGTCAATATCAATCGCCATTAATTTTTTTTCAAATGTAATAGTTGGTTAATAAAACAAAATCCCTTCATCCATTCAATTCATTCATTTTTAATTTTTTTAATGTAAAAAAGTAACTCAAACTCGTAATGACATTCTGTTTATCACTTGGTAAAATTTGATTCAAACACATATTTATGTGGATCGTAGAAAAAAATGTGCGTAAAAAAGCACATAAATTTTTTGATAAAAGAAAAATAAAAAAAAGTTGGAAGGCCTGGGTTTCGATCCAAAGACCCCAAAGACCCTGAGATCCACTATCGGACTCTCTAACCACTGGGCCATCCTTCGATTGAGGAGATCTTTTCAACGAAACATATTTGATTAGGTACTTACTTACTGGAATCTGTAATCTGACTTCAACTTCAAACATTCAAAAACATATTTATTTCGATCGCAGACTTCGTCTCGAGCTGCAAACTTCATTCATCGACTGTGTTGCAACAAATATACACCATATAGTTACCAGTTTAGCAGTACGTATTTTCGCGATTGGCTGGGAATCTAGTATCGGAGTACGTCGTTGGTCAAAGGAGCATCCTTACCGCCATGGTGACGTCACACGGGTTCGGGAGACGTCGGCGTGTTTTCGGTACTCAATTCAAAAACTCATTTTTATTTTGATATAACCTTTGAATTATTGCGAAAAAAAAGAAAACAAAAACAGTTTTGTTATAAAACTTACGTATGATCTTTCCATTTATGACTAAAAAAATTTTTATTCAAAACCTCAATTAAATAAAAGCTAGCTTAGTGATCTACTTTCCAAGATTTTTTTTACTGGACTTAGGCATTTTTCTTTGGATTTCAAAAGGATCATAAAAACATGTACATACTTTAAAGTATTTTTATTTTATAATATGTATTAATCTTGTATATTACAGGGAAACCTTCAAAGGATTAAGATCATCAACGATGGCATGATAGAGGCGAAATCTCAGATAATGAAGATCTTTGACCATAAGGTTCATGTAATGGATATCATCAACCGGTGTGCTAGTAAACGAAATTTCAAAAAACGCGAAAAATCATAATTAGTCTTAATTTACTGTTGTAAAGTTTCTCTTCAAATAGGTTGTCTATATCGTATATGTGATTTTTCTATGAGAAAGGTTTACGTTTTACATAGTTTTATAAAAGATAAATGTATTGTAAATGTGAATAAGCCATAACTTGTTTATATGATAAATTTATAAAAAAATAAAGTATTCTTATATAAGTGGAATATGATTATTATTTGTGATTGCCAAAAAAATGATAAATTAATATTCCATTAGTCAAAAATAGTGCTTTAAAAATGTTTCTTCGGTTCAAAAATTTTTAGAAAATCGTAGACATTTTTTTGAAATTGGAAGGTTTTTGACTAAAATCAAAACAAGATACATATTGATGTGTGTTTATTTAAAAAAATGTACATATACACTATAACAAAAAAAGCACATCCTTTCATGAGCGTATTATCTAAAAAAATACTAAAAATCACAATAAATACACTAAATATAAATAAAACGATAGTTTCATGATTATCATGGAAAATATCTCAGTTGCAATGAATTGTGTCATAGTTATTGTATAAAGTACAGCCAAGTACATAGTTGAGGCCAGCAAGAAAATGCAAATAGCTGCTTAGTGTGCTATACTATCTACTCTCAAGTCAAATTCGAAAAAAAAGGAGATATTCGCATTAACACGTTAATGCCATGAGCATCACCGGTGGTTCACGAACAAATTTTCATCCGTTCACTTTCAGATTACGAATACCGGCACTGTGGGAAGTTTTATGGTTTTCTCTACTACAGATTAGATTTCAGTCGTCTAAATGCAAAACCCGACAAGTCACAAATTTTTCAAAATAGAGTTTTATATACCATTTTGTTCATTATTTGAAGCGCTACCATTTTCTATATTTTTCGCTTACAAAACCCGACATTAGACATGAGATATTTGGCTAAGAAAACTGGACTTAGGTGCAAACACCGACAAGTCCACGCGGTGTTTTGTTTCAAACACCGACATGTCCACAGGAGCCAATACGGACAACAGGAGCAAGTCACATGTCGATCACACGAGGTATTCTGACCGTTGTGTATTTTTGTTTTATCCAGTCGCTGAAAATACGTTGTGGTGAATTCATGTGTTTTTCAGTTTACTGAGAGAATGAGATTAATTTATGCTGTATTGATAAATTATTGATAAAAATAACAATGTTTTTTGAAAAATGCTTTGGTTGCGGATTTTGGAGAGCCTACTTCAACAGAAGCTAGGTCCACATTAATGCAGAGGATCGAAGCTAATAATTGTGAAAATGCATTTGCTAGTTCTGAAGAATTTTGTTTGTCAGAAAATATAGATTTTGACGTTTAAACCTTGTAACCCCTGAAATGTATCCTTTCTAATATCTAGCTTTATGTTTATAGTTCCTGTCGTTGAGCACAGTGTTTGATTAGATTCTTTTATATTCGGTAAAATAATCTAAATTGATAAGTGTTTCATTTATAAGACTTTGATCTGTTTTTCTTGTCGGGTTTTGCATTTAGACGACTGATTTCATACTGTCAGTAATGGAGCCTTCTGCGGTAGTTACTAGTTTAGCCTTACGGAATGCATAAAACTAGCAACCGGCCAGTGCAATATACAGGGTTATTCACGTTATTCGACACGGAGCATTATGGCTAAAGTATTTGATAAAAAAGAAAATAATAATTTCGGATGGATAGAGACCCAAAAAGGCTACATTTTAAAAATATTATCATGTTATACAGGGTGTCCCAAAAGCACGAAATGTATCAAAGTTACGTTTTTTTAAATGGAACACCCCGTATATTATTGCATATTCAGATTCCTTGATGAATTCTATTGTGACTTTATGTATCATACATGGGACTTAAAGCGAACCGTTTAGGTGTAAATCACCATTTTCAGTATAAGTAGATATCAGGAAAAAATTGAATATCGCAGAGATTATAAAATTTAGAAGGCTGTGACTTTGCCGTATTACTAAGAATAAAATGCGTCAGCTTTGATGAGACTGTCAAATTTAAATTACGTTTACGCTTGGAGAAATCGGTCCATGAATTAAGGAAACTTCGATCAGCGATAACTTGATTTTTTCAAATGGGAATGCCTAGTTTTTTTTATACGGTTAAAAGTAGAATTTGATAACCTTTCTAATGATATAAGGTTGTGCATATCAATCTCTGGTAGTTTTCATTTAATTTTAAATTTTCAAACAAATCGGCGTTTTTCAATTTGCCTACCTATAACCAACGTAGCAGGCCACGAAATATAAACAAAAACCTGTTGTTCAGGTAGAAGAAAACAACTGACTTAGCTGAAAAATACACACGAACTAGACTAAAGGGCAAGATGATAAAAATTACTCACAACAAACAAAGTCTAACCATAAACAACGGCGGTAACATATCTTTGGTCAAAGAGAAGTTGGAGTATGGCAGAAATGGATTTTTTCACGGCCTACTAGCTACTGCAATGTACTAGAGATTGGCAATTTCCAAAACCATTAAAAATTTTGAAATAAAGTAAAAACTACTAGAGAACATTGTACGCAGTTTATTATTTTCATAATAAAATTTCACATTTAATGATATAAAAAGTATGCAATTCTGTCAAAACTCGAGTCAAAAGTACCTCTGACTGGAGTTCTGAAAATTCTTCAGTACCTATTAGCAAGGTCGCAGAAAATGAAGAATGAATTAAAATTTGTGCAAATTATAAAACATAACTTAAATGGCAGAAAATTTAAATCTGATTTGTCAGTATTCCTTTTTTGCAATATTGCTAATAGATATCGAATAATAGAAAAGCTCCAGTCAGAGGTATCGACTTCGACGCAAATTAGTACTTTTTTACACCATTACATATGATTGATAGTTGCGTGCTGGAGCAACAGTCGCTGGTTGTTTCTGTTTCATATGAGGATTTTTGCTTGCCTTGGAAATTTTTAACCTCTAGTAAATTGCGGTAGCCAGTAGACAGTAAAAATAATCTATTACTGCCATACTCCAGCTTCTCTTTGACCTTAGAGATGTTATCGCAGTTGTTTCTGGGAGAGTTG
Source organism: Callosobruchus maculatus (assembly GCA_951848785.1). Taxonomy (NCBI): domain Eukaryota; kingdom Metazoa; phylum Arthropoda; class Insecta; order Coleoptera; family Chrysomelidae; genus Callosobruchus; species Callosobruchus maculatus. Next base: position 1,300,823 of record CATOUR010000004.1, on the reverse strand, counting down.
ATTTGTTGTAAGGAATTTTTATAATTTTGTCCCTTTAGTCTAGTTAGTGTGTATTTTTCAGCTAAGTTAGTTGTTTTCTTCTAGTTGAATAGATTTTTGTTTATATTTCATGGCCTGCTACGTTGCTTTTAGGTAGGAAAATTGAAAATCGCCGATTTGTTTGAAAATTTAAAATTAAATAAAAACTACGAGAGACTGATATTCACAACCTTATATCATTAGAAAGCTCATCAAATTCTACGTTTAACCGTATAAAAAAATTAGGCATTCCCATTTGAAAAAATCAAGTTATCGCTGATCGAAGTTTCCTTAATTCATTGTCCGATTTCTCCAAGCATAAATGTAATTTAAATTTGACAGTCTCATCAAAGCTGATGCATTTTATGCTTAGTAATACGGCAAAGTCACAGCCTTCCATATTTTGTAATCTCTGCGATATACAATTTTTTCCTGATATCTACTTATACCGAAAATGGTGATTTACACCTTAACGGTTCGCTTTAGGTACCATGTATGATACATAAAATCACACTAGAATTTACCAAGGAATCTGAATATGCAATAATATATGGGGTATTCCATTTAAAAAAACATAACTTTGACACATTTCGTGTTTTTGGGACACCCTGTATAACATGAAAATATTTTTAAAATGTAGCCTTTATGGGTCTCTATCCATCCCAAATTATTATTTTCTTTTTTATCAAATACTTTAGCCGTAATGCTCCGTGTCGAATAACGTGAATAACCCTGTATATTTGTGTTTTGTGAGACCACTGGCGGTGCTCACGGCATCACGGATATCTAATCATTACTGAGGTGCCATGGACATCACCGGGAGTCTCAATTTTTTTTTGAAAAAACTGCATTGAACATCTATTGTTCGCGTAATACCGGGTGTCCCAGAATTTCCTTGACACGTGATATTTTCGTAACGAAAAACTGTTCAAGCAAGAACTGAGTGGTACTTTTGAAAGGTACTATAGGGTCTATGCATGCATTAAAAACATTTTAAAATCTGTACGCAGCTTGGCAGTACCATCTCTAGTACACATGTAACACTTTTTGGTCATTCAGACGCTATTTACCTACATGGCACCGCTAAAAAACTCGTGACGTGTAAAAACCAAGCATGGCTTTTTGTCTATCCAAAAACAACGATATCTTTCGCAAATGTGGCGAGAGATTAGTTGGTTCTATAAATATGCCCCCTAGAAGACGACAGCCCTAGTTTACTCAGTTAAGCACCTTTGAACGAGGTTGTATTATAGGCCAACGAGAAGGTGGTGCTTCTTTCAAAGCAATTGATGTAACCATGGGGCGTAGTGTGGCTACAGTTGAAGCAGCATGGCGCGCATGGATCGCAGAAGGGCGAATGCAGCGAGCTAGAGGTTCTGAAGCACCTAGAAGAACTACAGACCGGCAAGATCGTCATCTAAGACTACTACTGGCCCTTCGAGACAGAATGCGATCCACTCGAGCCGTTGCTGACGCTTGGTATGCAGCTATAGGGAGGCCCATTCGAATTCGCACGGTGTACTACAGATTGAGTGAAATGGGCTTAGGATCATATCGTTCACATCTAGTGCTTCCACTCACTGCAACTCATCGTCGCCAACGGTTAGATTGGTGCCAAAAACACCGACAATGACATGCTGAGTGGCATCAGACGGCCTCCTCCGACGAGTCCAGGTTTTGTCTGGGGGCACATGACGGACGCCAACGCGTAAGACGACGACGGGGTGAACGACGTGATCTCCAGTTTGCTGTTGAGCGCCATGTACACCGTCCTATTGGTTTGATGATTCCATATGTCCGAGGCCTCGAAGAGGGTTTCTTCCAGCAAGATAATGCACGTCCTCATATTGCCAGGGTATCGATGACGCTCCTACTGGAAGCTAAGGTCAGGTTACTCCCCTGGCCTCCAAGATCACCCGATTTATCGCCAATTGAAAAAGTATGGGATTGGACCGGTCGATACATAGACGATTTACCCAATCCTCCGACCACGCTGGACGAACTGGAACATGCTGTGAGGGCAGCTTGAGAGGCTGTACCTCTAGCGTTTATCAACAACCAGATTACGAGCATGCCGCGTAGGCTAGAGGAGTGCATTCTCAACATAGATGGCCCACCCATTATTGACCTAGTATACAGGGTGGGGCATAAAAACAAAGTGTTTTTGGTTTGAGTAGTACACATATATTAGAAAAGGGAGGAGCGCGCGGTTTATTACAGTCCATTCCTTGACTCAAACCATTTCACTTTCTTACTTGCCACTTGCCATCATGGAGCGGTAGACGCTAGAACAACGCGTGGCATATGGCGTGGCATCATTGACCCATATTTTTTTGGAGAAAATGGGGTCACCGCTACAGTAAGATCTGAACGTTACATTCATATGGTGAATACCTTTTTCATATCTGAATTGCAAAGAAAAGGTGTGGATATCAAAGATTTGTGGTTCCAGCAAGATGGGGCCACGGCACACACCGCCAATGCATCATCCATGGCTGTTCTTCGCCACCTGTTTCCAAATCGTTCAATTTCGAGGTTTGGTGGCATTTCATGACCTCGGTCTCCCGACTTATCAATTTGTGATTTTTTCTATGGGGGTAACTCAAGTCACGTATTTAAAGGGCCAAGCCTCGTACGTTAGACGCAGAGAAGGAAGCGATTCGACATTGAATCTCTCAAAAACCAACAGAGACATGCTGGAAACAGTAGAGTGCAATTTTCGTGAACGGCTGCATCATATGCCAGATGTAATTTTTGCACTTAGATATTTCAAAATGGTTTATTATCAGCTATGTTCTACTACCAATAATTTTTTTTTTAGAGTAAAAACTAATAGTTTTATGGTTATTTCAAAAACACTTGATTAATATGCCCCACCCTGGATTCCTTTATAAACGAATTACTGTAAATTGGATGAACAGCATCCCTTTTTTTTCTTAGTGTCCGGATTTCACTTGAGAGTAGATTTAATAAGGAATGGATTTGTTTTGTGCTACCCTGTGCAGTGAGGGTATTTAAAGAAATGTGTGTCGATGCCGACCGAACAGCCCAAGAACCAGCAGTTCATCTTTATATACAAGGTGAGTTTTTAGTACCGGCTCGGTCGATAACTCCACTACCGTAGAAGATAGCGAAAAAAGTTGTATATAAAAGTTGTAGCCACGGATATGCTCCTTGCTCAGAAAATATTTAGATTTATACAGGGTGATCCATAACTACGTGGTAATGCAAACATGCATTTTTTTAAATGAGACACCCTATATATTATTCCATACTCAAATTCTACTAATGATTTTCGTTCTTCCAATATAGGCAATGTTACATTATACAGGGTATTTCAAAAGTTATGACCATCTTTATATCCAAATCGCGGTCAAATGATATGTATATCAAAAAGTAATCAATCAAAAATTATTTTTTTTACATGAAAAAATTAAGAATATCCTCCATTAATATAGGCTATAAAAAAGGTCCACGATGCATATTCGTATACAGGGTGATGTAGAATGCAAAATCTAGATTTATTCTATTTTTTTAAATGTAACCCCCAATATTTTATTATACCAAAGAATTGCCTTTAATATGCTCTTTCATTTTTGTATAGCGCTTGCTATGGCTGCATTCATTAGTTTCGGAGATATTTCGAATTTTCGACAAATTTTAAATATACCTTCTACTTGTTTACTAAAACTTATTTATTTTGAGAAAATACCGTCAAATTTTATTTTTGCTCAACAAACAACTAAATATAAGGCCATAATAGTACTTGATCAAGTCAAAACACTGAATTAACGAGATAATATAGGTCAAGTGTGCTGAGGAAACAATTTTATAGACGTCATGCACAATTATCAAGCAGATCTATCAGGTAGGCTATGAAATATTAAACGACACAGTCCAAATTAAATGATTCTTCAATCTTCCAAATGCATTAGTTTTAGAGTGCCTCCGTTCTGGATATTGCTGTTCATAGTTGATATATTCTAGAGGCACGTAGACAATTTCTCAAAGATTCTCCTAAATACCCTCAATGGAAAAATTAATTTTTAAAGCTGGTTTTTCACACAGTACGGAATTATTTAGCAGGTTATGAAAACTGTCAATTTTTCAAAGCCTACCTGATAAATCTGCTTGACAATTATGTATCACGCCTACGAAATTGTTTCCCCAGCATACTTGACTTTATTATCTCGATAATTTAGGGTTTTGACTTCATCAAATAGCATCATGACCTTATAATTTAGTTGTTCGTTAAATAAAAAACAAATTCAATAGTACTTTCTCAAAATAAATAAATTTCAGTAGGTACACAATAGAAGCTATATTTTAAATTTACCGAAAAATCGAAATATCTCGGAAACTGATGGACGTAGGTACAACAAGTGCTATACAAAGACGAAAGAGTATATTGAAAGCAATTCTTTGGTATAATAAAATATTGGGGGTTACATTTAAAAAAAAAGATAAAATCTGGATTTTGTATTCTACATCACCCTGTATACGAATATGCGTCGCGGGCTCTCTTTATAGCCGATTCTAAAACTAGAGGATACTTTTAATCATCTCATGTAAAAAAAATAATTTTTGATTCATTACTTTTGAACCATTTGGATATAAAAATGGTCATAACTTTTGAAATACCCTGTATGATGTAACAATACCCTATATTGGAAGAACGGAAATCATTAGTGAAATTTGAATATGGAATAATGTATAGGGTGTCTCATTCAAAAAAATGTATGTTTGCATCACCACGTAGTTATGGATCACCCTGTATAAATCAAAATATTTTCTGAGCAAGGAGCATATCCGTGGCTATAACTTTTATATACAACTTTCTTCGCTATCTCCTACCATTGCTCCTACAGTAGTAGAGTTATCGACCGAGCCGGTACTAAAAACTCACCCTGTATTATTTTTTTGTAATAAAGTGTTATTTAGCTCGATATTTTTGAAACAAAGTGAGTTTCAAAGGACAAAAAATGCTTATAGAATGGTTCAAGAATTTGTAATTAGTAGTATCATTGATTAATCAATGGTAGTATCTTTAATAGAAATCCTGTATTAACTATAAATGTCCTCCATTTAGTTGTGGCTTACATTTAATCGAATAAATATTTCTTATTTTACGTGAAAAAGTGTGTTTTTACAGATGGTGTGATGAAACAGTCAGTGTTTTTTAGGAATGTGATATTAAGTGCTCTATAAAACTTCTTCTAAACATGTATAAAAGTCGTCTACTTTACTGAGTATTGTTTCCACCTAATGGTGTGTCATATAAAGATTATGTACTGTCTAGTATTCAGTCTTGTACACAGAAATGTAAGGAATATTTTTTTTACTAAACAGCGAAATGGACAGGTACGTATATAGAGATCTTTATCTAACAGACATTAATTTCAAGTCATGGAAAGTCTAGGCATAATTTTAATTTGATAAAATCCTTTATAGGATCCAATTTATGTATGAGGATCTATCAGTATACAGTGCATTTCACCTTGAATAATTTTAAACACGATACTATGTGTACGCTAACATCAGTGTTGTCAGATTTACCACTTTTACGTTAGACTTCATAAATAGGGCATTCCATTCAAAATTATGACGTAAAATTGGTAAATCTGACAACACTAATGTTAGCGTTTTTGAATTCTGTATGTTCAAAAACCACCAAGTATTGAATTTCACCTCTCCAGCTGTGGCAATATTGGAAATATTTAAGCGTTGCTGTACCGTTTACTTAAAAAGCGGTGTTGCCGTATCTCAGTAATAAATAGAAACAAAATTTTGAAAATGTGATACCCTACCAAATTCGACATGCGCAATTCATTGCAATAAAAATAAGTAGAAGATTCTATTTAAAATAAATTAAAATTGGGGATACTTGTTTAAAAATTTGGAAAAATAATTTTCGCAGACGCGAAAAAAAATATTACAAGGCGAAATAGGGTATTAGTAGATATTTCAATTTATAATAAAAAATACAGGCTGTTACATTTAAAAAAACAAAGTAAAATGACCTTCAAGTTGCCGTAATTTAAAATTCTGCCAAAAACACCCTGCAAATACAAATTGCTGGTAACATCTAAAATAATATCCACTTAATATTCAAGTAACTCGCTGTATAATATTATTGATAAAAGTTGAAGGATATCAATTTGGACGTATTACTTGCGACCTTGCAAATCCGGAAATTAATAGAAAATAAATTATAACTTGGCAACGTCGCAACCGATCCCAAAAATATTTCAGGGTTTAATAGATACCAATAATGGAAACTAGAAGAATTTAAGAAAAAGTTATGGTTCCATATAAAAAAATCAAGTTGATCACTATCCTACTTTCCCGCAACACCTTGTATATTTCAAAATATTTTTAGAATATGCGTCTTAAGTAACCAAATAATTTTTGCATTTGACATTTTCTTCTATAAGGTATACCTTGCGAGATATCGAAGAATTACACACTAACTGGACACCCTGTATATCTTTTGACGTTTATTAAATGAAGTGTCAAATGCACGTGTATGTTCTGATACATCCTCATTCTACCAAGGCTGTAAAGGTATTGGCGATTCCAATTACCGATGAGGGCGCTGGCGTTTGTAAACAAATATGGAGGATAGCAGGTATCCTGCACGCTGTGACACGCTTTTGGAGGAAATGCGTGGCAATGAATGCTTTTATCATAGTCTTTTTTGGAGTGGCTACCATAAACACTACAGTTTGTATTAAACTTGCTAGCCTTTCTTGATTTGAAGCCTGATGTAGATGCCATATTCTTGACAATAGCGTATGAAGAAGGTCCGAAGAAATATTCTAACACACCATATACCAATTAACAAAGCTTGGAGTGGCTACCATAAACACTACAGTTTGTATTAAACTTGCTAGCCTTTCTTGATTTGAAGCCTGATGTAGATGCCATATTCTTGACAATACCGTATGAAGAAGGTCCGAAGAAATATTCTAACACACTATGTACCAATTAACAAAGCGCACAAACTCGAAAACACGACTGAACGAAAAAACATAAACGGCATATGAACGTTTAATGGCATGTTAATTGTGTGCCGTCCGAAATTCGAGTACCTGCTTTGTCAGTGTAGATTTTTACCGCTAGAGGCCTCATCGATTTTTGGAATTGCCAATTCAACTGTCAATTGTCATCCGCTTGAATCTAAAACTTATCTTTTACAACGCGATGCCTAACCTCTGCAACTTCTTCAAAATAGGCAGCGGTCTTACAGGCCAATGTTCCACACCCTTCAAGACCGCGCTTTCGTTCTGTATCCTCTCGAACTCTAAGATGTACGGGTATATCTTCTGTTCTATCCACTCGGATATGGTGTAGTTGTCAAAAATGCCCGCCATTGCATCCGCCGCGATTTTGGCTAGGGAAATGGCGGCGTGGTACAGTCTGGGCATGTCAGCTATCACCTCGTCCACTCTCAACGGCAAGCTGTAGTTATGGCGGATGTTATACGAGGTCATCCAACCTTTCTGACGGTGAACCAGGTCGAGAAACTCCCTGGATTCTGTCTCCATGTTGTGCAATCGGTTCATCAGCCTGGAAGTAAATCCTATTTTAACACGAGTTGCGCCACTGCACCCACGAGAGGAAGCAGCCCAGACGGCAGATTCAGCATATTCATTGTTTATTGTATTGCTTATCTGAAATGTATTATACAGGGTAACCAAATGGTTAGTATAACGCCGCTAGCGGTGGTAGGGAGGGGAATCAGGTATCAGTCGCCTTGCTGTATAATGCCATTTTAGTAGCTATGGAGCAGTGGACCATAGAGCACCGTATGTTCGCTTATGACGCGTATGTTGAAAATGCTGAGTCAGTCACGGCCGCGCAGCGACTGTTCCGCGTTCATTTTAATCTTGGACGCCACGATATTATTCGAAGCCGCAATACCATTCTCAGATGGGTTAACAGTCTGAGAACAACAGGAATGATTGTGAAGAAAAAGCCACCTGGTCCCACGAAGACTGCAAGGATGCCAGAAAATGTCGAGCGGGTGAGACAAGCGCTTACTCGGAGCCCTCAACGGTCTGCACGAAGACACGCGCGTGAATTAAACTTAAGTCGTGAATCGTGCGCATAATATTGAAAAAAGATTTAGCGTTTCATCCTTACAAGATGTGTATTGTTCAGCAGCTTAAGCCAACGAGAAGACTTCGCCATTCGAATTCAAATGCTGCTTGGAGACCATGAAAGTGCAGTAATCGTCATGAGTGATGAAGCTCATTTTCATTTAAGCGGAGAGATAAACAAAATTTCTAATACTGGTCTCCGGGTGGCTTTTTCTTCACAATCATTCCTGTTGTTCTCAGACTGTTAACCTATCTGAGAATGGTATTGCGGCTTGGAATAATATCGTGGCGTCCGAGATTAAAATGAACGCGGAACAGTCGCTGCGCGGCCGTGACCGACTCAGCATTTTTAACATACGCGTCATAAGCGAACATACGGTGCTCTACGGTCCACTGCTCCATAGCTACTAAAATGGCGACTGATAGCTGAATCCCCTCCCTACCACCGCTAGCGGCGTTATACTAACCATTTGAAAAACGTCCGGTTCCCGTCGGTCACCCTGTATATTCATTGTTCCAGTTTAATATTTCAAATTCATTTTGCACCTCTAACAATCGACATTGTACTTCTCAAAAATACATTTTATTAGTTCGGTCAATCGAACTGTAGTTTTTTAAAAACTCCGATTCGTAAGCTCCCGAGTTAATTCACGCTTTTATTAGCTTTCGTTAATCTCTCATGCAAGCAAGGTTCTACTATATATTTTACAATCCCGTTTGGAGGGTTTTATTGGCTGGCAAATTTTTCAGGGGCAGGTAGGTTTCGTAAAAAGACGCGGTACGCGTGAACAGATCTTAAACTTAAGACAAATTATTGAAAAAGCCAGAGAGCATTATTTTCCAGTTTTGATCTGCTTTGTGGACTATTCTAAGCCGTTTGATAACGTATAGTGGCCTAAACTGTGAAAAATGCTCAGCTCTATGGGAGTTCCTTACCACTTAGTATTTCTCATACAGCAACTCTATGAGTCTAACTCGGCTCGTGTAAGAATTGATGGTATCCAACTTAAGATTTGCTCACGATACAACCCTTATTGCTGTTTCTCAGGGAGAACTAGTAGTTCTATTAAAAATCTTAGAACAACACAGTGCAGCATATGGTCTTGGTATTAACTACAGCAAAACCAAGGTTATGATAGTAGATAGAGAGCACGATAATTATCGAGAAATAAAGTTAGTAGGCCATTATGAAGTAGTTCAAAGTTTTGTGTACCTCGGTTCTTTAATCGACAATTCGGGTAGCTGTGAAAATGAGATTCGACGGCGCATTCAACAGGCACGTGTGGCCATGACAAAGGTTACTAAAATATGGCGTGATCATAACATCACTTAAGCTACCAAAATGTCGCTGGTTCAATCTCTTGTGTTCTCCATATTTCTGTATGCCTCGGAAACTTGGACTGTTGAAAAGGCAGATCGAGCTCGCATAGATGCTTTTGAAATGCGGACGTGGAGGAGAATGCTGAGAGTCCCTTATACCGAACATCGAACTAACGTTTCCATACTGGATGAGCTCGGTAATCCACTATTCTCCATTGTGTTGACGAGAATGCTTACATTCTTCGGACATATTCACAGAAGCGATAATATGGAGAAACTTGTAGTTCAGGATCACGCTCCCAGTGGGCGGCGCCGTGGCTGTTGCCCTACACGCTGGGTGGATACGACGAAACACTTGCTGGATATGAGTGTCAAGAGCGCCACTGAACTGACACTAAATCGCGAACGATGGCGAGCTACAGTTCTCAAAACTATTGACAATATTCGTGTCGGCAATACTCTAACTCCGACTTAATGCATTTTACGAGTTCACAACATATATGTTAGGACATTGTGACTATAATGATAGTAATAATTATAAAACTGAAAATATCTTGAAACCCATCAAAGATAGAACCACATATGCGTAGATAAAAGTGAAAGAGAATTCAATTTCGCATCCACCGATTTGAAACTTATCATACCATCCCATTAAAAAAAAAGTTTTTAACGTTTAAACTTTTCAAATTTGAAAATTGCTAGTGTATTGATTTAATATGCTTTTGAAGCAATGATCTCACTGAGAGACAAGTATGTTTCTTCCTCGTTTTAAAACCGAAAACCGCATCTTTCTATCGTCCTTAATTTCTGAGATATCAAATTTCTTGTAAAGCACTACAAACGTAAAATTTTCTAAAGATTGCCGAATAACTTCGAAAATAGGCTTCGTAGACATAAACTGAGGTTAACAAACTGGACCTAAAAAACGTTTCTGAATTCAAAAACGTAATAATATACAGGGTGTCCTATTTAAAATAAAACAGTTGACACCTACTTCCGGTATATCCAAATGTCCACCATCTTTGAAATTATTTTCTGCAAATAGACCATTTGAAAAGAAACGTATTTTATCCAAAATATTTTCTTCTAATTTAAACCACCCTGTATACATATGTTTTTTATGCTCACCCTCATTCAGAACCCACGAGCCGCCACTGCTTTTTGGAAAGAACCACAGCATAGTAAACAACCAGCTTAATGTCTCTGAGGATTTCCTATATAAAAATGGTTCCCACAAAATTTGACCTTGGGAGGGTTTATGGATGATTTTTCGGCTATGAAGTTTGGGTAGAGATGCGAAAATGAAAATATCGATACCGGTACCAACTCGATATTTTTTAGCCTCATAGGCGCGTTTGGTTCGTACAGAGAATTTTGTGCAATTGATTACACCCCTCAATAATTATACAGGGTTACTGGTAATTCGACCACTTTCCTGCAAGAGGTGATAGAGGGACTCAAATGTAATAGATTTAACCCCCCATACGTAATTCCGAAAACCGATAGTTTTCGAGATAATTAACATTTAATGTTTTTCAACCAAATGTCCAAATTTCCACACTAGCTACTAAACTAAGAAAAAAACCTATTGTTGATTCTGATAATTTTTATTTTAGTATTTAACTAACACATACACAAAGCTAACTTAGTATTAAAATGGTAAACAGTTCCAAACTAAATACAAATAAAAAAATAATCAACAAAATTTTTACATTCACCGTGAAAGAAAATTATCTAGCTCAAAAAAATTATACAAACGGTTGAACATATCGCTAAAAAAACTTTCCTACCTAATAACCTTTTCAGAAAGATTATAAACAGCAATGAATAAAAATCACCTATTTAAAAAGAACGAATGACAGTACAATCATTATTGATAATTCAGTTACATACCAGAATGTTTGCAAATGCGGTCGATGATTTTATCCAAGTAAAACAAATTAAATTCACTCAAAGTTTCTAGAGATCTTGCTCAATGTGTTGCCCTTGATTTCATACACAAGTACGGATCCTCTTCCTCACTTCAGTTTTTGTAACTCGTGTTGAAAAAGTTCGTTTCATCTCCTCCGCCGCATTGATAATTTTTTGCGTTAGTTCGTCAGCAGTATTAACTGAAGTCTCGTAAACCAATGCCTTCATGTGACCCCAGACGTAAAAATCAAGAGGAGTCAGATCTGGCCTCCGCGCAGGCCATGGGATGGGTTCACCCCTCCCTATCCATTTGTTCGGGTATGAGTTGTCCAACAACTGCCGAATTGTGATACGGTAATGTGCTGGACAACCATCATGCTGCATTCTGGAATATCATGTTGTGGATGATTCTGTAGTATGTTGATAAATTTTGTTAAATAGTTACCTGTGGTTATACTGTCATTCTTGTCCTTAGAATAGGCCATCAGATAAGGAAGTTTTTAAAATAATTTGTTTAACTGGTTGTGTATCTTTTTTTGAGCTAGACAATTTTCTTTCATGGTGAATGTAAAAATTTTGTTCTTTATTTTTACACATTTAAATACTAAATTAGATTTGCGTATGTGTCAGTAAAAAACTAAATTTGAAATTACTAAAATCGACAGCAGGGTTTTTTCTAAATTTGGGATGTAGTGTGGAAATTTGGACATATTGTTGAAAAACATTAAATGTTAATTATCTCGAAAACCATCGGTTTTCGGAATTACGTATGGGGGGTTAAATCTATTGCATTTGAGTCCCTCTATCACTTCCTGCAGGAAAGTGGTCGAGTTACCAGTAACCCTGTATACCGATACACCTACAAAAGTAGCGATACCAGCCTGGAATCGCTCAAAAAGTATCTAACATAAAAATACTCGATATTAGTGCAGCAGTACAAGTATCGAAGTACTGTTACCATCCCTACAAAAAATCATCCAGAAGTGGGGATGTGCGTGTAATTTCCTCCAACTTGAGTTATTGTGCTGGTTGTTTACTATGCTGTGGAAAGTGTACTTACCTAAAAACTGCATTTCCAGGAAAGATGCACCGACTCAATTTCTCCCACATGAATGGATCAGAATCCAGGTTGATGAACGGTGTGATATTCTGCTCTGGGCAGCTCAGAGCTGTGAGAAACTTGTTCTTCAACGAAGAGTTGAAATACCCATTTGAGACTGCGATCAGATTGAGAGCTAGAGATGGTAATGCGGACGGTAGCAGTTCGCATAGTACTGCAAAATGGTCGTACCGTTGCCAACCAGTCAGAACCAGGCCTCTGGAAAAACAATACAACAACGTTGCAGTGCATTTTAAGTACTTTGGTATACACAATATCAACTATAACTCACCTCATACCATCTTTGAACGAAGAAGCTTGTGTGGCCATCACATCCAGCCAACGTAGATTGTTCTCTAGATGTCTTCGAGCATTTGGAATGTACAGTGTCTCTCCAAAGGCCCCCTTGAAGGCAGAGGCAGTCCACGCTGTCCTAAAGACAGCAGCATATTTCTCCCAGACACTTGGTTGGACAAAGCGGTAAATGTCTTCGGCATAAACCCAAACCTGGAAGCACAGAGAATTAAACTTTTTTTACAATCATCAGGGAAGACTTATATAGTGAGTATATGTTATCTCCAAGCTTTCATATACGTAGTACAGTATGGAGCAGCATTTCAAACTTAGGCTAATCTTACCATGGGTTCGACGAGGCTTCCAAGATGTATGTCCTGCATCGCACCTTGCGGTATATGCCTAAGCATGTCATCCCACACGATGATCTTGATTTGAGGATATTTGCTACGAACCATCTGCACTACATTTTTTATGTGTCTCAGAAAGAGGTTTTCATGTACTTCCAAGCGACACACATCACACTCGCCCATTTGAAATACTTCATCACAGCCTATATGGAGGTATTTTGAGTTCGGATGCAATACCATTACCTAAAAATTTAAGTTAGTTTAATGTTCATGGTATTTTACCTTTGACTCTTTGACCATGTCTGTGTTTTTATTTTTATTATAACAAAATGTAAATAACTATCTCTGTTAGTTAAAATAAATATGAAAATAGTATTATTTTGGTTACCTGATTCACCATCTCCTGTATGAAATTGAGCGAGCTGCTTCGACTAGGACACAATGCTTGAGGACTGTTTGGTACCTCCCTGAGGCTAGCAAATTCTGCAACCTTCAAGGCAAACTCCACATGACCGAAGGTCTGTATCAATGGTATCACCTCTAACTTTGCACTTTCCGCCATCATCAATATCTTTTTTACTTCTTGTACAGTGAATGCATTTGTGGCTGATATATTTTTCAAGCTGCCTTGGTATGGAAACATATCTTCATATTCTAAAAATATGCAAAACTCATAATAGTTTATTAAAAGCTTGCTGTCGATGCTACATACCTATGAGTAACCCGGTAGCTCCCATGACTTTGAATAAAGGAAACAGTTTTTTTAAATAAGATATCTGTGAAGGTGCTCCTTTAAAATCCAAATGTACTATCCTTTTTTCTGGTATGTAAGGATTCTTGAGATCCAGATTAACAAATGGAATCCCCAGCTGTTGTTCATTCTCAATATCCGAGAATTGCTCTGCCAAGCTAGCTCCTCTTCGTTTAGATACCAAGTTTTCTTCTCTAACCATAGCATCTACACCTGTTTGGTCTTTATCTACAAATTTGACGTTCTTTATGCTTTTCATCAAAGCATCTGCAATAACTTTAGCATCCCTCTCTTCTTCCATGAAGTAGGTATTTTCATCTATCCGAGAATACTGTACACCGAACATCAGCAAGATCAAAAGGGCTGTTGCTACCAAAACGCTTGTCTTTTTTCGCCATGCTGTTAAGCCTACTCTCTGGACATAGCTATTCATGGTAAACAAGAAAGCTTAAAGTGTCTGGTTCTTTTGGCTCATATTTGTTGTTGCTTTGATGAAACAAAGAATCATTGAAGTTGTTTCACTTCACTTAATCATTTTGTTTTTAGGGTGTGTGGGGCTTTCGTAAAGAGAAATCGCAGTTTGAGGATAAACATAACCAAACGAGATTCTTTTGTTTTGACTCCACTTGTCCCTCTCAACCTCAAAGTCCTCAAACCTCAACTCAATCCTCAACGCCACTCAAAACAAAACCTCTTCTGCTCATGCGCACAAAACGTCCTGTAGTGTGACTGGTCATGGCCGACTCTACACTAGGCCGGAGCCTTAGATGTGGCAACGTGACTTAGCTGTCAAATAGTGGTCCGATTACCGTAAATTGTTTTATAGTTTCAGAATGATAATTATTACGTTTTATATGTATTAAGAGTTCATCTCCGTTGATAAATTAAGAACAATACTTTTTAGAACTGCTACTACTAATACCACTTACATCTGATGTCTGGTTCGTCGTAGTCAAACACTACAAAATAAAAATAAACGCAACCTGTTTCCTGCTGCCACTTCCACTTAAATGAACACTCAATTTACTTTGTAAATTTTCACTTGAGCACTATTAGGTCACTTTGAAGCCATTCTTGCTGGTCTTCATTCCCTTTCACTATCAAATCTTTTCGTAGGTATGCCCAGATGCATGCATCTATTAACTGTCTTTTCCTGTGATATTTGGGAGGTCTAGAAAACATTGTAGGTACCACATTGTGCTTAAAAATAGGTCTTATCCTTTGAAATGTTTGTAAATTATTGTCTTTATTCTTATAAATATAACCAGCCCTTACGAGGAATACCGTTCACCCACTTCTGTTTATGTCCTTTATTGGAAGCACAATTGCTAGTGCAACCTGGTACTACACACTTTGCAGGCATGTTTTATCTTTATAGTTTCGTTTGTGCAGGTAAATAATTAGAAACACATTAACAATCACCTTCCGATCTTATTTTTCACTCTGGAAGGTTATGTTTGGTATGTCCTTTATTGGAAGCACAATTGCTAGTGCAACCTGGTACTACACACTTTGCAGGCATCTTTTTATCTCTATAGTTTCGTTTGTGCAGGTAAATAATTAGAAACACATTAAAAATTACCTTCCAATCTTCTTTTCTGCTCTGGAAGATTACACTAATGACTTAACAACAAATAAAAGCTCGGCCCCCGATTCAGTGTTGCCATACTTCAATGCTCCGGCCTAGTGAGTAGAGTCGGCCATGAATTTACCTGTGATACTGATTCCTGGCTCCTTCCTGTTGCAGTGGCTTTTACAACCGTAACCTGCACACTCTACCATTATGCACACCACAATATTTCAATGACTGGTCTTAAAAGTTAAAAACGCTATATATCATAAAAAAATATTTTGACAGCTGTTAAATAGCTATTCATTTTCGGTCACAGCGAAGGCGTGCGGTGTCCCCTCTCTTTCCTTAGCTAAGGATTGACCTGTTAGCTGTCACGATACTTAGCTGTCAGGTGTCAAATAATCTCAACCGATTGAACCGATGTAATAGGTTAAGTTAGGTTTATTCTACACTTCTACAGGGTTGTTTTGTTTTCATAAACAATTTTTAAACTTAAACACGATAACAATAACTGAACAGTGATATAGAGCAGATTTTGTTACTAGGGCACATAAAAAACTAATTGTCCATTCACAAAAATGATGAACAACATGAACATAAACATGATGCATCCTCAGCAGCAACCCAATCCCCAACAGCTTCAGCAGCAACAATTGCAACAACAACAGCAACAAATGCAACAACAGCAGCAACAACAACAGCAGCAGCAGCAGCAGCAACAACAGTCGCCACTGGACAACATTTCCAAAGTTAAATCGCTTATTGGCCCTTTGAGAGAGTCACTCTCGGTATGTCTGGGCCCTAAGCCCCTACGCGAATATTTTATTTATATTTATCATTGTTTTTATAACATTTATTACATTATGTATTGTATACATATACAGGGTTGGGATAAAGTATGGAACCAAGCAAATAATTTGGGAACGGAAAGAATGATATTGCTGAAAATATGCACGCAAGTGTAGCGACGTATAGTGCATCTGAAGACATTATGTTAGCTATTAATGGACTTCCGGTTTAACGGGAAGTACCGACAACTTTTTTAATTTAAATGGGACACCCTGTATATTTTTGCAGATTTTAATACATCTTTTTTTCCGAATACGTCTATAGTGGTTTCGGTATTAGTTTCTGTAAAAACGGGAAAGATAAAGCTTCTTCATATGTTTAAAATGCCGGCCATTTACCTCCTGACGTCCTGATACTGACGTGAATTGATTCGACAAGGTAACTCAGCAATTTGTCAACAGACTTGCATATTGTCAGGAAGTAAACGGCGGGCATTTTGAACGTCTGAGATAATTCCTTGATAATTCATTTTAAATTTTCTTATTGTAACACATCAAATAAAATGAACGTTTTAGTAAATAGAAAAGCTTTATCTTTCCCATTTTTACAGAAACAAATACTAAACCTACTAAGGACGTATTCGGAAAAAAAAGATGTATTAAAATCTGCGAAAATATACAGGGTGTCCCATTTAAATTAAAAAAGTTGACGGTACTTCCGATTAGACCGGAAGTACATTAATAGCTGACATAATGTCTTCAGATGCATTATGCGTCACTACATTGACCTGCAAATTTTCAGCAAAATCACCCTTTCCGTTTCAAAGATATTTGCTTGGTTCCATACTTTATCCCAACCCTGTATAAAAGTGTTGTAATTATTTTTATTTTATTTCAGAATACTATCAAAACAGCAGCTCAAACTCTGAATCAAAACAGCCAGATTGATATTGGGTCTCAGTAAGTAAAAAAAAGTACCCTATTCTCTATTATAAATTTGAACTTTATACAAATTAAATGTATAATTTAATTAAATTATTAAAAAATCATTACTTTATCAGTACTTGAACTACTTTTTATTGAAAAGTTGTCAAAAGGTATTGTTAATCCACCATTGGAGTATTTGTTGGGAAGATTTGATGTCATTAATAAATTTACTGACTCCTACCTATATGTATTTTTCAATTTTAGGAAAGGAATGGAAATGCAGATACCTCGGTTTGATAAAAACCTCGAAGAATTTTATTCCATATGTGACCAAATCGAACTCAATCTGGTAAATAACAGATGTTATATATTATAATAAGTTAACATTAAATCAAGGTCAAAAATTATTCTTTCAAGGTATAAATCAGTCGTCTAAATGCAAAACCCGACAAGTCTACGGTAACAAATTTTACAGAAATCGAGAAAAACAGATCAAAGTCCTATTAGGAGCAAAAATAATACTAAATCGAGAGTATGATAATATACGATGTTTTAGGATGTTAAGTCTCATGGCCCCAAAATCTAGGACATATAGTTTTTTTTAAAATCTGACTTTTAAATTTGGACACATCAGGTTTTGCATGTTAGGAACTCGAACAACAGTTGAGTTACCTACCAGGTTGGATAATTGTTTAGATAACATTTGTGTGAATTTTGACAAAGAGCTCTATCAAAGTACTGTAGTCAATGGAAATATCAGTGACCATCTCTCGCAAATATTAACTGTTAGCAATAGCATACAACATTTCCAAAACAATAAAACTTTCCACGTCTTCAGGCAACTAAATAATGATGAAAATATCAAACAATTTAATCAATACTTGCAGGAAGAAGACTGGTCAATGTTATATGCGGCTCAAGGCGACATAAACAAAACATTTGCTACATTCATCAGTATATTCAGGTATTATTTTGAGAGCGCTTTTCCACTGAAAAGAAGAGTCAGTAACTATAACAGTAAAGGTAGAAAACCTTGGCTGACCAAAGGTCTCCTTATATCAGGACAAAAGCTAAAAAACCTGTGTTTTCTTATTGTTGACAATAAAACTAGGGATTATTATAATAAATACAAAAAAATATATAAAAATCCTCTTAAAGAGGCAAAAAAACTGTACAATAGAGATGTTATTCTTAATTCTAATAATAGATCACGAGCTGTTTGGCGCGTAATCAAACCGGAGAAGAAAAACACTAAAATTGTTGAACTATCAGTAAATAATGAAATTATTCGGGATGACTGTGTAATTGCAAATAAGTTCAATGAGCACTTCTCCAATGCCCCTAAACAACTTCGAAAAAAGGTAGAACCTAAGCTTGTTCCGTTCAATATTAATAACAGAAATAGCTTTTTCCTTCGCCCAGCCACTGAGTCTGATGTATACAACATCATTAGAAATCTAAAAAGCTCTGACTCTACAGGAGAAGATGGCTTAAGCACCAACTTGCTCAAAAAATGTTGTAATTTTATTGTCAGACCTTTAACATATTTACTGAACTTATCTATGCAATCTGGAGAATTTCCACATGATCTGAAAATTTCCAAAATAATACCTGTGCTCAAATCAGGGAGCCCTAGCGATGCAAAAAATTATAGACCTATATCTCTCTTAAGTGCATTCGCAAAAGTTATAGAAAAACATGTGGCAATTTGCTTGACAGAATTCTTCCTAAAAAACAATTTATTTAACAGCAATCAGTTTGGGTTCCTCAAAGGTTTATCCACAACAAAGGCCATAACCGCATTTGTCAACATGATTTATGACAGAATCGATGAAGGCAACAAATCAATTGGAATCTTATCTTATCTTAAAATTATATAACAAATTACCTATTCACTTGAAACAAGCTAATCTCCATGAATTCAAAAGAAATATAAAGTCACTACTTCTAAGAAAAGCTTACTACTCTATCAATGAGTACCTCTGTGATGACCCAAATTCATTTTGACTGTTTTTACTTCGTTCTGTGAATGTATATTATTGTTCTTTTTTGTGTGCGTTGCTATGTGACTATTTACTGTTATAGTGATGTCTAACGATCATACAATTATATTTTTTAACATGTATGTACATTATATATTTATATATTATTTACAATCATGACTCATTCTATGTCATCATTGATGATCTCTGAATAAAGCTGATTATTATTATTATTATTATTATTAACTGTGACATGTCGTGTTTTGACTGCTATTTTTGTGGAATCGGATCAAGATAAATTAAACACTTAACAATTTGGATTATTTTACGAATATAAAGGAATCTAATCAAACACTGTGCTCAATGACAGAAACTATAAACATAAAGCTAGACATTAGAAAGGATACATTTCAAGGGTCACAAGGTTTAAACGTCAAAATCTAAATTTTCTGACAAACAAAATTCTTCAGAACTAGCAAATGCATTTTCACAATTAGCTTCGATCATTAATGTGGACCTAGCTTCTGTTGAAGTAGGCTCTCCAAAATCCGCATCCAAAGCATTTTTCAAAAAATTTTTTATCAATAATTTATCAATACAGCATAAATTAATCTCATTCTCTCAGTAAACTGAAAAACACATGAATTCACCACAACGTATTTTCAGCGACTGGATAAAACAAAAACACACAACGGTCAGAATGCTTCGCATGATCGACATGTGACTTGCTCCCGTGTCCGTATTGGCTCCTGTGGACATGTCGGTGTTTGAAATAAAACACTGCTTGGACTTGTCGGTGTTTGCACCTAAGTCTAGTTTTCTTAGCCAAATATCTCATGTCTAATGTCGGGTTTTGTAAGCGAAAAATATAGAAAACGGTAGCGCTTCAAATAATGAACAAAATGGTATATAAAACTCCATTCTGAAAAATTCGTGACTTGTCGGGTTTTGCATTTAGACGACTGAAATAATACTTCCTAGTGTCACTGAGTATATTATTAGTTTATAATAATAAAGGGAAATTATTTTCACATATAGTTTGATACTGCCCTCCTTAGTTAAAACATCCTTACTAAGAATTTTTTTATACTGAAATAATCAAGATCAGTTCTGTGGTTTATGTTGTATGCTAAATGTTTATCGTTTACAGTAAAGTTATGATACTATAACTGGGGACAACACACAATAAATCCAAATATTTGAAAATTGTAGCAGCCCCTTCAAAATGCTTCACTAGTATCACTTTAATAAATCATCTTTTCATTTTCAGAAAACATCGATTAAGTGCCTGTCGCAGCAAGAAAGTAGCAACAGGTATCTGAACTTACCAGTGGCCCCTACGAAGACTGAAAGCATAGGACTGAATGACAACACATTAACATACCCCCAGTTTCTAGCCACTGCAGGGGCACAGGTAGCCTATACTAAAGAAATTCATGATACTCTAGTCGCTGCAGCCCAGAATATATCGCCTTCTGATTGATATTCTCAACAGTATTAATTACAATGTTGCATGATTGATGTCATTTTTGTGAAAGTGAGCCTGACTGATTCTATGTGCTTCAATGGACTATTGTTAGAATCTGTTCAGCTGAAATATAAACTCTTCCCATCATTGCAGCCACCTAGATCGCCTATATATCAAAGAATTTAACAAAAAATTGATTTGAAATTAGTGACATTGAATAAAATATGAGCCGTGAAGCAGATTTTGGTTTTTTGAAGAAGCTAGTGTCTGTATGTGGAATCTTAAGCATCCTAAAGAATGTAGGGTGTTGCATATGTATTGTTCATCTAATATCCTTTGTTATTTCTTGAAAATCCTTGTTTGGAGGAATTTCGTATTGAGCCTTCTTATGCCTTCAGTAATTTTTTCAAAAAAAAAGCAAGGTGTTAACCCTTAACTGGTGATACCTGAGTCTAGGAGGCTCCACCACAGCTATGGTACACAATTTTTTCTCCCACCACAATTGTTTCTGCAAAAGGCCATCCTATCTTTCAGTAAGCATTAGTCTGTGAACATCAGGTCACACAAACATTTTTCATTTCCAAGATATTGACGTCACAGAGTCTGATAGACTCATCATAGTCACAATGTCTTAGCAGACATGTTGTGAACCCGTAAAATGCATTAAGTCGGAGCTAGAGTATTGCCGACACGAATATTATCAATAGTTTTGAGAACTGTAGCTCGCCATCGTTCGCGATTTACTGTCAGTTCAGTGGCGCTCTTGATACTTATATCCAGCAACTGTTTCGTCGTATCCATCCAGCGTGTAGGGTAACGGCTACGGCGCCGCCCACTTGGGGCGTGACCCTGAATTGCAAGTTTCTCCATATTATCGCTTCTGTGAATATGTCCTAAGAATGTAAGCATTCTCGTCAACACAATGGAGGATAGTCTCTTTGGATTACCGAGCTCATCCAGTATGGAAAGTTAGTTCGATGGGCGGTATAAGGAACTCTCAGCATTCTCCTCCACGTCCACATTTCAAAAGCATCTATGCGAGCTCGATCTGCCTTTTTAACAGTCCAAATTTCCGAGGCATACAAAAATATGAAGAACAAGAGACTGAGCCAGCGACATTTTGGTAGCTATGTTATGATCACGCCATGTTTTGGCAAGCTTTGTCATGGCCACACGTGCCTGTTGAATGCGCTAGACCCCATGTCATCAAAAATGGCTGTCAGAGCTGTACTGATGGCAACGCAGAAAAACTCGAAACTAGGAAGTTTCGTATGTCTGTTTTTGAATAAAAAACCAATTTGCCTGCAGTGTTCTAAGGAATTATCCTTGAATTTGTTGAGACAATGATAAAATTACGATTTTTCACCTAGTGCACGAATTCTTTCTTTCAGTTATATTTTAAATCAGCCTTTAGTTTCTATTATGTTATAATTTAGAGAGTTACAATATATTTTAATTCTTCATGATTAACGAATTTTGAGGAACTTATTCAATTTTGAACTTGATTGGTATTCAAAAATAGGTTTATTTGTTATCTGTTTTATTTAAGAGTTCCCAAAACATGTATGATTTCCAATAAAGCTTTGAAATATGAACAAAAGCACAAGTTTTACTGTAAAAAATGTAAACCTAAAAAATTACTTTTGCCGATAACATAAATAAAAATCATGGGGCCTACGAGACACGACATCACCATTAATGTAAAAGGGGTGACACATGTACGCGGTTTTTAAGTTTGCGAACTTACTCGGCTCGACGCGGTGACACACGTAAAGGTGAAATCACTCATTTTGATAATTTTCCTAAATAAACAAAACTTTTAACAAACGCTAAACACAACAAGAGTTGCGCATCGATGGCCTGCCGAAATAAAGTGGAGGCTCGCTGCTCGCAGTACGAGCCGAGACAAGCAACGAGCAAGATTTCAAACCAGTTGGATCGCCGGCGGTTTGCGCGACGGTTTTAAAGTACGCGTATTTACGGTGACACACAGGCGAAAAAGGTCGTCGAGCCATAAGTACGCGTACTTGCTCGTACGTGTATCAACCCCTTTTAGAGAAAGCAATGTCACCAGTTAAGGGTTAGTCAACTTTTTCTCATGAAGACTCTTTTAGATTCTGACAGATTCATTTTACAGTTATTAGCCTTAAGATAGTCCAATCCATCGTTTTGTTAGTCGGCAGATTAATAAATTTTTCAACTTTAAACCTGTCTCTTTTTGTGTCTACAAATAGTATGTCTATGTACCTTAATGTACATCTATCTGGGGTTAAGGCGTTCTAGAACGCGGCGTTAGGTCGGTTGCACACACGGCGGATTTTACCGCGACGGTCAAGTTACCGTCGCCGTCCATAGAATTTTCTCGGTTTACACACACGGCGGTCGTAGCCGCTGCAAACGCCGTTGTCGCTGGATTCGCGACGTGACCGTGGTTGGAGCATGTTTAATTGTTTATATGAAAATAGCTGCGTTTTCTATCGAACTATAAATTATTTTGCCCGTGTGGGGGCGGGTTAGAATACTTCCCATCGTATATCCTGCGTGTCGTAAAAGGCGACTAAAAGGAACACTGAACTACTGTCGGTATAAACAATAACCTCTTCTCCAACCAACAGCTTCGGGTGGACGAGTTGTCCTTGGGGTGAGAAATTGCCCCTAAAGGCGGATGAACCAGTAGATACCATCTGGTCAACGGCATGAGGATGCAGAAAGCAAATGGGAAACTATACTGTATTAAAGATATCCCAAGGAGAAACTCGTAAAATGAGTAAATGCATTTTACGGGTTCACAACATGTCTGTCAAGACATTGTGACTATGATGATGATAAATTATTTTGGAAATGAACAGGCAACAACTTTTAGCTTTGTTGTTATATCGCCGTCGACTGAAAAGAAGAATAAAAAATCGACTTGAATCGATATGGATCCATCCAATAAATGAAGGCAGAAATGAGATTGGGACGTTCTACATGTTGTTCGAACAGTTGAGGCAGGATGTCGATTACATCCTTTGACGAACTACACGAAATTTGCTATACACGCCCAGACAAACTTCACGCCAAGCATTTCTCGTGGCATCTCGGTCCTTAAATATGTCGAGGGTTTTATCCCACAAGACTAAAATTAGAATATCTTTGTGTATATCCAGGTCACTCATCGTGATGCTATTTATTTTAACTAAAAACGATCTGTTTATTTTTCACAAGTCAAATCTTCTAACCACAGTGAAATAAACGAAGCCGACGGTAGAATAAACGCTGTGTGTGCAATCGTTCAATTGGCCACGAGGGCCACTATGTGGACATCGACGGTTTCACCGCTACAGCCAACGGCAAATTTATCGATCGTTTGTTTTTCCGTCTAATGTGTAAGCTTTCATCTACTTCAAATGAAGCGCCACTGCAGAATTGGCGTCGACGGTCACTTGTCCGCCGCGGTAAAATCCGCCGTCTGTGCAACCGACCTTACGGTGTTGTATACGTAGAATGCCCCTGTAAATAAACCAGAGACCGATGGGTTCGCCTCTATGGGACTTGTTCGCCCTTCTTGTTATGTCCATGTAAACAATGACACTCTGACTAAAGGGTGATGACTTGTTTATTACTGGAGGCTTATAATGCGATGATGGAATGAGATATGTTTGAATGCAACGAGTAATATTTTATCCTTCATCTCCTTCTTCCTCTTCTTCTGCCTTCTCCTCACCTCCGGCTTCTTCTCCCCCTTGATCTTCATCTCCGCCTTCGCCTGCTTCGTCTCCACCTTCGTCACCCCCTTCATCACCTCCTTCACCTTCACCTTCGCCTTCTTCGCCTAAAAGAATATTATTTGTTCAATGCACAGAGTTAACATCTCTAGAGGGTGCCTAATTTGAATATTGGCCAGCCAACATCTATAGCGCTATTGCCACTCTTCTTCGTCCGCTTAAGGACCTTCCAGTTTCGTCAAAATCTGGCAGTTTCCGCAGTTTGAACACAAAGTATTTAACTGGGTATTTAACTATACATTCCAATATACTTGCAATGTAACCGATTTACGTGAAGATAATTTGTATTGATTTAACGAAATCTCAAAAATGGTAAATTTCATAGCGGAATGTCGCAATAACTTCTAATAGGTCGTTAATCTGGCAATCTACAATCGGCGTCCCCTAAAGCTGTCATGTGGCTGTCATTGTAGTTGTGGTTATTGCGTATGTCGAGATTTTTGTTGTTGTAGTGTATATTTGAGTGACTTTGGGACTAATTGTGGTGTGAATTGAATTATTTATGAACAATATTGTCATAATTGCATGATGGGACGAAATAAAAAGTGCATAGTTTGGTGCAATAGCGACGAATCGGTGAACACCACTTATCGTAGGTTAGTATAGGTTTTGTTTTGGTTTTCAGTAGCGTAAAATATGGGGAAACACTTCATGGTAATAATAAATTATCAACTGTTACAATCAAGTTATAATAAGAGTAACTCTCTAAGTATCCAGAAACACGTCAAAGACATTTAACTTTAGGAAAGCTAACTTTCAGTTGCTGTATGACTCAATTCTTAATGCAGATTTTTCGGAGATTTACAGTGCTGACACCGCCGAGCAGGCCTGTGGAATGTTTTATCGTACACTAGATGCGATATTTACTGCTACTGTTCCCTTAAAGATTAATAGATCAAGGAGATATCCCCAATGGTATACCAAAGAAATAATATTACTCATTAAGGCTAAAGAAGCAGCCTATAGGACATACAAAAAATGTAAGACTGACTATTATTATCAAAATTTTAGAAACGCTAGGGCTACGCTAAAAGACAAAATTAAAAACGAGTACCAAAATTTATTAAATAGAACTGAAATGAACATACATTCTGATACATCTGAATTTTGGTCATTCATACAAACTAAAAAAGGACGCTCTCGGATACCAGGTATAATCAAGGACGGTGATACTTCTTATTCGACCCCAGCGACTGTTTTAGAGGCATTCTCAAACTATTTTCAAAGTGTTTATACTACTCATAACGGGGTGGTAGATGACAGCCTTTACACTGTTGATAATTTTGATGTTGATATTCATACTATACTGGAAAGTGATGTCGTCACTGCATCTAAAAAGCTTAAAAACAAATTAACTTCAGGTATAGACGGCATACCCAGTTTTCTCGTTAAAGACTGTATACACGTTCTTTCTAAACCTTTAACTTTTATTTTTAATAAGTCTATAGAAACTAAAACTTTTCCAGAAAGCTGGAAAATCGCTCGCGTAACTCCAGTATTTAAAAAGGGGGAACCTTCTGAGCTAAAGAATTACAGACCAATTTCCATCCTCTGTAATTTTTCAAAACTGTATGAGATTTGCATCTATAACCAAGTTTATTCCCAAGTAAAGGCTCGTATCAGTATCAATCAGCATGGTTTCATGAAAAACAGATCATGTGATACTAATCTATGTTGTCTATCCCAATATGTCTGCCCTGCCCTCGATAATCTAGGGCAGGTCGACGTAGTTTACGTGGACTTCCAAAAAGCTTTTGACCAAATAGACCATGAAATTTTCCTACTCAAATTGAAAAAAATGGGATTCTCGACAAATTTAATACAGCTAATAACATCGTATCTAACAGGACGTCACCAATTTGTTGAGTATGAAGGCTTTCGGTCTGAAAAATACGTGGTGACCTCAGGTGTCCCACAAGGTTCAAATTTAGGCCCCCTATTCTTCTCACTGTTTATCGATGACCTTACGAAGTCAATAAAATGCCTAGGACTGAAATTCGCCGATGATTTCAAAATAGCAAATTTAATTGAGTCAGTTGAAGACTGCCATGTATTACAATCCCAGCTGGATATTGTGAACCTGTGGTGCGGCGTAAATGGGTTATCCCTTAACATATCCAAGTGTTTTATAGTTTCATACTGTCGCAAGAAAACTACCATACTGTTCGATTACCAAATAGATAACCGCATTTTAACTAGATGTGACGAAATTACGGATTTGGGTATCGTTTTTGATAAATGTTTTGAGTTTAAAACCCATATTAATAACATAGTTAATGCTGCTTCTAAAACTTTGGGCTTTATAATAAGAAACAGTAGGAAGTTCCAGAATCCAGAAACCATAAAGCTATTATATTTTAGCTTCGTCAGGTCCAAACTAGAGTATGGCTCTATAATTTGGCATCCGATCTACCAAGTAGACATATTAAGAATTGAGTCATTACAGAGAAGATTTCTCAAGTATCTTGCATTCAGAGTCGATGGTACCTATCCACCACAGGGTTATGACCACAATACTTTGTTAAGTAGATTCCAAGTTATATCTCTAGAAAATAGAAGGTTCAGGTTGGCCATTACCTTTTTATACAAACTTTTGCACAATCAAATAGACTGTATAGCTTTAGTCAATCAGATTCAATTTAGAGTACCTAGACTGAATGCTAGACACTCTGTAACCTTCCATTGCTTCAGACCGAGATCTAACTTACTAACCAGATGTCCGTTGTACTATTGTTGTAATTTATTTAATACACGTTGTGGAGGCTCGGATATTTTCCACGATGCCCTATCCTCTATAACAAATTGCTTAACCTAGTGATCCATAGAACAAATGACTCAACTTGTATACAATTGTATTTGTTTCATTTCTCGATTGAAATTTGGTATAAAAGTTATTTTTATATGTAGGAGTACGGTACTACTATTAATTAAGGTTAAACATACATATTTTCTTTATTATTAACTTAGTATTAATTTATATTTAATATTTTCATACATATTTCTTACTAATTACTATTTTTTTGTATTTCCTGTAAATGGGTGACTGTTGGAAATATAGAACTCTTTTTTTAAGTATAGCTAAATACTAATACAACTTATTGTATCAGTTTGTAACAGCACACTAATAATTGAATCTATTAATGAACATCCAATTTTAATATAAAATCGTACGCCACTGGTAATGCCAAAATTTCCGTTACATGTTGGCTGGTCAGCGACCTGTGCATTTTGTTGTTTACATTCCCTCTAGAGATGTTAACTCTGTGGTTCAATGTTTTTCTGCAAAGTAACGCAATCCAGGCAGCCTTGGACATCAAAGAGACTGGAAACAATAGGGTACTTGCAGAAAAAATATTATGTCGTTTACGCGTTCCTTAGAGCCTAGTAAACATGACAAAATCATTTGTTTGGTTTTTTGGAATCGGCTGTGAGAGATATTCCAAAAACTATTAACTAACTAACTATACTGGCATCATTCAACCAAGAAATAAACGAATTATTATTATTATTATTATTATTTCAAATGCCGGAAAATGCCGCGCAAACAACCTCTGACGTCAGTGATATCCTTAGTGATGGGATGTAAAGTATTGGTATTCGATATCGATAGCCAGTGCTAACCTAACATTTTGACATTGATCATTATAACCACAAAACACAGTCACACACAAAAGTACAAAAGTCAAAAGAATAAAAGTTAGGCTAGATTACTAATTCACTTTGTAGGGATGATGGGCTTGAATTAGATTCTATCTTTGGATTCATTCATAATGGGATGCGCCATTGATGGCTTCGATTAGTTGCGAATCTCGGTCACAAACAGGATGAACTGTGATACCTATCAGATATAAAATGTATTGCAAACGAAAATGCTAGTGGGTTAATTGCCTGTTTCAAATATGTTTAAGTATCAATAAATTGAGTCGCATTGTTAAAGAATTCAGATCATCTCTAGTTTGCCGTTGAATTTCACTGACCTGCGCTGTAGCAGTATCGATTATTGTCGATATCGATAAGGTACCTGTGACGTCAGCCCTTGTTTTAAGTCACGTGGAAAAATTTGAATATATGCTTATTTTATTTTGCAAATATCTTTTTTTGGCCGTCAGTAAAATCATGTTTTTTGTTTCCGACTGCTTCTTGATATGATTTTCTTTACGCTATGTATACTCCCGAGACGATTTCACGACCTCTGCAAGTACCCTATTTCAGAATAATCGATTTAAAATAAAAAATATAAGGTGTTACATTTAAAAAAACAAAGTAAAATAACCTTCAAGTTGCTGTAATTTAAAATTCTGCCAAAAACACCCTGTAGATACAAATTGCTGGTAACATCCAAACTAATGTCCACTTAATATTCAAGTAACTCGCTGCATAATATTATTAAGAAAAGTTAAAGGAATATATCAATTTGGACGTATTACTTGTGACCTTGCAAATCCGGAAATTAATAGAAAATAAATTATAACTTGGCAACGTCGCAACCTATCCCAAAAATATTTTAGGGTTAAATAGAGATCAATGATGGAAACTAAAAGAATTTAAAAAAAAGTTATAGTTCCATATAAAAAAATTAAGTTGGTCACTATCCTACTTTCCCGCAACACCCTGTATATTTCAAAATATTTTTAGAATATGCGTCTTAAGTAACTTTTGTATTTGACATGTTCTCCTATCGGGTATACCTTGCGAGATATCGAAGAATTACACACTAACTGGACACCCCGTATATGGGAGATTTGGCCTCTTTTTGAAAGCCACTGTTTCACCCATTTAGAACGTTTTTTCTTGCTGTATCTCATTTAATAGCTAATTAAAGCCGCCGCCAATGCTAAAGTATTATCCATGTTTAATGGACCAAAAATTTGCGAGAAACCGAAAGAAAACCGAACAGTGTGTGAAGGTATCGTTCCATCGGTTGGCACGTCGTGCAAACCTGATGAAAAAGAACGATGTCTGTGGGGCCCTTCAAGTTACATATTAGACAGAACAGATAAATATGATGGAGTCCCAATAGCAATGATGATGTTGAAGATTGCTTACCTTCACCATCACCTTCTCCGTTCAAAAGCGCCTCGATTGCCTCCTTGATCGGGTCCCAAATAGCGTTGACGAACAGCCCCATCCACCACAGCGTGAACATGCAAGGGGGGTGCTGGTATAGGGTCAGATCGGTGAAGTCTAGCTCGCATATTGGCACGTAGCCCGGTGGCTGTGCCATGGCTTACCGTCAGATGGGGATGATGCGGTTCGGCACTGGAAATTTTCAGGAAAACCCCTACCCCCTGATTACGTTTCCATTTTGCGACGGAGAATTTCGCCGGGGTGTGTCACTGTCAGGGATTTCGAAGTGTCGCTTGTGTAAATCGATGTACAGTACGTTTATTTAATAGTAATGTTACGCTCAATACCCGAATTCGGGCAATGCCCGAAAAAAATACGCAGAACCAGTTTTTGAGCAAGGAATATTTCCCAAACCCGAAATATGAATTTTATACGACTGTTGAGCATTACCAAATAGGCAGAACTAGTTTTGCGCATCTTGAAATACACAAAACTAGTTTTGCGCAACTTGAAATGCACAGGACTAGTTCTTTACATTTTCTGAATGACCAGCACAAATTCTGTTTCTTCCATTTAATCAGCGCCAGCGACGGACTCAAATAAATATAAAGTTGGAGAAGTTAAATATATTTTAATGAATACTAACAAATAATAAATCGCCAACTGAGGCTGGTTTACATTTTTTATTTGATTGTGTGAGCATCAAATTGGCTTGTGCTTCCAAATCTCTTTTTGAGTTTTCACGATTCGTACTTATATTGCAGGAACGTTGGCAAAGAAACCTAACCTAACTAAACGATAGGTTTTTGCTGGTTTTTGACACACAATGCATAACGAATGTTCACTTTGGTTGTCATTCCGTACCACAGAACTAGTTCTGTGCATTTCAAGTTGCGCAAAACTAGTTCTGTGCATTCCAAGATGCGCAAAACTAGTTCTGCCTATTTGGTAATGCTCAATAGCCGAATAAAATTATTATTTCGGGTTTGGGAAATATTCCTTGCTCAAAACTAGTTCTGCGTATTTTTTCGGGCATTGCCCGAATTCGGCTATTGAGTGTAACAGTAACAATAATATCCTCTTCATTTTAGAAACAAAATAAATAAATGCGAAAAAATAGAGGTACATAAAATATGAATACAATGACATTTAAAGTTTTGTAAGGACCTTAGAACAACATAGTGCAGCGTATGGTCTTGGTATTAACTACAATAAGACCAAGGTTATGATCGTAGATAGAGAGCATGATAATTATCGAGAAATAAAGTCAATAGACCGTTGTGAAGTAGTTTAAAGTTTTGTATACCTCGGTTCTTTGATCGACAATTCGGGTAGCTGTGAAAATGAGATTCGACGGCGCATTCAACAGGCACGTGTAGCCATGACAAAGCTTACTAAAATATGGCGTGACCATAATATCACAAAAGCTACAAAAATGTCGCTGGTTCAGTCTCTTGTGTTCTCCATATTTTTGTATGCCTCGGAAACTTGGACTGTTAAAAAGGCAGATCGAGCTCGCATAGACGTTTTTGAAATGTGGACATGAAGGAGAATGCTGAGAGTTCCTTATACCGCCCATCGAACTAACGTTTCCATACTGGATGAGGTCGGTAATCCAAAGAGACTATCCTCCATTGTGTCGACGAGAATGCTTACATTCTTCGGACATATACACAGAAGCGATAATATGGAGAAACTTGTAGTTCAGGGTCATGCCCCGAGTGGGCGGCGCCGTGGCCGTCCCCCTACACGCTGGGTGGATACGACGAAACAGTTGCTGGATATGAGTGTCAAGAGCGCCACTAAACTGACAACAAATCGCGAACGATGGCGAGCTAGAGTGCTCAAAACTATTGATAATATTCGTGTCGGCAATACTCTAGCTCCGACTTAATGCATTTTACGAGTTCACAACATGTCTGTTAAGACATTGTGACTATGATGAAGGATGTTTACCCAACGAAAATAAAAGAAAAATGTTCATTCATTTGATAAAACGATTCCAAAACAAAGTTCTCTAATAACAAATTACAGATTGAAGTTCTAGCTTTAATCAAAAATTATTTTTTTTACATGGAAAGATAAAAAATATCTTCTAATTATAAAGGGTGTTCTAAAGAGTTGGGACTTTCCTCTTTAGAAGCAACGGCCCTTGAAATGGCAAAGCTAAAGCACGGTGAACCAGCAGCAAAACAGTAAACAAATTTTCAAGCAAGTCCTCACCATTTGGTTGCTACAAAGTTGTAAGTGCGGTCCTGTCGCAGGCGTCTTACAGGTGTAAAAGTACGATTTACGATGTCTTCTTCAATTTGGACCATAAGAGGTTGTCTAGGTCTTCCAGCGTGTCCACCACGATGTGGATTCAGACATCCTGTGTCTCTAGCTCTTTGCAGGAGCGAGACAAATCGACGAGGTGCAGGGTGAGTACGGTTAGGGAAACGATCGGCATACACTCGCAAAGCCGCAGCGGTATTTTGACCACACTCATCGTACATTAAAATCATGTCCACCAATTCATTATTGTTATAAGCGTGCGCCATTGTTGTTGTTTTTAAAGTCCGATCGTCAGATGTAACAAGTCAAGCACTCTCGTACACTATGCCACAGCAACGCGACGTATGACGAACTGCCTGTTTTAGTGTTTTCTCACCGGCATTGGCACCGCTAGCACTGCCTTGTTTGTTGTGATATTATGACATGGCGAGCCATTGTCCAGGGACGGACTTAGAATTGAGGATTTCTTTAACGGTTAGTATCTTGTTTTCTCTAAATATTTCGTTTATATGTTACTGGGAGAAGACACCCATTTTGGCGAGTACTATCCGCTATATGAAAAAAGTCCCAACTTATCAAGCACCCTGTATAATTGACTGTAAATAAAAAGCTGACGACGCATATATTCATATACAATGTAACCCCCAATATTTTATTATATCAAAGAATTGCTTTTAATATGCTCTTTCACCTTTGTATAGCACTTCTTTTAGCTTCGATTTTTCTGCAAATTTTAAATACCTCCTACTGATATACTGAAATTCATTTATTTTGAGAAAATAGTATCGAATTTTATTTGTACTTAATGAACAACTAAAATATAAGGCCATAAAATAGTATTTGCTCAAGTCAAAACACTGAATTAACGAGATAATATAAGTCAAGTAATTCAAGTATGCTGAGGAAAAAATTTTATAGACGTCATACATATAAGTATCAAGTAGATCTATCAGGTAGGCTATGAAATATTAAACCACACAGTCTGAGAGTTGCCAAGTTAGAAACCCAGTGCAAGTTGGGTTGGGTTATCTTCTCTAGGTCTTGGGGTAAATAAAGGATTTTATCATTTTTTTTATTTATTTCAAAATATAGACAGACTTGGTACATAAATTCTTATAAACAACAAAACAATGGAATGATAATAAAAATATCCTTACAAAATCTCAATAGAAAAAGTATGCATATAAATGCACTAGTTTCTCTTTTCATATTTTACAAAAAAAAAATCTCACACAAATAATACAAATCTTGGACAAGTAAATTTATAATAAATTTGACTTATTTTGGCTACTCAATGGAATAATTACTTTCAAACACAAATTAAGTAAATTCAAATATAACATCAATTTTAGATTATACAGAACTGGAAATGGGTTAAATTAGAAAAAATTCAAACACTAAATAAGAAACCAATTGGGAAAGTCAAATTACGTTTGGAAAAAGACCATATTATAACCCCAAAAAACATCTGATTGCACAATAATTATAAATTATAAAATTGAATAAGTATAATACAATATTTTTGAGGATTTTCTTTTTATCTTCATCAATTTTCACGCCATACGGATAGACTGTATGATTTGGAACACTGCAGAGCCACATACCACAAATATGAACAGGGCCAAGAGCCATGGGCCCACTGCAGGCCCATCTTGACTCGTCTTCTGGAAAAGAAAAACACTTCTTAATGCTATATCTTCAAACCAAGATTATACAGTGTGTTTAAAAAAATGAAGTCAAGTTGATTGACTTAGTACTTCCCACACATTACGCTGATACCAGTTTATTATTTTCCCATAGCATGAAGCTTTAGTCTAAGATCCCTTGCAACCAAATAATTGCCACCAATGCCACCCCCCCCCCTAAAATTGTCTTATGCCGCTAGGTCTTTCCTTCACGGGTCAATGGACAGCCTATTATCGATACTACAAACTTCTCAGTTTTACAACCCCCATCCCCCCAACCACCTCACTTTCACCCCCACCCAAAAAACTGGTAGGAAATGATCAGGAACCCCTAAAACATCTAAAAACCGAATTTGAGTTGCTTTCGTACTTGTCGCGTTCTTTGATTATTGCTACGCTGCCACTGACAAGATTTTTAACAAACATACTCGTTTTCCATTCTTACCACGGTAACAATATACTGTGTCAAAATTTCATTAGAATCAATTTAATAGTGTCCACGTTACAAAATACAAAACGATTTAGACCAATAAATTCTCTTATAGTATACAGAAAATTCTAAGTCCCTTAGTTTCTGTAATAGGCTAGGCAACGTTCGGATGCACCTAAAAAGGTGATTTGTGTCGCTAGATCTTCCTTCACAGGTTAGTACAAGAATTTTTTTAATCTTTCAACCTTCAACCCCCCAACCACCCCAATTTCACCCCCACCCAAAAAAAACTCAGAAAATGATCAGGAACCTCTAAAACGCTTAAAAACAAAGTTTGAGCTGTTTTTATATTTTTAGTTTTTTTATTATTTCTGCGCCGCCACTGGCACGATCTATCAAAACCATACGCGTTTTTCATCTTCGCCATGGTAGTAATGCCGTTTCAAAATTTCATTAAAACCAATTCAACAGTTTCCTCGTTACAACGATCTGACGCAATACTCTCGTATGTTTACATCAAAAAAAAAATCTAAGTCCTTTGCTTTCTGTAATAGACAAAGGCAATGTTCGGATGGACCTAAAAAAGTTATTTATGTCGCCAGGTCTTCCTTCACAGGCCAGTGGACAGTCTATTATGAAAGCAACAAATTTTTCAATTTTACAACCCCCCACCCCCCAACCACCCCAATTTCACCCCCACCCAAAAAAAAGTAGAAAATTATCAGGGACCCCTAAAACGCCTAAAAACGAAGTTTCAGCAATATTTAATTTTTTTTGTTTTTTGCTAATTACTCCGCCGCCTATGCACCGATTTTCAAAATTATAGGAACATTACCTACTACGACCCCACAGCATACCGCTGCCCAAATTTCATCACAATCCATGCAGCGGTTACTGAGATTAGGAGGCTAGAAAAACGCGACAGACAGACAGACAGACCGACAGACAGACAGACAGACCGACAGACAGACAGACAGACCGACAGACAGACAGACCGACGGAAATGAGTGACGTGGATTTTCGTTATGTACACATCATAAAACGCCCAAAAAACGTATTATCTCAAAATCGAAAATTTTCGCGATCACAATACTCCCCTCACCTATCGGTGTGGGAAGTAAAAGATAAAATATTCAATGGGGGTAACTCCTCAGGTCATTCGATGAAAAAAAGTTCATATAAACATATGTCCAAAAATGTATCGTTTCTAAGATACAGGATGTTATTTTTTTTAAATAACGTTTTTTTTAATAACTCTATCATCTTCTAACCGATTCTGTTGAAATTCAGTAGCGTGGTTTTTAGTAGTAAGGGGATGATTTTGCCCTAACTAGACAAAAGAATTATGTCCAGTGGCGTTAGAGGTGGCAATTTAATAACAACTATAAGCGGAAAAATGTACGCCACTGACACATTTAATGTTAATATTTCTTTGAGGTAAACCAACTACAACTTTTTTGTCTCCTGAATTTTTCTCGTATGTTGCTTTGTTTGCGAAATAAAAAATAAAAACTATTCTATCATCGTTTGGGATTCTAAGAATACTTGCGAATTGCACGTCAGTTTAAAAATCAGTAACGTTGATGTTATTTGAATGCTTTCATTCACTTTGTCAAATTTGTTGAAGTTTCGTAACATGAATCGCTATACGAATGCCGACATGACCGACATGCACTTCATTTATGGACTTGCTGATGGCAATGCATTAGAAGCTAGGCGGTTATACATCGAAAGATTTCCTACGCGTATTGCTCCTGATAGGAAGATGTTCGAAAGCATTCATCGACGCCTTCAAGAAACAGGGACATTAAAACGAAATGGGGGAGCGGGAAGACCAAGGACGACAAGAACGGTAGCGCTGGAAGAGAATGTTCTGAACGTGATTGAAGAAGAACCAGGTACTTCTACTCGAAAAATTGCTGAGGTTCTAAATATTTCTAATAGTATTGTTTGGAAAATTCTTAGAGAAAATATGTTATATTCATACCACATCCAATGCGTTCAGGCGCTTCTTCCTACTGATTTTCTTCCACGTATTGAATTCTGCCAATGTTTTCTACAAAAAATGGTTGAAATCCCTCAACTACTGATGCTGACTCTGTTTACAGATGAAGCGAGTTTTTCAAGGAATGCGATAAGGAATTTCCATAATAATCATTTATGGTGTGATGAGAATCCACACGCAATATTTGAAGACCGTTTTCAGCATCAGTTCTTGTTGAACGTTTGGATCGGAATTGTGGGTGACCGCCTCATTGGACCAGTATTTCTACCTGCAAGACTTACCGGAGGGATATATTGCCACTTTTTGGAACATAACTCTCCCTGGATACCTTTTGCACTAAGACATGCAATGTGGTTTATGTACGATAGCGCACCAGCGCATTTTAGTCGGGTTGCTCGTGAGTTTTTAACTCAAACCTACGGAAACCGCTGGATTGGCCGAGGTGGACCTCACTTATGGCCTGCACAATCCCTGGACTTAAACCCCCTGGATTTTTTTTTGTGGGGCCACCTGAAGTCAATAGTGTACGCTACTCCTGTGGAAAATGTGGAGGACCTGAGAAATCGAATCATTGCTGGCTGTAACTCAATTAGAAATGACCCCGGTATTTTTGAGAGAGTTCGCCAATCAATGAGGGGAAGACTGGATTAGTGCATCTGAGCTGGGGGAGGTCACTTCCAATACAAGTTTTGTAACTTTTCTTATGATAAATGGATATGCAATAGAATAGTTTTTTTTATTCTGCAAACAAAGCAAGATACAAGAAAAATTCAGGAGACAAAAAAGTTGTAGTTGTAGTTGGTTTACCTCAAAGAAATATTAACATTAAATGTGTCAGTGGTGTACATTTTTCCACTTATAATTGTTATTACATTGCCACTTCTAAAGCCACTGGACATAATTTTTTTGTCTAGTTAGGGCAAAGTCACCCCCTAACTACTAACAATTTCAACAGAATCGGTTAGAAGATGATAGAATTATTTAAAACCAAAACGTTATTTAAAAAAAAATTAACATCCTGTATCTTAGAAACCATACATTTTTGGACGTATGTTTATATGAGCTTCTTTTCATGGAATGACCTGAGGAGTCATACCCCCTTGAATATTGCCGCATCTTTTTTAAGCACCCTGTATACATTGGGCAAACAAAGCTATCATATTTTATACTGAAACCCATAATAGTATGTACATGTATTTTGTTGCTATTTTGGAGAATAAGGTTTTTGGAAAATATGTGCAAGAAATGATCAATTATTAGAACAATTTCTTAGAAAGTTAAATCAGAAAATTGAGATTTAGAAAATATACTTGCCCTTTAAACATAGACTTTCTTGTAAAAATGCTTTTAGCTTAGCAGGACATATTGTGTGTTATCATTTTACTTACGTACACATCTGCTTTTTCAAAACACTTGATAATGGAATGAGCTTATGTATGGCTTATGTAGAACTTATTGTAAAAGATATAATTAACTATCTTGTACTGTATAGCTCAGAGAGCTAAATAAAACTATGTTTCATTTGACAAGATAAACGATACAGCAGAGGGGTAAAGAACCCCATTTTTATTCCAGATGTTTGCGAATCGAAAACGTTATCAGTTAAAGTGCAATATGTTAGGGTTACTTACCGAAGATTTGGGTACGTTGCCCCGCATGGTGACATTTTTCATGGCTTTTTCGTTAGCAATACGCATCCTCTGTTTGGGTGCCATTCTGGTAGGTGTGTAAATGCGAAAAAAATGTTGAAAATAAAAAACGTACGAAGTCTGGCTTCACACGTATCGTTCTACTCCGAAACGACAAATCTAAAGTGAGGGAAACGTCAGAAAATGTTTTTAATGCGTTGACATTTTCAGACACGTGTCAGCCGTGTCACCAAATCCGTCACGCGTCAGCATTGGGCATGGGGATGGGCAAAAATAGCCAAATGAGTAATCGGTTATTTTTTGTATAACAGGTTCTCTCAACGTTCACAAATTATTCTGAACGCCCTTTTTAACTCAATAGAGCTCTGACAGGTGTCAGGGGTTTGGCAGTCGTCTCGATGATGGTTCAATGCAATGAAAATAATGGAGAAACTTCTTTAATTTTTTTTATATAACCGTACCGCGGCTGCTGGGAAAGGGTTATGTTAGAAGAAGTTTGTTAACGCATTTTTTACAATAAATGGATCAGTTATTCATATGTAATACTTTTTCTGGTCATGCCGATTTCATAAGTGGTAACATCACAGCCGATCTAGATAGTGACGCATACTAAAAACACTATTGTAAAAAATCGCAAGTGAAAGGTTTGAAATCTTATAAAAATGTTGAATATCACGAAATAGAGTCTAATAAATAAAATCTCAAAACGGAAGTCAGATTACTGATCAGTACACCCATGGCCGACTCTATTCACTAGGCCGGAGCATTGAAATATGGCAACACTGAATCGGGGACCGAGCTTTTATTTGTTGTTAAGTCATTAGTGTAGTCTTCCAGAGCAAAAAATAAGATTGGAAGGTGATTTTTAATGTGTTTCTAATTATTTACCTGCACAAACGAAACTATAAAGATAAAAAATGGAGTCAAGTTGATTGACTTAGTACTTCCCACACATTACGGTGATACCAGTTTATTATTTTCCCATAGCATAAAGATTTAGTCTGAGATCCCCTTGCAACAAAATCATCGCCAGTACCCCCTCCCCCCAAATTATTGTCATATGCCGCTAGGTCTTTCCTGCACAGGTCAATGAACAGCCTATTATCAATAATACAAACTTTTGTATTGAATTTCACCTCTTCAGCTGTGGCAGTTTTGGAAAAATTTAAGCGTTCCGGTACCGTTTACTGAAAAAGCGGTGTTGCCGTATCTCATTAATTAATACAAACAAAATTTTGAAATTGTGAGATCTTACTAAATTCGACATGCGCAATTCATTGCAATAAAAATAAGTAGAGGATTCTATTTAAAATAAATTAAAATCGGGGATACTTGTTTAAAAATTTGGGAAAATAATTTATACCTTGGCAACGTCGAAAACGCGAAAAAAAATATTACAAGGCGAGATAGAGTATCTGTAGATATTTCGATTTAAAATAAAAAAGACAGGGTGTTCCATTTGAAAAAACAAAGTAAAACGACCTTTAAGTTGCCGGAATTTAAAATTCTGCCAAAAACACCCTGTAGATACAAATTGCCGGTAGCATCCAGAATAATATCCGCTTAATATTCAAGTAACTCGCTGTGTAATATTATTGAGAAAAGTTAAAGGAACATATCAATTTGGACGTATTACTTGCGACCTTGCAAATGCGGAAATTACTAGAAAATAAATTATAACTTGGCAACGTCGCAACCGATTCCAAAAATATTTTAGGGTTGAATAGAGATCAATGATGGACACTAAGAATTTGAGAGAAAGTTATAGTTCCTTATAAAAAAATCAAATTGATCTCTATCCTACTTTCCCGTAACACCCTGTATATTTCAAAATATTTTTATAATATGCGTCTCAAGTAACCAAATAACTTTTGTATTTGAGATTTTCTTCTATCAGCTATACCTTGCGAGATATCGAAGAATTACACATTAAATGGACAGCCTGTATACATCGGAAAAAATTCTAAGTCCTTTAGTTTCTGTAATAGGCATAAGGCAATGTTCAGATAGACCTAAAAAAGTTATTTATGTCGCTAGGTCTTCCTTCACACGTCAGTGGGTAGTCTATCACGAATACAACAAATTTTTCAATTTTACAACCCCCCACCCCCCAACCACCCCAATTTCACCCCCACCCAAAAAAAAGTATAAAATGATCAGGGACCCCTAAAACGCCTAAAAACAAAGTTTCAGCAATATCTATTTTTTTTTGTTTTTTGCTAATTACTCCGCCGCCTATGGACCGATTTTCAAAATTATAGGAACATTACCTACTACGACCCCACAGCATACCGCTGCCCAAATTTCATCACAATCCATGCAGCGGTTACTGAGATTACGAGGCTAGAAAAAAGCGACAGACAGACAGACAGACCGACAGACAGACAGACAGACCGACGGAAATGAGTGACGTGGTTTTTCGTTATGTAGACATCATAAAACGCCCAAAAAGCGTATTATCTCAAAATCGAAAATTTTCGCGATCACAATACTCCCCTCACCTATCGGTGTGGGAAGTAAAAGATGCCTGCAAAGTGTGTAGTACCAGGTTGCACTAGCAATTGTGCTTCCAATAAAGGACATAAACAGAAGTGGATGACAGGTATTCCTCGTAGGGGCTGGTTATATTTATAAGAATAAAGACAATAATTTACAAACATTTCAAACGATAAGACCTATTTTAAAGCACAATGTGGTACCTACAATGTTTTCTGGACCTCCTAAATATCACAGAACAATACAGTTAATAGAACTCATCTGGGCATGCATCTGGGCATACCTACGAAAAGATTTGATAGTGAA
Organism: Callosobruchus maculatus; assembly: GCA_951848785.1. Classification (NCBI taxonomy): domain Eukaryota; kingdom Metazoa; phylum Arthropoda; class Insecta; order Coleoptera; family Chrysomelidae; genus Callosobruchus; species Callosobruchus maculatus. The sequence continues at coordinate 1,260,561 of CATOUR010000004.1, read as the reverse complement.
ATGGCATAAGACCAGCAAGAATGGCTTCCAAGTGACCTAATAGTGATTTTTTCTAGCTCAAGTAAACATTTACAAAGTAAATTGAGTGTTCATTTAAGTGGAAGTGGCAGTAGGAAACAAGTTGCGTTTATTTTTATTTTGTAGCGTTTGACTACGATGAACCAGACATCAGATGTAAGCGGTATTAGTAGTAGTAGTTCTAAAAAGTATTTTTCTTAATTTATCAACTGAGATGAACTCTCAATACATATAAAATGTAATAATTATTATTCTGAAACTATAAAACAATTTACGGTAACCGGACCAATATTTGACAGCTAAGGCTCCGGCCTAGTGTAGAGTCGGCCATGAGTAAAGACATAAAAAGTAACTTAAAAACGCACAACACAAAATAACCGATAATAACAGGTATTTGGGCGAACAGATAGTTTTTCCATCTCTATTTGTTAATTTGACATTCTGTCATTCTGTATTCTAACCTAAATAATTTCGACTTTTGATGTTGCTGTTTATTTGATATTTTGATAATAATTTGAACTGCAAACAACATAATGAGTGAATCTAGGCCAAACGCAGAGCCAAATCCTTCGAAACTCAACCGAAAACCAAGTAAGGACCATGTGCTTCGCAAGCGGCAGCCTAACAAGCCAGAGAGAGGAGATAACGTTTTGTATATAAGTACAAAGACTGATATTAAGGTTTGTACTCAACACAGATTTGAATACAAACATGAAAAAACCTGTAATTTTTGTAGGCTCACATGGCAAAGTGCAACAAACTGATAAGTAATGAAAATGAAATCATAATATACTGTCTTGGAGCAGCTATCCAAAGAGGGATCCTCTTAGCTTTGCGAATCTGTGAGGAACATGTAACTTATAAAATTGACACAAATACATTTTCAACAGAACTAACAGGTATAATCTGGGGACTGGTAGAATATGAAGTGATTAGTGTCACTGTTTGTATATTCATAAAAAAATATATTAAATCATTTTTCAGATGATTTAGAACCAGCTACTGATAACGCAGACTATGAAATACAAAAGAGATTTAATTCGGCTCTGAGAATAAGAGTCTTCTGTACCAATCCAAGCGAAAATAACACTGCAAAGGAGTCAAATTCGAATGGGTGAAATGTTTAGATTTCATGAAAATGTGTAATAATATAATAATGTTAAATCAAATGATATATTCTGATCGGAGTAGTTACTCTGAGTACAAATAAATTGTTTTCTAGAATAAGATTTGTTGGAACCTTTAAGGTTAGTTACCTACTCTGCTTTAAGATCAAATATCCAATTATCCAATAAAAAGTGGAACACAAATTAAACATTGCGTAGTTGATGGTCTATGGCACAAAACATGTCTATGGTTGACAGCAATAAAATTTGACAGTCGACAGTTCTGAAATATTAAGAGGGCTGTTCCAAATTACGGTTCTATCACCGTCCCAGAACTGTTTTCATCATGCCCCGCCTATTTTGTGATTCTAGGATCGATGATTGGTTGGTATGCTGGCGGACCAACCAATCACCGTTTTTAGAACTGTAAAATGGGCGGGGTATGATGAAAACAGTTCTGGAACAATGGTAGAACCGTAATTTGGAACAGCCCTCTTTTTATCGCCGGTGCCGTGGATTATCCAAGGATTATCTCAGTGTATATGTTTTGTGGTATTATCCGTCAGATGTATGAAAGTAAGGTTATGTTTATAGGTTAGGAAAATCAAAACACATTTTTAAGCAAAAATTACACATTTACATGTTTATAATTATAGTTATAGAACGAAAACAATGAGCGTTTTTGAAATTGTAGCAGGCACTTACGAAGAATTTCTTTTGGGATATATATTTAACTCCTCCGTAAGTGATTCTAACATTTTAATTTTTCTACTCTCATTGCAGTTTAGAGTTAAATGAAAGTAATCTGATTTTGTACCTTTATCTACCTTATTGGTAATATATGAATAAACGTCTAACGATTTTAACATTTGAAGGAACAGAAGCTCACCCAAAGCTTTGCTACTCACAACCACACAAGCAGCATTAGATGTGTAGCGACCGCAGGCCATTATGTAGCATCAGGCTCAGCAGACGATCGTCTGATGATCTACGACATGAAGAAACGTAAGGAGCATTGCATGCTTAACCATCACAATGCCACAGTAAATGCTGTACAGTTCACTGCAAATGGCAGCCACGTTTTGTCTGGAAGCGCTGATGGTGTGTTGAGTATACTAAAGACTGGAAACTGGAAGCTAGAGAAGGTTTGGGACAAAGCACACAAGGGAGACACTGTATTGGATATCGCAGGTATGCACTTTTGGAGAAGGTGTTTTTTTATGATTTTTGTCTGTTGAAAATGAGATTCAACAAGCATGTGTGGCCATGACAAAGCTTACTCAAATATGGCGTGACCATAACATCACTAAAGCTACCAAAATGTCGCTGGTTCAGTCTCTTGTGTTCTCCATACTTTTGTATGCCTCAGAAACTTGGACTGTTATTTTTAATGCTTTTGAAATGTGGATGTGGAGGAGAATGCTGAGAGTCTCTTATACCGCCCATCAAACTAACGTTTCCATACTGGATGAGCTTGATAATTCCAACATACTATCCTCCATTGTGTCGATGAGAATGCTTACATTCTTTGGGCATATTCACAGAAGCGATAATATGGAGAAACTTGTAGTTCAGGGTCATGCCCCGAGTGGGCGGCGCCGTGGCCGTTCCCCTACACGCTGGGTGGATACGACGGAACAGTTGCTGGATATGAGTATCAAGAGCGCCTCTGAACTGGCAGTAAATCGCGAACGATGGCGAGCTACAGTTTTCAAAACTATCGATAATATTCGTGTAGACAATATTCTAGCTCCGACTTAATGCATTTAACAAGTTCACAACATGTCTGTTAAGACATTGTGACTATGATGTCTGTATGAGTTTTTAAACTACTTTACAAATAAATTAAGATCACATTAAAAGGCATACAATTATGATAAAATTTGCAGAGCAAAAAATTCACATAGGACAAATAAATCCCTATTTTTTCCAGTACATCCAACAGGAAAACTAGCATTAACATTGGGCCATGATTATGCTCTACGAACATGGAACTTGGTAAAGGGGCGACAAGCATACGCAATTAACCTGTCAACCAAAAGCAAAGACTTCAGGAGCCTAGAAAAGATATGTTGGTGTGACGATGGTGTTAAATTTTTGCTATATGGAGGCAGATACACCGAAGTTTGGAGCATTGAAACTGGTAATTGAATTTTTTTGTCTGACACAACAAGCAAAGCATTGTTAAAAAAAAATCAATTTAAATAGATCTTTAAAATTAGGGCCAAATTCACCAAAATAAGGGTGTTTATGAAGTTTTGTACTTTTGAATTTGGGTTAGAAAGTAACACCTTATATTTTACATAACTTGAGCTGAGTCACATTACTACACGCATTTTTTATTTTGAACTTTTTCAACAGGTGGCATCTTAAAAGCTGTTGAACATCCAAGCAGAGTAAGTTCTTGTGCATGGACCTCAAAGGAATCTTTCATATCAGGCCACGAAGATGGAACGTTGAAAACAGTTGATGTATCTGATAGTGCGATTGAATCCTTCAAAGCGCATGACAGTAGGGTGAAGAGTGTAGCCAAATATTCAGATTATATAGTCACAGCATCCAGCAATGGTGAAATCAAAGTGTGGACTGAAGATCTGGAAGAATTGGCGAAAGCTAACAGCGGTTGTAGGATCACATGCCTTTGCATCTTGCCAGTGGTCGAGATTAAAAAAGAGGAGGAAGATAGTGAAGAAGATGAAGAATTTGAAGTTGTCAATACTGACAAGGGACGAAGCAGAGTTGTGATTGAGGTGGAAGATGAAGATGTTAGAGTGAAGAGGAGTAATAAGAAAAAAAAGAAAAGGAAGCTTGATCAAAATCTGTCAGAAGAACAGCAAGACGAATTACAGGAGGATCATTCTAAAAATGGAAATGTTAAGCGTAAAAAGAAGAAAAAGAACAAGTAATTAAACATATGAGTTTGTATTTAGGTCTCTTTGATTTGCGTCACTCCCAAAAAACCATATGACGTAGGTAACTGACGACGTATTATGTACGGTGTATTGATATTCATGAAGCACAGGCAGTGTGGCCGAGCGGTTAAGACGCTAGGCACCAGTTCGAAAGGATGTGGGTTCGAATCTCACCGTGGTCTACAACTTTTTTTTATTATTATTTTTTAAGATTAAAAGTTAATTTTGTTGATACTAGTCCGGGAAAAATCCAGTTTTGTCAATGTAATAAAAATTAAATTTCTATTCCACAGTTTAGACATGTCCAAACTTCTACTCTGGTAAACAGTACAAAGTTTAATTTCAGGTTTAGAGTCTAGAAATTATTGGTTCAGAATCGTGTTGACTATGTACTTTCTTTTGGAAACGAAAATAATACCCCTAGCAACATAAGAAGGATTTTATTATAACTTCTGGTATATCAAAACTTATACTTACAAACATATAAATCTTAATCAAATATCACAATAAAAATAATAAGAAAGAGGTAGTCTAGAAATGTAAACAAGACTCATTCTGCTACGATTTCTCAAACCAGTCTATTTTACAACTCTTCACACAACCATTGCTCTGACTTACCCAGTATGACAGTAATGGCATATCACATTTCCTAACCTCTAAAGTATTCAGAAGATCTTTGGTCACTTTAGGAGTCCAATTCACAACGCAAGCTATATTTAGCCACCTAAGGACCAAACTAGACAGATGATGTTTCAAAGCTGGCTCTAACATCGCTTCGTTGCCAACTGCTTGCTCTATTTGGCAGACCAGAGTCGGTAGCTTTTGTGGAAGACTGCCTGTAAACTGAACCGTATTCTCTTTGGATAAACTGCATGTAAAGCTTCCATTTGAAGGCGAGCTAAAGTTTAGAGGCAGCAACTGGTCCAATAATCGTTTAGTTCTAGGGTCACAGTACTCAGTTTTGATGCGTGTCAGGGTGCAATACACTAGTGTCCTAACCACTTCTTTTGGTACGCTGTTATAAAACTCTTTCAACTCCTTGCAAGCAGAAACTTTGACTGGACAGTCGAGGATTTCGTGAGGAATACTCCTATAGATTTCAGAGCGTAATAAGAACACGAACCACATGTGCAAATGTGCGAAAATGTTTGGTTCACTAGTGAGGGCAGGTAGCGAACCCTGGTTTGACTTCTACCATTGATTAACGTATTGTTAGGACGTTAATCAATGCTTCTACCTTTCTTTCTGCATGATTTCCCACTGAGAATGAACTAACTGTTCTACTGTGTTAAATTACGTAGAGGTTCAGCTATGAAAACCTCCTCTATGACAATCTATAACTCCTGAAAAGAGCCAGTGTTTTGAGGCTAGCAGTTATTGGTTCAAAATCGTTTGAATATGTATTTTCTTTTGAAGACAAAAATAATACCCCTAGCATCATAAGAAGGATTTTATTATAACTTCTGGTATATCAAAACTTATACATACAAACATACAAATCTTAATCAAGTATCACAATAAAAAATAAGAAAGAGGTAGTCTAGAAATGTACACAACAATCATACTGCTACGATTTCTCAAACCAGTCTATTTTGCAACTCTCCACACAACCATTGCTCTGACTTACCCAATATGACAGTAATGGCATATCACATTTCCTAACCTCTAAGGTATTCAGCAGATCTTTGGTCACTTTGAGAGTCCAATTCACAACACAAGCTACATTCAGCCACCTAAGAACCAAACTAGACAGATGGTGTGTCAAAGCTGACTCTAACATCGCTTCGTTGCCAACTGCTTGCGCTATTTGACAGACCAGAGTCGGTAGCTTTTGTGGAAGATTTCCTGTAAACTGAACTTTATTCTCTTTGGATAGACTGCACGTAAAGCTTCCATTTGAAGGTGAGCTAAAGTTTAGAGGCAGCAACTGGTCAAATAATCGTTTAGTTCTAGGGTCGTAGTACTCAGTTTTGATGCCTGTCAGGGTGCAATACATTAGAGTCCTAAACACTTCCTTTGGTACACAGTTATAAAACTCCTTCAACTCCTTGCAAGCAGAAACTTTAACTGGACAGTCGAGGATTTCGTGAGGAATACTTCTATAGATTTCTGAGCGCAATAAGAACACGAACCACATGTGCAAAAGTGCGAAAATGTTTGGTTCACTAGTGAGGGCAGCTAGTGAACCCTGGTTTAACTTCTACCATTGATTAACGTATTGTTTGGTCGTTAATCAATGCTTCTACCTTTCTTTCTGCATGATTTCCCACTGAGAATGAACTAACTGTTCTACTGTGTTCAAATTACATAGAGGTTCAGCTATGAAAACGTTCTCTATGACAATCTATAACTCCTGAAGAGAGCCAGTGTTTTGAGGCTAGCAGTTATTGGTTCAGAATCGTTTGAATATGCATTCTCTTTTGAAGACAAAAATAAAATACCCCTAGTAACATAAGAAGGATTTTATTATAACTTCTGGTATATCAAAACTTATACATACAAACATACAAATCTTAATCAAGTATCACAATAAAAAATAAGAAAGAGGTAGTCTAGAAATGTACACAACAATCATTCTGCTACGATTTCTCAAACCAGTCTATTTTGCAACTCTCTACACAACCATTACTCTGACTTACCCAGTATGACAGTAATGGCATATCACATTTCCTAACCTCTAAGGTATTCAACAGATCTTTGGTCACTTTGGGAGTCCAATTCACAACGCAAGCTATATTCAGCTACCTAAGAATCAAACTAGACAGATGATGTGTCAAAGCTGAGTCTAACATTGCTTCGTTGCCAACTGCTTGCTCTATTTGGCACACCAGAGTCGGTAGCTTCTGTGGAAGAATGCCTGTAAACTGAACTTTATTCTCTTTGGATAAACTGCACATAAAGCATCCATTTGAAGGGGAGCTAAAGTTAAGAGGCAGCTATTGGTCAAATAATCGTTTAGTTCTAGGGTCGTAGCACTCAGTCTTGATGCCTGTCAGGGTGCAATACACTATAGAGTCCTAAACACTTCTTTCGGTCCTAAACACTATTATAAAATTCCTTCAACTCCTTGCAAGCAGAAACTTTGACTGGACAGTCGAGGATTTCGTGAGGAATACTTCTGATTTCAGAGCGTAATAAGAACACGAACCACATGTGCAAATGTGCGAAAATGTTTGGTTCACCAGTGAGGGCAGCTAGTGAACCTTGGTATGACTTCTGCCATTGATTAACGTATTGTTAGGACGTTAATCTATGCTTCTACCTTTCTTTCTGTATTATTTCCCACTGAGAATGAACTAACTAACTGTTCTACTGTGTTAAATTACGTAGAGGTTCAGCTATAAAAACGTTCTCTATGACAATCTATACCTCCTGAAGAAAGCCAGTGTTTTGAGGTTAGCAGTTATTGGTTCAGAATCGTTTAAATATGTATTTTTTTTTGAAGACAAAAATAATAATACCCCTAGTAACATAAGAAGGATTTTATTATAACTTCTGGTATATCAAAACCTATACTAACATATAAATCTTAATCAAGTATCACAATAAAAATAATAAGAAAGAGGTAGTCTAGAAATGTACACAAGACTCATTCTGCTACGATTTCTCAAACCAGTCTATTTTACAACTCTCCACGCAACCATTACTCTGACTCACCCAGTACGACAGTAATGGCATATCACATTTCCTAACCTCTAAACTATTCAACAGATCTTTGGTCACTTTGGGAGTCCAATTCACAACGCAAGCTACATTCAGCCACCTAAGAACCAAACTAGACAGATGGTGAGTTAAAGCTGATTCTAATATCGCTTCGTTGCCAAATGCCTGCTCTATTTGGCACACCAGAGTCGGCAGCCTCTGTGGAAGACTGCCTGTAAACTGAACTTTATTCTCTTTGGATAAGCTACACATAAAGCTTCCATTTGAAGGCGAGCTAAAGTTTAGAGGCAGCAACTGGTCAAATATTCTTTTAGTTCTAGGGTCACAATACTCAGTCTTGATGCCTGTCAGTGTACAATACACTAGAGTCCTAAACACTTCTTTCGGTACACTGTTATAAAACTCCTTCAACTCTTTGGAAGCAGAAACTTTAACTGGACAGTCGAGGATTTCGTGAGGAATACTTCTATAGATTTCAGAGCGTAATAAGAACACGAACCACATGTGCAAATGTGCGAAGATGTTTGGTTCACCAGTGAGGGCAGCTAGTGAACGTTGGTTAGACTTGTAGCCTTCTTTTTGCCTGACTTCTCGCTGCGAATGGACCGACTGTTCTGCTGTATTCACGTTACACGCTTTCTGTTGTATGCTACTGCTGAGTTGCTTTAAGTTGGTTTCTATAAAGTCGTAGTGCTGCAGCAATGATATCTGAAAGAAAAATAATTGAATTGCTGAGATGTACTTCCTAACACTTACTCTTCTTGTTTCAAAAGGACTGTTTCAGAGAAAACATCAGCTCAATAAATATGTCAATTTTTTCCAATTTTCTAAATGAAAATTTGGAAAACCTGTTGGAAAATTCACCATTGGAGTTTTTAAGAATAATGTGGTTACAGTTAGATATAGCGAAAGTACATTTTAATATTAGACACCGAAACACTTTGGATGAAAGGTTTGCTGCCAATGGACTAGTATCATGAATTTTATTTCTGGTTGCATATGATAGAGTACGTCATAAAAAGCATCTAATTTTTTTCTCCGATGTTTTTGGGCACAGGAAAGCCGTGAAAATAAGGAAAATATTTGAATTCTCCTAGGACAGTGACGTCACTGCCCTATAGGTGAACAGCCAATCAAAAGACAGATATGTGTGCTGTGTTGCCGCATTCTGATGACGCGCGAAATGCCGGAGCTGTACGCGGGCTGGCTCATCTATCTTGTCTTCTGTTCCCGTCTGATATGTTTTGTGGTTTTAATGTCCCGTGATCCGAAATTCCAGGGTTGTTCCAAATTACGGTTCTATCACCGTCCTAGAACTGTTTTCATCGTGCCCCGCCCATTTTGTGATTCTAGAATCGATGAGGCGGGCCAACCAATCACCGTTTTTAGAACTGTAGAAAGGGCGGGACATGATGAAAACTTTTCTAAGACGGTGATAGAACCATAATTTGGAACAGCCCTTCCGAAAGCTAGGTTAAGGTTCCTGATCCGTCAATCCTGTCAATCGTCGTTCGGTCATTGTCATTTCCAAATTCCATTGAGCTTTGGCTGTAAATTTTCAACAATCTTAAAGTTATTATTATGTGTTTGCGTTTATTTGTACAAGATATCCTTTTATTCCATTTTACTAGGTTTCAAGTTATTTTATCATAACATAACCAACAAGTATGAGTAAAATCGATAGTGGATTCACAAAAGCCGATTCAGGTAACCTGCCTAAAGTTGATATGGCTATGGTGAACGACTTTTATGTGGATAATATGCAGTTCTTCAAAACGGAGATGAGAAATGTGAAAGCTAAGAAGTGAGTTTCAAAGTATTTATAACACTTGGGATAGCAAATAACATGTTTAAGTAAAATGTAAATGTCTTGCGAGTCGGAGCTGTTCTTGGCAACAATGCACTGCTGATAATTCGCGCGGTTGGCACTGATTGGTTAAATTTCAATTCCTTTCTTTAAACTTTGGAATGGAATTATGTACTAAAAAACAAAATGTTGTAGAAAGTAACGAAATGCAGCGGAACGTTAATTTTTGTATGTACTAAGCGGTCATAATAATTAAATCATTGTTCTTAACCTCGTGATACTAGTCCATTGTTTCGTCTGCGAGCCACGCCACCTACGATTTTTCAAATTCCTACGCAATAATTACAAAACCGTAAATATCTTGGAAACCATCAAAGATAGAACCACATATGTCTAGATAAAAGTGAAAGTGAATTTAATTTCGCATCCACCGATGTGAAACTTATCATACCATCCCATTTGAAAAAAAAGTTTTTAACGTTTTTAACTTTTCAAATTTGATTTAATGTTCTTTTGAAACAATGATCTTACTGAAACACAAGTAGGTTTCTTGCTTGTTTCAGAACCGAAAACTGCATCTTTCTATCGCCTTTAGTTTCCGAGATATTAACTTTTCTTGTAAAGTACTACAAACGTCAAATTTTTTAAAAATTGCTGAATAACTCCGAAAATAGGCTTCGTAGTCATAAACAATGGTTAACAAACTTGACCTAAAAATCGATGCTGAATTCAAAAACGTAATAATATACAGGGTGTTCCATTTAAAAGAAGGAAGTTGATGCCTACTTCCGGTATATCCGGAAGTCCGCCATCTTTGAGATTATTTTCTAAATGTAGAGCATTTGAAAAGAAACGTTTTTTATTTGAAACATTTCCGTCTAATTTAAACGGTATGGCCGCTAGAGAACACCGCGCGCTTATTGGACCACCCTGTATAATAAAAAATGTCTTACCTGATCTTGCCCCAAAACGACTATACAATACTTCCTTTTGAAACCTCTGGCAAAGGAGTCTTTGATGTCAAAGACATGGGATATGATGTGGCCTCTTTTGTTGTCACCAAAGTACATTGTGCCTACAGGAGCTGACTCTTCTTGGACCACCTAATAGAAAAAAGGAATTTATATTAGTACATTAGTACAAAGATCTAAAATAACATTGTGATATACAATATTCTTCTACTCTCGTAACATCAATAACCTGCTGCATGGATTGTGTTGAAATTTTTTTCAACTGCCAAAATTTCATTAGAATCAATTTAATAGTTTCCACGTTACAAAATACAAAACGATCTAAAGCAATACATACTCGTATGTATACACAAAATTCCAAAAAGTCCCTTAGTTCCGGTAATAGGCAAGGCAATGTTCGGATGGGCCTAAAAAGGTGATTTATCTCGCTACGTCTTCCTTCACAGTTACTGGACAGCCTATTATGAATACAACAAATTTTTCAATTTTTCAATCCCCCACCACCCAACTACCCCAATTTCACCCCCACCCAAAAAAACGCAGAAAATGATCAGGAACCTCTAAAACGTTTAAAAACGAAGTTTGAACTGTTTTTTTTTATTTTTAGTTTTTTTATTATTTCTGCACCACCACTGGCACAATTTATAAAAACCTTACGCATTTTTCATCCCTGCCATGGTGGTAATACTGTGTCAAAATTCCATTAAAATCAATTCAACCTTTTTGTCGTTACACAATATAGAACGATCTAAAGCAATACTTGTATCTTGTATGTTTACAAAAGAAAAAATTCTAAGTCCCTTGGTTTCTGTAATAGGTAAGGCAATGTTCGGATGGACCTAAAAAAGTTATTTATGTCACTAGGTCTTTCTTCACAGGTCAGTGGACAGTCTATTATGAAACCAACAAACTTTTCAATTTTGCAACCCCCCACCCCGAAACCACCCTAATTTCACCCCCGCCCAAAAAAAAAGTAGAAAACTGTTAAGAGCCCCTAAAACAGGTAAAAACGAAGTTTGAGGAATATTTAATTTTTTTGTTTTTTGCTAATTAGTCCGCCGCCCATGCACCGATTTTAAAAATTATAAGAACATTACCTACTACGACCCCACAGCATATCGCTGCCCAAATTTCATCACAATCCATGCGGCGGTTGCTGAGATTACGAGGGTAGAAAAACGCGAACAGACCGACAGACAGACTGACAGACCGACGGAAATGAGTGACGTGCATTTTGGTTATGTAGACATCATAAAACATCCAAAAAGTGTATTATCTCAAAATCGAAAATTTTCGCGATCACAATACTCCCCTCACCTATCGGTGTAATGTCCTGCGGTATCCCTGGGTAAATCCAGGGACTTAGAAGGTTTTTCTGGTGAGTAAAACACGTGTGAACATTTCAGATGATCTTTTTTTTTATGGTCGGCCTCCCGCAAAGGCTGAAAGCCTATGGCGCTGTAGAATATTTAGTAAAATATCAAAAATGCGCTGTAGAAGCGCTGCGAGAGGATAAGTATCGGTTCACATTAGATTTGAAACGCTGCAGGTTGTAGCCGTCTGGAAACAAACTCCCCGGCAGCTGATTCCACAGCGTCGAAGTTCTCCAGAAGAAGGAATGCTGGAGGAGACTGGTTCGGGGAGTAAGGACCTCGACCTGTAAGGATGAGCTCGCAGAGCTTCTCTAGTGTTCCTGGTTCGGACGGCCTGTGGTGTTATTATCTGAGAGAGCTCACTCGAACATCTTCCGTGATAGAATCTGTAAAACAGGGACAGGAGAGCCACCCTCCTTCGATGTTCCAGGCTGTGGAGGTCCTTTGTGAGGTTAGGCGTATCGATTAGTCTAATCGCTCTTTTCTGGATAGTGTCCAGAAGCTTTAGACAGCGTTTCGGAGCGCATCCCCACACATGGGCGCAGTACTCCAGCGATGTTCGGATCTGTGCCTTGTAGAGCAGCAGCAGTTGCTCTGGTGTATACAACTTCCTACAGCGGAACAAAACTCCAAGCTTCTGGGATGCCGTTTTAGCAATACTGACGACGTGGTCGTGCCAGGACATGTTACTGTTGATGTTGATTCCCAAAAGCTTGACGGAAGGTGATTCGACTATGGGGTGACCCTCCACTTCCACGGTTGGTACCTGAGTTTTTTGTACGTTGAATTGTACTTTGTTTGCTAATCCCCACTCGACAGTTGTTTTGATATCTGCGTTGATCTGTGAGGCATGCTGCTGTCGCCGACGTACCGTCTACTGGGATGATAGTGGCTTGCCTGGTTCCATGCACGACACTAATGTACTGTCATCTGCGAAGCTGTAGATTGGATTGGATGTTATTTCCAAGAGCTCGTTGATGTACAACAGAAACAGTGTAGGGATAGGACAGATCCCTGAGGAACACCGGCGTTTATTGAAAATACGTCTGATGAACAGCCCTCGACTACAACAAACAGAGATCTGTCGTTCAAAAAGCTATTCAGCCACTGGCGCAGGCCAGGAGGTAGTCCATAAGCAGTAAGCTTGACCAGTAGTCCGTCATGCCACACTCTGTCGAAAGCTTTCGATATGTCAAGTGCAACAACACGGGATTCGCCATGATTGTCTATTGCTCTGTTCCACAAGTGAGTGACGTAGGCAAGGAGGTCACCTGTAGACCTGTGCTTACGGAAGCCATACTGGCGATCATTTATGATGTTATTGTTGTCCAGGTATTTTAGGATCTGTGTGTTAATGACAGTCTCCATAACCTTAGACATGATGCTGAGAAGAGCCACAGGTCTATAATTGGTGGGATCAGTTTTTTTGCCTTTCCTAGGGATGGGTTGTATGCAGCCAATCTTCCACGAAGCGGGAAAGTAGAAAGCGCAATAATTTTGTTTAAATCATATTCAAAATTAGCTGCTAACCCAGATATAAATATAGTTATCTATTAGAACTATTGCAAAAGTATATTCGAGTACTAGTGTACAGCAGTTGTTATTAATTTAGTGTCCTCGTTAAAATTAAATAAACAATAACAAATGTGTTGCTATGCGAATATAATATCGGTTGGTCTGTAATAGTCTACAAAAAGCATGCAAGTGTATTACAATTAGAACATAGTTGATAATTTGCTGGAATAGGAGAATATAAAGGTTCGTTGCACTACATCGGTGTTGGAAGTAAAGTATCAATTTTGACAAAATAATAATATTTGAATAAATGTAGTTTATCAAACTACACAACAACAAAAAAAATTGCCCGTGTGGGGGCGGGTTATAATATCTTCCGTCGTATATCCTGCGTGTCGTAAAAGGGGACTAAAAGGAACCGAACTACTGTCGGTATAAGCAGTAACCTCTTCTCGACCAACAGCTTCGGGTGGACGAGTTGAGAAGAGTCAGGACACCTTCTTGTCCTTGGGGTGACAAATTGCCCCTAAAGGCGGATGAACCAGTAGATACCATCTGGTCAACGGCATAAGGATGCAGAAAAGCAAATGGGAAACTACTGCATTAAAGATCTTAAGGATATCCCAAGAGAAACTCGTAAAATGTGCAAATGCATTTTACGAGTTCACAACATGTCTGTTAAGACATTGTGACTATGATGATGAAGACAATGTTCGGATGCACCTAAAAAAATTATAGGTCTTTCTCACAGGTCAGTGGACAGTCTTATTATGAAACCAACAAACTTTTCAATTTTACAACCCCGCACCCCGAAACCACCCTAATTTCACCCCCACCCAAAAAAAAGTAGAAAATGATTAGGAACCCCTAAAGCGCCTGAAAACGAAGTTTGAGCAATATATATATTTTTTTGTTTTTTGCTAATTACTCCGCCGCCCATGCACCGATTTTCAAAATTATAAGAACATTACCTACTACGACCCCACAGCATATCGCTGCCCAAATTTCATCACAATCCATGCAGCAGTTACTGAGATTACGAGACTAGAAAAAAGCGACAAACAGACAGATAGACCGACGGAAATAAGTGACGTGGATTTTCGTTATGTAGACATCATAAAACGCCCAAACAGCGTGTTATCTCAAAATCGAAAACTTTCGCGATCACAATATTCCCCTTACCTGTCGGTGTGGGAAGTGAAAAGTATAAAAAATGTTGACAGAACATTAATTTAAGATTAAATTGACGGGTCTAGGAGGCGGATTACTATCTGCTCTGACAGTCAGGCAGCCATCAAAGCCCTGAGTGCTTGGAAAATAACGTCAGGACTGGTCCTGGAGTGCAGGAGGGCTCTTGACGACATCTCAGCTAAACACAAGGTATCACTGATGTGGATACCTGGGCACGCTGGGGTAAAGGCTAACGAAATGGCGGATCATCTGGCCAGGATGGGATCCGGCAACAGTTTTGTGGGCCCGGAACCAGCCTTAGGACTATCTGCAAACTTGATTAGGAAAACCACTGGAGAGTGGATCCAGAATCAACACTCTCCGAGATGGAACAACATCTCTGGTCATCTCCGTCAAGCTCGGGAACTATTAGCAGGGCCTGCAGAGAGAATAGAACGATTTTGTCTCTCTCTGGATATGAGTAACTTGAGATTGCTAGTAGGCCTACTAACGGGTCACAACACTTTCAGGCGTCACTTGTTCGTAATGAAGGTGGTCAACGACCCAACGTGCACGTGGTGTGGTGAAGAGGAAGAATCCTCGGCACACATCTTATGTCGCTGTGAAACCCTGGGTTATCACAGGCAGACTATGCTGGGCTCAAGAACCTTGAAACCAATAGATATAAAACGGATAGGACCTAAGAATGCCAAAAGGGCAGGTCTAGCAGGAACTAGCGCGGATAGAGGCGCAAAAGGGCCCATCGTGTGGCCTATGCACCAGCCACATTCCGTGCTGGATAGCCTCTGGCTAAGAATACTCGAACTTTACCAAACTTACCTCGATACTGAGACTCCTCAAGACAGCGTCCCTCAACACGACGGCCCTGTTCTTGTCCAACGCCGTCCTAGTGCTCACGTAGTACCAATCATCGTCCTGACAGGCGTACACCGTGTCCAAGTGGATGGATCGGCACGCGTTGCACACCGGTTCGTCCAAGTACAGCTCTTCCACAATCTCTTTCACTCTGTCCGTGCAAAAGACGACGCAAGGGCCGTGGGTGTCGCAGAAATGCCCAAGCGCTACGGTCACGTCCATCCCGTACACTGCCATCCTTTCCGTTCCAAGCCAGTCGCGTATAAATAGACGACGCGATGCGTCACTGCAGTCACATGAGGACCGCCGGTGGCTATTTTGCGCTTTCACGTGCTCGCTCCTCGATTTGTTTATGTTTTCTTGTTGTCCGATGCTATTTCCGGATCCAGATAGAGATGGGAGCTTGCGGTCGCGATCCTAGCGCTCCCTAATCACGTTTCAGTACCTACTCTTTGACCTGTAGTAGTTCAAGTGCCCAGCAGTTCAACTGCACAGTAGTTCAAATGCACATATTGAAATACTCAGCAGTTCAACTGCATAGTAGTTCAAATGCCCAGTAGATCAAACGATTAGTATTTCAATTGGCCATTAGTTTAAATAATCATCAGTTGATATGTTTATCAGTTCAAATAAACAGTAGTTCAGACGATGAGTAGCTCTTCGATTTGTTAATGTTTTCCTATGCTGTTTCTGGATCCAGATAGAGATGGGAACTTGCTTTCTCGATCCTAGCGCTCCCTAATCACGTTTCAATACTCTTTGACAAGTAGTAGTTCAAGTGCCCAGTACTTGAAACGCTCAGTAGTCAAATGCACATATTGAAATACCCAGTAGTTCAACTGCATAGTATTCCAAATGCTTAGTAGGTCAAACGATCAGTATCTCAATTGACCATATTAGATATGCCCAGTAGTGTACAGTAGTTCAAACGATCCTAGCTCCCTAATCATGTTTTAGTACTCTTTGACATGTAGTAGTTCAAGTGCCCAGTACTTCAAACGCTCAGTAGTCAAATGCACATATTGAAATACCCAGTAGTTCAACTGCATAGTATTCCAAATGCCCAGTAGGTCAAACGATCAGTATCTCAATTGACCATTAGATATGTCCAGTAGTTCAAATGATCCTAGCTCCCTAATCACGTTTTAGTACTCTTTGACATGTAGTAGTTCAAGTGCCCAGTAGTTCAAACGTTCAGTAGTTCAAATACACATATTGAAATACTCAGCAGTTCAACTGTATAGTAGTTCAAATACACATATTGAAATACTCAGCAGTTCAACTGTATAGTAGTTCACCAGTAGGTCAAACGATCAGTATTTCAGTTGGCCACTAGTTCAAATAATGATCAGTTGATATGTTCAGTAGTTCAAATACACAGTAGTTCAAACGATCAGTAGCTTCTCTATTTGTTAATGTTTTCTTGACATGTAGTAGTTCAAGTGCCCAGTAGTTCAAATACACATATAGAAATACCCAGCAGATCAACTGTATAGTAGTTCAAATGCCCGGTAGGTCAAACTACCAGTATTTCAAATAATCATCAGCTGATGTTAAGTAGTTCAAATTTCAAATACACAGTAGTTCAAACGATCAGTAGCTCTTCGATTTATTCATGTTTTCCTATGCTATTTCTGGATCCAGATAGAGATGGGAACTTTCTTTCTCGATCCTAACGCTCTCTAATCACGTTTCAGTACTCTTTGACAACTAGCCGTTCAAGTGCCCAGTAGTTCAAACGCTCAGTTGTTCTAATGCACATATTGAAATGCCTAGTGGTTCCACTGCATATTAGTTCAAATGGCCTGTAGGTCAAATACATAGCAGTTCAAACGATCGGTAGCTCCTCGATTTGTTAATGTTTTCCTTGAAATGTAGTAGTTTGAGTGCCCAATATAGTTCAAATACATATTGTAATACCCAGTAGTTTACCTGTATAGTAGTTCAAATGTCCAGTGGGGTCAAACTATCAGTATTTCAGGTGGCCATTAATAAATGTTGATATGTTCATTAGTTCAAATACACTGTAGTTCAAACGATCAGTAACTCTTCGATTTACTAATGTTTTCCTATGCTATTTCTGGATCCAGATAGAGATGGGAAATTGCTTTCTCGGTCTTAGCTTCACGTTTCAGTACTCTTTGACATGAAGTAGTTCAGGTGCCCAGTAGTTCAAACGCTCAGTAGTTCAAATACACATATTGAAATACCCAGCAGATCAACTGTATAGTAGTTCTAATGCCCAGTAGGTCAAACGATCATTGTCTCAATTGATCATTAGATATGTCCAGTAGTGTATAGTAGTTCAAATGATCCTATCTCCCTAATCACGTTTCAGTACTCTTTGACATTTAGTAGTTTAAGTGCCCAGCAGTTCAAATACACATATTGTAATACCCAGTAGTTCAACTGTATAGTAGTTCGATGTCCAGTGGGTCAAACTATCAGTATTTCAGTTGGCCATTAATTCAAATAATTATCAGTTGATATGTTCAGTAGTTCAAATACACAGTAATTCAAACGATCAGTAGCTCTTCGATTTGTTAATGTTTTCCTATGCCATTTCTGGATCCAGATAAGAGATGGTAACCTGCTTTCTCGATCCTAGCGCTCCCTAATCTCGTTTCAGTACTCTTTGACATGTAGTACTTCAAGTTGCTCAGTAGTTCAAACGCTCAGTAGTTCAAATGCACATATTGAAATACTTAGAAGTTCAACTGCATAGTAGTTCAAATGCTCAGTAGGTCAAACGATCAGTATTTCAATTGGCCGTTAGTTCAAATAATCATCAGCTGATATGTTCAGTAGTTCAAATACATAGTAGTTCAAACGATCAGTAGCTCCTCGGTTTGTTAATGTTTTCCGATGGTATTTCTGAATCAAGATTGATATGGGAACTATCTTCTTTCTCGATCCTAGCGCTCTCTAATCACGTTTCAGTACTCTTTGACATGTAGTAGTTCAAGTGCCCAGTAGTGCAAAGGCCCAGTAGGTCAATTTATAGTTGTTTCGAAAGACCAGTAGTTGAAATAATCATTAGTTGATACGTTCAGAGTGTGGTAGTTCAAATGCCCCGTAGTTCAAACGACCAGAGTCTATATAAAGATGGGAACTTGCTTTCTCGATCCTAGCGCTTCCTAATCTCGTTTCAGTACCTACTCTTTGACCTGTAGTAGTGCAAGTGCCCAGTAGTTCATGTAATCGAAAAGTTCACACACCTAGTGGTTCGAATGCACCTACTTGAAATATTCAGTAGTGCAAACGCCCAGTAGGTCAAACTATCGGCGTTTCGAAAGACCAGTAGTTCAAATAATCATCAGTTGATACGTTCAGAGCGTGGTAGTTCAAATGCCCCGTACTTTAAACGACCAGAGCCTATATAAAGATAGGAACTTTATTTCTCGATCCTAGTTCCCTAATCACGGTTAGTTGCTCTTTGAGCTGTAGTAGTTCAACTGCCTAGTAGTTCAAATGATCAATAGTTCAAACACCTAATGCTCGCTAGGTCAAATTATCAGTATTTTGAATGACCAGTAGATCAAATAATCATCAGTTGATACATTCAGAGTGTAGTAGTTTAAATGCACCATAGTTCAAACGACCAGATCAAACCGATTTGTTAATGTTTTCCGATAATATTTCCGGATCCAGATGGAGATGGGAACTTGCTTTCTCGATCCTAGCGCTCCCTAATCACGTTTCAGTATTCTTCAAGTAGTAGTTCAAATGCCCAGTGTTTCAAATACATATCTAGCAGTTCAAATCTACAGCAGGCAAATGCATAGTTGTTGAAAGTCTCATTACTGCGAATACACATTATTTCAAGCGCCCAATAGTTCAATTGCAAAGTAGTTCAAACGCCTAGTAGGTCAAATGCTCAACCGACCAGTAGCTCATATCGGAGGCAGATACTCAAAACGTTGTTTAATCGTCGTTTCACATGCTTTTTCTTATGAGCAAACATTTCAACCTGAAGAACTTTGAACTGCATAGTAGTTCAAATGCCCAGTAGGTCAAACGATCAGTATTTCAATTGGCCATTAGTTCAAATAATCATCAGTTGATATGTTCAGTAGTTCAAATACATAGCAGTGTAAACGATCAGTAGCTCCTCGGTTTGTTAATGTCTTCCGATGCTATTTCTGGGACAAGATTGATATGGGAACTATATTCTCTCTCGATCCTAGCGCTCCCTAATCTCGTTTCAGTACCTACTCTTTGACCTGCAATAGTTCATGTGCCCAGTAGTTCAAATGATTAATAGTTCAAACACCTAGTGGTTCAAACGCACATATTTGAAATATCCAGTAGTGCAAAGGCCCAGTAGGTCAAATTATCGGTGTTTTGAAAGCCCAGTAGTTCAAATAATCATCATTGATTCGTTTAGAGTATGGTAGTTCAAAGGCCCCGTAGTTCAAACGTTCCAGAGTCTTTATAAAACTAGAACTTTATTTCTCGATCCTAGGTCCCTAATCACGTTTCAGTACTCTTTGAGCTAAAGTAGTTCAACTGCATAGTAATTCAAATAATCACTAGTTCAAACACCTAGTAGTTCAAATGCACGTATTTGAAATATCCGGTAGTGCAAACGTCCAGTAGGTCAAATTATCGGTGTTTCAAAAAACCAGTATTTCAAATAAGCATCAGTTGATACGTTCAGAGTGTGGTAGTTCAAATGCCCCGTAGTTCAAACGTCTAGTAGCTCATCGATGTGTTAATATTTTCCGATGCTATTGATGGATCCAGATAGAGATGGGAACTTGCTTTCTCCATCCTAGCGCTCCCTTATCTCGTTTCAGTACTCTTTGACATGTAGTAGTTCAAGTGCCCAGTAGTTCAAACGCCCAGTAGTTCAAATGCACATATTGAAATACCTAGCAGTTCAACTGCATAGTAGTTCAAATGCCCAGTAGGTCAAATGATCAGTGTCTCAATTGACCATTAGATATGTTCAGTAGTGTACAGTAGTTCAAACGATCCCAGCTCCCTAATCTCGTTTCAGTACCCTTTGATATGTAGTAGTTCAAGTGCCCACCAGCTCAAATACACACATTGAAATACCCAGTAGTTCAAATGCATAGTAGTTCAAATGCCCAGTTGTTTAAACGTCCAATAAATATGCAGATGCTCAAGTGTTTCAAATACACAGCAGTACAAATACATATCGGTTAAAATATCCAGTAGTTAAAAACATAATTATCCAGCAGTTCAACTATAACGTAAATCAAATTTTCAGTAGTTTAAACGATCAGTGTTTCAAATAGATATCAAGTAGTTCAAATCTACAACAGGTCAAATGCGCACATCAGTTCAAGTGCCCAATAGTTCAACTGCCTAGCAGTTCATATGCCTAGTAGGTCAAATGCTCTGTCGGAGGCAAATGCGCAATGAGGAAACAACTCCCTGGGAGGGACTTGACGGACTATTTCTCGCGGTTCAACCTTGCATTTCCTCCGAAACCTCCACTGGTGTGGGTGGGAGATGTTTCTTCCTATGACCAGACAACTGCCCGGACTGGGTGAAACTTTTGCCGCATACCTTGCACTGGTAGGGCTTCTCCCCGGTGTGAATCCTGGCGTGGGTCTTCAGGGTCCTAGCATCTCCGAAGGCTTTTCCGCAGGTCGAACAGGTGTGCTCTTTGATGCCCAAGTGGCTGCGTTTGTGAACCGCCAGGTTGCTGGACGTATGGTACCGTTTCGGGCATTGGTCGCAAACGTAAGGTTTTTCGCCTGCAAGAAGAAAGACGCGTTTTTGAGCCATATAAAACATTCTGAACGACATGTGAAGCATTCGTCGAAAGGTTTTTCCTTTCTTATATATTCAGAAAACGGAAAGGAATCTGCGAAGCTACTGCAGCTTAATGCAATGACACAGTAGTTCAGACGCCAAGTAGTTCAAATACACATCAGGTCAGACGCACAGTCGTTCAAAGTCTGAGTAGTGTCAAATGTCCAGTAGTTCAAATACACATAAGTTGGAATATCTTGTAGTTCCATTGCATAGTAGTACAGGGTTATTCACGTTATTCGACGCGGAGAATTATGGCTAAAGTATTTGATAAAAAAAAAGAAAATAATAATTTCGGATAGATAGAGACCCATAAAGGCTACATTCTAAAAATATTTTCATGTTATACAGGGAGTCTCAAAAACACGAAATGTGTCAAAGTTATGTTTTTTTAAATGGAACATCCCGTATATTATTGCATATTCAGAATCCCTGGTAAATTCTAGTGTGACCTTATGTATCATACATGGGACTTAAAGTGAACCGTTTAGGTGTAAATCATCATTTTCGGTATAAGTAGATATAAGGAAAAAATTGAATATCGCAGAGATTATAAAATTTGGAAGGCTGTGACTTTGCCGTATTACTAAGCATAAAATACGTCAGCTTTGGTGAGACTGTCAAATTTAACTACGTTTATGCTTGGAGAAATCGGTCGATTAATTTAAGGAAACTTCGATCAGCGATAACTTGATTTTTTCAAATGGAAATGCCTAATTTTATTCATACGGTTAAACGTAGAATTTGATAACCTTTCTAATGATATAAGGTTGTTAATACCAATCTCTAGTAGTTTTCATTTAATTTCAAATTTTCAAACAAATCGGCGTTTTTCAATTTTCCTACCTACTCGTATAAGCAACGTAGCAGGCCATGAAATATAAACAAAAACCTGTTAATTCAGATAGAAGAAAACAAGTAACTTAGATAAAAGATACAACTGCGATAACATCAGGTCAAAGAGAAGCTGGAGTATGGCAGTAATAGATATTTTTTAGTCTACTGGCTACCGCAATTTACTAGAGGTTAAAAATTTCCAAGAACATTAAAAACCCTGATATGAAACAAAAACAACCAGCGACTGTTGCTCCAGCACGCAATTATCAATCATATGTAATGGTGTAAAGAAGTAGTAATTTGCATCGAAGTCGATACCTCTGACTGGAGCCCTTCTATTTTTCAATATCTATTAGCAATATTGCAAAGAAGGAATACTGACAAATCAGATTTAAATTTTCTGCCATTTAAGTTATGTTTTATAATTTGAACAAATTTTAATTCATTCTTCATTTTCTGCGATCTTGCTAATAGGTACTGAAGAATTTTCAGACTCCAGTCAGAAGATCTTTTGACTTAAGTTCTGACAGACCTGCATACTTTTTTATATCATTAAATGTGAAATTTTATTATGAAAATAATAAACTGCCTAAAAAATTGCCTAGTAGTTTACGTTTCATTTCAAAATTTTTAATGGTTTTGGAAATTGCCAATCTCTAGTACATTAAAGTAGCTAGTATCCATTTCTGCCATACTCCAGCTTCTCTTTGACCAAAGACATGTTACCGCAGATGTTTCTGGTTAGGCTATCTTTGTTGTGAGTAATTTTTATAATCTTGTCCCTTGAGTCTCGTTTTTGTGTATTTTTCTGCTAAGTTAGTTGTTTTCTTCTACTTGAACAGGTTTTTGTTTATATTTAATGGCCTGCTACGTTGCTTAAAGGTAGGAAAATTGAAAAACGCCGATTTGTTAAAAAATTTGAAATTAAATGAAAACTACCAGAGATTGATATTCACAACCTTATATCATTAGAAAGGTTATCAAATTCTACGGTTAACCATATAAAAAAATTAGGCATTCCCATTTGAAAAAATCAAGTTATCGCTGATCGAAGTTTCCTTAATTAATCGACTGATTTCTCCAAGCATAAACGTAATTTAAATTTGACAGTCTCACCAAAGCTGACGCATTTTATGCTTAGTAATACGGCAAAGTCACAGCCTTCCAAATTTTATAATCTCTGCGATATTCAATTTTTTCCTGATATCTACTTATACCGAAAATGGTGATTTACACCTAAACGGTTCGCTTTAAGTCCCATGTATGATACATAAGGTCACACTAGAATTCACCAAGGAATCTGAATATACAATAATGTACGGGGTGTTCCATTCAAAAAACAACTTTGATACATTTCGTGTTTTTGGGACGCCCTGTATAACATGAAAATATTTTTAAAATGTAGCCGTTATGGGTCTCTATCCATCCAAAGTTACTATTTTCTTTTTTATCAAATACTTTAGCCATAATGCTCCGTGTCGAATAACATGAGTAACCCTGTATAAGGCTCGGTAGTTCAAACGTCTACTAGGTCAAACGACCAACATCAGGCAGGAAGCAACAATGTTCTAACCAAATTTCAACCTGAATGATAAAAGAGTGGGCCTTATTCCATCTGATAACAAAATAAAAATCAAATACCTGTATGAGACCGCATGTGAATCCTCAGATCTGCAGCCCTTCCTGCTCTTTTCCCACAAATTGCACACTGAAATTTCTTCTCTCCAGTATGGCTTCTGTAGTGAGCATCTAGGGCACATTTGGTGGTAAAGCACTGAAAAAAGTCAAAATGATTAACTTTGCCAGGAAATGTTTAATGTAAATGTTCACCTTAGGGCAAGCATCACACTGATAAGGTCTCTCCAGGGTATGAGTTCTGTTATGAACCCTGAGGTATGACGAAGTAGCAAATGCAGCATTGCAGATGTTACACTTGTAAGGTTTTTCGCCTGTGTGGGTTCGTTTGTGGGCAGTCAGTACAAAAGAATGTGCAAATTTTCTACCTGTAACAACCAATAAAGATGTACAACCTTAGTCATTTTGGGAGTCAAGTTGAAAACATTTTTTTGCTTCTGATAATCCCCCTGATACAACAATGGGTAAAAAAAAGGTGTTGCTAGCTCATTGGCCCATTTGATATCATATGCTATGACAGTAGTTCAACTGCATAGTAGTTCAAATGATCAGTAGGTCAAATAATCATAAGTTAAAATGTTCAATAGTTCAGCTGAAAACTGGTTCAAGTGGGCTAAGACTGTGCAGATGGACAGATTTTATATTTCATCATGGCCGACTCTACACTAGGCCGGAGCCTTAGATGTTGCAACGTGGCTTAGCTGTCAAAGAGTGGGCCTATAGTTTCAGGATAATAATTACATTTTATATGTATTAGAGTTCATCTCGGCTAATAAATTAAGAAAAATACTTTTTAGAACTACTACTACTAATACCACTTACATCTGATGTCTGGTTCATCGTAGTCAAACACTACAAAATAAAAATAAACGCAACCTGTTTCCTTCAGCCACTTCCACTTAAATGAACACTCATTTTACTTTGTAAATTTTCACTTGAGCTAGAAAAATTCACTATTAGGTCACTGTGAAGCCATTCTTGCTGGTCTTGATTCCCTTTCACTATCAAATCTTTTCGTAGGTATGCTCAGATGCATGCCCAGATGAGTTCTATTAGCTGTATTTTTCTGTAATATTTGGGAGGTCCAGGAAACATTGTAGGTACCACATTGTGCTTTAAAATAGGTCTTATCCTTTGACATGTTTGTAAAGTATTGTCTTTATTCTTATAAATATAACCAGCCCATACAAGGAATACCATTCACCCATTTCTGTTTATGTCCTTTATTGGAAGCACAATTGCTAGTGCAACCTGGTACTACACACTTTGCAGGCATCTATTTATCTTTATAGTTTCGTTTGTGCAGGTAAATAATTAGAAACACATTAAAAATCACCTTCCACTCTTGTTTACTCTGGAATGTTATGGTTGGTATGTCCTTTATTGGAAGCACAATTGCTAGTGCAACCTGGTACTACACACTTTGCAGGCATCTTTTTATTTGTATAGTTTCGTTTGTGCAGGTAAATAATTAAAAACACATTAAAAATCACCTTCCGATCTCCTTTTTGCTCTGGAAGATTACACTAATGACTTAACCACGAATAAAAGCTCGGTCCCTGATTCAGTGTTGCCATATTTCAATGCTCTGGCCTAGTGAGTAGAGTCGGCCATGATTTCATGTTTCCAAATCTGGTAAATTCGTTTGAATTTCTTAAAAAATCAGAGTGATAACTTTTTGGCAAGCGAGCACCTTAATATTGTAGTAATAAAGACACTGAAAACTCACCACAAAATTCACATTCATGGTTTTTCTCACCAGTATGCATTTTATTGTGAGTACTCAAACCATTTCTACTGGTGAATTTTTTTCCACAAGTCTTACAAGATACTGGTTTTTCCCCAGTGTGGATCCTAGTGTGTAACTAGAAAAAATACATTACTCAGTTTAAACTGCATCAAATTTGTTTCACTGTCCTGAACAGAATCATTCATATTAAAGCTTAACTGATTTGTTTAGCCCATTCACCATTTCTCAAAGAAGCGAGGTAGATAGGTTAGCCTGAGTTTGGCAATCAACTTTACACAACGTGCAAGGTTATACAGTTCATTATGTTCTCATTCATCTAGGTTTTCAGTAGCTGAACAAGCTTATATAGTACAATCATTTAAAAAGCATATGCCACAATTTCAACACTCACCACTAAGTGATTATGTTCATAAAATCTTTTTCCACATACTGTACACAGATGCTTTCGATCGCCTGTATGAGTTCTCATATGTTTTTTCTTGCTATGTTGCTGAGTGAAGGATTTCCCACAAATAGTACATGAATAAGGCTTGAAAGCCCCATGGACTTTCATGTGGCTTCTGAAGTCTTTCATAGCTAGAATTGAGAGAAAATAAATTCAGAATTTGAAAAAAAAACCTAAGATACAATAATAGTAAGTTGTATGATTTACTTACTTTGGAATTCTTTGGAACACTCACTACATGTTGGTTTTACACCATGTTTGATCATACAGTGAACATTTAGAATACTCTCATGTTTAAACACTTTTTCACATTCTGAGCAAGGAAATTCTGATATCTTCATGTCATCCTCAATTGTCTTATCACATTCTGGTTTATTATCGATGTTATCTTTTGTATCACTGCATTTGGTCTCACCAGCAACTGTTCGCTCAATTTCAGTTTCATTATCACTATCTTTTTCAATAGTTAGTTGGATAGTCTGGAATTGTCGAAGTTATATATGCTTAGAAGTAAACGAACTACTATTATCTGATAGCGGATCTGAAGCTACAAAAGGATTGCAGGCAAAAATGTTCGATGTTGCCAAGTTTATTTATAAAAAAAAGCAGAATTAATGGTAACAGCAATTTAAGATATTTTTATAGCTACTTTAATATAGTTGTTAATGTATTTTGATTTAATAACTGATATTTTTATATATGTGTTAATGTATTTTTATCTAATAACAGATATTTCTTAATCTGCCTGTTATAAAATGTACATATTTTCTGAAGATATCATCAAATTCAGGTGAATCGGCAACAACTCACGAATCCTGTCATCCAACGTCTTGTCAGGGAACCTTATTGGTTGAGGATCTGTTACCATGCCATTGCCATCGAAATTAAATCTTACTATTGGCCACCCTGCCACCAACTTTATGTTCCTGTCTCTCTCTCTGTCTGGAAATATTGAAATACCAGTGGTGTTTTGTATGTCGTATTTATAATCTTTCTACAGATTGTCCCAAACTATTTGAACATTTGTTTTGTCGAGTTTATTGTCTTGTCAGCTTCTTTGATACACTGTTTTTCGTTGTTATTATTGTTATCTTATTTAAAAATGAACATTTACACAATAGGAAAGACGCCTCATAGCCCTGAAGTAATCATGTAAAATCCTCATGCCCATGGCTATTTTATGAATGAAATCGGCCATGTTTTTTTACAACTATACCCCTATTACTGATACCCCATAGCTTCAGAACCATTGGTCAGATAATACAGCAATGCAATATTGCTTACCTCTATTTCACTTTCAATCCCATTTTCTTTCGCAGCCTTACATTCATCTTCCTTTGGATTTTCTCCTAATACTCCAATTGAGTCGTATATAATAGCTTGATTGCCAAATAGGGCATTTCTCAGTTGCTCATCGCATCTCAAACACTGTTCTCTAAAGTTTGTTGCTATTGTCAGAGCTACACAGCAGTCTTCACATATTTTGTTGGGTAAACCATCATTAATATTGATCTTGAAGAAATTGTATTATGTTAATAAGATGTTAGATATTAGAAACCCAAATATTTTACCTCTATGGAAGTTATATCACAAAGTTGTTTGCCTATCGGACGTTCTGCTTGGATAATGTCTTGTAATTCTTCTGTGGTTTTTTGTGACAAGCAAGTTCGGCAAAGCCTATCCAAATCTGTTATAATTGTAATTTCAGTCATATTTTCAGAAAAGTTGTTACCTTTTCGAAATCAGTTTGTTTATAGACTTGACTTGACACTTGACCGGACTTGACAGTGTTGACAGCTGACAACACAGATTGGTTATGTCAAATATGGTTATGGTTAAGCGATTGTAACACAGATGTCGTCTGCATGTAAAATCTGCAGACCATTGTTTTGCAGACGAAGAGGTCTGTTGACCAATTCACTGTTTTTCTTTAGGAAAACGGTTTATATGTAGCAAGAAAAAGCATAATCAAGACCATAAAGAATGTGTTGGATTGCTAGAATCAGATGACCATTTAGAATTTTTCGGTAAAAACTTATGCAACCAGTCATACACTTAATTCTAACCAGCTTAGATCCTTAGTTGCTGAATAGATGTCGCCACCATGAAGAAAGTAGGCAGGCCATCCAGTAGTCCAGTACCAGTAGTAACTGTTTTGTGGTAGTAACTATAGTAACGTGAAACTGTGCTGAATTCGTGGTAAAACGTATTCTGAGCCACTGAGGTTGAAAAAATAAAACCTAGAAGTTTTTTTCATAGAGGTGAACGTATTTCGAGTTAACATGGTCAATGAAGGAAAAAAACATAAAACATCAGATTTGTTATATTTTATTAAATATAAAAAACGACTAGAAATCACGAAATGTTTGAACAGTAACCTACATAACCTATTATTATGGCACCAAATATTCTAACATTAACACCAACTTTGCATACACAATTACAATTACACCAAGTAGGTACAACTACAATGTTTCACAGCACTCTATTTGGCTGCAAAAAATGTTGATCCTAGGTCTACCTCTCTTTATCAGTCAATTAAATCTAGAGTAAATAGGTATTCTATATAAAATATATGGCAGGGGAAAAACGCTCTAAATAAATAGGTAGGTATTTATTTTTTTAAATCTAAAAGTCATCTCAAGTATCTATATGGCATAAAATCAACGTAATAGATAGGTATTTACCTATTGACGTCACCCAACTTTGAAATAATCAAATAATATATAGATATCTACGCAAATCTGTATTTTTCAAAAATTGGCTTCAATTGCAGATCAGACAGAGCGTAGTGAATCAAAGGGACTTCCGGATCTATAGGGAGTATCCCTACCCATTTTTTAGGGCCAATTTAATTTTTGACGGTTTGTCCCTCTAAAACTACGGCTATGCTTAGGAGTAGTTTCCGAAGCTATACGAAAATTGGTTGATGCATTCTATAATGTAACCATTGCATATAGGTATAGGTATAAAAGTAAAAAAGCATCTACTTCTAAATGTGATTTATATTCTAAGGTCTGTCGGTATTATTTAGCTACTCGAATGAACATGGCATGTAAATATTATTCGTATACACTATTTTCCATATTTGTGTGGTGATAGTGATTATTATATTGCATAATAATATTACCTATTATTACGCAAATGAGCGATGAATGGAGTGATTTTAATTAAATAGTTCCTTTTATTTTTTTTTCCTAAAAATATCAGTTTCAGACATCAAATAACTATTCTTTGCTGACTGAGTAATTTATACGTAACGATGCAAATTCTAAATTAAAATTGTTTTATTAGATTTCTGATGATACTTATATTATTGCCATCAAGTTTACCTTTATAACAATTGAATAAAAAAGTTACGAAAACAAAAACAGTGGAAATGGGCAATATAGGTAGGTATACAGGGTTACTGGTAACTCGACCACTTTCCTGCAAGAGGTGATAGAGGGACTCAAATGTAATAGATTTAACCCCCCATATGTAATTCCGAAAACCGATAGTTTTCGAGATAATTAACATTTAATGTTTTTCATCAAAATGTCCAAATTTCCACACCAGATCCTAAACTAAGAAAAAACCTCTTGTTGATTCTGATAATTTTTATTTTAGTATTTAACTAACACGTACACAAAGCTAACTTAGTATTAAAATGTTTCAAAATACTAAACAGTACCAAACTAGACACAAATATTTAAAAAATACTCAACAAAATTTTTACATTCACCGTGAAAGAAAATTATCTAGCCCAAAAAAAATTATACAAACTTTTGAGCAAATCACTAAAAAAACTTTCCTACCTAATAACCTTTTCTGAAAGATTATAAACAGCAATGAATAAAAATCACCTATTCAAAAAGAACGAATGACAGTACAATCATTATTGATAACTCAGTTACATACTAGAATGTTTGCAAATGCGGTCGATGATCTTATCCAAGTAAAACAAATTAAATCCACTCAAAGTTTCTAGAGATCTTGCTCAATGTGTTGCCCTTGATTTCGGATGCAAGTACGCTTCCTCACTTCGGTTTTTGTAACTCGTGTCGAAAAAGTTCGTTTCATCTCCTCAGCCGCATTGATAATTTTTTGCCTTAGTTCGTCAGAAGTATTCTCGTAAACCAATGCCTTCATGTGATCCCAGACGTAAAAATCAAGAGGTGTCAGATCTGGGTTCCGCGCAGGCCATGGGATGGGTTCACCCCTTCCTATCCATTTGTTCGGGTATGTGTTGTCCAACAACTGCCGAATTGTGATACGGTAATGTGCTGGACAACCATCATGCTGGAATATCAGGTTGTTGATAAATTTTGTTAAATAGTTACTTGTGGCTGTGCTGTCATTCTTGTACTTGGAATAGGCCATCAGATAAGGAAGTTTTTAAAATAATTTGTTTGACCGGTTGTCTTTTTTGAGCTAGACCATTTTCTTTCGACGGTGAATGTAAAAATTTTGTTCTTTATTTTTTAAATAATTGTATGTAGTTTGAAACTGTTTAGTATTTTTACACATTGAAATACTAACTTAGATTTGCGTATGTGTCAGTAAAAAACTAAATTGGAAATTACTAAAATCGACAGCAGGGTTTTTTGTAAATTTGGGATGTAGTGTGGAAATCTGTGCATATCGTTGAAAAACATTAAATGTTAATTATCTCGAAAACTATCGGTTTTCGGAATTACATGTGGGGGGTTAAATCCATTGCATTTGAGTCCCTCTATCACTTCCTGCAGGAAAGTGGTCGAGTTACCAGTAACCCTGTATAATAATATGTTGTATAAAGAGTATTTTGACCCTTTTTGTGACACCTTGTATATATATACTTCCCAATTAAATAAAAAACAAAAAAATAAATGCATCACAAGAATATTAAAGTAAAAATACTGTACACCAGTCTTTTAAACAGCTTTCAACACCCCATGTATATTGTATTATGCACATCGTCCCTTTATCTTATGATCTAACATTGACTATATAAACTACAAAAATATGACTTAATTATTCATTACATTTCAGCAGAATTCGTTCTTCACTTATATAGGTATAAAAATCATAAAATTTGCGAAGTTATAAAATAATGATTAAAAAAATACCTCGAAAATAAATAAAATATATAGGTAGGTATTCGGAAGACAAAACAAACTAGGATCCTGATTCACACACTTAAACCAATTCCATAACTTTTCAATCTAAAATAATTGAGATCAATAGGAAATAAAATGATTATTATACAGGATGTTACTAAATTGAAAAAAAAATGATTTTTTGATACGCTGTGTGTTGAAAACTAGACTCTTTAGAACACATGTTCATATGGACCTTTACCCTTGATTTTGGGTCAGAAATACGCTCTTCAGATTACGGCCTTTAGTTCATCAGTAACGCCCTGCATAATGTTTCCTTCTTTATCAAGTACAGGGTGTCCCATTTTAGGCACTTTTTACGGGGTATCTCGGTTATTTTTGAAGATAGAGAGTTGCGGTTTTCGCAACAGTGTGCTACTTTTTTGTGAAACTAAAGATGCCGTCAACCCTCTTGGTTTTTGAGATACAGGGTGAAATCGAAAACTATCGATTTTGGGACTACCCTCGTAACTCGGTTGTCTTTTATCTTATTGAAAAATTTAAAAACAGTCTTATGGAATGTTTTCTTTAGAATCCAGTGGTGTAGTTTGGTGTTTTCTCACTCTAACCATTTTTCAGTTATGAAGCAAACATATATTTTTAGCTTTTAAAGATTTTGATTCAAGTTGGAGACTATTTTCTCGAATGCAAATCTGCCACAATTTCTTATTCTTTTAATGGCATTTAAAAGAATTATTGGTCTCCTTCGTGTTATGGCGACTAAATATTCCCAAACTTGGATCCTGTGCAAATGTTGAAGTATCTTAAACTTGTATGGATGGTAATTGTGTTTTTTTAGAATTATTTCTGCAGTTGATACTACAGCTTGTTCTATGTGCCTACAAGATACTGAAGGCGTTGCTTCTATGTAACCTAATACGTTTGTTTCCCTTTGCTCCCTATTCTCCTTGAAATCAGTTTCAGGACGTGGTTGAATAAAGGATCCGTACCTAACTATATTTATTTTTAAATGAGCAAATATATTTGGAAGCGCTTGCTGTCTCTCTGGGTATCTAAGCTGCCCTTATTATAGAAAATTTACAATAATTAAAATAAAAACATAGAAAGAACAAAGCTATATTTATTAAAAATATAAATCAAAACTGACAGTCTCGCAAATTTTTTACAGATTTGCTTTTTTGTTTTTAATAGATGAGTCATAGCCCACTATCTACTCAATATTATAATAACGCAATCATCATTTTAATGAGACATTATTATTTACAAAAATGTGTTTTGATTCTTTTTTTTCGAATTTGAGTAGGAAGTCTCTTGTAGAGTAGAGAGTCTGCTTAGATGCTTATTTATAGTTGATTAACCATGGCCTATTGCTACAAATAAAGTAAAAAATGAAAAAATCAAATTTTGAGCGCAATTTTCAAAATATCTTAATGTTAATATATATTTTTGAAAAGCCTGAATTACTTCCGATTGACTTCAAAAATAATATATAGGGGGTTCCATTAAAAAAATATATGTTTGCTTCATAACTGAAAAATGGTTAGAGTAAGAAAACACCAAACTACACCACTGGACTCTAAAGAAAACGTTCTATAAGACTGTTTTTAAATTTTTCAATAATATAAAAGACAACCGAGTTACGAGGGTGGTCCCAAAATCGATAGTTTTCGATTTCACCCTGTATCTCAAAAACCAAGAGGGCCATGATAATTTTGTTGACGGCATCTTTAGTTTCACAAAAAAGTAGCATACTGTCGCGAAATCCGCAACTCTCTATCTTCAAAAATAACCGAGATACCCCGTAAAAGTCTCCAAAATGGGACACCCTGTACATTATAAACAATTTTTTTCTGTATTTATATCAAAATATACAATTATTGTTAAACCACGTACATTTATAGTCAATACCTAATATATAATTATTTAGCAGTAGTACCGTTTATTTGTTGTAATACAAATAAAATATTATTGCTATATTGTGTGAAAAATATCTAGCTTATATTCTGTAAAGTAATTAAATTTTTTTCTGGTGGTAACTTTTATTCAACTATAACGTTTGTTGCTAACCACAAAGATATTTAGATGTCATTTATTAGCAAGTATTGTCTATTTACACCTGTATTAATTTTCCTTAATATCTATAATCGCTTTGGCATTCAGATGCCTATGTATAGCATGTATACAGGGCAAAGTAAAAGTCTTTCAAATTTTTGAGTTACTGACCTGAAACCCACTCTTCAAAATCGTTGATCAAGGTCAAATGTCAACATTGGTTTTTTCCTGGAATATGACCTTGTCTATGGCCTTGAGGTTAGTGAGATTCCAAGGCTTTTAAAAACCAACCAACTTATGCAAAGTTTTGAATACAGGAGTTTTTGGATTCGCTGTTAACGAATCTAGAGCTGTTTTTTCAAAATTCACGATTGTTGGCTCAAAATCAGCTTGAGGTTTTGCAAACCCGTCTTAAAAAAGACCATGTTCAGTTTGTTTCGTACCTTGGTAGGATACTGTATTTGATGCTCAATCTGTAACTGTGTTATTACTATAATACTGTATAAAATTTTAGAATTTGTTCGAATCTCTCTAGTCTTCTCAAAGGTATATCTCATCCTTCGTCAGCTTTTCACCCTGAATCCCATTGACAACGCTCAATGGCGCTCTGACGTAAACATTCCTGACCAAATTTCCCTCCTTACTTCCAGAACACTCTCCTTCGTCCTCTTGTAGCCCTTCGAGCCCTTTGCAGTACCTTGACTGCCCCCTGGAGCTCTTCAAGGCGCTGTCAGTCGTTTGCTGTGAGCTAGTTTGCGTCGAGGAACTTGTGGTGCTCTTTCTCGTGATCTCGGGCTTCTTCTGAAGCCTCTTCCTCATTTTCTTCACCCCACACAACCTGAAGAAACCTCCTCTGAACTTTGAGCTCATTATATTGTACAATATAGGGTTCACATCTGAATTTATGTGGAACATGATCCTGGAGAAGTACAGAATGTTGTAGTACCGCTCCAGACCTATTTCTAGCAGCGTCCCAGTAGGTGCTACGATGATCCACAGTGTCAGAGCTCTGAAGGGGAGCAAACAAATGAAGACCGCCACGATTACTGTGCCTAGCATCAGTATCACTTGTTTTCTGTACTTTGCAATGCCTGCTGAGGATACAGTGCTGTTTGATCTGGCGATACCATTGGTCGAGATGGGTCATCATGAACCTTGCTTAGAAAATCACAGGATTTCTAGTTAAAAAAACACGGGATGAAGATTAACTAACAGTGATTCTACTTTTCATGCCTTGGAAGAATATTGTGTTTGCTCTCACTGTGCCACTACTATAATACTGTATAAAACTTTAGAATTTGTTCAAAACTCTCTAGTCTTTTCAAAGGTATATCTCGTCCTTCGTCAGCTTTTCACCCTGAATCCCATTGACAGCGCTCAATGGTGCCCTGACGTAAACATTCCTGACCAAATTTCCTTCCTTACTTCCAGAACATTCCCCTTCGTCCTCTTGTAGCCCTTCGAGCCCTTTGCAGTACTTTGACTGCCCCCTGGAGCTCTTCAACGCGCTGTCAGTCGTTTGCTGCGAGCTAGTTTGCGTCGAGGAACTTGTGGTGCTCTTTCTCGTTATCTCGGGCTTCTTCTGAAGCCTCTTCCTCATCTTCTTCACCCCGCACAGCCTGAAGAAACCTCCTCTGAACTTTGAGCTCATTATATTGTACAGTATAGGGTTCACAGCTGAATTTATGTGAAACATGATCCTGGAGAAGTACGGGATGTTGTAGTACCGTTCCAAACCTATTTCTAGCAGCGTCCCAGTAGGTGCTACGATGATCCACAGCGTCAGAGCTCTGAAGGGGAGCAAACAAATGAAGAACGCCACGACTACTGTGCCTAGCATCAGGATCACTTGTTTTCTGTATTTCGCAACGCTTGCTGAAGATACGGTGCTGTTTGATCTGGCGATACTATTGGTCGAGATGCGTCACCAAGGACCTTGCTTAGAAAATCACAGGATTTTCATTTAAAAAATACACGGGATGAAGATTAATTGTGATTCTACTTTTTACGCCTTGGAGGAATATTGTGTTTGGTTTCACTGTGCTGCTTTGCCACTACTATAATACTGTATAAAACCTTAGAAACTCTAGTCTTTTCAAAGGTATATCTCATCCTTGGTCAGCTTTTCACCCTGAATCCCATTGACAACGCTCAATGGCGCCCTGACGTAAACATTCCCGACCAAATTCCCCTCCTTACTTCCAGAACATTCCCCTTCGTCCTCTTGTAGCCCTTCGAGCCCTTTGCAGCACCTTGACTGCCCCCTGGAGCTCTTCAAGGCGCTGTCAGTCGTTTGCTGCGAGCTAGTTTGCGTCGAGGAACTTGTGGTGCTCTTTCTCGTGATCTCGGGCCTCTGCTGAAGCCTCTTCCTCATCTTCTTCACCCCGCACAGCCTGAAGAAACCTCCTCTGAACTTTGAGCTCATTATATTGTACAGTATAGGATTGACAACTGAATTTATGTGAAACATGATCCTGGAGATGTACAGAATGTTGTAGTACCGCTCCAAGCCTATTTCTAACAGCGTCCCAGTAGGTGCTACGATGATCCAAAGCGTCAGAGCTCTGAAGGGGAGTAAACAAATGAAGAACGCCACGACTACTGTGCCTAGCATCAGTATCACTTGTTTTCTGTATTTCGCAACGCTTGCTGAGGATACAGTGCTGTTTGATTTGGCGATACTATTGGTGGGATGGGTCATCATGAACCTTGCTTAGAAAATCACAGGATTTCTAGTTAAAAAAACACGGGATGAAGATTAACTAACGGTGATCCTACTTTTTACGCCTTGGAAGAATATTGTGTTTGCTCTCACTATGCCACTACTATAATACTGTATAAAACTTTAGAATTTGTTCTAAACGCTCTAGTTTTCTCAAAGGTATATCTCGTCCTTCATCAGCTTTTCACCCTGAATCCCATTGACAGCGCTCAATGGTGCCCTGACGTAAACATTCCTGACCAAATTTCCTTCCTTACTTCCAGAACATTCCCCTTCGTCCTCTTGTAGCCCTTCGAGCCCTTTGCAGTACCTTGATTGCCCCCTGGAGCTCTTCAAAGCGCTGTCAGTCGTTTGCTGCGAGCTAGTTTGCGTTGAGGAACTAGTAGTGCTCTTTCTCGTGATCTCGGGCTTCTTCTGAAGCCTCTTCCTCATTTTCTTCACCCCGCACAGCCTGAAGAAACCTCCTCTGAACTTTGAGCTCATTATATTGTACAATATAGGGTTTACAGCTGAATTTATATGGAACATAATCCTGGAGAAATACAAAATATTGTAGTACCGCTCCAAACCTATTTCGAGCAGCGTCCCAGTGGGCGCTACGATGATCCACAGTGTCAGAGCTCTGAATGGTAGCAAACAAATGAAAAACGCCACGACTACTGTGCCTAGCATCAGTATCACCTGTTTTCTGTATTTCGCAACGCTTGCTGAGGATACGGTGCTGTTTGATCTGGCGATGCTATTGGTCGAGATGGGTCAGCAAGGACCTTGCTTAGAAAATCACAGGATTTCCAGTTAAAAAAACACGGGATGAAGATTAACTAACAGTGATTCTACTTTTTATGCCTTGGAAGAATATTGTGTTTGGTCTCACTGTGCTAATTTGCCACTACTACAATACTGTATAAAGCTTTAGAATTTGTTCGAATATTACTAGCCTTCTCAAAGGTATATCTCATCCTTCGTCAGCTTTTCACCCTGAATCCCATTGACAACGCTCAACGGCGCTCTGACGTAAACATTCCTGACCAAATGCCCTTCCTTACTTCCAGAACATTCCCCTTCGTCCTCTTGTAGCCCTTCGATCCCTTTGCAGTACTTTGGCTGCCCCCTGGAGCTCTTCAAGGCGCTGTCAGTCGTTTGCTGCGAGCTAGTTTGCGTTGAGGAACTTGTGGTGCTCTTTCTCGTGATCTCAGGCTTCTTCTGAAGCCTCTTCCTCATCTTCTTCACCCCGCACAGCCTGAAGAAACCTCCTCTGAACTTTGAGCTCATTATATTGTACAATATAGGGTTTACAGCTGAATTTATATGGAACATAATCCTGGAGAAATACAAGATATTGTAGTACCGCTCCAAACCTATTTCTAGCAGCGTCCCAGTAGGTGCTACGATGATCCAGAGCGTCAGAGCTCTGAATGGTAGCAAACAAATGAAAAACGCCACGACTACTGTACCCAGCATCAGTATCACTTGTTTTCTGTATTTCGCAACGCTTGCTGAGGATACGGTGCTGTTTAATCTGGCGATGCTATTGGTCGGATGGGTCATCATGAACATTGCTTAGAAAATCACAGGATTTCCAGTTAAAAAAACATGAGATGAAGATTAACTAACAGTGATTCTACTTTTCATGCCTTGGAAGAATATTGTGTTTGGTCTCACTGTGCTGCTTTGCCACTACTATAATACTGTATAAAACTTTAGAATTTGTTCAAAACTCTCTAGTCTTTTCAAAGGTATATCTCGTCCCTCGTCAGCTTTTCACCTTGAATCCCATTGACAACGCTCAATGGTGCTCTGACGTAAACATTCCTGACCAAATTTCCTTCCTTACTTCCAGAACATTCCCCTTCGTCCTCTTGTAGCCCTTCGAGTCCTTTGCAGTACCTTGACTGCCCCCTAGAGCTCTTCAAAGCGCTGTCCGTCGTTTGCTGTGAGCTAGTTTGCGTCGAGGAACTTGTGGTGCTCTTTCTCGTGATCTCGGGATTCTTCTGAAGCCTCTTCCTCATTTTCTTCACCCCGCACAGCCTGAAGAAACCTCCTCTGAACTTTGAGCTCATTATATTGTACAATATAGGGTTCACAGCTGAATTTATGTGGAACATAATCCTTGAGAAGTACAGAATGTTGTAGTACCGCTCCAAACCTATTTCTAGCAGCGTCCCAGTTGGTGCTACGATGATCCACAGTGTCAGAGCTCTGAAGGGGAGTAAACAAATGAAAAACGCCACGACTACTGTGCCTAGCATCAGGATCACTTGTTTTCTGTATTTTGCAACGCTTGCTGAGGATACGGTGCTGTTTGATCTGGCGATACTATTTGTTGGGTGAGTCATCAAGGATCTTGCTATGAGAGCGTAGACGCAGATCAAGATGGCTAGAGGGAAAATGAAGAAGATGACTATAGATCCGATGAAGAAGATGCAAGGGAAGAGATCTTCTACTAGGGTGAAGCAGACGAAGACTATTGATCCGTCCACATATTCTTCATCGCCGTACTGGGTTATGCTCAGTATGGGGCTGAAAAAAATATTATTAGTCAATAGTTGTCCAATGTCCAATGTTCGATAATTTATGTTTAACACTATAGTCTAGTATCTATGTGCTTCCAATGTGTACAAAGAACATTTTTTTGAGAATTTGGGCCTTTAAAATCGGCTGCTTAGGATGAGTATAGTTATCGTGATAACTAATACACTTTTACTTCCCACACCGATAGGTGAGGGGAGTATTGTGATCGCGAAAATTTTCGATTTTGAGATAATGTACTTTTTGGGCTTTTTATGATGCCTACATAACGAAAATCCACGTCACTCATTTCCGTCGGTCTGTCTGTCGGTCTGTCTGTTTGTCTGTCTGTTGGCGTTTTTCTAGCCTCCTAATCTCAGTAACCGCTGCATGGATTTTGATGAAATTTGGGTAGCGACATAGTGTGGAGTCGTAGTAGGTAATGTTGCTACATTTTTGAAAATCGGTGCATGGGCGACGGAGTAATTAGCAAAATACGAAAAATTTTAAATATTCCTTAAACTTCGTTTTTAGGCGTTTTAGGGGTTCCTGATCATTTTCTACTTTTTTTTGTGTGGGGGTGAAGTTGGGGTGGTTTGGGGGTGGGGGGTTGTAAAACACAGAAACTTGTTGTATTCATGATAGATTGTCCATTGACCTGTGAAAGAAGTACCTAGTAGAATAAAACACCTTTTTGAGGTCGGGCGAGCGATGATTTGGTTGCCAGGGCATCTAGACTATAGCCTCATGCTATGGGGAAATAATAAAACTGGTATCATCGGAATGTGTTGGGAAGTACTGAGTCAATCAACTTGATTACATTTTTTTATATGAATATACGTACTCTTGAGCGACATAGGAAATTCGACTTGTTTTTGTTACACACAATATTTAGTTAACGTTTCAACAAAACAGACTTTTAGTCTTAAATTTGTGACTGACGAATAACCAATTATATCCTTATTTTAAAAGTTCTAATAGAAATGCAAGACACCACAGTGTGAGAGGTGATCGACTCTGGAACTTTTAAATTAACTTTTCGACAGCTGTTATTGCTACATCAATACCTGTCAGTATTGTCAGTGCTCTTTTAAAGCGTATATATCACAACAGCTTTGGAGAGCCTTAACACAAAGGCGTCGATAAGGGGGGTAATAATCCCCCCAAGAATAAGGAATAGTACCTGATCCACAAAAATAACTCATTATACAGGGTGTCCAGTTAGTGTGTAATTCTTCGATATCTCGCAAGGTATACTTGATAGAAGAAAATGTCAAATACACAAGTTATTTGGTTACTTAAAACGCATACTCTAAAAATATTTTGAAATATACAGGGTATTGCGTTAAAGTAGGATAGTGATCAACTTAATTTTTCTTATATAGAACTATACCTTTTTTTAAATTCTTCTAGTCTCCGTCATTGATCTCTATTTAACCCTAAAATATTTTTGGGATCGGTTGCGACGTTGCCAAGTTATAATTTATTTTCTATTAACCTCCGGATTTGCAAGGTCGCAAATAATACGTCCAAATTGATATATTCCTTTAACTTTTCTCAACAATATTATACAGCGAGTTACTTGAACATTAATTGGATATTATTTTGGATGCTACCAGCAGTTTGTATCGACAGGGTGTTTTTGGCAGAATTTTAAATTACGGCAACTTGAAGGTCATTTTACTTTGTTTTTTTAAGTGTAACACCCCGTATTTTTTATTTTAAATCGAATTATCTATTAATACCCCATCTCGCCTTGTAATATTTTTTTTCACGTTTGCGACGTTGCCAAGTTATAAATTATTTTTCCAAATTTTTAAACAAATATCCCCGATTTTAATTTATTTTAAATAGAATCCTCTACTTATTTTTATTGCAATGAATTGCGCATGTCGAATTTAGCATGATCTCACAATTTCAAAATTTTGTTTGTGTTAATTATTGAGATACAGCAACACCGCTTTTTCAATAAACGGTACCGGAACGCTTAAATATTTCCAAAACTGCCACAGCTGGGGAGGTAAAATTCAATACTTGGGGATTTTTGAACATAAAGAATTCAAAAACGCTAACATCAGTATTGTCAGATTTACCAATTTTACGTCATAATTTTGAATGGAATGCCCCATTTATGAAGTCTAACGTAAAAGTGGTAAATCTGACAACACTGGTGTTACGATATTTGAATTCTGTATGTTCCAAAATTCCCAGATATTGAATTTCAGCGTTCCAGCTGTGGCAGTTTTGGAAATATTTAAGCGTTCCGGTACCGTTTACTAAAAAAGCGGTGTTGCCGTATCTCAGTAATTGATAGAAACAAAATTTTGAAATTGTGAGATCTTACTAACTTCGACATGTGCAATTCATTGCAATAAAAATAAGTAGAGGATTCTATTTAAAATAAATTAAAATCGGGGATATTTGTTTAAAAATTTGGAAAAATAATTTATAACTTGGCAACGTCGCAAACGCAAAAAAAATATTACAAGGCGAGATAGAGTATTAGTAGATATTTCGATTTAAAATACAAAATACGGGGTGTTACATTTAAAAAAACAAAGTAATATGACCTTCAAGTTGCCGTAATTTAAAATTCTGTCAAAAACACCCTGTCGATACGAATTGCTGGTAGCATCCAAAATAATATCCAATTAATGTTCAAGTAACTCGCTGTATAATATTGTTGAGAAAAGTTAAAGGAATATATCAATTTGGGCGTATTACTTGCGACCTTGCAAATCCGGAAATTAATAGAAAATAAATTATAACTTGGCAACGTCGCAACCGATCCGAAAAATGTTTTAGGGTTAAATAGAGATCGGTGATGGAAACTAGAAAAATTTAAAAAAAGGTTATAGTTCCATATAAAAAAATCAAGTTGATCACTATCCTACTTTCCCGCAACGCCCTGTATATTTCAAAATATTTTTATAATATGCGTCTTAAGTAACCAAATGACTTTTGTATTTGACATTTTCTTCTATCAGGTATACCTTGCGAGATATCGAAGAATTACACACTAACTGGACACCCTGTAATGACAACTTGATCTTGATCTTTAATCTTCAAAGACATCAAAAATGTTGGTTGACTTAGTGCTTGACAGTTGTTAATGTACGGTGTTGACAGTAACAAAATTTGAATCGATAGACAGACACAAATCCTATTCTCTGTGATTTGACACTCTCCTCAAACCACAGTTTAGTCGATGTTACAGTGTGTGACATGAAATTAGTAAAGGCTGACGATCTAGCTCCCAAGCTCTGTGAAAAATGGAGGAAAAATGAATGATATACAAGGGAGATGTGTTTGGGAGATAGCCAGGGTTTTATGTTTCTTTGAAAGCCAACACTAATGAAAAGGTTATATATCTCGTTTAACTCAGCTGTCCTGGCTGTTCTCTTATCGTGTCATGAATACCAGACCGTATAAATAAGGGTATATTCTTTTTTTTTTGCTTAATCTTGATACAAAGTTTCCGATTACTGCTACATCCCTACGGGATTTATTGAGTTGTATAAATATACAGGATGATTCTGGATAACATGTTAAAACGAAAATGGGTGAAGCTATAATGGTCGCAAGTGAAATTCGAATACTTAGAAAAAAAGGGGTATTTGCATTGAAAATTTGTACACAGCTTTGGCAGTACCATTTTTATTTCCATAGAAGTTAAATTACATTATGGAAAATGTCAAGTAGGTTTATAGGTAGGTATTTATAAAATTCATATAAATAGGGTTCTTGCAGAAAAAAATATTATGTCATTTACGCGTTCCTTAGAGCCTAGTAAACATGACAAAATCACTTGTTTGGTTTTTTGGAATCGGCTGTGAGAGATATTCCATAAAATATTTCAAATGCCGGAAAATCCCGCGCAAACAACCTCTGACGTCAGTGATATCGTATAGTGATGGGATGTAAAGTATTGATATTCGATATCGATAGCCAGTGCTGACCTAACATTTTGACATTGATCATTATAACCACAAAACACAGTCACACACAAAAGTACAAAAGTCAAAAGAATAAAAGTTAGGCTAGATTACTAATTCCCTTTGTAGGGATGGGCTTGAATTAGATTCTATCTTTGGATTCATTCATAATGGGATGCGCCGAAATAAAATGATGGCTTCGATTAGTTGCGAATCTCGGTCACAAACAGGAAGAACTGTGATACCTATCAGATATAAAAATGTATTGCAACGAAAATGCTAGTGGGTGACTTGCCTGTTTCAAATATGTTGAAGTATATCAATAAATTGAGTCGCATTGTTAAAGAATTCAGATCATCTCTAGTCGAATGCGCAGTTGAATCTCATTGACCTGCGCTGTAGCAGTATCGATTGTCGATATCGAAAAGATATCTGTGACGTCAGCCCTTGTTTTAAGTCACGTGGAAAAATTTGAATATATCCTTATTTTATTTTGCAAAAATATTTTTTTGGCCTTCAGTAAAATCATGCTTTTTGTTTCCTACTGCTTCTTGATATCGTTTTGTTTACGCTATGTATACTCCCGAAGCGATTTCACGACCTCTGCAAGTACCCTATTGCATTTGTATAAAAAATAAAATATAAAATATACAAAAAATAATTATGAGATTAAAAACACTTCGGTAGTGTAGTAGCGTTTCTCTGTTAATAGATTTTTCAATTTTCTTCTAAATGTATCTACGTCATAAGAAGACTTGATGTTGATATCTGATTTAAAAAAAAAACATTTTTATACCCAAATATGTGGGAGATGGTCAACCCATTCTATATTTGTGAAGCGATACCACTAACCTATCATGACCTCTAGCATGGTAATGGTGATAGTCACTATTACATAGTTAAGTGTGCTTTGATTTTTATAAATGATTGCAAGTTCAAGGACAGCTATAGGAAGACTACGCGAGTATTCTAAAATTTTTAAAAAGTTCTCTACAAGATATTCTTTGCGAGACATCTGCAATACATGGATGAAAAATACGTTTACCATATACTATAGTATATACTATATACTATAGTACATAGTACCCATGTAACACTTTTTGTTAATTCAGACGCTATTTACCAAACATCGCACCTCTAAAAAACTCTAGACGTGTAAAAACAAAGCATAACTTTTTGGTCGATTCAAAAACGATGATATCTGTGACGAGAGACTAGTTGGCTGTCTGAAGATGCCCCCTAGAAGACGACAGCTCCAGTTTACGCAGTTAAGCCCCTTTGAACGGGGTCGGATTGTGGGCCAACGAGAACGCGGTGCTTCTTTCAGTCTTGCTGTAACCATAGGGCGTAGCGTGGCTACAGTTGTAGCAGCATGGCGCGCATGGATCGCAGAAGGGCGAATGCAGCGAGCTAGAGATTCTGGAGCACGTAGAAAAACTACAGACTGGCAAGATCGTCATCTAAGACTACAGGCCCTTCGAGATAGAATGCGATCCACTCGAGCTGTTGCTGACGCTTGGTATTAAGCTATAGGGAGGCCCATTCGAATCCGTACGGTGTACCATAGATTGAGTGAAATGGGCTTAGGATCATATTATCCGCAACTAGTGCTTCCACTGACTGCAACTCATTGTCCATTGTTCCATATGCTCAAGGCCCCGAAGAGGGTTTTTTCCAGCAAGATAATGCACGTCCTCATATTGCAAGGGTATTGATGAGGTTTCTACAAGATGCTGATGTCAGGGTACTCCCCTGGCCTCCACGATCACCCGATTTATTGCCAATTGAAAAAGTATGGGGTTGGATGGGTCGATACATAGGCGATTTACCCAATCCTCCGACCACGCTGGACAAACTGGAACATGCTGGCGGCTTGGGAGGCTGTACCTGTAGAGTTTATCAACAACCAGATTACGAGCATGCCGCGTAGGCTAGATGAGTGCATTCGTCAACATGGAGGGCCCACCCATTATTGATCTGTTGTATTTTTTTATAAACTAATTATGGCAAATTAGTTCGCAAACGCAACCCCTTTTTCTCAGTGTTTGGATTCCACTTGCGAGTAGTAGATAGGGTGTTAATTAAGTATGTTAACAAACTTTAACACGAATAGTACTCCGAAAAATAGAAAGAAAATGTAATATGAACATGGGTCCGGAAATGCTTCCTAAGGGAGCTACGCTCCTTTGCATGGAGCACACTGAAGACGGTTTTCCCTCGATATTCTTGAAACCATTCATAACAAAATCACGAAATTTAATAAACTGACAGTTCTCAAGTTGTTTATCAATTATTGCAATTGTTTTTCACAGCGCACTTACTAAATAGATGAACATTTATCTATTTACACTAGCCTGCATCGATTCAATAATTTGCATTTTTCTCGAAAACGGTTAGCCCTATCGGGATGTACCAAGAGACCATTTTTACCTAGAAATCTCTGAAATACCATATTCTAGAATCAAAATGTCAAAAAAATACCATTTAGAAAATGGGGTTATTTTTACCCTTAACTCCTCCCGTATGATACGCCTCTGATTAAAATTATGAAATTCTGAATTCAGAGTCAGATTCAGCGTCAAAAGTTTACCCATCGTACCTAATTTCATAATTTTGTTATGAATGGTTTCGAGAATATCGAGGG
Source organism: Callosobruchus maculatus (assembly GCA_951848785.1). Classification (NCBI taxonomy): domain Eukaryota; kingdom Metazoa; phylum Arthropoda; class Insecta; order Coleoptera; family Chrysomelidae; genus Callosobruchus; species Callosobruchus maculatus. Next base: position 1,215,754 of record CATOUR010000004.1, on the reverse strand, counting down.
AAAACCGTCTTCAGGGTGCTCCATGCAAAGGAGCGTAGCTCCCTTAGGAAGCATTTCCGGACCCATGTTCATATGACATTTTCTTTCTATTTTTCGGAGTACTATTCGTGTTAAAGTTTGTTAACATACCTACCTACTTAATTAACACCCTGTATATCAGAATTCATCAACACAAAATATAAATTTTTTATTGTGGAGTAAGCACATTGAATTGTCGCAATAACTTCAATATTTTTCTAATGTATTTATGCTAAGAGAGATAACTATAAAAAAATTCTAAATTACACACGTATAATTTTCAATCTATTCTATTTCTGGCTAAAGTACTCTACTGTTTTAGTAGCGCTTTGTACAGCTGTCTAGACAAAAATCATCTAAAACTAACGATGAGCTCAAACTTATAATCATACAAAAAATTAAAAAATACTTACTGTTTCAGAAGCATCTGGTATGTATATGGTGTGTCACTGTGTCAGATGTAGCGATGAGATGATCTGAGCTGAACTGTCAGTAGTGTCAGTAGATGTTACACTGTGATGATTTTTTTTTGTTTCGCTTTTACATAAACAGTAATTGTGTAATGGAGGTGAAGTAAAAACTAAGTGTTTATATGTACAACATTTATTAAATTATTACATTAAATTCTTTGGCAAAATCTACTAACCACGTTGGCTACTATGTTGGTCGTTATCTTATGCCCAGGCACGAAAAAACCAGGCTACTAGTTTTATATGGCTTTGAATGATTAATAGTAGCAAACTTGGAAAGCAAGTACAATAAACCTTACATGTTGTTTACTCTAAAGCCCTCCGCACCCGGGTGAGTCTTGTCACATTAGTTGATTCACATTGTTTGAATGTTACGTACTTTAAACATTTTTATAACGGTGTAATAAAGGGTATTATTATTATCCTGTTTCTTCAAGCTTCTCTCGCATGACTGAGGTAGCAACAAATGTTGACGGGCTGTGCCAAGTCAACACCTGAACTATTACTGATCGGAGTTCAGGAAAGATCATACAATATTACAGGTCTGCAGGATTACAGACTTTTGGAATATTTTGTGTAACCTTTCGTTCAGGCCTAACTGTTGTAGGTGTGGTGTATTATGATTATTATTATTTTTTCTCGCATGGTTGAGGTAGTAACAAGTATTAACGGGCTGAGTCAAGTCAACACCTGAGCTAATATCATTCTGAATTCAGGATGGACCGTACAATGCAAAAGGATTACAGATTTTTGGAAAGTCGCCAATAGAACCGTGTGTGGAGGGCCTTAGTCTCTAATATTCCATTGACCTATCAAATCTAACAATACTAGCCATGGAATGTTAATAATAATGCTAGAACGTATCAGTTGGAAGGCATTATAACGCTACAACCATAGAATATTTTATGTTCTCTAGATACAAACGATGATATACATAATGTGAATAAAGGTAATTTTTAGAATCTCAAACTTCACCTAACCTCCATTTTTTATACATAAATATGTACTCATATATTAAATTTTGTAAAGCGCATGTTTTGTTACCTTTTTTTCAAGTATTTGAAATGACTAACTTTGAATTAATGTTATTAATTCTCGTCAAATTCTTAGCAATACGTACATTGACTTGTAATTTTCTTTTAATGCTACTTTTGACCATTATTACCACTATGAGTTGTTTTCATTATCATATATTTTTTTCTGTACACAAAACTGTAAGCTAATTCTACACAATAAATACACTTAAGCTACAATCTCAAAGCAACAACTAAGCATATTGAATTATTCAAAAATTTTCGACACCCTTGATCTTCAGTTTCACCTCAAAATGTCTAAAATTTGTATTTGGCTTTCTGTCAATATGAAATCTCGTATTCTGGATAATTTAGAGGTGGTGATTACAAATCCGGGCGATATTTTGAGTTTCAGTCTTGCAGAACAAAGATCAAAAATTTCCGACACCCTTGATCTTCAGTTTCACCTCAAAAATTCTAAAATCTTTATTAGGCCTTTTGTCAATATGAAATCCCGTGTCCTGGAAAATTTGAGGATGGTGATTACAAATCTGGCCACTGTTTTGAGTTTCAATCTCGCAGAACGAAGATCAAAAATTTCCGACACCCTTGATCTTCAGTTTCTCCTCAAAAAGTCTAAAACCTTTATTCGGTGTTCTGTCAATACGAAATCCCGTATCCTGGATAATTTGAGGGTGGTGATTACAAATCTTGTCACTATTTTTAGTTTCAATCTGGCAGAATGAAGATCAAAAATTTCGGATACCCTGGATCTTCAGTTTCACCTCAAAAATTCTAAAATCTTTATTAGGCCTCCTGTCAATATGAAATCCCGTATCTTGGATAATTTGAGGGTGGTGATTACAGATCTGGCCATTGTTTTGAGTTTCAATCTCGCAGAACGAAGATCAAAAATTTCCGATACCCTTGATCTTCAGTTTCACCTCAAAAATTCTAAAATCTTTATTAGGCCTCCTGTCAATATGAAATCCCGTATCCTGGATAATTTGAGGGTGGTGAATACAAATCTTGTCACTATTTTAAGTTTCAATCTCGCAGAACGAAGATCAAAAACTTCCGATACCCTTGATCTTCAGTTTCACCTCAAAAATACTAAAATCTTTATTAGGCCTCCTGTCAATATGAAATGCCGTATCCTGCATAATTTGAGGGTGGTGATTACAAATCTGGCCACTGTTTTAAGTTTCAATCTCGCAGAACGAAGATCAAAAATTTCCGATATCCTTGATCTTCAGTTTCACCACAAAAATTCTAAAATCTTTATTAGGCCTTCTTTAATATGAAAACCCCTAACCTGGATAATTTGAGGGTGGTGATTACAAATCTGGCCACTGTTTTAAGTTTCAATCTCGCAGAACGAAGATCAAAAATTTCCGATATCCTTGATCTTCAGTTTCTCCTCAAAAAGTCGGTGTTCTGTCAATATGAAATCTCCAGTCCTGGATAATTTGAGGGTGCTAATTACATATCCGGACACTGTTCGAGTTCCAGTTTTGTTTGAAAAAGGTAAAACATTTGAAAGCACCGGTTTTTCAAATCAGACAAGTGTTCTACCAAAAAGTAAAAAATCTGTATATTTAGTTGTTACTCTGATTCACAGAACATAGACATAACAAGAATGGCCACCTGGCTGTGAGGCTCGTCTTTGAACCTGAAGACATAAAAAGGTCATTCTCACTTTTGTGATGAGGGCTGGACTTGTAAACTAGGGTAAGAAGGGGTGCATAACGGCCCACTTGCAGGCTTATGCACTGGAAAGCTTCTCTCCTTTCCTTTCTTCATTAATTCATACCCTGTATACCGCATGTGAGTTGAAATTCACCAAGAGTTGCTTCTTGCTTGAGGAAAGGTACCATCAGAAAGAGAAGGCATTAAAGCGACTATTTTCATTATGCCTATGTTCGACATTTACTTCACATTCAAAATATTTACTTCATTATTCTACCTCTCTAACCTCATCAAACAAACTCCTCTTCAAGCTGAGTCTTACCCCCCATATTCAAACAAATATCACGCAAATGTATATCTTCAGTCTCCTCTTTGCTATACTGACTAGCCAAAAACTTCTGAAAATCCTTCTTCTTCCCGCTATTGAAAATAATCACTTTCTCCGTGAAGATATTGATGCTAGAGCTGAACTTGTCATCCTCTTCATCACAATCTCTTTGCGGTCTGCACTTTCTTGGGGTGTTTACATCTCTCATTATCACCGAGTGGGAGTCGCTGCTTCTAGCAGAGTCAGGGGACCCGCTATAGTTCTTCACCAGATTAGAGCTAGTTCGGGACCTGTACGAAACTCTATAGCTTGTGCTGTCGTGACTGTTTCGTACCGTACTACTGCTTCTCGTGGCTGTGGTGGTACTGCAAGTACCGTTTCCGTCTCGTTTGAACATCCTCCGTTTGGTGTGAGAACAGATGACAAATCCATGCCTGAATTTGGAACTCA